>JAIOJX010000032.1:147031478-147631478 GCA_022376925.1 Tragulus kanchil
AAGAATACACCTTGCAATGCTAGGGACACAGGTTTGAATCCTGGTCAGGAACTCAGGTCCCATAAACCACAGAGCAACTAAGCCCACCCACGGCAGCCCATGTGCTCTGGAGCCCACACACCACCCCTAGAGAGTTCATGTGTCACAACTAGAGAGCCCACGCATCAAACCCACAAGATCGGGCCTCCAGCGCTGACCAGTGGGGTCTTCTTCTCATGACAAGAATCCAGCACGCTCTCACTCTCTCTCAGAATCAGGTCAGCTTCTCAGACATACTTGAGAGCCTTGTTTCAACTTTGGATCCTGATCCCTAATCAGACCAAGGCGTAGAGGCCCCTGAGGACCAGTATTCACAGTTCAGGTGGCACCCCCGACACACACACAGCTACCACCACCCTGCCTCAACTGAAAGAGTTTGGGGCCCATCCCATCCGACTGGCCGGTCCATGGAGTTGAAACTCTAGGCTCCTCCACTTCACCATCACGGATGGCTGAGGATTGCCCTCCTCCATCTTGCTGATTACAAGACCTGTTGATCAAAGGAATGGGACATAACTGTGATCTCAGCCCCCTGGCTTGGCTGGGCCCCGATGGGGCCAGGGCTTTCTGAGATTAAGCACTCCCCTTCAAGGGATCAAGAACACAGCAATTTTAAATTTAAATGCTTTTTCAGTTATTAAAGCTCTACTGAGGATTTCCCTGGTGGCTCAATATTTAAGAATCCATGGGCTTCCCTGGTGGTCCAGTGGGTAAGGACACCGCCTTGCAGTGCAGGGGGCGCCGGTTCGACCCCTGGCCTGGGAAGATCCCATGTGCCGCAGAGTGGCTGGACCTATGTGTCCAATTACCGAGCCAGAGCTCTGGAGCGCATGCGCCCAGAGCCGGTGCTTTGCGACAACAGAGGCCACCGCAATGGGAGGCCCACACGGGCCAAAGAACAAAGATGGATGAAAAATAGATAAATGAAAGACCAAGAGAAGTGGGCCGCCCACCCCCTCCCTCCCCAACCCACCCCCTCCAATAAATAAATAAATAAATAAAATCTTTAAAAAAAAAAAAGAAAGAATCCACCTCAGACACACAAAAGAAAGAATACACCTTGCAATGCTAGGGACACAGGTTTGAATCCTGGTCAGGAACTCAGGTCCCATAAACCACAGAGCAACTAAGCCCACCCACGGCAGCCCATGTGCTCTGGAGCCCACACACCACCCCTAGAGAGTTCATGTGTCACAACTAGAGAGCCCACGCATCACAGCTAGGGAGGCCATGCCCCACAACAAGCGATCCCGTGGGCCACAACTAAGACCTGACACAGCCAAGTCAATAAATATTTTTTAAAAGTCACAAAAGAAAAATGTTAAAAATTCAGAAAAATAGGAAAAGAGAACTCCTTCTGGGCCCACAGCTCCACCACTGAGAGACAAGGGTCATTAGCATTTTTCTTTAATTGGAGGATAATTTCTTTAAAATGCTGTGTTGGTTTCTGCTATACAACTTGAGTCAGCCATAAGTAAAATCCATATATATATCTCCCCTCCCCCTCGAGCCTCCCTCCCGCCACGCCCACCGCGCTCCCATCCCCCTGGGTCATCAGAGAGCTCCAGGCTGGGCTTCTCACCACGGTCTGCTTTACACCCGGCGGTGTGTATGTCAGGATCATTGCCGTTTGGATGTACTGCCCTGTGATTTTTTTGCTCTGTGAAACATGTTTTCACTTTTTCAAAACATAATTGGAATTGTGCTGTGTATCCCAGGGTATACTGTTAACCACCCGCCTGGAAACTAGAATTCCCTTCGTCTGTGGCACTTGCCAGTGTCTGGGGTGGAAATGCTTCCTATGTGGCCCGTTTCAGGCTCCCAGCATCGCAGAACACAGACCTGGGGAGAACTGCCAGGCTGAGCCGACATCAGCACTTGTGTTATGATTTAAAATCATGTCTATGGGGAACTTCCCTGGCGTCCAATGGTTCAGACTTTGCCTTCCAATGCCTAGGGTGTGCGTTCAGTCCCTGGCTGGGAAGCTAAGGTCCTACATGCCTCCCAGCCAGAAAACCAAAATATGAAACCAAAGCTGTATTGTAACAAATTCAGTCAACATTGAAAATGGTCCCCATCAGGGCTTCCCTGATAGCTCAGTGGTGAAGAGTTTGCCTGCCAGTGCAGGAGACATGGGTTCAGTCCCTGATCCGGGAAGATCCACATGTTGTACTGGAGCAACTAAGCCCGTGACCGCTAGAGCGCGAGTTCCACAACAAGAAAAGTCACTGCAACAAAAAGCCTGCTCACCTCAACGAAAGAGCAGCTCTCACTCCCTGCAACTGGAGAAGAGCCTATGGCATTAGTGAAAACCCAGAATAGCCAAAAATAAATAAATAATTTTTTTTTTTAAAAAAAAAGGTCCCCATCCAAAAAGAAAAATCTTTTTAAAAAAGTTTTCATTCTTACAATCAATACACAGCCATTACTGAAAATTCATAGTGGTTAAATGGAGAGTCCCTGGTGGCTGAGACACTGCAGCATCCGCCTGTGGTGCGGGAGACCCAGGTTCAATCCCTGGCTCAGGGAGATCCTCTCGAGAAGGCAGTGGCAACCCACTCCAGTATTCTCGCTTGGAGGATCCCATGGACAGAGGAGCCTGGGGGCCCCAGTCCATGGGGTCAAAAAGTTGGACACGACTAAGTGACTTTCACTTCACTTCAGACATATAAAGAAAAAATTAAAATCACACAGAATCTGCAACCCCTCCCCCAATGCCACTCCACCTGCCCCTCGGCCTACGGCTACTGTCAGCCGCCCGGATGGAAGTCCAGCGGTCCCCTCTACAGCAGAGACAGAAACACAGTAACTCGTCTTCAGAGTTCCAAAGCGATGCATCTCCGTGACGGAATGTTGAGGAAGTCCAGAAAAGCCTCGGCTATCTCACATTCAGAGATCCCTGGAGAGGTTCTTCTAGACATTTAACTTCTCTCTGACTCTTTAATGCAGTTGGAGGCGTGGCTTGCATCTCCTGGTTGGCAGACAGTACGTTCTTGTGCCTCATAAGACAGCAACATTCAGGGCAAGAGTGCTATCGCTCTTAATTGATTAAATACCCTTAAGAGGACCTCCCTGGCCATCCCGTGGTTAAGACACTGTGCCTTCATTGCAGGGGCCTCAGGTTCAATCCCTGGTCCAGGAACTAAAGTTCTGCATGCCATGTGGCATGGCCAAAAAAAATTTTATTTAAAAGAAGAAAGAAACACCCTACAGAACTTGAAGAAGCAGAAAACATTCTAATTTCTTGACTATGGAAAATGGCCTGTTAGGATGAAACTCAGATTATTTGGAGTTTGGGGGCCCCCGAGCATCTTTTTGGTTCTTCAGAAGCATCGCCTCTCCCCTGCCACCGGGGTCTGGGATATCTCTGGGTAACTCCAGGTGCCTGGCCCCTTGATCCATCCCCCTTCCTCATCTGATGCTCAAGGGGAGGGGAAGACTAGGAGTGCCTTTCCAGAGAGAATAACCAGGAAAATATAGTTCTTGCTTAAGTCCCAAGACTAGTTCATTCATGTGTTCACATGACAGGTAGTTTCTGAGCACTCTCTCTGCGGCAGGTAGATGGTTGGGCACTGGAATACTGAGCTAAAGGAGATCCGGTGCCAGCCCTCTACTGCCAGGCTAACCAAGGAGCAAATGCAGCACCCGTGGCAGAGCGTATGGGGACTTGGAACCAGCACTTCATGCAAAGAGCCAAACCGCCTATCCATATGGAGAGCCAGGGCTGCCCTTGGTGACTGGTCAGTGCCCACAAACCTGGGGGATGGCAAAGGCCCCGAGGAAGTAGGCGAAGGCTCCCCTGAGGCCAGGCTAACCAATTCCTCTTTCCCACAGGCCTCCTCCACGTCCCACACCCTATGGACCTGCAGGCTGGTTCTTCTGGTTCGGGTCTCCAGGGCAATTTGCATATTTCTCCAAAGAACTTTCAAGAACCTGGACAGCCTGTTTTCAGACTTAGAGAGAAGGGAAGCCCACGGTTGTTTCTTGAAATCTGAGTAAGTCTTATGTAAGGTTTCTTTCTCTTCAGAACCCTTGTTATTTGAAATGATCTTCAGTGTTTTCTATTTTATGTCAAGCTCTATTGTTGTCTTAAACAAAACAGTCTTAATTTAACTGTTTTATGTTTCCGTATGTCACCCCTGCTAGAATGTCGCCAGGCTGGAAGGTCACTGTCCCCGGCAGGGAAGGCAGCACCTGGTCCATGTTTATTGTACTTATCTGGTACATGTTTATTAAATTAGCTAACTGATTAGTCTGGGGTGGAAGTGCATGTTTATTTTTAGTTTACTTAGAACTTCAGGTTTTCAAATTCTATAGCGATGTCCCACTTCTGTTTGCTTTTGATCCTTTTCTTTTAAAATAATTATAGGTTCACAGGCAGGTACAGAAATAGTCCTGAGAGGCCCAGTGGACCCTCCCTCGGCTCCACACGTGGCGGTGGCCTTCACGGTTAGGTTGGGCTCCTTCACTGGAAGGCCTTGGTCCTGCAGGGTGTAGCCCCTCGCAGCTTCCCCTCCAGCCTCCTTTCTTCCCTTCCACCCTCTCCACCCACCCATTGTCCAGGTCCTGGCCTTGATCCCCTTCCTCATCTGATGCTCAAGGGGAGGGGAAGACTAGGAGTGCCTTTCCAGAGAGAATAACCAGGAAAATATAGTTCTTGCTTAAGTCCCAAGACTAGTTCATTCATGTGTTCACATGACAGGTAGTTTCTGAGCACTCTCTCTGCGGCAGGTAGATGGTTGGGCACTGGAATACTGAGCTAAAGGAGATCCGGTGCCAGCCCTCTACTGCCAGGCTAACCAAGGAGCAAATGCAGCACCCGTGGCAGAGCGTATGGGGACTTGGAACCAGCACTTCATGCAAAGAGCCAAACCGCCTATCCATATGGAGAGCCAGGGCTGCCCTTGGTGACTGGTCAGTGCCCACAAACCTGGGGGATGGCAAAGGCCCCGAGGAAGTAGGCGAAGGCTCCCCTGAGGCCAGGCTAACCAATTCCTCTTTCCCACAGGCCTCCTCCACGTCCCACACCCTATGGACCTGCAGGCTGGTTCTTCTGGTTCGGGTCTCCAGGGCAATTTGCATATTTCTCCAAAGAACTTTCAAGAACCTGGACAGCCTGTTTTCAGACTTAGAGAGAAGGGAAGCCCACGGTTGTTTCTTGAAATCTGAGTAAGTCTTATGTAAGGTTTCTTTCTCTTCAGAACCCTTGTTATTTGAAATGATCTTCAGTGTTTTCTATTTTATGTCAAGCTCTATTGTTGTCTTAAACAAAACAGTCTTAATTTAACTGTTTTATGTTTCCGTATGTCACCCCTGCTAGAATGTCGCCAGGCTGGAAGGTCACTGTCCCCGGCAGGGAAGGCAGCACCTGGTCCATGTTTATTGTACTTATCTGGTACATGTTTATTAAATTAGCTAACTGATTAGTCTGGGGTGGAAGTGCATGTTTATTTTTAGTTTACTTAGAACTTCAGGTTTTCAAATTCTATAGCGATGTCCCACTTCTGTTTGCTTTTTAACTTTTTCTTTTAAAATAATTATAGGTTCACAGGCAGGTACAGAAATAGTCCTGAGAGGCCCAGTGGACCCTCCCTCGGCTCCACACGTGGCGGTGGCCTTCACGGTTAGGTTGGGCTCCTTCACTGGAAGGCCTTGGTCCTGCAGGGTGTAGCCCCTCGCAGCTTCCCCTCCAGCCTCCTTTCTTCCCTTCCACCCTCTCCACCCACCCATTGTCCAGGTCCTGGCTACACTGAGCCTCCTTGTGGTTCTTTCTTTATTTTGTTTTAATGTTATTTATTTATTTTTGGCTGTGCTGGGTCTTTTTTGCAGCATGTGAGCTTTTCTCCATTTGCGGCAAGCAGGGCTACTCTTCATTGCAGTGCTTGGGTCTTCTCATTGCGGTGGCTGCAGGCTCTATGGTGCAAGGGCTTCAGTAGCTGCTCTCCCTGGACTCTAGAGCACGGGCTCAATAGTTGTGGCACACGGGCTTAGCACGGCATGTGGGATCTTCCTGGACCAGGGATCGAACTCATGACTCCTGCATCGACAGGTAGATTCTTTGCCACTGAGCCACCAGAGAAGCCCTCTTGTGGTTCTTTAAAATCATCTTCTCTCTTCTGCCTTTGGGACTTGACGCCTGTCCCTTCTACAGAGAACATTCTCTTCCCATTGACCTCACCCCATCCGATGTCACCTTCTTCCAAAAGCCGGTTCTGGGTTCCCCTCTTTGTAGCCCTCTGTCTGTGTTTGCTCCATCACAGCATGTGTCCCACTGGTTTGTCGTC
Organism: Tragulus kanchil; assembly: GCA_022376925.1. Taxonomy (NCBI): domain Eukaryota; kingdom Metazoa; phylum Chordata; class Mammalia; order Artiodactyla; family Tragulidae; genus Tragulus; species Tragulus kanchil. The sequence goes on from JAIOJX010000032.1 coordinate 147,037,802, forward strand.
ATCTGTTCACTGTCTGTCTCTGCCACTGTCCTGTTTCTTCCCCTGGAATACCTCCTCCGATCCGTCCACAGGGCTGTGCCCCGTGCTTCCTGCAGGCCTCTGCTGGAATGGCTTAGCGCGCCTCTCATCTGACAACATCATCGCCCCCTTCTTCCTGATCACTTCATAGCCCCTCACTCTAATTGGTCTTTCCCAACAATTATTGCCCAGCCGAATGTTTGTCTATTTATTTACTTATTATTTGGGCTGCCATGGTGGCTCAGATGGTAAAGAATCCACTTGCAATGCAGGAGACCCAGGTTCGGATCCTGGGTGGGGAACATGTCCCACTTCTGTTTGCTTTTTAACTTTTTCTTTTAAAATAATTATAGGTTCACAGGCAGGTACAGAAATAGTCCTGAGAGGCCCAGTGGACCCTCCCTCGGCTCCACACGTGGCGGTGGCCTTCACGGTTAGGTTGGGCTCCTTCACTGGAAGGCCTTGGTCCTGCAGGGTGTAGCCCCTCGCAGCTTCCCCTCCAGCCTCCTTTCTTCCCTTCCACCCTCTCCACCCACCCATTGTCCAGGTCCTGGCTACACTGAGCCTCCTTGTGGTTCTTTCTTTATTTTGTTTTAATGTTATTTATTTATTTTTGGCTGTGCTGGGTCTTTTTTGCAGCATGTGAGCTTTTCTCCATTTGCGGCAAGCAGGGCTACTCTTCATTGCAGTGCTTGGGTCTTCTCATTGCGGTGGCTGCAGGCTCTATGGTGCAAGGGCTTCAGTAGCTGCTCTCCCTGGACTCTAGAGCACGGGCTCAATAGTTGTGGCACACGGGCTTAGCACGGCATGTGGGATCTTCCTGGACCAGGGATCGAACTCATGACTCCTGCATCGACAGGTAGATTCTTTGCCACTGAGCCACCAGAGAAGCCCTCTTGTGGTTCTTTAAAATCATCTTCTCTCTTCTGCCTTTGGGACTTGACGCCTGTCCCTTCTACAGAGAACATTCTCTTCCCATTGACCTCACCCCATCCGATGTCACCTTCTTCCAAAAGCCGGTTCTGGGTTCCCCTCTTTGTAGCCCTCTGTCTGTGTTTGCTCCATCACAGCATGTGTCCCACTGGTTTGTCGTCATCTGTTCACTGTCTGTCTCTGCCACTGTCCTGTTTCTTCCCCTGGAATACCTCCTCCGATCCGTCCACAGGGCTGTGCCCCGTGCTTCCTGCAGGCCTCTGCTGGAATGGCTTAGCGCGCCTCTCATCTGACAACATCATCGCCCCCTTCTTCCTGATCACTTCATAGCCCCTCACTCTAATTGGTCTTTCCCAACAATTATTGCCCAGCCGAATGTTTGTCTATTTATTTACTTATTATTTGGGCTGCCATGGTGGCTCAGATGGTAAAGAATCCACTTGCAATGCAGGAGACCCAGGTTCGGATCCTGGGTGGGGAACATCCCCAGGAGAAGGGAATGGCTACCCATTCCAGTAGTCTTACCTGGAAAATCACATGGACAAAGAAGCCTGACTGACTGTAGACCATGGGGTTAAAGAGTTGGGACAACTGAGCAACTAACCCTTTCACTTACTAGTTATTTATTTAGTGGACTGTTAAGGGCATGGATCCTACATTCAGTCTCTCTGAGTGAAAAGTCTCAGTTCCACCACTTAATACTTATGTGCTCATGGGAAGCTTACTTAAATTATTCTGTTAATGTACTGGTGTATTATTGCCTGTCTCCCACCTGAATGTGAGCTCCTTGAGAGCAGGGAACTTGTCAGTTTTGTCCCATGATCTGCCCCCAGGCCTCCCAGAACAGAGGATCCCACATCATATACCCCTCTTCGTTCATCCAGCAAGTAGTTGTCGAGCACCTGAAGTATGCCATGGCTGGCTCAGAAAGCTGGGCACGGGGACAGCGGTGAGAAAACAGCCTTAAGAAGTTTACATTCTACTTATGTACACAAGTAGAACAAATAATCTCAAAATCTATTATTTAAGACAGGAGTAAGTATTATAGAAACAGAACAGGGTGCTGGGGTAGAGAGGCAGAACAGCTTGGCCTGGGAGATCAGGGAGGGCCTCTCAGGGGAGATAACATACAGGCGGAGGCTAGAACGATGCGAAGGACAAACGTAAGGTGTCCCAGGCTGGGAGAACAGCAGGTGCAGAGGCCCAGGGGGAGGACCAGCTTGTGTATTTGAAGAGCAGAAAGACAGTCAGCGTGGCTATAGTGCCGTGAATAAGGTGGGCATGACAACATACAGGCGGAGGCTTTTGAGGAAGTCCACAGGGCTGTGCCCGTGCTCCTGCAGGCCTCTGCTGGAATGGCTTAGCCTCTCATCTGACAACATCATCGCCCCCTTCTTCCTGATCACTTCATAGCCCCTCACTCTAATTGGTCTTTCCCAACAATTATTGCCCAGCCGAATGTTTGTCTATTTATTTACTTATTATTTGGGCTGCCATGGTGGCTCAGATGGTAAAGAATCCACTTGCAATGCAGGAGACCCAGGTTCGGATCCTGGGTGGGGAACATCCCCAGGAGAAGGGAATGGCTACCCATTCCAGTAGTCTTACCTGGAAAATCACATGGACAAAGAAGCCTGACTGACTGTAGACCATGGGGTTAAAGAGTTGGGACAACTGAGCAACTAACCCTTTCACTTACTAGTTATTTATTTAGTGGACTGTTAAGGGCATGGATCCTACATTCAGTCTCTCTGAGTGAAAAGTCTCAGTTCCACCACTTAATACTTATGTGCTCATGGGAAGCTTACTTAAATTATTCTGTTAATGTACTGGTGTATTATTGCCTGTCTCCCACCTGAATGTGAGCTCCTTGAGAGCAGGGAACTTGTCAGTTTTGTCCCATGATCTGCCCCCAGGCCTCCCAGAACAGAGGATCCCACATCATATACCCCTCTTCGTTCATCCAGCAAGTAGTTGTCGAGCACCTGAAGTATGCCATGGCTGGCTCAGAAAGCTGGGCACGGGGACAGCGGTGAGAAAACAGCCTTAAGAAGTTTACATTCTACTTATGTACACAAGTAGAACAAATAATCTCAAAATCTATTATTTAAGACAGGAGTAAGTATTATAGAAACAGAACAGGGTGCTGGGGTAGAGAGGCAGAACAGCTTGGCCTGGGAGATCAGGGAGGGCCTCTCAGGGGAGATAACATACAGGCGGAGGCTAGAACGATGCGAAGGACAAACGTAAGGTGTCCCAGGCTGGGAGAACAGCAGGTGCAGAGGCCCAGGGGGAGGACCAGCTTGTGTATTTGAAGAGCAGAAAGACAGTCAGCGTGGCTATAGTGCCGTGAATAAGGTGGGCATGAGGGGACAAGCTGGCGATTAGAGGCGGGCAGGGCCAGGTCAGGACTCTGCAGACTGGCATGAAAGGATTGGTATTCCTCCGGAGGTGATGAGAGGGCACGGGAGGCCTTTAAGTAGGCAAGTGGCATGAATTGGTATATATGCCAACAAAGCCACTTGGGACTGCTGTGTAGGGAAAGGATTATAGGGCCTCCAGAATATATTTTACTGAATGGATGCATGAACGAATGGATGCATGAATGAATTTGGCCTGAGCTGAGTTCTTCCTGCGCTCAGCACCCCCTCCTCTCTCACTGTGGTTAGAGGCAGGCCAGCTCAGCCCTTTCTGATTAGAAGACTGTTTCTTCTTGAGCTAAGAACTAACATGGGGTCCCCCAAATACAAGCCTGATAAAATGCCATCTTGGGCTCTTTGGGGTCAGAGCAGGCATTACCCCCGCCCCTAGCTGGCTCGCGGTGTTGATTCAAGTAGTGGGAACTGCTAAGCCTTCTGACATCTAGACTGGGCACTGCCCCTCGTCATGGCCTTAGCTCGTGGTGTGTTGCTGTCCCCCTTCATCCACTGCCATGGTCTGCGCTGATGATGTGAGCAGGGAAGTCCACTGTAGACAGATCTCTAACTTGGGTTCCGGAGCAACCACTGGAGGCCAGTCTTGCTGGTGACATTGGATGAGGTCTTAACCTCTCTGGGCCTCAGTTTCTCCACCTGAAATAAGGGGAGGAGAATCCATCTGCTGATGTAGAGGAGAAAACATAGGGTTTGGAGCCAACGTCTGGTGTGTGCGACTCTGGGGAAATCACTGGGCCTCCGAGGCATTGTAGAACAAATCTCAAAATCTATTATTTAAGACAGGAGTATTATAGAAACAGAACAGGGTGCTGGGGTAGAGAGGCAGAACAGCTTGGCCTGGGAGATCAGGGAGGGCCTCTCAGGGGAGATAACATACAGGCGGAGGCTAGAACGATGCGAAGGACAAACGTAAGGTGTCCCAGGCTGGGAGAACAGCAGGTGCAGAGGCCCAGGGGGAGGACCAGCTTGTGTATTTGAAGAGCAGAAAGACAGTCAGCGTGGCTATAGTGCCGTGAATAAGGTGGGCATGAGGGGACAAGCTGGCGATTAGAGGCGGGCAGGGCCAGGTCAGGACTCTGCAGACTGGCATGAAAGGATTGGTATTCCTCCGGAGGTGATGAGAGGGCACGGGAGGCCTTTAAGTAGGCAAGTGGCATGAATTGGTATATATGCCAACAAAGCCACTTGGGACTGCTGTGTAGGGAAAGGATTATAGGGCCTCCAGAATATATTTTACTGAATGGATGCATGAACGAATGGATGCATGAATGAATTTGGCCTGAGCTGAGTTCTTCCTGCGCTCAGCACCCCCTCCTCTCTCACTGTGGTTAGAGGCAGGCCAGCTCAGCCCTTTCTGATTAGAAGACTGTTTCTTCTTGAGCTAAGAACTAACATGGGGTCCCCCAAATACAAGCCTGATAAAATGCCATCTTGGGCTCTTTGGGGTCAGAGCAGGCATTACCCCCGCCCCTAGCTGGCTCGCGGTGTTGATTCAAGTAGTGGGAACTGCTAAGCCTTCTGACATCTAGACTGGGCACTGCCCCTCGTCATGGCCTTAGCTCGTGGTGTGTTGCTGTCCCCCTTCATCCACTGCCATGGTCTGCGCTGATGATGTGAGCAGGGAAGTCCACTGTAGACAGATCTCTAACTTGGGTTCCGGAGCAACCACTGGAGGCCAGTCTTGCTGGTGACATTGGATGAGGTCTTAACCTCTCTGGGCCTCAGTTTCTCCACCTGAAATAAGGGGAGGAGAATCCATCTGCTGATGTAGAGGAGAAAACATAGGGTTTGGAGCCAACGTCTGGTGTGTGCGACTCTGGGGAAATCACTGGGCCTCCGAGGCTTGTAGTTACAGGAGAGAATCATGGTGGCTCACGTCCCACTTCACCTTACATGATCATTGTAAGAATTAAAAGGATTTAAAGTGCTTTGTAAACTGATACCTGCTGTCCAGATGTTGATTTGTGGCTTTTAACTACTCCAGAGTTATTTTGTGAAAAGGATGCATTATTAGTTGCGGACAAACTTTTAGTCATCTCTCCGTAGAAGTAATGTTTTGAGAACAAAAGATTTTACTGCTCAGCTTGATGAGAGTGAATGTGTGGGCCACAGTCAGTGTGGCATGTGGGTGTCAGACTGGACATCTCTTGGCAATAAGACAAGTATTTAAAACAGAGATGGTGTAAAAACGAAAAACAAGAGATGGTGAGTGAGACGTCTAGCTTTTGGCTCTTTTATGCCATTTGCTGGCCTGTGACCCAGTCCCATTTACTTTTCCTCTGAGCCTGTGCCCCCGTTGGCAGACTAGATACTATGGCAGTGCCTGGCTCGTGGAGCTGGCTGAGACTCTATATGTTAAAACCGCAGCCCTGAGGCCTGGCATGCAGCAACAGCTCAGTATTGTCACCTCTTACTGTTATTTAGACACCTTTGCTGGGTGCCAGGCACTGTGCGTTTGTTTATTTGTTGGTTGATTATTTTTTGCATTTATTTCTTTAACCTTGTGTAGTCTGAGCCAGGTGCCAAGCTGTGTTTTAAGTGCTTTGTAAATACTAGCTTGTGTAGTGGTGTCATTTACTGCTTACACACATCTCCAGACTGTACTATTATAGTCCATTTGTAGATGAAGGACTCTTAAGCGCACAGAGGTTGAGTTTCCCAAAGTCCCACACCTCTGAGATGGAAGCCCCTGGATTCACAGCCTGTCTCTCTGCTCCTGCGCCTGCATCTGTATCCTCAGTGCCCTGTGGTCACGGCTGGTACCTTGCTGGAACTTGCTTCCAGGGCACTTGGATACCTGGCTTTGCTTGGTTTGTTCCTTCCCCACTCATCCCTCCCCCTCCCTTCCCTACATCCACTTCAGCCCCTGGAAAAGAACACAATAAAGGGAGGGACAGAAGGAGGGGAAGGAGACTTTGCTCTCTCCCTTTTGGGGGCGCTGCACTGGATCTTCACTGAGGCGTGCAGGCTCCCCTTGTTGTGGAGCGTGGACTCTAGAGCATACAGCCTCCAAACAGGGATTGACGCCACATCCCCTGCATTGGAAAGCAGATTCTTAACCAGTGGACCACCAGGGAAGTCCCCAAGTACACAAATCTTAAGTATATAGTTTAGTGATTTTAAAATATATTTCCACCTGTTTAATGACTACCTGGGTCAATATATAGAACATTTTCATCACCCAAAAGCCTTGCTGTATCCCTTCTGAGCCAATATTCCTGCCACTGGCAGCCTCTCTTCTGACTCTTCTCACTAGATTGGTTTAACCTATTCTTCGGGTTACTATAAATGTAATCCTATGGTATGTACTCTAGTGAGTGACTGTCTGCTTATCATTGAGATTTACTCATGTTGAAGCCTGTGAGTCAGACTTCATTCTTTTTCATTGTTGCGTAGTATTCCATGGTATAAATAGACATGAATTGTCCATTCTACTGTGGGGTAAAGTATGTGGATTGTTTCATTTAGGACTATTATGAATGAAGTTTCTCTAAGTATTCATGTATGTGTCTTTTGGGGGACACAAACCCTCATTTCTCAGGGGTGGAATTGCTGGGGTGTAGGGAGCACATATGTTTAACTTTAGTTGATAAAGTCAAATTGTTTTGCACATGGTTGTACCAATTTACATTCCCACCAGCTCAGTATGAAAGTTTTATTTGCTCCTTATTCTCTTAGTATTATAGATCTTTTTAGTTTTAAACATTCTGATAGGCAAATGGTAGTATCTCATTGGAGTGAGTTGGGTTTTTTTTTCCTTTGAAAATTTGTTTGTCTGTGCCAGGTCTTAGTTACAACACGTGGAATCTTTAGTTTTGGCCTTCGAACTCTTGGTTGCAGCATGTGGAATATAGTTGCCCAACTAGTGATTGAACTCAGGCCCTTAGCACTGGGAGAGTGGACTCCTAGCCACTGGGCCATCAGGAAAGCCCCTCATTGGAGTTTTTCATTTCCGTGTCCTCAGTGACTAATTTAAACTCCCACCAGTAGTGTATGGAAGTTCCATCTGTCCCTTTTCTTTGCCAACACTTGGCATTGTCAGTTTGTTAATTTTAGCCGTTCTGATGGATGAGTAGCCATGTCTTACTGGAGTTTTAACTTCCGTTTTTCTGATGAACAGTGATGTTGAACACTTCCCCGTGTGCTTGTAGGTCACTGGATATTTTTTGTGAAGTACCTATTCAAGTCTTTTGCTTATTTTAAATTTGCTTTGTTTCTTTTTCTTAGTGACTTACAAGAGTTGTTTCTATTCTGTGGATAAGAAGCCTTTGTCATAAACACATTTGAAAATATCTCCCCCACCCAGTCTCTTAAAGATGATAAATAGAACTTAACAATTTGAATGAGGGCTAATTTATCCATCGTTTCTGTATCCCGTTTAAGGAAGTTCACCGACCTTCTGAACGTGGTTTTTACTGGGATTTTTTTCCCCTGCAGAACTGGAAATGGCCACGTGGGACAAGGCAAGCCAGAGGCTGCCGCAGGCGGCTGAGCCAGGTGTGGAGGGGGAGTCGCATCTGCCCGCGGCCCGGGAGCTGACCGAGGCCAACCGCTTCGCCTATGCCGCCCTCAGCAGCATCTCCTTGTCCCAGCTCTTTCCAGAACCTGAGCAAAGGTGAGCACTTGTATCTCCCAAAGGCAGGGTCGTGCTTCTTAAAGGAAATGATTTGGGGCAGCCAGGGAGCCTTCCAGGGGTTACCAGCACAGCATGGTAAGGGGCTAGGCCCTCCCGCATTCTGTACCCACTCACGTGTATCTTCACAGAGCATTTAAGGAGCACCAACTGCCTCACCAGGCGCCGCTTGAAGTACATGGAACGTGTGTGTGAGTGAGATGTACGGGCCGACGCTGCCCCTGCCCTCTAGCAGGACGCACCCTCTAATAAGAGGGGTAAGATAGCCGTGCATTCAGTGAGCACCTGCTATGTGCTGAGTGCAGGGCAGACCCTGTGGAGAAGGCCAAGAAGGGTGAGGCCTGGTGCCTGGTCTCCTGGTGTTTATAATCAGGGGGCTAGAACCAAATGACTGGGTTTTCTGTGTTTTTTCTTTTTCTTTTTTTTCATTTTTATGTATTTACTTATGGCTGTGCTGGGTCTTCATTGCGATGCTTGGACTTTCTCTAGTTGCAGCGAGTGGGGACTACTCTCTAGCTGCAGTGTGCAGGCTTCTCCTTGCAGAGGGGTCTCTTACTGTAGAACGCGGGCGCTAGGCGCCATGGGCTTCGGTAGCTGCAATGGGCAGGCGTCATTTCCCACAGCATGGGGTATCTTCCAGGACTAGGAGTCAAGCCCATGGTCCCTGGACTGGCAGGCATATTCTTAACCACCGGATCACCAGGGAAGTCTCCAGATGACCGGTGTTAATGTGGACGGATGGGCTAAGTGCCCGATGGGTCTTAGGGTCAGTGGGACTCAGTATTTGAGTCGGAATAGTAGAGTGGCTAAGAGCTTGAGCTCGGCCTTCGGGAAGTTGCTCAGGGGCAGTGCTGGGGGGAGTCTGGAGGGCCGGAGGAGAGTTCGTAGGCAGCTGGGGACGTTGTTTGGAGACACCAGGACAGTGATCCAGAGATGGAGGAACAGAGGTGAGGCAGATTTTTCTACGACTGACTTGGGGACAGTTAGGGTGCTGTAGACTGGGCGGAGGAAGGCCCCTAGTGGGGACAGGGGCTGAGGAGGACAGAAATTGTGTTACTGAGATAGGAAGCAATGGGCTGTGGGGACAGGAAATGGCAAGAAGGTTTTGCCTCTGCATTATTTTCAAGAGCCACACCCCCTCCACCCCCACCGTGGACCCCTGTGAGTCAGCTTGCCTCTGCCTTGCATCTTAACTAAGCGTTTGTTTGGTTTCGTTTTTATCTTTGCCATTCTCACTGGACCGAACACTTGAGCATATTCATCTCCTTGGAGGTCACCTCTAGGAAGCCCTCCCGGACCCTCCTCACCCTCCAGACAGGGTGCTTCTGCACCGGTCTGTCCAGTGACCTGTCACCGTGACCCCCACTGCGCTGCACTGTAGCACTTCCCATACCGGCCATCCTCTTCTGTCCCTGGAGGGCAGGAACTGCCCTGTTCGTCTCTGAGTTCCCAGTGCCTTGCACACAGGAGTAGGAAAGACACTCAGTAAAAAAAGAGATGAGTAAATACTGACTCTGTTAGCGTAGGAGGCATACAACAGGTTTTGAACCTGGATCTGGGTTCAAATCCTACTGCTACCACTTTGCAGTTTTATGTGACCCCTGGTAGGTTATGTAGCTTCCCTAAGCATCAACATCTTCATCTGTAGAATGGGGCTAGTAATGCCTACCCTGCAAGGTAATTACAAGAATCAAATGAGATAATGTTGGTAGAGCACATTAGCATAGTGTTTGGCCCCCAGTAGTCACTGTAAATGGTAGTGCCTACTAACTCTGCGACTGACTTTATTGGTTCAGTTTCCTCATCTGTAAAATGAGCTAGAGCTTACCCCTGCCAGTCAGGCGGCTTTGGGCTGTAAGGAAGGGAACGCTGTACTAAAAGAGATTTACATGATAAGAGATTTTTCTCTCTTAATGAGAAATCAAAAGGAAGAGAGTTCCTGGGTTGACAGAGCACCTCATAAAGCCTTTGGAAGACTGGGAGGCTCGTCAGTCTCTCTCGTTAGGGAGGAACTCTTTCCCGGGGTACCCTGCGAAGGCTTCCCCTTTTGTGTCGTTGGTTAGATCCGGTCAGATACCCTAGCCCTGCCTGAAAGGGAGGCGTGGAAGAACAAAAGCCACTTGCCGTTCTCTGTCTCCGTCACGGAAGGGGGCCGAGGAGAGGGGTCCGGGGTGTCACTGCTGCTGAGAAGCGGCCCTGCATCCGAGAGGCTGGTCGTAGGGCAGGACTGTGTGGATGGACCCCCCAAGCCTGGCGTAGAGCTACTGCCGCACGCACGATGGACAGTCTCTTTGTTAATAACGAAGCCACATTCTCTGTCTGGCGGTTAGACTGTATCTCGTTGGGTATTGTGTTCCCAGGCAAGCCAGGGTGCCATCTCTGGCAAGGGTCCAGTCGTCTCCCCACTCTGGCCTGTACCTGTGTCATGCCTGGGAAGCTCTGTCTTTCCAGAAGCCGCTGCTATCTGATAAGCCGGTAGATACGTCAGGGGAAGGAGGGGGAAGAGCTTGCGTACTTTGTTCACATAAAGAAGTATTTATGAACCTGAACTGTGTGCCAGGCCTGCGCTGGGCACCACCTGGGAGGACACTAGAAGAAGTTACTGTTCTCTGCCCCTACCCGCACCCCAGAATCCAAGTCTGGTCCTGAGCCCAGGTGGCCATGGCTGAACCGGAAGCATTTGCCTTGGCATTTCCTTCCTGAAAGTTACAGTGTCACACCTGCACCTCTTTCGACCTGGTGGATCTCCGTCCTCTTAGGGCTCCAAACAGGTTTTGGGAGAGGGCAGCCTCTGCCGTGGTGCTGCATGGCCCGTGGAGTTGGAGAGTTGTGGACCTGAGCCCTGGAGCTGCCTGCCCCTTGGCCTCTGCGGGTCTGAGTATCATCCTGGTTTCTAGAATGGAGGTAGAAATAGGAGCTCTCTTCCTCATGGGGCTTTAGCTGGAAGTCAATGAGTCCATGTGTGGAGCACAAAGTACAGGGGCTGGTGGACAGTGGCTCCGCGATCGCCGTTGATTTGCATGTATTTCGACGGAGCTTCACTGGTGGCTCAGCCGGTGGAGTCTGCCTGCCATGCAGGAGACCCGAGTTCGATCCCTGGACCTGGCAGATCCCCGGAGAAGGAAATGACTACCCACTCCAGTATTCATCACCAACCGCGTTAGAAGCATTTACCAAGACCCTGCCGTTCTGCAGTGTTCTTTCTTTCTTAATAGAATGCTACCCTGGCACTTTACATGTGTATTCATTCGTTTGATCACCCAAAGAATCTCCTGTATAGGGCTTTATATGTGCCAGTTTTGTTCTCAGTACATGACACATATTAACTTAGCTAATCCTTTCAACAACCCTATGAAATAGGTTTCATCTTTAAAAAAAAAAAAAAACTTTAAAAAAATTGATTTATTTATTTTTGGCTATTCTGGGTTTTCACTGCTTCTGCAGGCTCTTCACTAGTTGCAGGGAGTGGGGGCTACTCTCTAGTTGAGGTGAGCAGGCTTCTTGTTGCAGTGACTTTTCTTGTTGTGGAACTCGGGCTCTAGGGTACACGCGCTTCAGTAGTTGTGACACATGGGCTCAGTTGTTGCAGCTCCGAGGCTCCAGAGCACAGGGTCCACAGTCGTGGCTCATGGGCTTAGGTGCTCCACAGCATGTGGGATCTTCCCGGATCAGGGATCGAACCCGTGTCTCCTGCATTGGTAAGCGAACTCTTCACCACTGAGCTACCAAGGAAGCCCAGATTTCATCATTCTTGCCAGGGTTTTACAGGTAAAGAAACCAAGGCGCAGAGAGGTTAAGTAACTTGTCCAAGATCACACAGCTCATGGCAGAGCTGAGATTTGAATCAGACTTCATGCTGTTTACCCCTCCACTCTTGTTATGAGCTTCTTCACGTCCAAGACTTTTTCTGTGGACACAGGGCCAGACCACGCTGCTGCTCTCAGCTCCGAGCCCTTTGTGCATATGCATTTACCCATAAATAATTCTCAATTCAAGCTTCCCTGGTAGCTCAGCTGGTAAAGAATCCACCTGCAGTGCAGGAGACCCAGTTCAATTCCTGGGTCGGGAAGATCCCCTGGAGAAGGGCTAGGCTACCCGCTTCAGTATCCTGGGCTTCCCTGGTGGCTCAGACAGTAAAGAATCCCCCTGCAATGCGGGAGACCCAGGTTCCGTCCCTGGATCAGGAGGATCCTCTGGAGGGCATGGCAACCCACTCCCTTATCCTTGCCTGGAGAATCCCATAGACAGAGGAGCCTGCCGGGCTGCAGTCCATGGGGTCCCAAAGAGTCGGACGTGGCTGAGGGACTCAGCACAGCACAGCACAGTGCTCGGTTCCCCTAGTCATCCCTGCCCCCACACACCCCCACATCAGCCCAGGGTAATCCTAGTCATTGTAGCAGGGTAAATCAGAATAATTGTAATAGCAGTGGCTCACATTTATTGAGGGTTATCATGTGCCAGGTGCTTTTATCACGTTGCTTAATCTTTCCAGCCAATCTGTGAGGCAATCCTATTACCATCCTCACTTTACAACAGAGGAGAAAGAAGCTGAGAGAGGTGAAAGAGGTCGCAGAGCCAGTCACTGAGAGAGCCACGATTCCCCCAAGGATCCAGTTTCAGAGCCCGGCTCGGCCCTCTTCATTGCCTCCCTTGGTCACCTTGTAAATAAAATGGGGATGTTGGGACTTCCCTGGTGGTCTGGTGGCTCAGACTCTGCACTCCCAATGCAGGGACCCAGGTTTGATCCTGGTTGGGGACCTAGATCCCACATGCTGCAACTAAGACCTGGTGCAACCAAATAAGTTTAAAAAAAAAATCTTTTTAATGAAATAAAACAGTGATGCTGACCAATATTGAGTATCTTCTGCATGCCCAGCCCTGCTCAGGATGCTTTATATGTAGCATCTCATTTAATCCTCAGACAGCTTTATGAAGAGGTCTCCTAGACCTATTTGCAGATAAGGAAACTGAGACACAGAGAGGTCAAGTTATGTTCACAGTCTTGCTCAAGAGTGAAGGACTTCCCTCCAGCCACTGAGGGGCCTGCCAGCACGGTCAGAGCCTGCCTCAGCTGGAGAGAGCCACCTTGCCCAAAGTTCCGCCCCCTTCCTGGGCCAGCTGTTGGCCAGTGGCTGTCTGATGTGGAAGCAGCTCTCAAGGGTCACCCCATCTTCAGATCTCCCCACGGGGTCAGCTGAGACTTCCGTTGAGACTGGATCTCAGCTCCTTCCCCCTACCTCCCCGGTCCTCCATCCTCCCTGCCCATTCACAGGCATTGGCCCCAGAGGAAGCCCCAGTAATCATTTCAGAGCCACTTTCTGGGGACCTGGATCAAAACGGTGATGGGGGCCAGGATTTGACGCTGAGTCCTGCCCTGCCCCCGTCCAGGGCCCAGCCGGCTGAGGTCTCTCCGCTCGGGCTTCGGCGGCAGCAGCAGCTCTAAGGGATGGGTTGGGTGGGCTGCCTGGGATCCATGGGGGCTGAGTGGTGCAAGCAGGGAGCCTCCTGAGGTCACCTCCGCCACCAGGGAACTCAGCTTGATTCTGGGAAGCCTTTTCTCAAAACTGGTCTAATCACCTCCCATCTGAGTCCCCTGCTCTACATCCCAGTGGTAGCTTTGAATTAAAGCCTTCTGTGGACTCTGCTGGGGTCCCCAAGATGCCATGAAAGCAGATAAGTGAAAACGTTAATCGTTCAGTTGTGTCTGACTCTTTGTAAGTCCATGGACTATAGCCCACCAGGCTCCTGTGTGCATAGAATTCTCCAGGCAAGAATACTGGAGTGGGTTGCCATTCCCTTCTCCAGAGGAGTTTCACGATCCAGAGATCAAACCTGGGTCCCGTACGCTATTGCAGACAGGTTCTTCACTGTCTGAGTTACCAGGGAAGCCGCCCCCAACAAGGTGCCCTGGGCTTCCTGGAGCATCTTCTGGGGTCACTTCTCCCCTAGAGTACCCCATCCATCCCCCACCCAGGGATTCCCGTGGGACTCAAGTCAAACACCCGCCGTGGACAGAGACCCCGCGGTGGTGGTGGGCACAGCAGGAGGACAGACCTCCTCCACACTTTGTCCACTTCTGCAGTGGCTGCCGTGTTTCCAGGAAGCATGTTGGTGGCCGTTTACAATAACAGTAGATCTCTATCTATCGGAAGCCTTTTCTGGTCGCTGTCCCTCACGTCACGGGTGCACGGGTGGATTCAGGACTTCCTCTCTGGACTCATAATGTCTTTTTTTTTTTTTTTTTTTTTTTTGGCCACTTTTGGGCACATGCGCTCCAGAGCTCCAGCTCGGTAGTTGGATACATTGGTCCAGCCACTCCGCAGCACGTGGGATCTTCCCAGGCCAGGGATCGAACCGGCACCCCTTGCACTGCAAGGCGGTGTCCTTACCCACTGGACCACCAGGGAAGCCTCAGACTCATCATGTCTTGATTCCCGTCTCTGTCCTAGCGCGTCCCGGGGCACTAGATCATTTGGTTCTATCTGGGTCTCCGTCCCGCGGTGAGGTGCTCATCCAAGGCCCATCTTGCTCATTTTTGATTCCGCAGCCCCAGGGCAGGCGGGGCTCAGGGCGTGTGGTCAGTAACTAACTGCGCGTCGCCCTCATTTCTGTGGTCGGCATTCTGGCGGAGGAAGACGCGCAGACCGCGCCTCAGAAGTCAGGCTCTGGCTCTCTCCCGACTCCACGGGCCACAGTTGCCGCGGTGTGTGTGTCGATACCGGCGCGTGGCTTAACATGGCTCATCTCATGAGACGCAAGATCCAGGACCTCAGCTGCGTCTGTCTTTCAGATCCTTCTGCACAGACTTTGTGACCGGCCTGGTGAAATGGCTGGACTTGTCCGAAGCCGTCTTGCCAACCATGACTGCTTTCGCCAGCGGCCTGGGAGGTGAAGGAGCAGACGTGTTTGCTCAGATTTTGTTGAAAGACCCCCTTTTGAAGGATGACCCGCTGATGATCACTCAGGTACGCCCACTGCCCAGGTGGCAGCTGCTGGGGAAAGTAGAACAAGTAATCTCTTCTCAAAGGCAGCCTGAACGTCACTTCTAGTTGTGTGGGAAGGTGGGGGGGGTGCTGAAAGGTGAAATACTGCATCATAACATCTGATGATGACCATAGCTAGCGTTGAATTATCATTATTGAATATTTACTACTGATTTATCGCAAACAGTGCTTCTTACATACTACTACCTTTATGGACATGAACTCATTTAATTCTCAAAGCAATTTTATTAGGCAGGTACGGTGATCACCCCCTTTTATAGAAGAGAACATCGAGGCACAGAGAGGTTTAGTAACTTGTTCAAGGTCACACAGCTGATTTGAACCGTGGCCGTCTAACTCCAAAGCTGGTGCTGCTGACGGCTAAGCTGTGGTGCCTCTTTTCAGAAGCTTCAGCTTGGCTGTGTGTCCTTGGACATGTTGCTTACCTACTCTGTGTGCAATTGAAGCAGGTAAAAGTTTGACACAGACTGTTGGTCCGTCAACAGAGCAGATATAACATAGTCCTTCTCCTCCTTCATCTGACTCTCTGAAATTTTTACACACGTATTTAGTAATGAGCTTGCTTGTTTGTCTGACTTGCCACCAGAATGTAGGGCAGAGGTATTTTGTCTACCTTGTTCTCCCACTCATTAAGAGTCAGTAAATATTTGTCCAATGAGCAGGCTGGTTACATATCAACCTATTGCTGATTCCTGTTCTTTTTCCCTCAGGACCTTCTGAGCTTTTCACTCAAGGATGGTGAGTTGATTTTCTAAATTCTGTAAATTGTGGGCACTTATCTGTATCTCAGCCCGTGAAGCCAGTAATAGGTATTGCCTGTTTGGTCCCATATCCATGGCCTTTTTGGT
Source organism: Tragulus kanchil (assembly GCA_022376925.1). Classification (NCBI taxonomy): domain Eukaryota; kingdom Metazoa; phylum Chordata; class Mammalia; order Artiodactyla; family Tragulidae; genus Tragulus; species Tragulus kanchil. The sequence goes on from JAIOJX010000032.1 coordinate 147,053,673, forward strand.
GCAAGAAAGAGAAGGGAAACCAGGGGACTGGGGAGATCTCCATTCACGCCAAGCGCCATGTGGTACTTCTTGGCAGTTTTCCTGACTCCTCACAGTGCCCTCTGGCTTCACCTTCTCAGCAGCTCTGGAGCCTGGTTCTGGGCCTCTGAGGTCTGTGCTGCTAGCATCAGGGAGAAGGCACACGGAATTCCAAATGAAATTCCAGCAGCCTCCACACCATGCAGTAAGGGAAGTTTCAGGGATTCCCTGATGGTCCAGTGATTAAGAGTCCACCTTGCAGTGAAGGGGACATGGATTCAATCCCTGGTCAGGGAACTAAGATCCCGTAGGCCATGGGGCAGCTCAGCCCACTCGCCATGGCTAGAGAACCTGCACACTGCAAGAAAAGATCCCTAGCGCCACAATTAAGACCCAACTCAGTTGAATAAATAAATGTTTTAAAATCATAGGAAAAGTTTCACCAAGTCCCCATGCAGACCCTGGCTCGTGGGGGTTCGGAGGGGTCAGAAGAAGAGAAAGGAGAACAGAGTTTCAAGAGGAGGAAACAGCAGGTGCAGGAGCACTGGCAGGAAAGGACACTCAGAGGGAGGTCATGGGGCCAGAGCACAGCGAGCTCTCCACGGTCACAAGATCCCAGGCGGTTCCCATGGAGTTTGCGGTCTGGGAAACGCAGACCTAGGGCTGAAACCCCACTGGGTCTATTTGGCCAGCCACACAAAAGTTTTAACGCCATTGTCTCAGAGCTGAATGGGACCCCGAGGGTACTCGGACCCAGCCCCTGCTTTCAAGCAGACACAGCCTGAGGTAGCACTTCTTCTTAAATTGTTTATTCATTTATTTATTTATGTACTTATCTATTTTGGCTGTACTGGATCTTAGTTGCAGCTCTCAGGAGCTTTGTTGCAGCATGAGGACTTCTTAGTCGCAGCATGCATGCCGTGCACAGTCTGGATCCCTGACCAGGGATCCAACCCGGGCCTCTTGCACTGAGAGCACAGTCTTCCCCACTGGACCACCCAGGAAGTCCCTGAAGGAACACCTCTGTTTAGCTGATGAAGCCATCTGGCTGAGTTGTGGCCTGAGGAGGTGGTCGAGTTGGTCTGAGAATCTTTAGTTGTATCACTTTTGTTTTTGCAAACACAAGTGAGGGCAGAGTAAGAATAGCCCATCGTCCTGGGTGCTCTTGGGGGAAGGGGTGGATCCACCCAGAGTCTGAGGCTCAGGTTTCTGGAGAGCGGGGGCACATTGTGCGCACTCTTTGCTGGATCCTCAGGTCGTGGCAGGCGTCCGGTCTCGAGCCCTTGCTGTGAGTCCAGCCTGCTGCCAAGGGCTGCACAGACTTGGGGCCTTCTTGATCCCCTGGGCAGGGTGCTGGTGGTCATTGTTGTTGTTTTGTGGGGTCATCTTGGATGAAACTCCTGTTTCCAGGTGGAACAATTAAGGCCCAGAGAGGGGAAGGGGCTTTCCCAGAAGCACGCGGTGGCAAAGGTAGCCTTCTGGTCAGCAAAAAAAACTGCATTTTAAGACCCAACTCAGTTGAATAAATAAATGTTTTAAAATCATAGGAAAAGTTTCACCAAGTCCCCATGCAGACCCTGGCTCGTGGGGGTTCGGAGGGGTCAGAAGAAGAGAAAGGAGAACAGAGTTTCAAGAGGAGGAAACAGCAGGTGCAGGAGCACTGGCAGGAAAGGACACTCAGAGGGAGGTCATGGGGCCAGAGCACAGCGAGCTCTCCACGGTCACAAGATCCCAGGCGGTTCCCATGGAGTTTGCGGTCTGGGAAACGCAGACCTAGGGCTGAAACCCCACTGGGTCTATTTGGCCAGCCACACAAAAGTTTTAACGCCATTGTCTCAGAGCTGAATGGGACCCCGAGGGTACTCGGACCCAGCCCCTGCTTTCAAGCAGACACAGCCTGAGGTAGCACTTCTTCTTAAATTGTTTATTCATTTATTTATTTATGTACTTATCTATTTTGGCTGTACTGGATCTTAGTTGCAGCTCTCAGGAGCTTTGTTGCAGCATGAGGACTTCTTAGTCGCAGCATGCATGCCGTGCACAGTCTGGATCCCTGACCAGGGATCCAACCCGGGCCTCTTGCACTGAGAGCACAGTCTTCCCCACTGGACCACCCAGGAAGTCCCTGAAGGAACACCTCTGTTTAGCTGATGAAGCCATCTGGCTGAGTTGTGGCCTGAGGAGGTGGTCGAGTTGGTCTGAGAATCTTTAGTTGTATCACTTTTGTTTTTGCAAACACAAGTGAGGGCAGAGTAAGAATAGCCCATCGTCCTGGGTGCTCTTGGGGGAAGGGGTGGATCCACCCAGAGTCTGAGGCTCAGGTTTCTGGAGAGCGGGGGCACATTGTGCGCACTCTTTGCTGGATCCTCAGGTCGTGGCAGAGCGTCCGGTCTCGAGCCCTTGCTGTGAGTCCAGCCTGCTGCCAAGGGCTGCACAGACTTGGGGCCTTCTTGATCCCCTGGGCAGGGTGCTGGTGGTCATTGTTGTTGTTTTGTGGGGTCATCTTGGATGAAACTCCTGTTTCCAGGTGGAACAATTAAGGCCCAGAGAGGGGAAGGGGCTTTCCCAGAAGCACGCGGTGGCAAAGGTAGCCTTCTGGTCAGAACCAGGTCTCCAGCCTCCTGGGCCAGCTCTCTGTCCCGCAGCCATTTCACAGGGGGAGAGGGAGCTCCTGTGTCTGCCCGACTCTCCTTTCCCTCACCCGGAGACACGTTTATCCTAGCCGCCACCTGCCTCCACCTGCTGATCAAAAGCCCTTCTGAGCACCCATGAGCATCCAGGGCACCTTAATGTACCCTACTTTGCTGTGGGGGACCTTGGGTTGGCTCTCACAGAATAATTAGAGTAGGTTTAAAATGGCCTAAGGACATCACCTGGTACTTCATGCCCTCCCAGGAGCATTCTCGTAGGAGCCTCTAAACTGGCATTGCCTCTTAAATTTCTCTTGAGAGTAACCATATCTTACTGAGCACCTGTTAGTGCTGGTGACAGTCCCTGGTCAGTCCCTGGTGACGATCCCTGCTGTTACTGCATAGCATTGTCACAGCCATCCTTTCATGTAGATACTCCCACTACAGATGAGCAAATTGAGGCTCAGACTGGTGACGTACCTGGTCTAAGCTGTTAAGTGGCAGAGCTGACATTCTGCAATAAGGGCTCTCCAGGCTGCTTATTCTGTGACTTGGATCAAGTCGCTTAAGTCTCTGAACTTCAATTTCAAATCCCAAGAGGCAAGAGCCCAGCGCTACTTCAAAGCAAAACAGAACTGTCCTTGGTCCTAAAATCACAGTCAAGGATCTTACGAGGAGAAGATTAGTGTCATAGTTGGGCCACTTGTTCGAGGCCTTTAAGTTCCGTGAGAGTAGGGCCCTTGCCTGGCTTGTTCACCGTTGTAGCCCAGTGTCTACAGCACTGATGGACAGGTGGTGGGCATTTAGTATTTGTTGAATGGATGGATGGAGGGAGGGAGGGAGGGGAGATGGAGGGATGGATGCCTAGAAGGAAAGCTAGCCGGTCTTTCCTTAGAGCACAAGCTTAGGTACTAGCAAGGTGGTTTGTCTGAACTTGAGGGTTAAACTGTCTCTTTCCACAGAGAGTGATGGAGTAGGACACACAGCGCAGAAGAAAGCCGTCTGTCTGTGCTGCTGCATTTCTCTCTCGGTGTGAGACGGGGCGATTAGTCATGGGATCAGCCCGAGAAGCAGACACGACCTTTCCTGACAATATTGGAATCTTAGTCACAGAACGATGGCGTCTTGGCAGCAGGGTGGAATGTTTTGTGCACGCTCATCATTTTCTTCTCCTCATCCAGTAACAACCCACGAAGCTTCTGGCCCACATAGCTGGAAAAATAAGCCTTTTGTTTGTTGAAGGTTAAACTGAATCTGAGCTGACTAAATTGGGTTTTCACAGTCATGGCCACTGTTGACATTTGGGACTGGATAATTCTTTGTTGTGAGGCCACCCTGTGCCTTGGAGGAGGTTTAGACATGTACCCAGCCTCTTCTCACTAGATGCAAGTAGCACTCCCTGCGTTGGGACTACCAGAAATGTCTCCATCCTTTACCAGGTGTTCTCAAGGGGAGACAAAAAAAATGAGGCTAGTGGAGAACCATTGATCCAGGACGCAAAATTTGGCCATCTCAGGTGGGGCTGGTGTATCCCTGGTGGGTAATCTTTCTACGTTATCTAGGAACTTTCACGGTGGTCCAGTGGTTAAGAATCCATCTTGCAATGCAGGACATGTAGGTTCAGTCCCTTGTCAGGGAACTAAGATCCCACATCCGGCAGGGCAACTAAGCCTACGTGCCATAACTAGAGAGCCCACATGATGCAACAAAGATCCTGAAGGCGACAACTAAGACACAACGCAGCCTAAATAAATAAAAAAAGCTACCCAGCTGGTCTCCTAGGTCATGTGCACAGATGGTGAAAGAGTGCCTTGTATCACGTATGACCCTTTGATCAGCTGCTGGAAGAGATACTGCCATTTCCACTTAAGGAACCAGAGGTGAAATTTCAAAATAAGATTCAAATTCCATTTAAGGCGGTGAATGTCCATGGTGACTTATGAGCAGGAGACTTAAGCTGCATCGTGGTGCTTGCCCTCTGTACCCTGAATCCAGAGATAGCACTGATTCCAGGCCATGCGGCCCGAGGAGGTGCGGCCGCAGGAGACGTGGCCAGCTTCACCGCAAACTCAGCTCCACTTCCTAGCCTGGTCTTTATGACCGAATCCCAAAGCCCGCCTCCCCGATGAATCAGAATGGTTCGGGAGGTCATCTTCGGTCACGGTGGGATGCAGACATTATCACCTAGGCTAGGTTCTCCCCCAGAATCCTCCAGATTCAGAAAGCTTATTAGCAGAGTTGAAACTGGCCAGTTCATCCATTCAACCAACAGGAACTGAGCCTCAGGGTGCATGCCAGGCCCTCTGCTGGGTGCTGGGATGAATTCTCACTAGGACTGATGCTCCCGGAATACCTACCGCTTGCCATCCCTGAGCAGAGTGCTTTGTAATTTGTTTAAACCCTGGAAAGGAGATGCTCTCCCTGCCCCTCCCTGCACACAGGAGGCAACTGCGGCACAGGAAGTGAAATCAGCTGCCCGAGGTCACACAGCTGCCGAGAAAGGGGGCAGGTGTTGAGCGCAGGCATTATGATTCTAGAGTCCGCTCTTGTTTTTGGTCATGTGGCATATGGTATCTTAGTTCCCCGAACTGGGATTGAACCCACAGCCCCTGGCTGCTTGGAGTCTTAACCACTGGACCCACCAGAAGCTCCCCCTGGTGCACTCTTAACTGCTGTTCTCCTTCCCACATGGAGATACAATGATAAAACCCTCATCCTTACAGCTGACTTTAGGGGATTTGATGAGGCCACAATGAAGAGTAAGCACCCCGTGTGGTGGGCCCAGAGGCATGGCCAGACTGGCCAGCATCCAAGAAGGCAGAGCTGGAAGAAGACCTCTGGAGAGCCGCTCCACTCCCATGACCACTGGCTTGTTGCCACCCGAGAGCCCTTAATTGTCCCCACGGAATGAGCCGTGAAGAGAAAAGGCAGGAGTCACACCCGAAACCGCCTGAGTTCAAGTCCTGCCCTGAGTCGGGATGCATCTTAGAAGTCCCAACCCTCTAGCCACGCTCTCCCCACCAAGATGAAGACCCTGACTTGTCATAAGTTAGCCCAGTGCCCAGTAGGGATGCTGGGGGCCATGGGATTGGAATAAGGTGTGGTTTCTTTCTCTGAGAGTGAAAACGGGTATAAATATTCTAAATGTTATATACAATTAGGAAAGTTGAGGGAAAGACCTCCCTGGTGGTCCAGTGGCTAGGACTCCACACTCTCAATGCGGAGGGCCTGGGTCTGATCCCTGGCCAGGGAACTAGATCCCACGTGCCCCAACTAAAGATCCCGTATGCCGCAACTAAAAGATCGCACATGCCATAGCTAAGATTCAGCCCCGCCAAGTAAATAAATAAATAGAAAATAAGAAGAGAAAAGTTGGGGGAGTTCCCTGGCAGTTCAGTGATTAGGACTCAGCATTTTGCTGGGGCCCAGGTCCAATCCCTGGTTGGGGAATGAAGATCCCTCAAGCCACACAGTGCAGCCAAAAAAAGAAAAGAAAGATTGATCCATCCACGAACGGCATGTGGTGGGCTGCGTCAATGGCTGTATGAATGCGGCCCGAGTGTGTCCTCAGACCCTAGGGAGAGGTGAGGCAGAGGGTCCCCGTGCTGACGCAGCAAAAGCAGCTCAGAGCCTCACCCAGCAGCCCTGGCTTCTACGCGTCTAAGGACCCAGCAAACCATAAAGAGAATGCTATTAACCACTCCTTCTTGACTACAGTCCGTGGGGTGGCAGAGAGTTGAATGCGACTAAATGACTAACGCTTAACTTTTCAGCCACCTTCATCCAGGGACTAATTTACAGAGCCACATGGTGGCCCAGGTGGTAAAGAGTCTACCAACAATGCAGGAGACCTAGGTTTGATCCCTGTGTCGGGAAGATCCCCTGGAGAAGGGAATGGCAACCCACTCCAGTATTCTTGCCTGGAAAATTCCATGGACAGAGGAGCCTGGTGGGCTACAGTCCATGAGGTCGCAGAGAGTCAGACAAGACTGAGTGGCTAACACGTTCACTTTCACACTTGACCACTTACTGTGTCCGGGGTGCTGGCCTGGCTCATTACGTGTGTCTTCTCACTGCTTCTCAACTAAAGCCAGATTAAAAAGATATTCTCACCCCCATTGTACAGATGAGGAAACTGAGGCTCAGAGAGGTCCAGAAACTTGTCCAAAAGCCATTCAGCTATATAGGTAATCAGAATTCAAATGACAGTCTGCCTGGCAACAAACACTGAAGTGTCTGCCTCTGAGCTCCTTTCCTTGAGTTTTGAAGGCAGCCCCAAGGGAAGAGAGGAAGATCACCCCAGTGATCTCTTCCCAAAGGCCTGGAATTCTGGTGTTTTCCAAGGAGAGGCAAGGTCAGCCCAGGCTGGTCATTCCGGCTTCTGGACTCAGAGCCATACTGAGAGCAGAGGCCGGTTCAGTGCCTGGCAGCGGAGGCTGCACTGTGTCCTGAGCAGCTGCACGTGGAAATGTCGGGAAGGTGGGGGTTATCGCGGTGCCTGGAGTGCACCTGGCATTTAGTGCCTGGCTCCAGGAGTGCTGTTCATCCTTTAATGCACAGCACAGTGTTGGATGGCGAAGTCCAAAGTGCAGCAACTTCTCTCTTGAGATACTGGTGAGAGAAAGAGCCCAGAGGTGTGAGTTCTGCCCCGGGTCTGTCCAGACACACTGGGTGACTTTGGACATGTCCCTTGATCTTCCTAGGCCGGTGGGATCAGCTGGACTCCAAGGGTAGATTCCGGGGTGGGTGCGGGAGCTGCCCAGCCGTTGGAGACTGGTGTTAACTCCTGCCCTTCTCAGGGAAGAGCCAAGTTCCCCGAGTTCGTCCCTCTTCTCCGAGATTTTCCAAAGAATAGACTGGGTGATGGCTCGGCTGTGTATGTGCCTGTGGCCCACGGCCAAGGGCTGTGCCTGGGCTGGGGCGGTGGTGTTCAGTTGCTAAGTCATGTCTGACTCTTTGCAGCTCTATGAACTACAGCACACGAGGCTTCCCTGTCCTTCACTGTCTCCTGGAGTTTGCTCAAATTCATGTCCCTTGAGTCAGCGATGCTACATAACCATTTCATCCTCTGCCACCCCCTTATCCTTTTGCCTTCACTCTTTCCCAGCTTCGGGGAGAGGGAAACAAGAAAAACCAAGAACAGTGTTGTCAGGGAGAACAAGAAAATCAGGAATGATGCCCAGGCTTTGGGGCATCAAGTCAGGGCCCCAAGTCAGGCTTTGTATTAAAACAGGATCGATGGGCTTTTGAGGAACCGGTGGCTGCCTGGCACGTTGTCCTGGGTAGCTAAGGGCTCCTGCCTCTCCTCTACCCCGTGCCACCTGCCTGAAAGAGAACCTCAGCTCCAAGTCCAGCAGCCTGGCTGTCAAGGTCCTTGAAATGACCCTTACGCGAAGCGGACGTTCCACAGTCCCATGCCCAGGAATACCTTGGGAGGCTCTAATCACCTGACACCTGGCGGTCTGTATTCCAGAAACTGAATCACAGCAGCCTTGACCAGTGGAGTATGAATTAGTGACTGATTACGATTGCCAGCAATTAATCACCATGGCCAACGCTTGTTAATTTCCACAGCTCGATTATGACCTACATTTAACAGTCTGTGATCCCAGGAGGGAGCAAGGAGCTCCTTCATTCTTGGAACGTCAGCTGATCAATAACCCCAAGATATGACCTGCAGGCCTCTCTTTTCCAGCACGTCGACAGGGCCACATCCAGGGAGGCGGCTGAGAGCAGCTGGCAAGAACTGCCGGACCACCGCTAGCTCTGTGGCCCCTAGTTCAAGGAAGGACTGCAAAATTACCCTGCATCACTGGAGACACCCTGCAGAGGAGGCCCATTCTGCGCTGTTCATAAAGGGCTCCTCGTGGGCCTGGAGTCCTCCCCTCAGAACTTTGTGAGCTGTCTCTCACTCCTGCCTCCACCTGAGCGAGGATGGGATTAGACAACAAATAGAATCCTCCCCACCCCAAGGTCTGTCGGTCATTAATTGAACACTTATTCTTTGTGCTGGGTGCTCTTCCTAGGAGTAGAGAGCGTGCAGTTTGAGGAGAAACAAAAAAAGCAAATGAGTATGATGTCAAACCAGGGCAGTCTCTGTGTGGAACAAAATGCCGGACAGAAGGGGGTCAGGAAAGCCTCTCTGGACAAGAGGCATTTGAAGGAGAAGGAGAAGCCCCACAAGGTCAGAGGGATGAACCTTCCCAGTGGTGGGAACAGCGCAAGTACCAAGGCTCTATAGCAGGAACATTCTAGAAGGTGAGGTGGTGGAATTGGCTAGCGGCCTTGTAGATCGCCGTGGATTGGATTTGGTTCCTGTCATGACAGCGCCTCTGTAAACAGCTTTGGGAGGTGAAACATTGATCTTTGCTCATCTGACTGGTGAAAAGGGCCACCTGGCCTCTGATTCATGTTTGAAATAGTTACGCCGGTCTGCCAGGGAGGCCATGCTTTTGTTCAGCCGGCTGGTTCTCAGAGGGCGGTGTGTCTGGGACGCGTCTGGGGCTCAGGGTTCTGGTTTCACCCTTGCACTGGTGTGAACGTCTCTGTGCTTGGAAGCCGAACTGATCCCCGGCTCTTTATTTCTCTCTCGAGGTCGCTACGATGCACGGGCCCGAGTCCTCATCTGCCACGTGACCTCCCTCCTCCGAGTGCCCCTGGAGGAGCTGGATCACCTGGAAGAGACCTTCCTCGAGAGCCTGAAGGAAACGAAAGAGGAGGAATCTGAGTAAGGGAGCCCCGTGACCCTGCGCCCGCCTCTCGGCAGTGGCGGACTTCCACAGCTCAGATAACAGTCCTGTCTGCCCCTCCCCCACCCATCTGGAATCTGGGATTTCCACTCGAGGGCACTTTTTCGGTGTCTGCCCCTTCCACCCATTTAGAGACAGTGCTTCGAGGTGAAAGGACACTGAACAAAGAATCTCAGTGCAGCCCTGACTTGCCGTGTGGCCTTAGCGAGTCCCTTGCCCTCTCTGGGCCTCCACCCTCCTTTGTAGGAGAAGGGGATTGAATGCATGATTGCTCAGGGCCATAGATGATGACTTTCACGTTCCGTGGCCTCGACACCCCCACTGCACCTCAGCTCTATGACACGTTCTCCATAGCCTGTCCCACCTTGGAACACCTATTTATTTATTGACCTTGGGCAGGTGCCCCCCTCCAAGCAATACTATTCTTGTCTGTAAGACAGAAATAATAATAGCATCCTCCTAGGGCCGTTGTGGAAGACAATCTGAAGTAGCCAGTGCTCAGCCCAGGGCTCAGGCCATGAGTCCTTCCCATCCCCCACGTGCCCCGTGCCAGCCACTGTCGAGGGGCTTTGCTCTCTGTGTGTGGTCAGCTGTGTACCAGGGGAAATGTTCCTGGTAAACTCGGCGGAACCTGGCTCTCGGCAGATCGCCCTGCACAGGGCCTGGTGCCAGAGTAAGAGATCAGCCCCCGTCCCAGCCACACTGCGCGCTCCTTGCACCAGGCACGTCTCCCAGCCTTGGGTTGTGTTCAGCCATGGAGGCTTTCTTTGAGCAGCCAAGCGGTGCCCGTTCTACCCAGCTGAGAATTTAGCCTTGAAGCCAAGCTCAGAACTGAAGCCGCCCTCACACCAGGGTTTGTAGGGCTAAGGGAGGGGGTTGTTTCCTCAAGGAAGGAGGAAAGTGGATCTGTTGAAATAGCTTTCTTTGGACTCGCAGAGCTGTATCAGTAAAGAAACACCTGCACCCAGGCCAGTGACCACAATCACAAGGGCTGCCCGGCGCCTTTGGATACATTGGACATTTGTAGCATTCCAAGTATACCTTGAAATGAAGGGAGCTCTTAGGGACTGTTTGGAATCTGCTGTCAGAACCTGCTGTATAAGACAGAGCCCAGCTCAGCCACTTAGAAGCCGTGTAATCCCTGCCAAGTTTAACTTCTCTGAGCCTCAGTTTCCTCACTTGCAAATGGGGATAATAGCACCGTCTTCCTAGGGTTCTGGTGGGACTCAAATGAGTTTGCTCACCTAAAGTGCTTTGAGCAGGCCTCGCACAGAGTTACTAGTTGATAAATAGCTATAGTACTGTAAGAATCGATGCCTTTGCCCTGTGGTGCTGGAGAAGACTCTTGAGAGTCCCTTGGACTGCAGAGATACCAAACCAGTTAATCCTGAAGGAAATCAACCCTGAATATTCACTGGAAGGACTGATGCTGAAACCGAAGCTCCGATACGTTGGCCACCTGACGCGAAGAGACGATTTATTGGAAAAGACCCTAGGCTGGGAGAGGTTGAGCGCAGGAGGGAAAGGGGGTGTCAGGGGATGAGGTGGTCACATAGCATCACCGACTCAGTGGACGTGAATTTGAGCAATCTCTGGAGATGGTGAGGGACCGGGAAGCCTGGTGTGCTGCAGTCCACGGGATTGCAGAGAGTCAGACGTGACTTAGCGACTTGAGCAACAGCCACATTGCTGTTATTACAGTGTGGGGCCATTTCCTCAGAAAAATACTGCACAGGTGTTAGTGTTTGAACTAGATTTTAGGAACTTTGGTGAATTCTATGTGCTGTGCATGTTGTCTGGAAGAATCTGAGACCCAGGGAACGTCCAGGGACCGGTCAGCCAAGCGCCTTGGTCCTGTGACTCTGCTGCTAGGTCTGCATGTGGCCCTGGGCCCATGACTGTCCCTCTCTGGCATCAGCACCCATACTTGCACCTGTCCAAGAGGAGGATTGAATTGTATGTAGGTTTCTTTTAACCCTGAGGTTTCGTGTTTCTGCAACGTGAGCTTCTCACTTGGCACCCCAAAGTGAGCTTTTGTTTGGTGACTTCACTTCTCTATGCCAGAGTTTCTTCATCTTTAGCACAGGGATAGTGGTCCTATCTCTATCGTAGGGCTGTCCAGAGGATTAAATTAAATCATTCATATTGAAAGCCAGGAACAGCCACTGGCACATAGACAACAGTAGTGAATGCCGTGCTAGCGGCTGATACTGAGCCCGTCATCATCACATCAGCATCCAACTTTATTGAGTGCCCTCTAGATGCTGGTGCAAGATACCGTCTCCTTGGGTACTCATTACAGCCCCCTGAGGCTAAGGCAGAGGAAGAGACAGAATGTCCGAAGGGTGTCGTCCCTCACCTAAGGCCGCTCATGTGGTCAGCCCACATGCTCAGCAGCACTGTCTGATGCAGCTTCCTTGTCCAGTCTGAACTGCACTCACTCCATCCCCCAAGGCATGGTTGAGAATCCCCGCTTTCCTCCTTAATTCAGAAGACGGCAATAAAGAAAACTCTTTTATGGGGCTTCCTGAGCTTTAACTAGGAATGTGTGTCTAGACTCCCCACAGATAAGCCCCCCTTCTCTATTGTAGAGAAAGTGGTTTTAAATAAAAAGGAAAGGATGGCCTTCCCTGATGGTACAGTGGATAAGAATCCACCTGCCGATGCCAGGGATACGGGTTCGATCCCAGGTGTGGGAAGGTCCCACATGCTGTGGGGCAGCTGAGCCCATGCACCATGACCACTGCGCCTGCCCTCTAGGGCCCATGAGCCACAACGAAGCCCGTGTGCCGCAGCTGCTGAAGCCCGTGCACCTAGAATCTGTGCTCGACACCAGGAGAAGCCACCGCAATGAGAAGCCTGCACACCACAACAAGAGGGTGGCCCCCACTCTCCGAAACTAGAGAAAGCCCGTGTGCAGCAATGCAGACCCAGCCCAGTCATAAGTAAAGTATTTTTCAAAATAGGAAAGGGTGGTGGCGAGGGCAGAAAACCCGGAAGGAACACCCTCTCATGGGGATAAGGTGGCAGCGAGGGAAATTTCTTTGTGGAACCATGAGATGAGCATTGTGGTTGTCGTTGCTCCTCACACAGTATCTGTGACTTCAGCCTGGGATTTAGCCCTAATCTGTATTTTAGCTTCAGCCTGTCTTGGGAAGCTGACCTGAAGGCCAACTCAAGGCCACTTGTGGCGTCCCGAGTTGTGAGCGCGTCCAGTGGCTCTATGATGGCGTAGATGGCCTGGGTGCTTTGTCAACAGGCAAAGTCAGGAATAGGAGCAGGGCTTCTTTTGGCTTTCATGTCGTGCTCTGGATTCTCACTTCCCAGTACAGCAAGTATCCTAAGTGTGACTCACAGCCAGCATCTCCTCTTGTTTAAATTCAGTCACACAGAGACTTCCCTGTTGTTCTGTCACTCGGTTGTGTCTGACTCTTTGTGACCCCATGGACTGCAGCACGCCAGGCTTCCCAGGCTTCACCAACTCCCAGAGCTTGCTCACACTCATGTCCATTGAGTCAGTGAGGCCATCCAACCATCTCTTCCTCTTTCCCTGGGATTTGTGCTAATATCCTGGAAGTTTCATTCTTGGTGGTGATTGGCCTGTTCTATGGCTAAATAGTTTATTTAGCCAAAATATATGTGTCCTCTGGTCTTCAAAAAAATGGACAACGAGTGGGAGAATAGATGACTGAGGTGAGATGTTTGTGTCCAGAGCTTTTTAGAAGGAGTAGATTCTTTTCAAGAAACATCTTTGAGGGGCTTCCCTTGTGGCTCAGTGGATAAGAACCCGTCTGCCAATGCAGGAGACACAGGTTCGAGCCCTGATCCGGGAAGATCCCACATGCCGCGGAGCAGCTAAACCCACACATCAACAAAGACCCAGCGCAGCCAAAAATAAATAAATAAAAGTTTTAAAAAAAAAAAAAAAAAGAAACATCTTTGAGCCCCATCTAGGTGCTAGTCCCAGGGCCAGCGGCTGAGGGTGGAGCACAGGAAAGGTTTGATCTCTGTCCCGAAGCTTCAGCCCTGTAATTCTCAGTCTTGAGATAACCAGAGAGCTGGTTACAGGTAGTTTCCTCCCCCAAGAAGTCGTGCTTTTAACATACTTGCCCTGGGAATTCAGATGTGGTTGATCAGAAGCCTATCCTTTGAAAATCAATGATCTAGAATTCCAGGCTAATACAGTACAGGTGGTTAGGGAGGTCCAGAGTAGGAGCATGTAGGCCACCTTGAGGCTCAGGGCAGGCTTCCTGGAAGAGGTGACTCTGGAATGATGAATAATGTACAGCTAGACAGAGAGAGGTGAGAAGGTCCTTGGAAGCCGAGGGCCAGCAGGAACTCAGGACTGAGGCTTAGGCGGTGTGCCTGCAGGCAGCTTAGTGCTTTTGGAGGGTAAACTATAAATTAGGAATTGATGAACGATGAGGCTGTGAAGAAGGCAGGGGCCAGGTCCCGGGGGCCGGAGTGTCCTGCTGGAGAGGGGACACTACCCTCAAAGCAGAGGAAGGAGCAGGGGGCAGGGAGAGAGGGCCAGGCTCTCCCAGGTATATTCTCCTGGTTGACATTCATCCCATGTTGGTGCTCTGATTGACTTCCTGTTTCCAGTCCCTAAGTGAGAAAACTGAAGCTCAGAAAAATCCAGCGAGCCAGCAAGATCATGGCAGAGCCAGGTTCCAACACCTCTGCCCCCAGTTTGCAGACTGTTTCCCGGGCAGTGTGTGTTGGGCCACATCCTGCTGGTCCACAGAGCCAGCGCCTCGTGGCCCCTTGGGTGGTCCTCGTATACGCCCCCAGCATCTGGAATTTCTCCTTGGGCCTTAAACTCTGCTGAAAGCAACTCATTTTCCAGCCTTCTGTTTGCCCCAGATGGTGCTAGCAATCCAGGGCCAAAGTATGTCTCCGGCCTGTGTTCAGGAAATTCTCATAACCGTGGAAAGAGCGATGAGAGCAGTAGCCACACTGAGCGATGACAGGGTGCCAGTCACCATGTGTGGATTCTCTCGGTTAGCCCTCCCAGTGCCCCTGGGAGTTCAGGGCTGTTACTGTCCCCGCTTCATGGATGAGGAGACTCAGATAGGACGAGTCACTTGCACATAATCCTGCGCTGCGTAAGTGGCTCCATTCATCGGGGCAGGCTAGGTCTTGCTGCCTAACAAATGACCTCCGTGTCTCATGACTTACAGCAACAGGCGAGCATTGCTTTCAGTGACGGGCTTTGGTCCACACTGTCTTGGTTCTGGGTCCCAGGGTGACAGAGGGACCTCCGTCAGCGGTGTTGCCGGCCTCAGGGCAGAACGGAAGGAGACTTTATCAGGAAGTGACATGTATCCCTTCCACCGACTGGCTGAAGCAGATCATGGAGCCACTCCACTCAGCAGGGGAGAGATGTATCATTTTTCCTAGGACCAGTGCTAGGGAATAACTGAGCTTCTGGAGAATGGTGATGCCCCCCCCCCCACCACCACCGCCCACCCCACAGCAGAGGAAGGATTCAGGCCTAGTTTATAGGGTTTGAAACCCGATTCCAGAACCCAGGGTCCTCCTCGCCATCCTGCCTTCCACTTTGCCCCATGCATGTGGTTCAGCCTCTGCCCGCATGTCAGAGAGCTTGCCTTTCAGTCGTGGAAAACCAGCACCTGTGATCACGGAGAGCTGGTTTCCAGTCAGTAGTGAAGAAACCGAGAAGTGCTGGGCTGTACCCCAGGAGGAGCTGAGGAGGCAGTTGGTGGAGGTGAGCGGGCAAAATCCAGCGAGCCAGCAAGATCATGGCAGAGCCAGGTTCCAACACCTCTGCCCCCAGTTTGCAGACTGTTTCCCGGGCAGTGTGTGTTGGGCCACATCCTGCTGGTCCACAGAGCCAGCGCCTCGTGGCCCCTTGGGTGGTCCTCGTATACGCCCCCAGCATCTGGAATTTCTCCTTGGGCCTTAAACTCTGCTGAAAGCAACTCATTTTCCAGCCTTCTGTTTGCCCCAGATGGTGCTAGCAATCCAGGGCCAAAGTATGTCTCCGGCCTGTGTTCAGGAAATTCTCATAACCGTGGAAAGAGCGATGAGAGCAGTAGCCACACTGAGCGATGACAGGGTGCCAGTCACCATGTGTGGATTCTCTCGGTTAGCCCTCCCAGTGCCCCTGGGAGTTCAGGGCTGTTACTGTCCCCGCTTCATGGATGAGGAGACTCAGATAGGACGAGTCACTTGCACATAATCCTGCGCTGCGTAAGTGGCTCCATTCATCGGGGCAGGCTAGGTCTTGCTGCCTAACAAATGACCTCCGTGTCTCATGACTTACAGCAACAGGCGAGCATTGCTTTCAGTGACGGGCTTTGGTCCACACTGTCTTGGTTCTGGGTCCCAGGGTGACAGAGGGACCTCCGTCAGCGGTGTTGCCGGCCTCAGGGCAGAACGGAAGGAGACTTTATCAGGAAGTGACATGTATCCCTTCCACCGACTGGCTGAAGCAGATCATGGAGCCACTCCACTCAGCAGGGGAGAGATGTATCATTTTTCCTAGGACCAGTGCTAGGGAATAACTGAGCTTCTGGAGAATGGTGATGCCCCCCCCCCCACCACCACCGCCCACCCCACAGCAGAGGAAGGATTCAGGCCTAGTTTATAGGGTTTGAAACCCGATTCCAGAACCCAGGGTCCTCCTCGCCATCCTGCCTTCCACTTTGCCCCATGCATGTGGTTCAGCCTCTGCCCGCATGTCAGAGAGCTTGCCTTTCAGTCGTGGAAAACCAGCACCTGTGATCACGGAGAGCTGGTTTCCAGTCAGTAGTGAAGAAACCGAGAAGTGCTGGGCTGTACCCCAGGAGGAGCTGAGGAGGCAGTTGGTGGAGGTGAGCGGGCAAAACGCATAGCAGCTCTCCGAATGCCCATCTTAGATCCCACTTGTCTTCACTGACTGAAGGATGAACTGTTTCTTGCCATTACATATGGGTCAGGAGGCAAGAGATAGGAAGCAAACAGTGCTGACTGAGGACTGCATGGTCTTGTTGGATGACCCACCAAAGTGCCAGCCCACTGGCCACTCTGCATGAAAGCTTGTTGATCAAAGAGATGAAGATGGAATTAATTTAATCTTTACAGACCAATAGCCCTAAGAGGGAGATGTCATTATCCCCCTTTTTACAAAAGGGGGAACTGAGTTTCAAGGAGATGGAGTTTCATGGCAACAGCCCCCGTTTCAGTCCCCACTTGCAGGGCCAACTGTCCAGCTCTGTGTTTGGCAGACGTTCTCTCTGCGGGTTCCCCGCCAGGGCTCAGAAGCCAAGGACTCTTATCCCTGACCTCGTCTGTGATATGCAGATAATAATAAAACTGCTTCTGGGAAAAGATAAGCCATTCGAAGTACAAAGCACAGTGGCAGGCATGTAAGAAGTCCTCAATAAATATTAACCCTTCTTTTATAGTCATTGTCATCTGCCATCGCTCTCACATCGAGTTGTTGTCCAAACTCCAAGCTCAGTTCAGAGTTCACCCTCGTAATGACTGCACCTCCCATCCTGGTCTTCTGTCCTGCTCCTGGTGCCACAAAGCACCAAGGGCCAGATGTCGGACAGGGGAATTGGCCTTGGTGACGTTAAGTGTTCTCAGGATTCACCTGACCCCTGTGACTCTAAGTTATTTTCTTTTGCTACATTTTATCACTTTCAAATTTCACGTCTGAATGGCTCTAGCTCTTGCCCCAAGGCCAAGGTCTGCAGCCCAGAAACGTCTCTAATCCATCTTGGAAAGGATTATTCTAAAGGCAATTGGGTTCCAAATGTCCCAGAGGGAGTTGGGCTCAGGAGGCAGAGTTGAGGGAGGGGAAGAAAGGAGGGAGCTGATGGAGTCTGTAACTCTATCTGGTACTTGCTCTGGGTCCATCTGTGTAAAGAGATCTCTATGCTGCTTTTGCTGTTATTATTACTATTTCTTTGTCTTTTCATTATTCAAATTGCAAGCCTGTTAGGATGGATCTGTTGGGTAAGTCGTATATCCCGCATACTGGGATTCCCCAGCTGGGTTTTGGAATGTTGTTTCAAGTTTTTAAAACCGTCATCGATAGGCCCAGGGGAACCTTGGTACCTCGCTCTGCATGACAGAGCCCCCAGCACTGATGCCAGCTTGAGGGTTGGGGGAGGTAGGGGATGTGTCAAGGTGGCCCAGGCACAGCCGGCCCTAGAGAGCCAACCCTTCTCCCCCAGGACGGCCGAGGCATCCCGGAAGAAGAAAGAAAACAGGAGGAAGTGGAAGCGCTATCTGCTGATAGGCCTGGCGACCCTGGGAGGCGGGACGGTGATTGGTAAGAGGCAATGGTGCCACATGTCTCAGGCAGTGCGTGTGTGGAATGACACCCGGAGCTGGCTTGAGGTCACATAGCCAAGGTGTACTGATTTCTCGCTTATATGTTGAAAGTCCTTTCCTATCTTCCACATGCTCGGAGGAGAAATTCCAACTCCTTGCTACAGTTCGAGGGGTCCTGTGGATTCAGGCCCCGCCCACACTCCTGTCTTCCAGCTCCCTGCTCCAGCCGCCCTGTGCTTCACCTATGACACTAGGCATTTCTGCACACTGCCCTTTTGCTTGGTGTTCACTGCATGGGCATCAGCTAGGAGGACCCCCGCGTCCTCCACAGCATGCATAACAAATCTGCTCTCTCAGATTGTCAGCGGGCCACGTGCTCACTCCCACCTCTGCCTTCCTTGGGCTGCTTCCCTTGCAGGTGTGACTGGGGGTCTGGCTGCCCCTCTTGTTGCTGCGGGAGCCGCGACTGTCATCGGCACTGCCGGGGCAGCGGCTCTGGGCTCCACGGCCGGCATAGCCATCATGACCTCCCTGTTTGGTGCAGCTGGAGCTGGCCTGACAGGTAAGGTTCCAAAGGCGTGGTGGCTGTGAGCGGTTTGCAGCCCGGGTGGCCCAGCTCCATAAGGGACAAGCCCAGGTCCTCCCCAGGGGTGACTCCCTGGGAGATGGAGGAGGAGGACGTGGCCCTTCTCATTCTTAGTTTCATTGCTGCCAGAACTCTTGGCGGGCTTTGCAAAGAACCAGGTGGGTAGCTGGGCACGGGCCGGGGAAGGGCTGAGTCTGAGAAACGGCACCTGGTGTAGACTTCTTCGGAAGGGTCTCACTGGACCTGCTGGCCAGCCAGCAAGTTTCCAGGCAGGCTGCCTCAGAGAAGCTTGAGCTTCCACGTGTAAGAGAGGCATGACCACTTTCCATTCATCAACGTCACCTGGGGTGGCGGGGAGCAGGGTTTTTCCAAGTCATGTGTATTCATAGGCCCACATCACACACAGAGTTTCCTGTTCCACTCAAGTGGCATTCCCACATGAAGAATCTTGGTCATGGGGACTTCCCTGGATGGTCTGTTGGTTAAGACTTTGCCTTCCATTCCTAGGGATCTAGGTTTGATCCCTGGTCCAGGAACTAAGATCGCACATGCCAAGAAAAAAATATATACATAATAACAAAACAGAAGCAATATTGTAACAAATTCAATAAAGACTTTTAAAATGGTCCACATTTTAAAAAATCTTTAAGAGAAGTCTTGATCATTTCAAACCACTTTTACTAAGATGGATGTGTTACACTCCTGCAGTTCATGGGCAGGGAGACGTATGTATATCTATGGCTGTTTCAGAGAAACCAACAAAATTCTGTAAAGCAATTATCCTTCCATTAAAGAATAAATTTAAAATAAAAGATATACTACCCACTGAATCAGGACAGAACGATGGTTATGAACTTGGGCTCTGAGTTTCAGCCCCAGCTCTGCTGCTCAGGGGCTCGCCAGCCTTTGGAAGCCTCTTAGCCTCATCGTTAATCAGGGACAGTAATGGCACCAACCTTAATGAGTTCAAAACTGAGACGTTTGTTGAGGAACAGGGCACAGTTGCCACTCACCATGAGGGCGTGAGTACACAGAGCCTCTCTGACGGACGCTCCCCAGGGGCCCCAGTCTCCCCTGTCCTCATTGCTGTGTCTGGCTCTTTAGGGTACAAGATGAAGAAGCGGGTCGGGGCCATCGAGGAGTTCATGTTTCTGCCTCTGACGGAAGGCAGGCAGCTGCACATCACCATCGCCGTCACGGGATGGCTGGGATCCGGAAAATACCGTGAGAACCAGGGGCAGAAGAAGATGCAGAGGGGTGGGGGTGGGCTGAGCTGGGTCTGCTGCTAGGCTTTTGGCCAGTGTATGTCTTTAGGGGGTGGGAAGGAGGGCCCATTTTTCAGAGGAGGAGACTGAGGCTCAGAGAGGTGAGATGATTTCATCCCGTATCTGTCTTCCCATCCATCCATTCATCATCCATCCATCATCTGTTTGTCCATCCATCCAACTGTTCATCCATCCATCTACCCACTCATGCACATCCAGCTCTCCATCTACCCACCCACCCATCCATCCATCCATCTACCCACCCATCCATCCATCTACCCACCCATCCATCCATCCATCCATCTACCCATCCATCCATCCATCCATCTACCCATTCGTCTGTCATCCTTCTATCCATCGTCCCGTTCATCTACCCATTCATTCACCCATCCATCCACCCATCAGTGCATCCTTTCAGCAGTATTTAGAGAGCACTGTGCACACTATGTGAGCCAAACACTGAGCCAGGCCCTAGGAATTCAGAGTTGGGCAGCATAGTCACGGCCTCTGCTGCGATGGAACATGTGGCCTATGGCAGGATCACTTACAGAGAAGCTTAATGGATGGCATGAAAAGGGAGGCACAGAGTGTTTCTGGGGAGTGTGAGAAAAGTTACTAGAGGAAGTGACATTTAAGCTAAGGACTGGCTAGAAATTAGCCAGGACAAGAAAGAAAAAGCGGGGAATACCAAGCAAAAGCATTGTAGAAAGGCCTCATGGTGTAAAAGAAGCCTGGGTCACACGGGAGCATATGAACTGTGGTGAGGAGTTTGAATTTCTCCTCAGAGCAAGGGGAAGATAGCAAAGAACTTTCAGTACAGTACATACTGTGTGGCCTTAAGCAGTTTACTTAACCTCTCTGTGCCTCAGCTGTTTCATTTGCACAGTAGAACAGATTATCCTTGTCTTTCAGGGTGCTCACAAAGATTAAACTAGGTGATGTGTGGAAAGTTTTTAGTGACATTCCACAAGCAGTAGTTCCCTTTGCTGCTCCGATTTCAACATGTGTGATTTGGGGTCATTCCAGCCACAGTGGCACTGAGGAATAAGGCCAAGGCCTGCTTACTGCTGGCTCGCTGTGGCAGGTGCCCTTGTGACGCTCAACAGACAGGCCATCAATCAGGGAGAAAGCAGGGTGGGCCAGGGAGGCGGGAGCATCCCAGGCAGATGCACATGCTCTCCCTCTCTCGTGGTGCAGTCAGTAAAGAACCCGCCCGAAATGTGGGAGACATAAGGGACCAGGGTTCAATCCCTGGGTCAGGAAGATCCTCTGGAGAAGGAAATGGTAATCAACTCCAGTACTCTTGCCTGGAAAATTCCATGGACAGAGGAGCCTGGTGGGAAACAGACCATGGGGTCACAAGAGTTTGACACGACTGAATGACTAAACCACAACCACCACATGCTTGGAGCCTCCCGGGTACCTAGGCTGGAAGCCACAGTGCTGCTTTGTCTTTTTCTTTTCTCTTTTTAATTTTTTGGGCCTCTTTTATTGGTCTTCCATTTATTTATTTCCATCCATCTTTGTTCTTTGGCCTGTGTGGGCCTCCCATTGCAGTGGCCTCTCTCGCTGCAGAGCACCAGCTCTGGGCGCATGCGCTCCAGAGCTCCCGCTCGGTAGTTGGACACATCAGTCCAGCTGCTCCGCGGCACGCAGGATCTTCCCAGGCCAGGAATCGAACCAGCACCCCTTGCACTGCAAGGCTGACTCTTTACCCACTGGACCACCAGGGAAGCCCCACAGTACTTCTTAAGGACATAGGAGGAAGCAAGTGAGAAGATGCCCTGGCTCTGTTGAGAGGCATTACCAGGCACCAGAGTCTTCCTGGGCCAGTCCCCGTGCAGCGGTCTCCAGCACTAAGCACCACACAATCTGAGTCAGGCGTCCCACCCACACACTAGAGCTTGATGTATTTTACCTCACGTGACCCTCACAACCGCCCTTGGAGGGTCACACGGAGCATATGGGGGAAGATTTCTCCTCAGAGCAAGGGAAGATAGCAAAGAACTTTCAGTACAGTACATACTGTGTGGCCTTAAGCAGTTTACTTAACCTCTCTGTGCCTCAGCTGTTTCATTTGCACAGTAGAACAGATTATCCTTGTCTTTCAGGGTGCTCACAAAGATTAAACTAGGTGATGTGTGGAAAGTTTTTAGTGACATTCCACAAGCAGTAGTTCCCTTTGCTGCTCCGATTTCAACATGTGTGATTTGGGGTCATTCCAGCCACAGTGGCACTGAGGAATAAGGCCAAGGCCTGCTTACTGCTGGCTCGCTGTGGCAGGTGCCCTTGTGACGCTCAACAGACAGGCCATCAATCAGGGAGAAAGCAGGGTGGGCCAGGGAGGCGGGAGCATCCCAGGCAGATGCACATGCTCTCCCTCTCTCGTGGTGCAGTCAGTAAAGAACCCGCCCGAAATGTGGGAGACATAAGGGACCAGGGTTCAATCCCTGGGTCAGGAAGATCCTCTGGAGAAGGAAATGGTAATCAACTCCAGTACTCTTGCCTGGAAAATTCCATGGACAGAGGAGCCTGGTGGGAAACAGACCATGGGGTCACAAGAGTTTGACACGACTGAATGACTAAACCACAACCACCACATGCTTGGAGCCTCCCGGGTACCTAGGCTGGAAGCCACAGTGCTGCTTTGTCTTTTTCTTTTCTCTTTTTAATTTTTTGGGCCTCTTTTATTGGTCTTCCATTTATTTATTTCCATCCATCTTTGTTCTTTGGCCTGTGTGGGCCTCCCATTGCAGTGGCCTCTCTCGCTGCAGAGCACCAGCTCTGGGCGCATGCGCTCCAGAGCTCCCGCTCGGTAGTTGGACACATCAGTCCAGCTGCTCCGCGGCACGCAGGATCTTCCCAGGCCAGGAATCGAACCAGCACCCCTTGCACTGCAAGGCTGACTCTTTACCCACTGGACCACCAGGGAAGCCCCACAGTACTTCTTAAGGACATAGGAGGAAGCAAGTGAGAAGATGCCCTGGCTCTGTTGAGAGGCATTACCAGGCACCAGAGTCTTCCTGGGCCAGTCCCCGTGCAGCGGTCTCCAGCACTAAGCACCACACAATCTGAGTCAGGCGTCCCACCCACACACTAGAGCTTGATGTATTTTACCTCACGTGACCCTCACAACCGCCCTTGGAGGTAGGAGCTGTTCTTACCCTGATCTGGATGAAGAGGAAACCAGTGGCAGGGGAGGGCGTCACATGGCAAACAAGTGGTGCATGAAGGATTCAAACCTAGATCTCCTGACCCAGGCTTCATGGGTTTCTTTCCATTTGTTTCATGAGACCATCCATGCTACAGAAAGACCGAGACAGGAAGGAAGGAGGAAGAGTCTTAAGTGAAGGAACATGCAGTTCTGACCAGTAGGGAAAGCACGTCCCTTATGGTTGTTTTACCCTCTTGCTGGGTGGGCCCTAGGTGAAAGTCAGGTTCATCTGGGGTTAGGAGGAGATTGTCTTCAGTGTTCTCCTGCAGCAGCCTAGGGCAGTGTGCTCCCCAGGCAGAGTGGGTGGTTACAAGAAATGTAACCAAGCTAGATGAAGTTCAGGAGGGGAATGTCACCTGCCTCCTTGATGCCAGAAAAGAAGTCGCGTATCATCATCACGGGCTTGCTTCTGCCTATGATGGAAACAAAGGGACTTTCTTTTATGAAGTAGGGTTATGTGTAATCATGATCATGACCTTGTGGCTCACCACTAAGCCAGGCATTCTGCATCCATTGGCTCACTTAGGCCCTCCCTCATGTCAAGCTACGGAGATGGGCATTGTTATCATCCCCATTTTACAGATGAGGAAACTGAGACTGATAAGACCAGAGTCACCTTGCTAGTCATGGAGTGGGGCACGGCTCACGCCCACTCTCTCTGGATCATGCCCCGTGTTCTTGGCCACGGGGTGACAGAATACCGTACAGCGTCTTCCAGTGTATGCAGTGCTTTTCATGCCTTCTATCACGTGATTCTCATGACCCTTGTGAGTCAGATGCCATCAATGCCTTCTAACAGTTGGAAAAACTGAGGCTCAGAGGGCAGCAAGCCTTGCTGTGAGCCTTGCGACGAGGAGGCTGCCGAGCTGGGCCGAGAGCCTGGGATAGCCCCACGGCCCCCCTCACACACACACACATGCACACACACGCTCCGGGCCCGCGTCCTCTCTCAGGGCTGGCCGTCTCCTCCTCCGCGACTGGAGACAGTTGCTCCCTGAGCTGCTGCAGAGCCGTGACCAGGGCCTGCAGAGGGGAGCGGTAGCCCTCGGGGGTCTGTGCCATCAGAGCACCCCAGGTCGGGACGAGGCCTTTGGGTCAGGCGGGTCCAGGCCTCGCCCAGGCCTCGCCTAGGTACCCAGCTCACGTCTGAAATGAATGAAAGAATGAACAAGCCAAATCAAAAGCATGTGTTTCTGAAGGGTGACGTGATGAACCGTGAGGCTGTGAAGAAGGCAGGGACAGGTCACGGGGGCCTGAGTGTCCCGCTGGAGAGGGGACACTGTCCTCCAGGCAGCGGCCAGGAGGGAGAGAGGTGGGCAGACCATCATGGCGAGGTCCTCCTGCCTGACTCTGGTCACCTGCTGTCACCCCCCTCCCATTTCCAGTCTGTAAGTGAGAAAAGGCTCAGAAAAATCGGGTGCGCCAGCGAGCCTGTGGCAGAGCTGGCCTCCAGCCCCTCGGCCGGCAGCTTGCAGACTGTTTCCGGGTGGGGTGTGTTGAGCGAGACACAGCTGGTTCAGGGAGGGAGCGGCCGCTTGTGGCCCTCAGCAGCTTGCGGCGGGAAGCACTGCGGAGGGGGAGACAGTAGCACTTTACATGCCTAAGAGCAGCTGGAAGACTTAATTCTTATGACGACTCTACGAAAGCTGATAAATAGTCATCTCCCCCTGAACAGCGAAGCAAAGTGAGGCTCCGCAGACGATAGAGGCCCGGGGTGTTCACGGCCACCAGTGACCTTGCTAGGGAACGCAGGAGCCAGTCTTGAGCCCCAGTCTGCCGACGCTCAGGGCGGCCGGGGGCGCCCTCTGGGAGCACGTCTGCTCCGCAGTCAGCTGCGGCTCATGGGCGGGGGGTGTCTCCCCACAAGGGTGTGTGGGCTTCTGTCACTACCTGTCTGGGAAAGTAGGGGGCCTCCTCCATCACGGAGAGGCAGGACCCCACTTGGCCACACTCTCCCCAGGTACCTTCAGCGCCCCGTGGGCTGCTCTGGCCCGCAGTCACGAGCAGTACTGCTTGGCCTGGGAGACCAAGTACCTGATGGAGCTCGGCAACGCCCTGGAGACCATCCTCAGCGGTCTCGCCAACGTGGTGGCCCAGGAGGCCCTCAAGTACACCGTGCTCTCGGGTAAGCCTCCGCTCCCCGCCACCAGCGGCTTCCCACCACGCCTAACCCAGGCCCCAGGTCGGGACGAGGCCTTTGGGTCAGGCGGGTCCAGGCCTCGCCCAGGCCTCGCCTAGGTACCCAGCTCACGTCTGAAATGAATGAAAGAATGAACAAGCCAAATCAAAAGCATGTGTTTCTGAAGGGTGACGTGATGAACCGTGAGGCTGTGAAGAAGGCAGGGACAGGTCACGGGGGCCTGAGTGTCCCGCTGGAGGGGACACTGTCCTCCAGGCAGCGGCCAGGAGGGAGAGAGGTGGGCAGACCATCATGGCGAGGTCCTCCTGCCTGACTCTGGTCACCTGCTGTCACCCCCCTCCCATTTCCAGTCTGTAAGTGAGAAAAGGCTCAGAAAAATCGGGTGCGCCAGCGAGCCTGTGGCAGAGCTGGCCTCCAGCCCCTCGGCCGGCAGCTTGCAGACTGTTTCCGGGTGGGGTGTGTTGAGCGAGACACAGCTGGTTCAGGGAGGGAGCGGCCGCTTGTGGCCCTCAGCAGCTTGCGGCGGGAAGCACTGCGGAGGGGGAGACAGTAGCACTTTACATGCCTAAGAGCAGCTGGAAGACTTAATTCTTATGACGACTCTACGAAAGCTGATAAATAGTCATCTCCCCCTGAACAGCGAAGCAAAGTGAGGCTCCGCAGACGATAGAGGCCCGGGGTGTTCACGGCCACCAGTGACCTTGCTAGGGAACGCAGGAGCCAGTCTTGAGCCCCAGTCTGCCGACGCTCAGGGCGGCCGGGGGCGCCCTCTGGGAGCACGTCTGCTCCGCAGTCAGCTGCGGCTCATGGGCGGGGGGTGTCTCCCCACAAGGGTGTGTGGGCTTCTGTCACTACCTGTCTGGGAAAGTAGGGGGCCTCCTCCATCACGGAGAGGCAGGACCCCACTTGGCCACACTCTCCCCAGGTACCTTCAGCGCCCCGTGGGCTGCTCTGGCCCGCAGTCACGAGCAGTACTGCTTGGCCTGGGAGACCAAGTACCTGATGGAGCTCGGCAACGCCCTGGAGACCATCCTCAGCGGTCTCGCCAACGTGGTGGCCCAGGAGGCCCTCAAGTACACCGTGCTCTCGGGTAAGCCTCCGCTCCCCGCCACCAGCGGCTTCCCACCACGCCTAACCCACTGGTGCTGGACCTTCGCATGCCTCAGGGCCCCCGTGAGGCAGGCCCTGTGCCGACCCCTAGTGTCTGTGAAATGGTTATGGTCTTCATGGGGAGAAAATAGATAAACAGCCAATCACATTCTTTACCTAGTTGTATCAGTAACTACTACGTAACAAGCCACCCCATAACCCAGTGACTTAAAATAACAGTCACTTATTATCACAGGAGCTCAGGAGTGTTGAGGCTTCATTTGGCTGATCTTTGCGGGGCCTGCTTATCCACCTGTGGGTCCGCCGACCGTCCACCGACCCAGGCCAGCCTTGCCTGGGCCCACCACGGTGGACTAGGCTCTGCTCCATTCACCGCCGCCTCCTGGGGTCTCCGGCTAGCCCAGACCCACAGCAGAAGTGCACAGGAGGTGCAAGTCCATCTCACGCCTCTCACCGAGTAACGTCTCATTGGCCAAAACTAGTCACGTGATTGATCCTAGCATGGATGGGCAGGGGGTAGGGGCAGAGGGCACTGCAAGGTTAGGAGGCAAGGGTGACAGAGCGGAGGCAGCTCAGGCATCTGACACATGGCAGAAGTTTGAACCCAAGAGACCTAGTCCCTGTGTCAGAAATGCGTGCGCTTCTGTTTAATTCTGTCCTGTTTAGCAGTTTGACACAGTATGTGGAAAGCTTTCAGACTCCAAGTTAGCGACTGCACGCCTGCACTCGGGCATCCACTAACCAGCCAGTCACTTCCCTAGGAGGCCCCCCGCCCCCACCCCAACTGCCGGCCTCACCCGTATCCCTCCTCCCCAGGTATTGTGGCTGCCCTGACCTTGCCGGCCTCACTCCTCAGTGTCGCCAACGTCATTGACAACCCCTGGGGGGTGTGTCTCCATCGATCGGCCGAGGTGGGCAAGCACCTGGCCCACATCCTGCTCTCCCGGCAGCAGGTACCTGGGAGTAACTGGAGCAGAGGTGGGAGGAAGGAGAGGGGAAGCGAGGGGGCTGACTGGTGGGCAGATGTCGTGCCTAAGCTGGGCCCACATGGGGGTAGCCCAGGGGCTTTGAAGGGTCTTCACTGTTCCCTCTAGTTCACGTCCTAGGAGGATGTCGCTGGTAGTCCAGGTGAAACTTCGCACTTCCACTGCAGGGCCAGGTTCAACCCCTGGCTGGGGAGCTAGGGTCCCGCATGCTGCATGGTGCACCCCCGCCAAAAAGTATCCTAGGATGTGTCAGTATGAATTACAGACTGCGTATCTCTGGCAGGTAGTCAGCTGAGGACTGAATATCAGGGCCTTCTGTAAGTATGGTCCAAGACAGCTGTTCCTTCACAGACATACAGAGCTACCCTCTGAGCACATCTGCAGTGGTCCAAATACCACGTAAAACCATCTGGATTCCATCCACAGTCCAGACCATCAGAGGCAGGAAGGTACAAGGGAAAGGGCTTTTCACGTCCCTTGGCCAGGGCTCAGCCCTGCAGCGGTCCCTGGCTACAGGGCAGCTGGAGAAACTCAGCTTTGGGTTGGGTCTCTGTGATTCCTGGAAAACTCAGGAGCTCTGTTACGTAGCGCTGAGCACATCACATTGGTGTACAGCTCTCCCCACCGTCCATCCCCCAAGTTCTCACCTTCCTGAGCTGACACTCTGTCCTCATTAACCACCAAGGCCCCATTCGCCGTCCCCGCCCCACCTCACCCGGAGCCCTGGCATCTACCAGGGTTCTTTCTGACTGTGAATTGGACTGTTTTAGGTACCTTGTAAAAGTAAAATCAAACAGTACCTGTCCGCACCTACTGCATTTTGGAGTACATCTTTAAGGTTAGCTTCATGTATGTCCTCCAGATGTGCTTTTTCCCACTCTGTGCTACACAGTAGGTCTGCATCAGCCCTCTGTTCCACCCATAGCTGTCTGGCTGAATACCTCCTCTTCTAGGTTAAGGCCAACATCTCATACCCCCTTTCCTATCTAGGAACAGTTACTCCTCCCCACTGCCTCACCATATCACCATTCTCTTTTTTCTCCATTGCACCTGGAGGTACCTCCCACCCCTTCTCCCGGCTCCAGAAGCTCCCACTTCACTGCGGCCATTTGCTACAGGTCGCCCATGGGGTAGCCAGGGGCTTTGAAGGGTCTTCACTGTTCCCTCTAGTTCACGTCCAGGAGGATGTCGCTGGTAGTCCAGGTGAAACCACTTCCACTGCAGGGCCAGGTTCAACCCCTGGCTGGGAGCTAGGGTCCCGCATGCTGCATGGTGCACCCCCGCCAAAAAGTATCCTAGGATGTGTCAGTATGAATTACAGACTGCGTATCTCTGGCAGGTAGTCAGCTGAGGACTGAATATCAGGGCCTTCTGTAAGTATGGTCCAAGACAGCTGTTCCTTCACAGACATACAGAGCTACCCTCTGAGCACATCTGCAGTGGTCCAAATACCACGTAAAACCATCTGGATTCCATCCACAGTCCAGACCATCAGAGGCAGGAAGGTACAAGGGAAAGGGCTTTTCACGTCCCTTGGCCAGGGCTCAGCCCTGCAGCGGTCCCTGGCTACAGGGCAGCTGGAGAAACTCAGCTTTGGGTTGGGTCTCTGTGATTCCTGGAAAACTCAGGAGCTCTGTTACGTAGCGCTGAGCACATCACATTGGTGTACAGCTCTCCCCACCGTCCATCCCCCAAGTTCTCACCTTCCTGAGCTGACACTCTGTCCTCATTAACCACCAAGGCCCCATTCGCCGTCCCCGCCCCACCTCACCCGGAGCCCTGGCATCTACCAGGGTTCTTTCTGACTGTGAATTGGACTGTTTTAGGTACCTTGTAAAAGTAAAATCAAACAGTACCTGTCCGCACCTACTGCATTTTGGAGTACATCTTTAAGGTTAGCTTCATGTATGTCCTCCAGATGTGCTTTTTCCCACTCTGTGCTACACAGTAGGTCTGCATCAGCCCTCTGTTCCACCCATAGCTGTCTGGCTGAATACCTCCTCTTCTAGGTTAAGGCCAACATCTCATACCCCCTTTCCTATCTAGGAACAGTTACTCCTCCCCACTGCCTCACCATATCACCATTCTCTTTTTTCTCCATTGCACCTGGAGGTACCTCCCACCCCTTCTCCCGGCTCCAGAAGCTCCCACTTCACTGCGGCCATTTGCTACAGGTAGCTGGGGAAGGAGAGAAGGCTGCTGGGAATGGTTTGAGATAAAAGGGAATTAACCTGGTAAAGCACTGCCTGTCCACCTCAGAGGAAGCCGGTTCTCGAGCAGGTGCCCCCTTGCATAAATGACTCTCCTAGTGGAGACATCAGAGCTCAGGGCCAGCAACAGCAAAGGCACGGTTCATTAGGCATGAGGCAGGTGCTGACAGGCGTGCAGGGGCCACCATCGCCAGGGCTGTTTTTCTGGAACTGCTGTGCACACCTGTGTCCTTTCTTCCCCAGGGCCAGCGGCCTGTCACCCTGATTGGCTTCAGCCTGGGCGCCAGAGTCATCTACTTCTGTCTGCAAGAGATGGCTCAGGAGAAAGGTAAGGCCAGCTTATTATTGCAGGTAAAAACCCTTCCTGAGTCTGTCCCTTGGGCCAGAGGTTCCACAGCAGGGATCTCAAGTCTTGTGACTGTCTTCCCAGGTCGTAGTTAAAAGTTTGAAATAGTTAATAATTATTTAGAGAATTATTGATTTCTTCAGTATATAAATTAGAGTGGATATGAGATACTCCTACAGTAATGGCCTGAACATTCTGGTGTGGGTTCTTTTTATTTATTTATTTATTTTGACTGTGCTGGTCTTCATTGCTGCACGCAGACTTTCTCTGTTTGCAGCTTCATTGAAGTACATGGGCTTCTTATTGCGGTGTCTTCTTTTGTTGCAGAGCACAGGCTCAGTTGGGGCACATGGGCTTCATTGCCAAAGCATGTGGGATGTGCCCAGACCAGGAATTGAACCCATGTCCCCTGCATTGACAGGCAGAGTCCTAGCCACTAGACCACCAGGGAAGTCCTGATGTGGGTTCTTGAGTGGGAGAGGAAGGGGTGGGAAGGATCTCCAGTGAGGGTATTGGCAAGACCATGTTCCCTTCAAAGGCCCTAGTGGGGAGCCCCACCTCTTCCAGCCTCCAGTGGTGGCCAGCACTCCTCGGCTTGTAGTTGCAACATTCCACCCATGCCTCATCTTCATCACCGTCTCCTTTGTATCGTCTCTTCTCACCTAAGGACAGTTTCAGTGACTTTAGGGCCACCTGCTCAAAGCCAGGATGACCTCCTCTCAGGCGCGTGTGCGTGCGTGCTCAGTTACTCTCTTGTGTCTGACTGTCTGTGACCCTATGGACTATAGCCTGCCAGGCTCTTCTGTCCATGGGATTCTGCAGGCAAAAATATGAAGTGGGTTGCCATTTCCTTCTCCAAGGGTCTTCCTGACCCCAAGATCGAACTCAAGGCTTCTGTGTCTCCTGCATTGGCAGGCGGATTCTTTATACCCACCAGCCACCTGGGACTAATTACGTTTGTGTCATTTAATCATATCTCAAAGACACTTTGTCCAAGTCGAGTCCCCCTTGCAGGTTCTGAGTGCATGTCTCTGGGTGGAGGGGAGCACCATTCCACTACAGACACCTTTGGCAGCATGGCATACCATCCAATGGCATACTTTCAATGTGGAGGGCAGAAAGCTTGAATTTGGCCATCAGCAGGGATCTCAAGTCTTGTGACTGTCTTCCCAGGTCGTAGTTAAAAGTTTGAAATAGTTAATAATTATTTAGAGAATTATTGATTTCTTCAGTATATAAATTAGAGTGGATATGAGATACTCCTACAGTAATGGCCTGAACATTCTGGTGTGGGTTCTTTTTATTTATTTATTTATTTTGACTGTGCTGGTCTTCATTGCTGCACGCAGACTTTCTCTGTTTGCAGCTTCATTGAAGTACATGGGCTTCTTATTGCGGTGTCTTCTTTTGTTGCAGAGCACAGGCTCAGTTGGGGCACATGGGCTTCATTGCCAAAGCATGTGGGATGTGCCCAGACCAGGAATTGAACCCATGTCCCCTGCATTGACAGGCAGAGTCCTAGCCACTAGACCACCAGGGAAGTCCTGATGTGGGTTCTTGAGTGGGAGAGGAAGGGGTGGGAAGGATCTCCAGTGAGGGTATTGGCAAGACCATGTTCCCTTCAAAGGCCCTAGTGGGGAGCCCCACCTCTTCCAGCCTCCAGTGGTGGCCAGCACTCCTCGGCTTGTAGTTGCAACATTCCACCCATGCCTCATCTTCATCACCGTCTCCTTTGTATCGTCTCTTCTCACCTAAGGACAGTTTCAGTGACTTTAGGGCCACCTGCTCAAAGCCAGGATGACCTCCTCTCAGGCGCGTGTGCGTGCGTGCTCAGTTACTCTCTTGTGTCTGACTGTCTGTGACCCTATGGACTATAGCCTGCCAGGCTCTTCTGTCCATGGGATTCTGCAGGCAAAAATATGAAGTGGGTTGCCATTTCCTTCTCCAAGGGTCTTCCTGACCCCAAGATCGAACTCAAGGCTTCTGTGTCTCCTGCATTGGCAGGCGGATTCTTTATACCCACCAGCCACCTGGGACTAATTACGTTTGTGTCATTTAATCATATCTCAAAGACACTTTGTCCAAGTCGAGTCCCCCTTGCAGGTTCTGAGTGCATGTCTCTGGGTGGAGGGGAGCACCATTCCACTACAGACACCTTTGGCAGCATGGCATACCATCCAATGGCATACTTTCAATGTGGAGGCAGCAGAAAGCTTGAATGCCCCTTCCCAGGCCTTAGGTGGGTGGGGCCTCCAGGAGTGAGTGCTGGTTTGGGACAGATCTGTCCACAGGGGCTGGCCTTGGAGGGGATTGGGGAGGCGAGGTGCAGAGCTCGGGGCACGCAGGGTGATCCACTGCTCTGCAGAGCACCAACTGAAAGAATTCCTTCTCTGGATGGGGGAATGGCGAAGAATTGTCAGTGGTCTTGAATCTTATGTGCATTCTGTTGGTCAAAGCAAGTGACCCTGGGTCAACAGGGTGTGTGTGTGTGTGTGTGTGTGTGTGTGTGTTGCTCAGTTGTGGCCAACCTTTTGTGACCTCATGGACTGTAGCCCACCAGGTTCCTCTGTCCGTGGGATTCTCCAGGCAAGAATACTGGAATGGGCTGCCATTCCTTTCTCCAGGAGATCTTCCTGACCCAGGGATCGAACCTGGGTCTCCCACATTGCAGGCAGATTCGTTACCATCTGAGCCACCAGGTCGGCCGCCCAGGTCGGCTGGGTGGAGCAGTGCATTCTGTCCGCAGTGGAGGGAGAGGGGAGCAAGAGTGTGCCTAACAGTGACCCGGACTCTGACTCTGGGGTTAGTTAGGAGGACATGGGCTTTGCCAGCAGTTGAGACCAGGTCTTGGTCCTGCCTCTGCCTGCCTGGGGAGCCTGGGTTGGGTAAGGACGCAGTCTTCCTATACGTCCATCTCTCCATTTGCAGCAGGAGGTGTATGTCATCTCTGGGCAGTAGCAAAGGGCAGAGAGCATGACGACCGGGCAGCTGGCCCAGTGCTGGGTCCTGAACCTCTGGCAGCCTCTAGGCTGAGGTGTCTCTGCTGGTATGTGGGGCTGGGGAAGCCGCGTGGCCGTGTGCACCCCCGCTCTCTGCAGCTGCTCCCCGAGGAGGTTGTCTGCCTCTGTGCTGTCATCATCTTGCTCCTTTCCTGCTCCTCCATCCCTCAACCTGTGCAGTAGACCAGCTGCCAGGCTCCTCAGTACCTGGATATTGTTTAGCTGCTAAGTCATATCCAGCTCTCTGTGACCCCACAGACTGCAACGCGCCAGGCTCCTCTGTCCTCCACTGTCTCCTGGAGTTTGTTCAAATCCATGTCCATTGAGTCTGTGGTGCTGCCTAACCATCTCATCCTCTGCCGCCCCCTTCTTTTGCCCTCAATCTTTTCCAGCATCAGGGTCTTTTCCAGGGAGTTGGCTCTTTGCATCAGGTGGCCAACGAACAAGGTCACCTGGATGACGTGGTTATGTTAACAAGGCCCATATAAAAAAGTCAAATAAAATTATAAAAAAAAAAAAAAGCCGATTCTCAATTCAGAGGAGAAAGGCATGCCTTTGTCTCCAGTTACCATAATTACATGTTAATTTCAGATTGTTAATATAACCCAACTCTTCAGTTCCCTTGCTGAACAAATTGAATTCTGATTGACATTTGGCCAAGGCCATGGGCAGGGAGGTCACCCATCAGCTACCTCCAGCAAGTGAGGCTGGAAACCTGGTGGGAGGGAGAGGTCCTTGCCCCTCGACCTTTGCTTTGGTTCCCAAAGCAGCTTCCTGCCTGCCTCTTTCCTGGTCACTGCTCCCTCCCCTGGATCTTTGTGGCCCACTGATAACGAACTAGGGCTTTGGTATCAGGAAAACCTGGGTCTAGGTCCCAGCTATGTCACTGACGAGCTGCGCAACTTCAGACAAGTCACTTAATCTCTCTGAGGCTCAGCTTCCTCATCTGAATGTGGGGCTTCGTACGCTTACTTCGAAGGCCCTTCAAGAGGTTAAAATGAGACCATGAATGTGAAAGTACTTTCCGCAACTGGGGTCCATCAGTAAACGCCTGTTACTCTAAACTCTTAACAGGAGGACCTACAGTACATGAGGCACCACGGTGAGTGTCGGTAGAGGCGCATGTCATTTTACATCTACTTTCTGGCGCACTCATTAGACTGTGAACTCCAGATAGGCAGGGTCTGCCTGTGCCCCACCGTCTCCCTGGCACCCAGCACTTTCTGAATGCTTGGGAAGGTGGGGGAACTTGACTTCGGGAGGAAATCAAGCGTGGGCTGATGTACTCAAGAGCCAGGTGGTAAGTCTCTGTGACCCCACAGACTGCAACGCGCCAGGCTCCTCTGTCCTCCACTGTCTCCTGGAGTTTGTTCAAATCCATGTCCATTGAGTCTGTGGTGCTGCCTAACCATCTCATCCTCTGCCGCCCCCTTCTTTTGCCCTCAATCTTTTCCAGCATCAGGGTCTTTTCCAGGGAGTTGGCTCTTTGCATCAGGTGGCCAACGAACAAGGTCACCTGGATGACGTGGTTATGTTAACAAGGCCCATATAAAAAAGTCAAATAAAATTATAAAAAAAAAAAAAAGCCGATTCTCAATTCAGAGGAGAAAGGCATGCCTTTGTCTCCAGTTACCATAATTACATGTTAATTTCAGATTGTTAATATAACCCAACTCTTCAGTTCCCTTGCTGAACAAATTGAATTCTGATTGACATTTGGCCAAGGCCATGGGCAGGGAGGTCACCCATCAGCTACCTCCAGCAAGTGAGGCTGGAAACCTGGTGGGAGGGAGAGGTCCTTGCCCCTCGACCTTTGCTTTGGTTCCCAAAGCAGCTTCCTGCCTGCCTCTTTCCTGGTCACTGCTCCCTCCCCTGGATCTTTGTGGCCCACTGATAACGAACTAGGGCTTTGGTATCAGGAAAACCTGGGTCTAGGTCCCAGCTATGTCACTGACGAGCTGCGCAACTTCAGACAAGTCACTTAATCTCTCTGAGGCTCAGCTTCCTCATCTGAATGTGGGGCTTCGTACGCTTACTTCGAAGGCCCTTCAAGAGGTTAAAATGAGACCATGAATGTGAAAGTACTTTCCGCAACTGGGGTCCATCAGTAAACGCCTGTTACTCTAAACTCTTAACAGGAGGACCTACAGTACATGAGGCACCACGGTGAGTGTCGGTAGAGGCGCATGTCATTTTACATCTACTTTCTGGCGCACTCATTAGACTGTGAACTCCAGATAGGCAGGGTCTGCCTGTGCCCCACCGTCTCCCTGGCACCCAGCACTTTCTGAATGCTTGGGAAGGTGGGGGAACTTGACTTTCGGGGAGGAAATCAAGCGTGGGCTGATGTACTCAAGAGCCAGGTGGTAAGTCTCCATGAGCCAGCCACACAGGCTCTCAGTCTCCCAGCAGCCCCCTGGGCGGGTGGTTCTCCAGCTTCAGGGATGAGGAAACTGAATGAGGCGGAGAACAGGAGGCACTCGAATCCTGAGAGTCGGAGCTAGTATGCAGCCCCAGGGCATCTGGCTTCAGAGCCCTCCCTCCTAACACTGTGCTATACTTTGCAGAGGCCCCAGACTTTGAACAAAAGAGTGGGGATCCTCCAGAGGCCCTAGAGGGAAGGGCACTCCAGAGGCTCAGGCCAGCAGGGCAAAGGAAGGGCTCTCAGGGTGTCTGGAAGCATTGAGCCTAGTGTTTCTGTAGCCTGTGAGAGGGACCGAGGTAGAATGTTGGGCGTGGTTAGGACAGGAGCCTGGCACAGGCTGAGGTGCTGGAGCCGACTGGTTAGACGCTCAGCCTCTGAACCGTGTGGTGGATGAATGGCTAGGCAGGTCCTGTGAAGGAAAGTGCTGGGGAGGGGAGTCAGCCCTGGGCAGCCTGTGGTGTTCTCACACACACACACACACACACCCATACCCATGCACACATTCACACATACTCACACCACTAACACACACACAGAGCAGCAGCTCAACCAATCCCAAGGCCCTCTGCTGCCCCCGTTGTTCTCTAGATCAAGGGCAGATTTTAAATGTAGAAGAAACTGGGATGGGAAGGTTCCAAAATAACAAGAATTTGATAGGATCTGAATAGAAGCCCACTAGTCAAAAGTGCAGCTGGTATTCTCCCCATCTGATCACTTTCCAAGAGGGAACTCATGCCAAAAGATTCTGAACAAGAATAATCTTGGTCAGCCTGGTCGTTCTCTACTTAATAGCATCCTGCCCCACCAGTGTCTGCAATGACCTTTTTAACTCTTAACAGGAGGACCTACCATGAGGCACCACGGTGAGTGTCGGTAGGCGCATGTCATTTTACATCTACTTTCTGGCGCACTCATTAGACTGTGAACTCCAGATAGGCAGGGTCTGCCTGTGCCCCACTCTCCCTGGCACCCAGCACTTTCTGAATGCTTGGGAAGGTGGGGGAACTTGACTTTCGGGAGGAAATCAAGCGTGGGCTGATGTACTCAAGAGCCAGGTGGTAAGTCTCCATGAGCCAGCCACACAGGCTCTCAGTCTCCCAGCAGCCCCCTGGGCGGGTGGTTCTCCAGCTTCAGGGATGAGGAAACTGAATGAGGCGGAGAACAGGAGGCACTCGAATCCTGAGAGTCGGAGCTAGTATGCAGCCCCAGGGCATCTGGCTTCAGAGCCCTCCCTCCTAACACTGTGCTATACTTTGCAGAGGCCCCAGACTTTGAACAAAAGAGTGGGGATCCTCCAGAGGCCCTAGAGGGAAGGGCACTCCAGAGGCTCAGGCCAGCAGGGCAAAGGAAGGGCTCTCAGGGTGTCTGGAAGCATTGAGCCTAGTGTTTCTGTAGCCTGTGAGAGGGACCGAGGTAGAATGTTGGGCGTGGTTAGGACAGGAGCCTGGCACAGGCTGAGGTGCTGGAGCCGACTGGTTAGACGCTCAGCCTCTGAACCGTGTGGTGGATGAATGGCTAGGCAGGTCCTGTGAAGGAAAGTGCTGGGGAGGGGAGTCAGCCCTGGGCAGCCTGTGGTGTTCTCACACACACACACACACACACCCATACCCATGCACACATTCACACATACTCACACCACTAACACACACACAGAGCAGCAGCTCAACCAATCCCAAGGCCCTCTGCTGCCCCCGTTGTTCTCTAGATCAAGGGCAGATTTTAAATGTAGAAGAAACTGGGATGGGAAGGTTCCAAAATAACAAGAATTTGATAGGATCTGAATAGAAGCCCACTAGTCAAAAGTGCAGCTGGTATTCTCCCCATCTGATCACTTTCCAAGAGGGGAACTCGCGGCCAAAAGATTCTGAACAAGAATAATCTTGGTCAGCCTGGTCGTTTCTCTACTTAATAGCATCCTGCCCCACCAGTGTCTGGACAAGAGGTGAGAGAGCACCCTGGTAACCCTTTGCCTTGACCTTGGTCTAGAACACTCCAAGGAGTCTGCCCGTATTGGGCCGAGGCTTGATGATGTGGGCAGATGCGGGCACCAGCAGCGCTCAGACAGGGGAGACGGGGCGCCGCTTTCTCTCTGGAACAGAAGACGCTCAGTGCCCTGGGGCACAGGCCACACTGTTTAGCTCCAGTCTTAGTGCCTCTAGGTGGGTGGCACACCCCTGACGCCAAGCCTCAGAGCTCCTTGTTTCCCCACTTCCCTCTTCCTTTCCAGAGAGTAAGAAGGGAACTCTTGATGGCTCATAGAAGTGGGAAGTTAGAAAAAAAACACACCCACCTGCAGAGGAGAGCTGAAGGATCCTGAACCCAGAGAGCTGGACACTGGTGCATGGCCTCCCTGATGCCCCTGGGGGCCGGGCCAAGGCCAGCCAGACCACAAAGTCAAATGAATAAGAACATGGACATACACACACTCACAAAAATAGCCTCCTGTGCCTGCACGTTGAGCATGGCCCTCCTCCTCACGTGTCCTCTTTCCCCTTCATTCCCCATGTCCTATTTCCATCTGTCCAGTGAGCCTGTGGCCTCCAGGGCTTTCTTTACAAATTACCACCCCATCCCCACCCATCAACAGATGAGGACCAGACAGAGCCGGAAGGACGGCACAGATGCAGGCCTCTGGAGTCAGTAGGGGACGGAGCCACACAGGTCTTCCCCACCAAGAGGTCCCAGCTTAGTTGCTACAGACACGCGGGCTCTGGAGTCTGGGCATCTGATTTGAATCCTGCATCTGCTGCGAGGCAAGTTGCACCCCTCTAAACTCCAGGGGGCTCCTGTGCAATGCAGTTAGTAGTAATAGGATTGCCATCAAGGCTACAAGAAATAAATGCAGTAGTGCATACACATGCTAGTATATGAGAGCCTGGGAATTCTTATTGAACACTTGTATTATGCTGAGATCTGTCTTAAGCTTTATAAAAGGGAACTGGCTTGGAATCCCCTGGAGGTCCAGTGGTTAGGACCGCACGCTTTCACTCCCGAGGACCCAAGTCCAATCTCTGGTTAGAAACTAAGAGCCCACAAGCTGCACAGTGCAGCAAAAAAAAAAAAACAAAGACAGGGGAGCTGGCTCATAGGATTAGCACACCACACACACATAGGTGACCTTAACCATGGCCCTCGTTGAGGAAAAATCAGCCTCCCATCAGGGCGGGGGCCCAGTTTCTGTTCCTGCACCTGCCTTCCCCTGTCTTCCTTGACACCCCTCTTGCAAGCCCTGGCTTTGTGTTTACTGGTGGGCACCTTCAAGTCTCCAGCGGGCTGTGGTCATGAATGAATTATGCGCCCTTTGCCCGGAGCTGCTGTTTCACATCTAATTCATTCCACTCTGCCGTCTGGTTTCAGGCAGCCCTGCTTGCTTAACACCCAATTACTCTGGGGTTTTTGCAAAAGGGCATTATCTTTTAAAAATTGAACCCAGAGAGCTGGACACTGGTGCATGGCCTCCCTGATGCCCCTGGGGGCCGGGCCAAGGCCAGCCAGACCACAAAGTCAAATGAATAAGAACATGGACATACACACACTCACAAAATAGCCTCCTGTGCCTGCACGTTGAGCATGGCCCTCCTCCTCACGTGTCCTCTTTCCCCTTCATTCCCCATGTCCTATTTCCATCTGTCCAGTGAGCCTGTGGCCTCCAGGGCTTTCTTTACAAATTACCACCCCATCCCCACCCATCAACAGATGAGGACCAGACAGAGCCGGAAGGACGGCACAGATGCAGGCCTCTGGAGTCAGTAGGGGACGGAGCCACACAGGTCTTCCCCACCAAGAGGTCCCAGCTTAGTTGCTACAGACACGCGGGCTCTGGAGTCTGGGCATCTGATTTGAATCCTGCATCTGCTGCGAGGCAAGTTGCACCCCTCTAAACTCCAGGGGGCTCCTGTGCAATGCAGTTAGTAGTAATAGGATTGCCATCAAGGCTACAAGAAATAAATGCAGTAGTGCATACACATGCTAGTATATGAGAGCCTGGGAATTCTTATTGAACACTTGTATTATGCTGAGATCTGTCTTAAGCTTTATAAAAGGGAACTGGCTTGGAATCCCCTGGAGGTCCAGTGGTTAGGACCGCACGCTTTCACTCCCGAGGACCCAAGTCCAATCTCTGGTTAGAAACTAAGAGCCCACAAGCTGCACAGTGCAGCAAAAAAAAAAAAACAAAGACAGGGGAGCTGGCTCATAGGATTAGCACACCACACACACATAGGTGACCTTAACCATGGCCCTCGTTGAGGAAAAATCAGCCTCCCATCAGGGCGGGGGCCCAGTTTCTGTTCCTGCACCTGCCTTCCCCTGTCTTCCTTGACACCCCTCTTGCAAGCCCTGGCTTTGTGTTTACTGGTGGGGCACCTTCAAGTCTCCAGCGGGCTGTGGTCATGAATGAATTATGCGCCCTTTGCCCGGAGCTGCTGTTTCACATCTAATTCATTCCACTCTGCCGTCTGGTTTCAGGCAGCCCTGCTTGCTTAACACCCAATTACTCTGCACAGGGAGAAGACCTTCTCCTAATTGCAGGAAAGCTGTCATTATCTGAGTTGAAAGAATGTAAAAAAGGAATTGCTCTCATGCAATTGAATGTACTTACTGTTTTCTGAATTCCCTTTAGACCAAGTAATAAAACGTAGCAGTAAGTCCTAGGGTCACCCAGAGCACAGCATCCTTGAGCCAGCCTCCCCTACCCGCTGCTTCCCCAGCTGCAGCCCACCCTTTTCTTCCGTCCGCCTAGAAAAACTGACTGTGGCATTAAGCATCTCAGAGTTTCATTTCCTTTCTAGGTAGTATTGTAAACAACGGGGGTTACTGCTTAGGGGATATGCAGCCATTCACAGGGTGTCCCCTCACCTGAACCAGCCCCTCCCTCAAGCTCAGTGTGGGCAACTTCCTTTCAAATAAGTGTCTAGACTATAAGCCCCTTGAGGGCAGGAATTGTATGTGAGCACCTCTGTGCATCCTTTACCTAGGATAAAGCCAACAGAGAGTGCACGCTCGATAAGTGAGTTATCTAATGTTATAAACATTCATGTTGTATCAGTCAGGATAGGCGAGGTTATGCTGCAGTGACAAACATCCCCCAGATCTTAGCGGTGTCGCTCAGCAAACGTTCGTTTCTCACTCATGCTGCCCGTCCACTGTGGGTAGGCAGGGGCTCTGATCTTTTTAGTCACTCAGAGATCCGGGCTGCTGGAGGCTCCCTCGGTAGGAGACAGAGACTGGTGGTTTACACACTACCTCTCCAAACATGTTCACTTGAAACTAACACATGACTTTCACTCCTATTTCATTGGCTGGGTGCCTGGGTCGCTTCAGTTGTGTCTGACTCTTTGCGACCCCATGGACTGTAGCCCTCCAGGCTCCTCTGTCCATGGAATTTCCCAGGCAAGAATATTGGAGTGGGTTGCCATGCCCTCCTCCAGGGGATCTTCCCAAGCCAGGGATCAAACCTGCGCCTTCTGCATTGGTAGGCGGTTTCTTTCCCACTGAGCCACTGGGAATCCCATTTCATTGACTAAAGCAAGGCAAATGGACATTTCTAACATCCAGGAAGGGTCAGTGAGTATTCCCACCATGGGCTCCCCCTAAAAAACCTTATTGAATTCTGGTCTCTAATTCTCAGCTGAAGCCTCAGGTGCTTTATCTACAAAATGGGGGCTTTTTTCTCTTTTCCCCACCTTGCCTCACAGTTTACAGAACCTCTAGATGGAGAAGCCAGAGTATGGCAGGTCCCTAGGATACTGGGATGAGAGCCCCGGCAATTGATGGTACCCAGGAATTTGGCCACGGGACCGCCCCCTCTCCTCCTCAGATAAAGGTAGGAATGATCTCCAGCAGGTTACCCACCAGAGGACAAGAGACGAGGTCAGAATAGAGCTGAGTCCATTCTGGCAGGAAGCAGGCTGCAAGCAGACAAAGCTCTGAACTAAGTTGTTGGTGACTGGCTCCAGCCCAGGGCCTGGAGAATCAGATGTAACCTGGTAAAAATATCTTGAAGACATTTGAATGCAGGTGTGTGCGCTCAGTCGGGTCCAACTCTTTGCCACCCTATGGACTGTAGCCCGCCAGGCTCCTCTGTCCATGGGATTTTCCAGGCAGGAATACTACTGTGGGTTGCTATTTCCTTCTCCAGGGAGTCTTCCCGATTCAGAGACTGAACCCAAGCCTCCTGTGAATCCTGCATTGGCAGGTGGGTTCTTTTTTTCTTTTTTTGAAATTTTGACCTCTTTCATTGGTTTTCTGTTCATTTATTCTCATCCATCTTTATTCTTTGGCCTGTGTGGGCCTCCCATTGCAGTGGCCCCTCTCGCCACAAAACACCAGCTCAGGGAGCATGCGCTCCAGAGTGCTGGCTTACAGTTGGACACACAGGTCCAGTCTCTCCACCATGTGGGATCTTCCCAGGCCAAGAATTGAACCAGTGCCCCTTGCACCACAAGGCAGACTCTTGACCCACTGGACCACCAGGGAAGCCCCTGGCAGGTGGGTTCTTTACCACTGAACCACCAGGAAAGCCCTTGAGGACCTAGAGCTGCCCACAGATGGGAATGACGGTCGGTGCAGTAGTAGCAGTGATGGCCACCACTCAGGAAAGCCCCGTCCTCTGCCTGGCTCTTGCTCTCAGGGATGTGTGTCCCTCCTCTTCAACCCGCACAGCAGCCGCGTGAGACGAGCGGTCCTGCTCCCATTGTTCAGATGGTAACAGTGAAATTTAGACATAGCAAGAGTTCCAAGGCCTAAAACAGATTTCAGTAACTTTCCCTGACTCCAGAGCTCCTATTTATATTATTTTGGCCCCTTCCAGTTGGATCGGTTTATGTTTTTTTGGTTTTCTGTTGTTGTTGATCTTGTTTGACATTTACTTATTTTGACTGCCCTGGCTCTCCATTGCTGCATTTTTGCAGCTTATTTTGCACTCAGATAAAGGTAGGAATGATCTCCAGCAGGTTACCCACCAGAGGACAAGAGCGAGGTCAGAATAGAGCTGAGTCCATTCTGGCAGGAAGCAGGCTGCAAGCAGACAAAGCTCTGAACTAAGTTGTTGGTGACTGGCTCCAGCCCAGGGCCTGGAGAATCAGATGTAACCTGGTAAAAATATCTTGAAGACATTTGAATGCAGGTGTGTGCGCTCAGTCGGGTCCAACTCTTTGCCACCCTATGGACTGTAGCCCGCCAGGCTCCTCTGTCCATGGGATTTTCCAGGCAGGAATACTACTGTGGGTTGCTATTTCCTTCTCCAGGGAGTCTTCCCGATTCAGAGACTGAACCCAAGCCTCCTGTGAATCCTGCATTGGCAGGTGGGTTCTTTTTTTCTTTTTTTGAAATTTTGACCTCTTTCATTGGTTTTCTGTTCATTTATTCTCATCCATCTTTATTCTTTGGCCTGTGTGGGCCTCCCATTGCAGTGGCCCCTCTCGCCACAAAACACCAGCTCAGGGAGCATGCGCTCCAGAGTGCTGGCTTACAGTTGGACACACAGGTCCAGTCTCTCCACCATGTGGGATCTTCCCAGGCCAAGAATTGAACCAGTGCCCCTTGCACCACAAGGCAGACTCTTGACCCACTGGACCACCAGGGAAGCCCCTGGCAGGTGGGTTCTTTACCACTGAACCACCAGGAAAGCCCTTGAGGACCTAGAGCTGCCCACAGATGGGAATGACGGTCGGTGCAGTAGTAGCAGTGATGGCCACCACTCAGGAAAGCCCCGTCCTCTGCCTGGCTCTTGCTCTCAGGGATGTGTGTCCCTCCTCTTCAACCCGCACAGCAGCCGCGTGAGACGAGCGGTCCTGCTCCCATTGTTCAGATGGTAACAGTGAAATTTAGACATAGCAAGAGTTCCAAGGCCTAAAACAGATTTCAGTAACTTTCCCTGACTCCAGAGCTCCTATTTATATTATTTTGGCCCCTTCCAGTTGGATCGGTTTATGTTTTTTTGGTTTTCTGTTGTTG
This sequence comes from Tragulus kanchil, assembly GCA_022376925.1. NCBI lineage: Eukaryota > Metazoa > Chordata > Mammalia > Artiodactyla > Tragulidae > Tragulus > Tragulus kanchil. The sequence goes on from JAIOJX010000032.1 coordinate 147,096,596, forward strand.
TTGATCTTGTTTGACATTTACTTATTTTGACTGCCCTGGCTCTCCATTGCTGCATGCGGGGTCTTTCTGGTTGCAGTGAGCAGGGGCTGCTTTTCGTACACTGCGGTGGCTTCTCCTGTTGAGGAGCACAGGCTCTAGGTGCACGGGCTCAGTCATCGTGGCACACAGGCTTAGTTGCGCCGTGGCAGGTGGCATCTTCCTGGACCAGAGATTGAACCCGTGTCCCCTGCATTGGCAGGCAGATTCTTAACCACTGGACCACCAGGGAAGGCTCTGGGCTTGGTTTTGGTGTCTGTCACCAAGGATGGGGTGTCTGTACTGATGCCTGATGGTGTCGCGTTGATTAACTCTGAGCCTCACATCTTCGTGGGGCAGGCATTTGCTCTGCCGCAGTTTATAGAGGGCAGATTGGGACTCTGAGACTCAGAGAGTCAAAGGGATTTGCCCAGAGTCAGAGCTGGGAGGTGGCAGAGCTGAGATGCACGCCCAGTGCCTGGCCCTCAGTATGGGTCATGCTTCTCTGTCCAGCCTTCCTCACCCTTTGCTCTGCTGTTCATGGCTCGGGTCAGGCACCGTCTGACCTCTGTACCACCAGCTCCTGGCCCAGGACTCGGCATGTACGAGGTACCTGGCACCTGTCAGTAGTTGATTCCTTAATGAGGGACATGAACTCATGACGTTCGCTGGGAGTGCCACGTGCAGAGAACAGTGCCAAGGCCTTTGGGTGGTGAAAGGCTCGAGATGCATCAGCACGTGGACCCCATCAACCCCAAGAGGCCCCAGCCAGCTGGTCCCCCAAGGCTCCTAGTGACCCAGGCCACTCCACTGCTGGATTTCCTGGCAGGCATGATCAGCCAGCGCGTGCTCAGCCTGTGCAGGGATCTGCCCACTCAGAAGCAAGACAAAACATGCACCTGCCACTTTGGGCAGGAGATGAACCTAGCCAGAATTCCCAGATAAACAGTTCACTTCCAACTGCGGTCCATCTGCCTGCTGACAGAAAGAATTTGCTTTGAGAGTGACTGATCCTCTGACCAAGGGTGTCTCTAGCCCCAGCAGGTGGCCAGCGGGTTGGGGGGTGGGGCCTGATGCCTAGAAGAGCCATCCTCCAACTACACACTGAGAGACTCTGGGCCCCAGATCAAGTGGGTAGTTCCTGTTTCTATGTATTCGCTTTCAAAGGTTCCAAAGAGTGGGAAGAGAGCTCAATTCAGACTGACTCACAGAAGCTGAGCCAGGAAATGACCACATGAACCGAGAAATCAATTCAGCTTCAGCTGTTTATACACTGGTGCTCCTCTTCATTCCGGAAAGATGTGAAGGGAATTAATTAGTGGCATTGCATATTGTCTCTGGCCGGCAGCCCTGTCCTTGCAGTTGGCAAGACATCCTGAGATAAGCTGGCTCGCCTGGTTGCATTTTTACTCAGCCAGTAAACGCCTGCAGGGCCTGCCGCACCCTGGGCACTGGAGCTCATCCATGACGGCGTTCCTGGCTCCCCCCTCCAACCCCATCTATAAGCTGGCTCCATTCAGTTACTTCTCCCTGTGGCTTCAAGATACAAGAGACCGTGACCCGAGTGCAAAGCCAGCCCCTGCTCATCACTGTCTAGGTGCCCTTAGACAAACCACTTCACCTCTGAGCTTCAGGCTAAAGAGTAAAATCAGACACAGAGGCCTCCGGGGCTTGCTCCAATTTTAACCACTACCATTTAGCAAACAGACTCTATTCCCAGGGCTTTCCTGGTGGCTCAGACAGTAAAGAATCCACCTGCCAATGCAGCAGACCTGAGTTTGATCCCTGGGTCAGGAAGATTCCCTGGAGAAGTAATAGCAACCCACTCTAGTATTCTTGCCTGGGAAATCCTCTGGACAGAGCGACAATCTGTGGGGATGCAAAGAGTCGGACATGACTGAGTGACTTTCACTCAGTCTGTACCAGGCACCCTGCTAAGTGCTTTGCATGTTTTCTGTCCTTTATTTATTTACTTTTTTCAGATTTTTTTTTTTTTTTGATGTGGACGTCTTTACTGAATCTGTTGCACTATTATTTCTGTTTTATGTTTTGGTGTTTTGACCACGTAGATTGTGGGATCTTAGTTCCCTGACCAGAGATTGAACCCACAGCCCCTGCATCGGAAGGTGAAGTCTTCCGATGGGTCGCCAGGGAAGTCCTGTCAGTTCTCCTTTAATGTACAAAGAAACCCAGGATGCAGGTGTGGATATTCCTCTTGCCAGTGAAGAGGTCAAGGGCAGAGTCTGTGTCCATTTCCTTCTGCCCTATGTCACCAGCACCTGGCATGGAACTCGGCACAGAGAAGAGATGTATTGATGGGTATATGGAGGGCCTGGGGCCCAGCCTTAGCCAGTCCGACAGATGGCTCAGCTGGCCTTTTAGGGTGCTGGATGTGAGCACACAGGGCTTAGCGAGGGCAGACCCTCAGTAAGTTAGAGTTCTTCTCTTCCTCTCTCCATTGGTTCATCCAGATGGATTTTCCAGGGCTGTGGCTGTGGCTCTCACTGCCTCTGAGTGCGATAGAAGACAGTGGCATCTTCAGTCTGGCAGCTCCCAGAAAGGAATAGAGATAAAACATAGGATTCATTTGCTACTTTCTCTCTTTTTCTTCTTTTAGCTGTGTCATGCAGCTTTGGGGATCTTAGTTCCCAAACCAGGGATGGAACCCAGGCCCCCAGCAGTGAGCCCACCGAGTCCTAAACACTGGACTGCCAGAAAACTCCCTCCTTTGCTGCTTTAATCTAAACTAATGGGGTCTTGCCAGCAGGCCTGTGGCTGTAGCCTCTGCAAAACCCTTCTGAAAGGCATTTGTGTCCTCTTGGTGACACAAACCTCCTTGACCTTAGCAGTCATACCTGCTGAAGTGCATCTGGTCCCTGGGCCCCAGGAAGATTCCCTGGAGAAGTAATAGCAACCCACTCTAGTATTCTTGCCTGGGAAATCCTCTGGACAGAGCGACAATCTGTGGGGATGCAAAGAGTCGGACATGACTGAGTGACTTTCACTCAGTCTGTACCAGGCACCCTGCTAAGTGCTTTGCATGTTTTCTGTCCTTTATTTATTTACTTTTTTCAGATTTTTTTTTTTTTTTGATGTGGACGTCTTTACTGAATCTGTTGCACTATTATTTCTGTTTTATGTTTTGGTGTTTTGACCACGTAGATTGTGGGATCTTAGTTCCCTGACCAGAGATTGAACCCACAGCCCCTGCATCGGAAGGTGAAGTCTTCCGATGGGTCGCCAGGGAAGTCCTGTCAGTTCTCCTTTAATGTACAAAGAAACCCAGGATGCAGGTGTGGATATTCCTCTTGCCAGTGAAGAGGTCAAGGGCAGAGTCTGTGTCCATTTCCTTCTGCCCTATGTCACCAGCACCTGGCATGGAACTCGGCACAGAGAAGAGATGTATTGATGGGTATATGGAGGGCCTGGGGCCCAGCCTTAGCCAGTCCGACAGATGGCTCAGCTGGCCTTTTAGGGTGCTGGATGTGAGCACACAGGGCTTAGCGCAGGGCAGACCCTCAGTAAGTTAGAGTTCTTCTCTTCCTCTCTCCATTGGTTCATCCAGATGGATTTTCCAGGGCTGTGGCTGTGGCTCTCACTGCCTCTGAGTGCGATAGAAGACAGTGGCATCTTCAGTCTGGCAGCTCCCAGAAAGGAATAGAGATAAAACATAGGATTCATTTGCTACTTTCTCTCTTTTTCTTCTTTTAGCTGTGTCATGCAGCTTTGGGGATCTTAGTTCCCAAACCAGGGATGGAACCCAGGCCCCCAGCAGTGAGCCCACCGAGTCCTAAACACTGGACTGCCAGAAAACTCCCTCCTTTGCTGCTTTAATCTAAACTAATGGGGTCTTGCCAGCAGGCCTGTGGCTGTAGCCTCTGCAAAACCCTTCTGAAAGGCATTTGTGTCCTCTTGGTGACACAAACCTCCTTGACCTTAGCAGTCATACCTGCTGAAGTGCATCTGGTTGCGCACAGAGCCCAGGTGGTCCCAGCTGTGTAAAGACGAGGACTCGGGGCTTGCTCTGGCCTCGCTCTGGGGCCTGGCCTTGCTGCTGCACCACGACCCATCAGAGCTCAGCCCCGGGCTTACTGTGTCATTCTCCTCCCTCATATCGACCCCCACTAGATAAATCTACTCAGCTTCCAGGGGCCCCGGGCCTGAGCTGGATGTTGTTATTGTTCAGTTGCTCAGTTGTATCTGACTCTTTGTGACGCTGTGGACTGCAGCACGCTGGGCCTCCCTGTCCTTCACTATCTGCTAGCGTTGGTGCAAACGAATTTCCATTGGGTCGGTGATGCCATCCAACCATCTCGTCTTCTGTCGTCCCCTTCTCCTCCTGCCCTCAATCTTCCGCAGCATCAGTCTTTTCCAGTGAGTCAGCTCTCAACACAGACGGCCGAACTATTGGAGCTTCAGCTTCAGCATCGGTCCTTCTAATGAATATTCAGGGTGGATTTCCTTTAGACTGACCAGCTTGATCTCCTTGCAGTCCTAGGCACTCTCAAGAGTCTTCTCCAGCACCACGATTTGATAACATCAGTTCTTCGGCGCTCAGCCTTCTTTCTGGTCCAACTCTCACATCCATACATGACTACCAGATAAACCATAGCTTTGACTATATGGACCTTTGTTGACAAAGTGGTATCTCTGCTTTTTAATATGCTCTCTAGGTTTGTCATAGATTTTCTTCCAAGGAGCAAGCATCTTTTATTTATTTATTTATTTATTTTTGAGTATTCTCAGTTTTCACTGCTGCAACAGGCGCTTCTCTAGTTGCAGGGAGTGGAGGCTACTCTCTAGTTGAGGTTAGCAGGCTTCTTGTTGCAGTGACTTCTGTTATTGTAGAACTCAACTCAGGCTCTAGGGAGCACAGGCTTCAGTAGTTGCAGCACGTGGGCTCAACAGCTGCAGCTTTGAGGCTCTAGAGCCTCAAATAGAGGCTCAATAGTTGTGTTTCACAGGCTTAGTTGCTCTGCAGCATGTGGCATCTTCCTGGATTATGGATCGAACCCATGTATCCTGCACTGACAGGTGAACTCTTTACCACTAAGCTACCAGGGAGGCCTGCGTCTTTTAATTTTCTGTCCGTAGTCACCATCCGCAGTGATTTTGGAGCCCAAAAAATAAAGTCTGACATTGTTTCCATTTTTTCCCATCTGGAAGCCCTGATCTTAGTTTTTGAATGTTGAGTTTTATGCCAGCTTTTTAAGCCTCCAGAAATGGCCTTGTTTGATGCCTTCATCGACCTGGCGAAGAAAAGGAGACCCAGAGAGTATACGATCTAAACGCCGTGATGACCAATGTGCAAGTTGGGAGTTTGGTGTTACTATAATTAGAGGAACCCAGAGATGCCCAGATCCTAACCCCGGAAATGACTCCCTTCTTCCCCAGACAACTCCCAAGACAGATGCACACACAGACTCCAGCTAGATGTGGCCAAGGTACCTACCAGTGACCACCACCTAGGCTGGCACTGGAAACCCTGGAAAAGAACTTGGCTGAAGCAGTGCTGGGTTACACCGCAGGCTCAGTCCCCAAAAACTCTCTCTTGATCTGGGAACTACTTCATCCTGGCCGGTGGCACAGAGACAGGGCACTGCGCCCAACATATGGGCTGAGAGATGAGAGAAAATGTGATCGTGGTCCTGCCTTAGTCTGACTCCCTGATGTACCCGCCCACAAGTGTATCAGTGTTCCTGCCATTGACCAGTCAGACCAGCACCCCTCTTCCTTTGGGGGCCATAGTGGGAGGTCATGGCCTCACGGTCGGAAAGGCCTGGGTTCAAATCCGGGTTTCACCATTTACAAGGTCTATGATCCTGTGAAAATTACATGAGTTTATCAGGCTTTGCTCAGAGTAAAATTGGTCTAATGATACCACCCACTGAGACACTGTAAAAACAGCCAAAGTAGCACACAAAAGGGACCTAACAGGCTTCCCAGGTGGTGCTAGTGGTAAAGAACCTGCCTGCCACTGCAGGAGATAGAAGAGATGCAGGTTCAATCCCTGGGTCAAGAAAATCCCCTGGAGGTGGGCGTGGCAACCCACTCTAGTATTCCTGCCTGGAGAATGCCTTGGACAGTGGAGCCTGGCGGGCTACAGTCCTTTGGGTCACAAAGAGTTGGACATGATTAAAGCGACCTGTGCATGCACACAAGGAACCTAACACAGGGCATAGCGCACAGTAAGTGCTTGGTAAGGCTAAGATCTTTGCATGGCAGGTAGTTTGCAATCTTGAAAGTGTTAGTTCTAGGGCACTTGGCACTTAGCACACAGTGTGATAGTCCTGAGTGAGGTGCTTCAAGAATATCACCTTGGGGTCGGTCAGTATGATGGGCCTCAGTTCATCATTTTATCCTACGAACATCAGAAATTAACGGACTTGTAGATCAGCATCCAACAGACCTGTGGAGTCATCTGGTTCAGACCCCTCACATACAGGATCCCCTTGACATCCTCCATCAGAGGTCTCTGTTAGCACTTGCTTGCTTGCTCCCAGTGATGGGAAGCTTATTCCTCCTCTGCCCAGGGTGGTTAGAAACTTAGGAATGGATCAGCTTAATCTGAGAGTCAGTTGCTTGTGGGCTGTGGACCATCAGCCCTGCCCAAAGAATCCGTAAAGGCCGCTCAGGTTCAGGTATCCCAGGGGCCCATTGGCACCGTGACAGAGCCCTGAGTGCTCCAGTGCCTGGATAGGCAGCATGGCCCAGACCTGCTCCCAGGCTTTTCAGAAACATGATTTTATCCATTTTGAATGCAGAGCTGATCAGAGTCCCCGCTAAGCACGTTCACAAAACACACTGTTGGGGACTGAGTGCTGATTCATTTCAGTCCACCAGTAATTTTCCAGCAAATGGAGCAGATGTCCGTGCTCTCTGTCCAAGCTCCTGGGAAACAGATGATCTGCCAAAGCTTCTCTCTGCCGGGAGAGGGCCGGCTGGCCTCCAGGAATTCTTTCCCTGGCCATGGTGAGCCCTGAGGCCCATCCCCGCCTCGCAGACCCCTCCCCATTCCTGGGATCATTCTCGGTTTCCTTCCCTCCTGGGCATCCCCCTCACTGAGAATTTTGTATCAACAAGTCCTCTGTGCGTGAGTCTGGGTTGATAATCACTGAAGAATCCAGACCTCTGCAGCGAAGGAGCAGCCCTCTGGAGGTTTGGAGATCCCAGCAAGGGAAGAAAGCACCTCAGGTCTCCCTAATTTACATATTAATGGACCATCTCAGTTCACAGCATGCAATAATGGAAACTGTTAGGGTTTTTTTTTCCCTTGAATGTAAGGTGTCCGTGACTGCAAGCCTGCTTGGCCAATATCTCCACAACGGTTGCGTTTTAGAAAATTGCCAGGCTTGTTTTGTAGAACAGAAGATTAGAACCTTCCTGCCTATGGGTGCTGTGTTCCCCACAGTTCAGGTTTCGATGCCAGGCTGAGTTGGGGGCCCCTGTTCCTGCCACCCCAGGAGAGATGTCCCTGTGTGGCCTCTGACTTTTCAGGTCTCTGGTATGTTCTTCTTTATTGTTTATGTCTTCCATCTTCAGTTCATTCCTGTACTCAGACCTGCATTTATTTATTTATGCACAACCCATCTCCTGGATCCGCAGGATTTCTCAGGAAATATGGGTAAATATGAAACATCAGGACCAAAAATGAAACACAGATGTGAACAGGAGACATGAGCCTGTTGAGAAGCCCAGAGGCAGGGGAGTGGACCCCTCAGTGAGGCCTTGACCAGAAACCCAGCTCTACTACTTATTAGCAGAGCACATGTACCTAGTCCCTATGCCTCAGTCTCCTCACCTATGAAATGGATCTAGTAATACCTTCTTCAGTGCATGAATGAAAGAACTAAATGGGATAATACATGTAAAGCACGTAGAATGGCTGGCAAGTAGCAGACATTCAAGTCACCACTGTCTTTGCTACTGTTACTATTATTACTGTGTTTTCTCCTGTCACTACCCAGCTCCTATAACTGAGCTATAACTTAGCTACTCACTTCCTAGTAATCAAAGCAAAAACAGAAAGCATTGACCCTGTTTTTCACTTCCGCAAGGGGACAGACCTGCAGATGCCAGCTCCGTAGGTAACAAGACCCTCTGTTTCAACCTGACTCACTTGTCTGAGAGTTTCACGCTCTCCTTGGAGGAGCTGAATCTCAGGGTCAGGCTTAATTAGCCATCAGAGCCTCCAGCAGCTCTCCCTTCAGCTCGCTGGAAAGGTTACAGACCCGGAGCCCCAAAGACCACACGGTGGCTGGGGGTGACCTTTCCAGGGTGCCGCCTAATTGCCAAGAGGGTGGTGACAGGGGCGTCTGCAGACACTCAGAGGGAGATGACTGTTTCTTCAGCGTTGAGTGCCTGGGTACTTGAAAGAATGTTAATTAGGTGGCAGGTCCCAAGTTGGGCTCTCAGTGGGTATTGTACATTTTGTAATTTAGCAGTTGCTGGGGCTGGAGCCTTCAGGGGACTGTTGTTGAACCTGGCTCACAGCTTATCGAGCAAGTCAGAGTGTGGTTTTTATTTGTCCTGCCGCAGTTCTCTGCAGACGTTTGATAGAGAACAGCTGCTTGTCTCCAAAATGAGAAGCCAGCCTTCCAAGATGTGGAGGAGAGGCAGGGGACTGGTGTTTATTGAGCACCTACTGTGTGTCAGGTAGGAACCGAATCCATCTCCATCTTCTCCCCAGTCACCTTGGGCATTGTGGTGTTGTGGGGTGTGGGCGTTGTGACACCTGGAAGCAAGCGTGACCTCTTCCATTTTCACAGATGGGGAGCCAGAGGCCCAGGGAGGTCATGTGACTTGTCCGAGGGCACACAGCCAGTAATGAGCACATCTGCGATCCTAATCCAGGTCCTTCTAAGTCTGAACCACTTCCTGTTGACCCTTCTTATTCAGCTGCCTCTTGGGATGAGCTTGCTGCCCTCAAATTGCCTATAGTATGTGTAATGGAGATACCAGTCTTCAAACAGGTAGATAACAGGGATTCCCCAGGCAGTCCAGTTGTCTCTGTGCTTCCAATTCAGGAGGCGCGGTTCGATCTTTGGTCAGGGAACTAAGACCTACATGCCAAGGGGCATGGCCAAACAGGACAGGTAGCTGACAGTACCACATTATTCACAGCAAGGACCAAGACACAAAGCGGTTGAGAGGATGGAGTCTTCTTCCAGGGGGCAGGGAAGGCTTCAGGGAGAAGGTGGGAGCATTTAGGAACAGCTAAGCCTTGAGAGGCTGTGAGGGAGACAAGAGGCCTTAGAGCCTGGGACTGGTAGCAGCAAAGATGCTCTCTCTGGAAGAAGTGATCAGTCTGGGGAGGGCAAGCGACCTGAGGCAGGATTGCTACTAGGAAGTTGGGAGACGTGAGATGGGACAAATGAAAAGGGTCCAGGACTCCAGGTCTTGACCTTCAAGTGGATGCAGGCTCCGACTTGAGTGTTTTGTATCAACTCTTTCTCTTGATGATACATGCATCGACTGGCAGATATCTTCTTGATATCCATTGACCAGCAGACGTCTTCTGAGGACCTGCCAGGTGCCAGGACCTGTGCAGGCCAGAGGGGACAGGGGTCAGCCAGACCCCTCCCTGCCTGCCAAGATCTCAGGTGGGCAGGGTCTCCCTTCTAAGCACGCTCTCCACCCCGCCCCTGGCCATCCTGCCTGCGCCTGGGCAAGCCCCCCCATCCCCTGCCCCTGCAGTCCTCTCTTCTCTCTCACTCGCTTCCCAGAGGCCGGGGCCTCCAGCCCCCAGCTTGGCCCAGCCTTGGATGCCCCATAAGAGGGCTTTGGGTTTTGTTTTTTCAATATTTATTTACTTATTTATTTGGCTGCACTGGGTCTTAGTTGCAGTCTGTGAGATCTAGTTCCTTGCCCAGGGATGGAACCTGGGCCCCCTGCCTTGGGAAGTGAGAGTCAGCCACTGCAGCACCAGGAGAGGCCCCCACGGGCTGGTGGAACTGCACCGAACGAAGCCAGTCGACTGAGTGCCCTTCCGGCCAGGTTCTTCCGGTGAAGTGTCTCTTTGATGGTCACAGCCAACGTGGGGAGGCCTAGGCCTCCTGACTCCCACAGCATCGCTCTCTCCACTGCCCCATGGGGACCTTGGACCTGTCCCTTCTGTTGTACAGTTTAGTTATGTACCCACTTGAGGGAACTAAGGGGACCTACATGCCAAGGGGCATGGCCAAACAGGACAGGTAGCTGACAGTACCACATTATTCACAGCAAGGACCAAGACACAAAGCGGTTGAGAGGATGGAGTCTTCTTCCAGGGGGCAGGGAAGGCTTCAGGGAGAAGGTGGGAGCATTTAGGAACAGCTAAGCCTTGAGAGGCTGTGAGGGAGACAAGAGGCCTTAGAGCCTGGGACTGGTAGCAGCAAAGATGCTCTCTCTGGAAGAAGTGATCAGTCTGGGGAGGGCAAGCGACCTGAGGCAGGATTGCTACTAGGAAGTTGGGAGGCGTGAGATGGGACAAATGAAAAGGGTCCAGGACTCCAGGTCTTGACCTTCAAGTGGATGCAGGCTCCGACTTGAGTGTTTTGTATCAACTCTTTCTCTTGATGATACATGCATCGACTGGCAGATATCTTCTTGATATCCATTGACCAGCAGACGTCTTCTGAGGACCTGCCAGGTGCCAGGACCTGTGCAGGCCAGAGGGGACAGGGGTCAGCCAGACCCCTCCCTGCCTGCCAAGATCTCAGGTGGGCAGGGTCTCCCTTCTAAGCACGCTCTCCACCCCGCCCCTGGCCATCCTGCCTGCGCCTGGGCAAGCCCCCCCATCCCCTGCCCCTGCCGTCCTCTCTTCTCTCCCACTCGCTTCCCAGAGGCCGGGGCCTCCAGCCCCCAGCTTGGCCCAGCCTTGGATGCCCCATAAGAGGGCTTTGGGTTTTGTTTTTTCAATATTTATTTACTTATTTATTTGGCTGCACTGGGTCTTAGTTGCAGTCTGTGAGATCTAGTTCCTTGCCCAGGGATGGAACCTGGGCCCCCTGCCTTGGGAAGTGAGAGTCAGCCACTGCAGCACCAGGAGAGGCCCCCACGGGCTGGTGGAACTGCACCGAACGAAGCCAGTCGACTGAGTGCCCTTCCGGCCAGGTTCTTCCGGTGAAGTGTCTCTTTGATGGTCACAGCCAACGTGGGGAGGCCTAGGCCTCCTGACTCCCACAGCATCGCTCTCTCCACTGCCCCATGGGGACCTTGGACCTGTCCCTTCTGTTGTACAGTTTAGTTATGTACCCACTTGTCCAGGCTGCCCAGCTAGTAAAAGGCAGGCCCAGGTCTGGAGACTTCTCAGGGCTCCTCTCAGGGACCTACTCCTGGCAGAGTCCCTGGCCCTTAGACACCTGGGGCATTTGTGGTCACCACAGCACCACCTGGTGGTGACTTTCAGGCTGTGCACTTTACAAGCCCAGCACAGAGTGGGTTTCTAGCATGTTCAGACCCGTGTCACTGGCAGAGAAGAGGGAGAACCAAGTACCTGCGGTTACCCCCTCAGGGGCTTGAGCTCAGGCCTATAGACGCACATTCATGCTCACAGGACCATCCAGAGACAGAGGCGGCCCAGATCTGGACTCTGTGATCTGGGGCTCCACAGTTTGGCAGGGCTATTCACACAAGGAGATGGTGGGATTCATCATAAAGGCATTACTGCCAGCAGCTTTATCAGTGACCTCTGCCCTGTCTGTTCCTTACCAGCCATCACTGCCATGTGTTTCAGAAATAAGGAGTTGTAAAGCTTAGGAGTGGGTGTGATGAAGCAGTCACAAGGAAATCTTATATTATACCCCAATTAGATACATTAAGTAACATGCCTAGTGGAAACATGACCACCTTTTAAAATACCTGCTGTCAGAAAGTGAACCTGACATTGGAGTCCAGAGAAAATTAGCACATTAGTGAGCTCAGACTTGCTAATGTTGTGGAACCAGGTTGTATCCATTAGCAGAATGATAATAACCACTGTGGATGTACAGCTAGGCTCCTGGCCCCAAACTCAGCTTCCCATATAGGAGCAGCTTTAAAGATGAGGTCTTGTCCCATAAAATTTATAAAACACATTTTTAAAAACACCACGTGGAAAAGTCACAAACAAACATCAAGATCAGATCCTTAATCGAATAGAATACTCTTGAAGGAGTGCCCCCCTCAAAAAGTAAACTTGCTTACAATTATTACAGACATAAAACATTGAAGGATAAGAGGAAAGAGTAAGACATTGAAAAATAGTACAGGGAGATTTTAAAATAAAACAGGTGAATTTTTTAGAAATAAAAAAAAAGTCAAACATGGGTGGCTAAGTTAAACAACAGATTAGATAAAGCTAAAGAGAGAAATAATGGATTGGAAGATTGATTTGAAGAAGTTACCCACCATGCATTGTGGAGAGATAAAGAGAGGGAACATAGCAAAGAGAAGTTAATGTTCAACAGTTGCCTAATACCAGCTCCAAAAAAAGAGAGAGAGAATAGGAGAGAGATACAATTTATTGCCTGAGAATTTTCCAGACTTGATTCCTGAGGTTCAGGGAACACAAGTCTTTAGCAGGATAAATATTTTACACCTATACACATCATAGTGAAATTGCAGTACTCTATAGAGATAAAGAGGAATTATTTAAATAATTGCTTTTGAAGTGATTTTTTAATGGCATTTAGAAAGCTCGACTAGACTGATGAGACTTCTCAAAACATAAAAGCCAGAAAAGAAAAAAAAAGAACTGTCCATCTAAAATTCTATATCCATCTAAACTATCACTCAAGATGAAAGCCAAAAGACATTTTCAAAGATTAAGGAAGTTTACCTCTAAGAGACCCTTGCTGCAATAACTACTCAAGGATCTACTTCAAAAAACAATGGCTGTTACTGTGAGAACATCTAACACTCTTCCCAGAATCCAGGACCATGCCTGTAACCACTAGTTGTCTTCATCATAACTGTAAGAGCCTCCAACCCTGCTCTGTAGCTGTGACCTCGGGACCTGGTATTTGTGCTTGATCTTGAACTTGAGCAAATCAGTGCTCTACCTTGATCTTGCCTGAGGGATTCTGCCTTTACCTACTTTTCCAGTTCTCTAGGTGGATCCTGCCTTCACTCAGGGTCCCAGAACCACATCCCTGAAAACAGACACTTGCCAACATCCTGGCTGGGCCACTCCAGCACCCTGGCATCATTCCACCCTTCTTCCCTCTCTTTCTCCTTCTCACTAGGTGAGAATTCAAAGAAACATTCACCTAGTGCTAGTATCTTCAGGGCTTTTTAACCCATTGCTTATTGCACATGAGCTATCAGTACTTTGCAGTGTTTCAGACATATTGTATATATCTGCAGTAGACTGATTGCAAAAATTAATAAATAAATACTTCTCCACCCCTCTTTGTATTCACATCCTTTTCAATATGACCTTGAAACTCTTCCCGTCAAGAAATGGAGACAACTTCTCCACCTCCCTTGAATCAGGGCTAGCTTTGTGACTTGGATTTGCTTTAATAAAAATAAAGTAGAGGAAATGACATCATGTCTGTTTCAAGAAGGCCTTGAACGTGGGTTCCACCCTCCTAGAACCTTGCCACTATCTTAGGAACAAGTCAAGGCTAACTCACTGGAGGATGGAAGACTACGTGAGGCAAAGCCAAGTAATCTTAGCCAGCCCCTAGCCTACCCACCAGCTGGTCATAGACACATGAGTGAACCCAGTGGGATCAAGCTTGCCTGGATAATCTCAGCAGCACTGCATAGCCCATTGGTAGGTTCATGAAAAATAACAAAGGGTTACTTTAAGCCACTGAGTCTGGGGATAATTTGTTACACAGCAGTAGCAGTAGCTAGCTGATATATAGCTGAACATATAAGACATTTTATCTATGTGTATTTGTATAGATGATGAAATGACTTGTATTATACTGACTCACAGCCTGAAGCTGGCCAGCCTCTCTATTACTCTTACTCCATTTAACCTTTCTGATGGGGAATTGAGTGTTAGGGTCAGGGCTGCCTGCCAACTCTCCCATCAGAAAATTCAAAGTGCTTCATTCAGGCCCCTTTTTATTTTTCTTTGTGTGATCTTTTCATCCACCTGGTTTGGCAGATGTTCCCAAGATTGCCAAAGCAATAGGTTATATGCCTTTGGCGTGGTGCCCACACCAGGATATTCATCTAGCAAATTCTAGCCTGCTAGTGTGTCTCTTGAATCAACCACATTGGAACTGTTCATCTTGGCAGGTTGTGTTGTTCTGGTTTTAGTATTCAGTTTTTGAAGATGTCTCAGTTATCAAAAGATGCATGTTTTTGGTTCACGATCAGGGAAGTAGAACAGGAGAGTAGAAGAGGAAATGTAGGAATACCTGAATTCCACTCTATCCCTTATTGTGTGACTTTGAGCAAATTACTTAGTGTCTCTGAGGCACTGTCCCATCATAAAATGGGAGTAGCCCAGCTTATCTCCTGGGATTGTTATGAGAAGAAGATGAAACAATAGATGCATATAGCATTCAAGGTGAGCTGTGACCTTGATGATGATAAGGAAAAGAAGGGGGTTTAAAAACAAACAACAAAAAAAAACCATTGCAACAATATCTCTTTTTTCCAGTTTCTCTCCCACTCCTATGAAGTTGGACTGGTATGACTATCCATGATGTTTGAAGGATAAAAGCAAGACAAAAGAGTCTGTCACTGAGCTCCGATACACTTAAACATCCTGACCCTCGAGTTTCTGAGCTCTCACATACTGAAACCTGTCTGGGCTGTCACTGGATACTGGCTGAAATGCAAAGCAGCCTGCCTTCAGTCAGCTGGCTCTTTCATCTCCATGATAGCAGGCATCGCATTTGATGTGATTTCTTTCCCTTCCATGGGATTGCATCTACCAGTGGCTTTGTCTGCAGACAGACCCAGCTTTAGCCACGCCCAGAGAGGCGGGTGGAGAGCGACCAGAGGTCAGGCATGCAGATGAGTTTTTCAGGTCTTGGCTCTAGTAACAGCCTTACCACTTTGCCGAATGAAAGAGATGGGAATCAAAAGGGAGATGAAGCTTTACCCTTCCATAAAGAATTCATCCCAAATCCTTATAATCCATCCAAACAGGCTCCCTTAAACGATTCTTTCCAGCGTGAACCTTCCAAAAGAACTAGTGCTTCATTCAGGCCCCTTTTTATTTTTCTTTGTGTGATCTTTTCATCCACCTGGTTTGGCAGATGTTCCCAAGATTGCCAAAGCAATAGGTTATATGCCTTTGGCGTGGTGCCCACACCAGGATATTCATCTAGCAAATTCTAGCCTGCTAGTGTGTCTCTTGAATCAACCACATTGGAACTGTTCATCTTGGCAGGTTGTGTTGTTCTGGTTTTAGTATTCAGTTTTGAAGATGTCTCAGTTATCAAAAGATGCATGTTTTTGGTTCACGATCAGGGAAGTAGAACAGGAGAGTAGAAGAGGAAATGTAGGAATACCTGAATTCCACTCTATCCCTTATTGTGTGACTTTGAGCAAATTACTTAGTGTCTCTGAGGCACTGTCCCATCATAAAATGGGAGTAGCCCAGCTTATCTCCTGGGATTGTTATGAGAAGAAGATGAAACAATAGATGCATATAGCATTCAAGGTGAGCTGTGACCTTGATGATGATAAGGAAAAGAAGGGGGTTTAAAAACAAACAACAAAAAAAAACCATTGCAACAATATCTCTTTTTTCCAGTTTCTCTCCCACTCCTATGAAGTTGGACTGGTATGACTATCCATGATGTTTGAAGGATAAAAGCAAGACAAAAGAGTCTGTCACTGAGCTCCGATACACTTAAACATCCTGACCCTCGAGTTTCTGAGCTCTCACATACTGAAACCTGTCTGGGCTGTCACTGGATACTGGCTGAAATGCAAAGCAGCCTGCCTTCAGTCAGCTGGCTCTTTCATCTCCATGATAGCAGGCATCGCATTTGATGTGATTTCTTTCCCTTCCATGGGATTGCATCTACCAGTGGCTTTGTCTGCAGACAGACCCAGCTTTAGCCACGCCCAGAGAGGCGGGTGGAGAGCGACCAGAGGTCAGGCATGCAGATGAGTTTTTCAGGTCTTGGCTCTAGTAACAGCCTTACCACTTTGCCGAATGAAAGAGATGGGAATCAAAAGGGAGAGATGAAGCTTTACCCCTTCCATAAAGAATTCATCCCAAATCCTTATAATCCATCCAAACAGGCTCCCTTAAACGATTCTTTCCAGCGTGAACTTCATTCCACAGGGAGATCGGGAGGTGGGGCCAGTCACGGCTGCCCTTCATCTCCCTTCCATCCTGGTCCCCCTCCCTCCGACCGTGTCTGTGTATTTTTCATGCATGTATGTGCGTCCTTGGTATGGATTTCCTTTGTGTTAGATGCGGTTCACAGCGTTCTCTTCAAGGTCTGTTTTCTGGACCCGCCATCAGGAGATAACTTCCTCCTTCGGTTCCCTACTTATCTCTCAGTGCACACGCGACCCCCTGCCAGGAAGAAGCAAATCCTTCTTTTTTTGCTTCTCAAACTGTGGTCTTTGCAGCCCAGGAGAATCTCATGACTGACAATGTGATAGGCCTGTGACATTTGCCTTTCCTGGCATTTGATGAGATTTCTGCATAACTCCTAGAGGAGGCTGTGTGGAAAGGCTTGGTAAGTGCTGCCAGGGCCTGCTTCACTTTCCTAGAGCCCACTGTGTGGAAAGGGCAGAATGACAAAGGTGAAACTGGGAGTGGCTATTCCCAGTGACCCAGGGTACCTCCCCCATTCATTGTACAAAAAGATTCTCTGTGGGGCTCTTTGAGAGGGCTAGACCTACTTGGTATATTTTAAGAATGTTTAGTTTGACAGAAACTCTATCAACAACCTCAGATGTGCAGGTGATACCAGAGGCAGAAAGTGAAGAGGAACTAAAGACCCTCTAGATGAAGGTAAAAGAGGAGAGTGAAAAAGCTGGCTTAAAAGTCAACATTCAAAAAACAAAGATTATGGCATCCAGTCCCATCACTTCATGGCAAATAAAAGGGGAAAAGTGGAAGCAGTGACAGACTTTCTTTTCTTGTTTCCAAAATCGCTGCGGACGGTGACTGCAGCCACGCAACCGAAAACCACTTGCTCCTTGAAAGCAAAGGTAGGACAAACCTAGACAGCGTATTAAAAAGCAGGGACATCACTTCGCCGACAAAAGTCGATGTAGTCAAAGCTATGGTTTTTCCAGTAGTCACGTATGGATGTGAGAGTTGGACTGTCGAGAAGGCTGAGTGCCAGAGAACTGGTCAAATTCTGGTGCTGGAGAAGACTCTCACGAGTCCCTTGGACAGCAAGGAGGTCAGACCAGTCAAGATTCACTGAAGGACTGGTGCTGAAGCTAAAGCTTCAATACTTTGGCCACCTGATGCAAGACCCAACTCACTGGAAAAAGACTGATGCTGGAAAAGACTGAGGGCAGGAAGAGAAGGGGGTGACAGAGGCTGAGATGGTTGGATGGCATCACTGACTCCGTGGATGTGAGTTTGAACAAAGTCCGGGAGATGGTGAAGGACAGGAAAGCCTGGCGTGCTGGGTCACAAAGAGTCAGACGTGACTTGGTGACTGACCAACAACAATACAGGATTTTCAAGACCAAGGCTCTAGTGTAAAGGGATACTTGCTGTTGTGAAGAACTGTTTCCTCTTAGCTCTTAGTTTGTTTCTGTCTTTTTTTTTTTTTTCGAAAAGCTAAGACCATCTCCGGACTGCTGGGAGCACCAGGTGGTGAAAGTATCATCATCAGGGATCTGGCCTGAACTGCTGAAGGTGTGATAAGAGCACTTGACAAGATAGAGACTGATTTATCTGAATCCTGAGTGATAAGAGCAAGTCAAACGGTTGCACAACAGTGTGACTGCACTTAATGCCCCTGAACTCTACACCTACAAATGGTTCAGAAATTTCCCTGATCATCCAGTGGTTAAGACAGCCTTCCAATCCAGGGGGTGTGGGTTCGATCCCTGGTCTTATGTGGTCATAAGATCTCACATGCCTCACAGCCAAAAACAAACCAAAAAACATAAAACAGAAGCAGTATTGTAAAGTCAACATTCAAAAAACAAAGATTATGGCATCCAGTCCCATCACTTCATGGCAAATAAAAGGGGAAAAGTGGAAGCAGTGACAGACTTTCTTTTCTTGTTTCCAAAATCGCTGCGGACGGTGACTGCAGCCACGCAACCGAAAACCACTTGCTCCTTGAAAGCAAAGGTAGGACAAACCTAGACAGGATAAAAACCAGGGACATCACTTCGCCGACAAAAGTCGATGTAGTCAAAGCTATGGTTTTTCCAGTAGTCACGTATGGATGTGAGAGTTGGACTGTCGAGAAGGCTGAGTGCCAGAGAACTGGTCAAATTCTGGTGCTGGAGAAGACTCTCACGAGTCCCTTGGACAGCAAGGAGGTCAGACCAGTCAAGATTCACTGAAGGACTGGTGCTGAAGCTAAAGCTTCAATACTTTGGCCACCTGATGCAAGACCCAACTCACTGGAAAAAGACTGATGCTGGAAAAGACTGAGGGCAGGAAGAGAAGGGGGTGACAGAGGCTGAGATGGTTGGATGGCATCACTGACTCCGTGGATGTGAGTTTGAACAAAGTCCGGGAGATGGTGAAGGACAGGAAAGCCTGGCGTGCTGGGTCACAAAGAGTCAGACGTGACTTGGTGACTGACCAACAACAATACAGGATTTTCAAGACCAAGGCTCTAGTGTAAAGGGATACTTGCTGTTGTGAAGAACTGTTTCCTCTTAGCTCTTAGTTTGTTTCTGTCTTTTTTTTTTTTTTTTTTTCGAAAAGCTAAGACCATCTCCGGACTGCTGGGAGCACCAGGTGGTGAAAGTATCATCATCAGGGATCTGGCCTGAACTGCTGAAGGTGTGATAAGAGCACTTGACAAGATAGAGACTGATTTATCTGAATCCTGAGTGATAAGAGCAAGTCAAACGGTTGCACAACAGTGTGACTGCACTTAATGCCCCTGAACTCTACACCTACAAATGGTTCAGAAATTTCCCTGATCATCCAGTGGTTAAGACAGCCTTCCAATCCAGGGGGTGTGGGTTCGATCCCTGGTCTTATGTGGTCATAAGATCTCACATGCCTCACAGCCAAAAACAAACCAAAAAACATAAAACAGAAGCAGTATTGTAAAGTTCAGCATAGGCTTTGAAAAATGGTCCACATCAACAAAGGTTTGGTTTTTTTTTTTAATGGTTTAGATGAAAAACCTTGTATTACGAGTACTTTACTACAGTTTTAAAAATATGGGGGAATTCCCTGGCAGCCTGGCCATTAGGACTCTGCACTTTCACTGCCAAAGGCGCAGGTTCGGTCCTGGGCTGGGGAACTAATATCCCATAGGCTGTGTGGTGTGGCCAAAAACAAATTAAACGAGGACGTGTTTAACCACAGTTTACAGCTCTGCTTCTGTCCAGAGGCTCCGTGCTCCCAGGGGCCTGCGGTCCCCACACCCCACCACTAACTCCTAAAATAGCACCTGCAGTGGGCGGCCAGCTAGGCACAGGCATGGGGACAAATGGCAAAGCCAGCTCCCGAAGCAGGGCCTCCTGCCCACCACTTCCACCTGCCCGCCCACCTGATCATCTGCGTGGGAGGAACCATGGAGACCGCTGACCACACATGTGCCAGAGTCCAGCCCTGGGAAACCAGTATTACTGTATTATCTCCATTTTACAGATGAAGAGGCTGAGGCTCCCAGCTGCTTAATAACTGACCTCAGTTCATGCAAAACCAGAACACATTTCTGAAATGAAGTGACCACATTTCCATGTGCCCAAAGTCAAGCCACCTCTCCCAGACTGGTGATTGCCGGCTTTCTGTGCGCCTGGGCCCTTTCTGATGGCAAGCATGACACAACCCTGCTTGTGGCAGTTGTCACACTTTTGGTGTCTCCTTGTAAGAAAGGATGTTGTGACCGAAAACTACCTGAGTACAGGAATTGTCTGAGTCGAAGCTGCATCTGATGCAGTTAGAGTCATGACGCCTGCTGTGTGAGACAGGACGCACTTCATCAGCCGGCAGTGGTTTGCACTTGGGCGGGCCTTCAGATTTGCTCTGGATCCTTGCCTCTTGAGATGGGGCACCCTGCACTGCGCCATGAAGGGTCTGCAGGTCCTGAGGCTTGGAATCACATAGGCCACGCCCAAGAGAGCCTGTGAATACAGCTGGTGTCTCAGGTGCTTCTTGGGAGGGTCACCGTGAGCCTCTGGGTCGCATGGAAGGAAGCCAGCTGAGGAGGCTGAGGCAGAGTCAGTTTTGGAAGGACCCCTTATTGTTCTCTCCCGCTGCAGACTGCAGCCAGTCACTGTAGCAGCCGTTCCCCTGGAGCTCTGGAACCCAGCAGTTGAAGAGCTGAGAGCAGTGGTTAAGAACCCTTCCATTTCCTTTCAGCAGTCAGTGCTTGCTCTTCATTTGCTTTTAGCCAGCCTGGCGTGCCGCAGTCTGTGGACTCGCCGAGTCAGACACAACTGAGCAACTGAACTGAATCCACAGAGATCCTCAACGAGCCCCTCTCAGAAGAAGCTGTACCAGGGGGAAAATTAAACAACAACAGCTTTTTGCGTGTATTCTCACCACAAAGGACTCATACTGCTGAGTCCCATGATACTGCTGTTCTAGGCACTGGGGATTCCCTGTTGTTCAGTCGCTCAGTCGTGTCCGACTCTTTGTGACCTCCTGGACTGCAGCACGCCAGGCTTCCCTGTCCTTCACCATCTCCGAGAGTTTGCTCAAACTCATGTCCATTGAGTCATGTTACCATCCAACCGTCTCATCCTCTGTCGTCCCCTTCTCCTCTTGCCTTCAGTCTTTCCCAGCATCAGGGTCTTTTCCAATGAGTCGGCTCTTCGCATCAGGTGGCCAAAGTATCAGAGCTTTGGCATCAGTCCTTCCAATGAGTATTCAGGGTCGATTTCCTTTAGGATTCAATGATTTGATCTCCTTGCTGTCCAAGGGACTCTCAAGAGTCTTCTCCACCCCACAGTTTGAAAGTATCATTTCTTCAGCACTCCGCCTTCTTTCTGGTCCGACTCTCACATCTCTGTATGACTTCTGGGAAAACTGTAGCTTTAACTATATGGACCTCCCTGGGGGATGTGGAAAAGAGCAGTCTCAGTCCTCAGGGAGTTCACATGTAGCAGCAGACAGATTGTAAGAGATTTTAAAAGAAATAGGTTGTAACTCAGATGGTCTTGAGTGCTGTAGAGAAAGAGATGAGACCCCTGGTCAGAGTGGGAGGTTGCATCTTCCTCCCTTTGGAGGGTGTCAGTTAATCAGGGAGGAGGGGGAGGGAGGCGTGGAAGTGTCAGAAGGAGGCGCATCAGGAGGAGGAATCAGCAAGGAGAAGGCCTGGCCTGTTCTGGAACAGGAAGGCCAGCGTGGCTGGAACAGAGTGAACAAGGGGGAGGCGTGGGGAGGTCACATAGGGCTTTGAGAGCTGTTCAGAATGACTTTGATTCCACAAGAGACAGGTCCCGCGGGAGGGTTTTGAACATTGGAGTGAAACGATCTGACTTTCCCTACAGTGTAATTTAGATATTACACAATCCCCCATTTTGGTGGCTCAGAGGATAAAGCCTCCACCTGCAATGCAGGAGACCTGGCTTTGATCCCTGGGTTGGGAAGATCCCCTGGAGGAGGGAATGACTCTCCACTCCAGTATTCTTGCCTGGAGAATTTCATGGACAGAGGAGCCTGAAGGGGTCACAGAGAGTCAGACACGACTGAGCGACTTTTACTTGCTGAGGATTTTTAGCAAATGTACAGAGTTGCACAAACCATCACACAACTCAGTTACAGAGAACTTGCATCACGCCCAGAAGGTGCCTCACGCTATCACTTGTCTTTTAAAGGGATCACTCTGGCTCCTGTGTTAAGAATAAAAATAAGAGATAGAAGCAAAGACAATTTGGAAAAGTAGTATTTCTCACAGCACAGGTGAGAGACACAAAACACTGAATGTGGAGAGGTGAAGACAGGCCTGAAAAGGACTTCCCTGGTGGCTAAGACTCCACGCTCCCAAGGTGGAGGGTCTGGGTTCATTCGTAGTCAAGGAACTAGATCCCACATGCCGCAGCAAGGGTGGAAGGTCCCATGTGCCTCAACTAAGATCTGGTGCAGCCAAATAAATACACACGAAACATGTTAGTCACTGAGCTGTGTGTGAATTCTCCAGGCAAGAATACTGGAGTGGGTAGCCACTCCCTTCTCCAGGGGATCTTCTTAAGCCAGGGATCAAACACAGGTCTCCTGTATCACAGTCAGTTTCTGTACTGTCTAAGCCACAAGGGAAGTCTCAAATACATACATAAATTAAAAAAATATTTTTTAAAAAAAAGAACTAATGGAACATTTCTTTTCAACTGCAGGAGGGTGGAGCTGCCATAATTGCAAAATCATAACAGAGTGAAAGATCTCCACCTTCAGCAGTAAAAGTTCTGTGTTCATAACATACACAGGACTGTTTAAAAAAAAGAGAAATCCAAGCCTAAAAGCTGGACATGCCTGTGCGTATCGGAGACCTGCCTATTTATAAAACCGTGGAGCTATCTTCACACCTTAACAATTCACAAAAAGAGGTGGTCCAGTGGGTAGAGAGTCTGCCTTGCAGTGCAAGAGGCACCAGCTTGATTCCTGGCCGGGGAAGATCCCACGTGCCACGGAGCAGCTGGACAGATGTGTCCAATTAGGAGCCAGTGCTCTGGAGCGCACGCACCCAGAGCCAAGGCTCTGCATTGAGAGGGGCCACCACAATGGGAGACCCACACAGGCCAAAGAATAAAAGATGAATGAAAATAAATATAAAAATAAAAGAGACATGATTTTTCTAAAAAAATTTTTTTAGAAATTCACAAAAAGTTGATGGTACCAATAGGAATAAGTTCCACATATTTCTGAAAACATTCATGATCCCTGAAGTTAAAAGGTGATAAGCTTGTTTTATATTCATTATTATTAAAATGTTAAATTCCAGCTTACTTTTTTTAATATTTAATTTATTTTGCTGTGCCGGGTCTTAGTTGCCTCATTTGGGATCTAGTTCTCTGACCAAGGATGGAACCCAGGCCACCTCCATGGAGTCTTAGCCCCTGGACCCCAGGGAAGTCCCTCCGGTTTCTTTTGTTGGCTTTGAAAAGTGGGGGTACTCTACACTGAATTCCCACTGTGACCTGGGGAATCGCCTGTGCCCATAGAAGGGATCATCTTGGCACTAAAAGTGTTCCTGAGTGAGGATTTTCTATATTTTACCTTGAAGATTGAAATTTTCTGGTATTATAAAGTTTGGACCCAACAATGAATTCTGTCATTTTTTTTCCAGCCTCTACTTAAGTGGCCAGTTTTCCTGACTCAGGTTTCCCCTCCCGGACCAGCTCATTCCGGGAACAGGACAGGATTCTCCCTTGGGTGGGTCTAAAAGGATTCTCTGACTTTTTAAGCTAACACCTGTGTGTTACCAAAAGCCTGCTATGTGGCTTATCTCCAGGTTTGCATCCTCCCGAGGACAAACGCGTTTTAAAACATAAGGAGGACATATCTGAGTATGGCAGCGGTCAAAAGGGGAGGAGGTCTTGTAAGGTGGTTTCCAGCCGGGCTTCAGAGATGGGTAAATGAGTTTCCAGCTTGCCACCCACCCTGACTTGATTTGACTGTGTTCTGGACTGTCTTATGAGTTTCAGGTACTAGTCTCAGCTCAGCAAAAGGCGGTGCTTTGGTTTGGTGTTCCTAACAGCTGTTAGATGGGCGGACACAGCATCTTCGCCTTCGCTCTGGGCACCCTAGGAGGGAATGCTGCAATCCCACTTCCGGCCACAAGGGGGCCCAACCCTCCAGGTGTTGGCACCTGGGGCAGCAAAGCTCTTCGGATGGAGAGATGCTGCAGGCAGGTGTCCTGAGTGGCTGGCGTCCAGAGAGAGCTGCTCAGCTCAGTCACTGGCCCGGGCCAGCCACCATTTGGCACAGTGGGAGCAATGATCACCCACCTGTGGTCGCTGCAGACAGTAAAGAGAACAACCCCAGGACCTGGCAGTTCCCATGCCAGGTTCTGATCTTGGGTATGCCCCAGCCCCCCAAGACTCCATGTTTCCTCATCAGCCAAGAGCAGGGTTCAGAATAAAGTCTACAGCCTCGCCCGCAACATATGCACCTGAAATAGCCCTTACACCAAAGAGTGTCTGAGGATGCTTGCCGCTTAACAACAGCTACCTGAAGTTTTGCATCCTTCTGCCAGATCATCCTCTCCCTGGAAGCAAGAGAATGAAGTCAGAATTCTGTGCCACAGAATCACATCAGAGCCAGAGGAGCACAGGGTTCTCAAACTCTGTCAGCCGGACCCTTTGCTCAGGCAGACTCGGGCGCAACAGCCCAAACGGATGCTCTCTGGTTGGAAACCGGAGCCCAGAGAGAGGAAGCCACCTGTCCTGTGCCTCTCAGCAGGAGAGTGGCAGGGCTGGGTGAGCTGTCCCTCCAGGGCCCACTCCCCAAGAATGACACGAAGCATGCAACAGGGGCGCTCAGGACTGTAGGAAAGAGCTGCATGCTGGGAGGTGGGGGCGCGAGGCAGGGAGGGGGCACTCCAACTTCCAGTGTGCCTTCACTACCCTGGGTTTTTCTCCACCGTGACGTCATCCAATAACGACCCTCCAGGCAGTACCATAGCCATTTGTCAGCTCTGAGAAGTTAAGTGACTCAGCTCGGAAGTCACTGAGCTGGGATTTGAACCCAGAGCTTTGCAGCTACAAAGTGCATTTGCTGGTTGTCCCGGGGAATGGCAGTGTGTTCACTTATTCATTCACACCCTTACTGAGCCCCAGGGATAGGCTAGGCACTGTTCTGTACAGCTGTGACCAAGGCCACCATAGCCCCGCCCATCCTGAACCCAGATGCTAGAGGAGGAGACGGATATAAACAAGTGAGATGAGGCAAGAAGGAAAACAGCTAGGAGAGGGGGTCGAGAATGGCTGGGCAGAGGGGAGTGTACACGCACCCTCATGGGTTGAGAGCAGTGCCTCTCGAAGTGCATCTGCACGCCCGTGTGTGAGTTCTGGGGTTCCCACCTGCAAGGAGATCACAGAGATGCTGCTTCTCTGATCTGTACTTACAGGATATATAGCCCGCTGGCCAGGCCTCATCCCAAGGCTGCACTCTGAGGAGCTCTGGCCTGGAATTTTCTGAACTGCTAGGTCAGCACAGCTGCGGATGCATGTATTCCATGGCCTCGGACCCTCTCGCTCTCCTCTCCTTTCAGCTCCCACCTTCACACCAGGCTCTACAGACCCCCGGTGACCCATTGCAGAGGAAGGCTGTGGTGTCTCCTTCCCGGCACGTGCAGTGAGCCAGGGACCATGAGTCCCTTCTAAAGAGAAACACCCCCATTTGAGGCCTCAGCCAGTTACAGGCTTCGCACATGGTGGAAATAAACCTGGGCCCCCTAGTTGGGCTGTGCCTCTCACTGGCCATGTGATCCTGAAAATGTCTTTGGTTTTCCTGAACTCTAAAACGGGAATGACGTGTGCTTTATTTATTCATTCATTATTTTTTGGCTGTTCTGGGTCTTCATTGTGGCAGGTGGTCTTCTCTAGTTGTGGTTCATGGGCTCGGTAGTTGTGGCACATGGGCTTTGTAGGAATAGGTCAGGTGCTGGAGGGCCTGAAACTCAGTCAGTGGAAGCCATAGTATGGTGTGTGTGTTTACATGGTTGCATACACGAATGCGTGTGCACAAATGTATTTGTGCACATGCAAGGACAGGAAAGCCTGATGTGCTGCAGTCCATGGGGTTGCAAAACATCAGACACGACTGAGTAGACAACAACAGTGAGTGTACATGGGTGTGCATGTGGGTGTGCATGTGTACGTGACATCCGTGTCCTCCACCGCTATTGGGCAGGACCCGCTGTGGGCAGGGGCGCTGACGGTCTCTTCCGGGGTCTCTCTCCAGATTGCCAGGGGATCATCGAGGACGTTGTGCTGCTGGGTGCGCCTGTGCATGGAGACGCTAAGTCCTGGGAGCCTTTCCGGAAGTTGGTGTCTGGAAGGATCATCAATGGCTACTGCAGGTCTGTCCACACCTCGTGCCCCTGGGCAGGTGACAGACCTTACTGAGCACCTCGTGTCCCCAGATACCGTCTGGGGACGCAGACGTCTGAGGCGAGGCCCTCGTCCTGGAGGATCCTAGGGACTGGTGGGACTCGCCCTGTTACGAGCAAGGCCCAGGCCAGGGCTCTGACCTGAGCACCCTCCACCTCTGTGGGGTGATGGGCAATGGGGAAGGATCCTGGGGAGGATTTCCCTGTGTCCGGCCTGAGACCAGTTTACAGGGCGACACGAGAGGCCAGACTACTCATCATGATCTGAGGGAAGAGGGACATGAGTGAGTGAGAGGAGACAGAGAAAGCAAAGAGTGGGCCTCGCTGGGTGATCTTTAAATACTGGCTAAAGAGCCTTGTGTGTGTTATGTATGTATTATTTGGGGACTGAGCTGGGTCTTTGTTGCATTGGGCAGTCTTCTCTAGTTGTGGTGGACGGGCTCAGTAGTTGCAGTGCATGGGCTTAGTTGCCCGGTGGCATGTGTAATCTTAGCTCAGGGATCGAACCTGTGTCCCCTGCATTGGAAGGAAGACTCTTAACCCCATGGACAGCAGGGAGGTCCCTCCTGTGTGCATTATTTGGCAGGAAGGGAGTGGGGAGTGGCCAGGCTTTCAGAGCCGTGTCTTGGGGTGAGATGGCAGCCGTGGGGGAGCCAGCACCCACCCCACACGACAGATTCTCCAGCAGGAGGTAGGCACAGCAAAGGCTGAGGCTGTGGGGCTGGAAAGGAGGCGTCGCTGACTTGGATCTGAGAAGGACTTCCGGGGTTTCAGCCAAGGAGGTGCCCTAGACCCTGGGGAAGAGAAGATGAAGGCCACCACTGAGACCTCAGGAGATCGGCCTGAGAAGAGGCCCCAGGCCTTCAGCCTCCAAAGGAAGCAAAGGCGGGAGGTAACCGGGTAAGCTTGGGCAGGACCCGCTGTGGGCAGGGGCGCTGACGGTCTCTTCCGGGGTCTCTCTCCAGATTGCCAGGGGATCATCGAGGACGTTGTGCTGCTGGGTGCGCCTGTGCATGGAGACGCTAAGTCCTGGGAGCCTTTCCGGAAGTTGGTGTCTGGAAGGATCATCAATGGCTACTGCAGGTCTGTCCACACCTCGTGCCCCTGGGCAGGTGACAGACCTTACTGAGCACCTCGTGTCCCCAGATACCGTCTGGGGACGCAGACGTCTGAGGCGAGGCCCTCGTCCTGGAGGATCCTAGGGACTGGTGGGACTCGCCCTGTTACGAGCAAGGCCCAGGCCAGGGCTCTGACCTGAGCACCCTCCACCTCTGTGGGGTGATGGGCAATGGGGAAGGATCCTGGGGAGGATTTCCCTGTGTCCGGCCTGAGACCAGTTTACAGGGCGACACGAGAGGCCAGACTACTCATCATGATCTGAGGGAAGAGGGACATGAGTGAGTGAGAGGAGACAGAGAAAGCAAAGAGTGGGCCTCGCTGGGTGATCTTTAAATACTGGCTAAAGAGCCTTGTGTGTGTTATGTATGTATTATTTGGGGACTGAGCTGGGTCTTTGTTGCATTGGGCAGTCTTCTCTAGTTGTGGTGGACGGGCTCAGTAGTTGCAGTGCATGGGCTTAGTTGCCCGGTGGCATGTGTAATCTTAGCTCAGGGATCGAACCTGTGTCCCCTGCATTGGAAGGAAGACTCTTAACCCCATGGACAGCAGGGAGGTCCCTCCTGTGTGCATTATTTGGCAGGAAGGGAGTGGGGAGTGGCCAGGCTTTCAGAGCCGTGTCTTGGGGTGAGATGGCAGCCGTGGGGGAGCCAGCACCCACCCCACACGACAGATTCTCCAGCAGGAGGTAGGCACAGCAAAGGCTGAGGCTGTGGGGCTGGAAAGGAGGCGTCGCTGACTTGGATCTGAGAAGGACTTCCGGGGTTTCAGCCAAGGAGGTGCCCTAGACCCTGGGGGGGAAGAGAAGATGAAGGCCACCACTGAGACCTCAGGAGATCGGCCTGAGAAGAGGCCCCAGGCCTTCAGCCTCCAAAGGAAGCAAAGGCGGGAGGTAACCGGGTAAGCGTGAGTGCAGGGATTTGGAATCACACAGACCTGGATCTTAGTGCTGGCCTCAGTTTCCCTATCAGCGAAGGAGGGATCGTACAGGGGACTCCCCCGGGGTTATAATGACAGTTCAGCAGTTTACAGAGTGGCCCGTGGTAGGTACCGGCTCCACGAGTGACAGCTGGTGCTACTGTTGATCATCAGGAGCGTCAGTCAGTGGGGATGTTCATTCAGGCCCTGTTAGGAAGCGCCCACTTCATGCCTGGCATGTGCTGGGCTGACAGAGAAACATGTCTCTGCCCAGCCCTGTGGAACTTCGTATCCAGCAACAAAACTAGGTGGGAAGTAGGCAGTTAGCCCCAGGCAGGCATACAGAAGCTTGTCTGCAACACCAGAACCCAGAATCTCCGAAACCGAAGGCTTCTCCCTAGGTGGGGTGGGTGCTCACTCACTTAGCAATGAGAGACGAGACTTGTTGGGGCAGCGGCTGACTCTCTGAGCTGGGAAGGTGAGGTTTCTAGCAGGGCAACTGGCAATCCAGCGCTGGACCTCGGAGATGAGAACTGGAGCGAGGGCTGGTGGGGTGTCAGCTTCAGCCAAGGTTCTAAGGTCGGGTGAGACCATTTGAAAGGCAAAGCCTAGAGAAAGAGAATAGTACTGGGTTTCTGCTTCTCAGGAATACATGCCAGGGTCAGGAGAGGGAGAGGCTCCAGCCTGAGGTGAAGGGCAACTCAGCATCATCCGACATTCATGCCCGAGACCAGCTGAGTATGGGAATACAAGGATGGACAGGGGCTTCCCGGGTGGTCCAGTGGGTAAGGACACCGCCTTGCAGTGCAAGGGGTGCCAGTTCGATCCCTGGCCTGGGAAGATCCCATGTGCCGCGGAGCGGCTGGACTGATGTGTTTAATTACCGAGCCGGAGCTCTGGAGCGCATGCGCCCAGAGCTGGTGCTCTGCAACAACAGAGGCCACCGCAATGGGAGGCCCACACGGGCCAAAGAATGAAGATGGACGAAAATAGATAAATGAAGGACCAACAGAAGTGGCCCGCCCGCCCCCTCCCTCCCCAACCCACCCCCCCAAATAAATAAATAATAATAAATATTTTTTAAAAAGAAAGATGGACAGGAGATGAGGAGCTCACATCTAGTAGAAGAGACACTAGTACAATTATTAAAACATGCACACTCACTAAAATATGCAATAATGCAGTGATGGGAGGGGTGGGTATCACAAGGATTAGTCTTACCACCTGCCAGAGCCTCTCTGTGTTGTCATTATCTCCGGTAATCCTGCCCGCCCCAAACGCTAAGGGGTTCGTATTACTGATCCCATTTTACAAGTGAGAAAATTGAGGCTCAGAGAAGTTAAGTGACAGGGCCAGTTAACTTTCATTTTGATCGGGCTTCCCTGGTGGTCCAGTGGGTGGGGACACCACCTTGCAGTGCAAGGGGCGCCGGTTCAATCCCTGGCCTGGGAAGATCCCACGTGCCGCAGAGTGGCTGGACCCATGTGTCCAATTACCGAGCCGGAGCTCTGGAGCGCATGCACCCAGAGCTGGTGCTCTGCGACAACAGAGGCCACTGCAGTGGGAGGCCCAGACGGGCCAAAGAACAAAGATAAATAAATGAAAGATCAATAGAAGTGGCCAAAAATAAAAGAAAAAAAAAAAAAAAACCACTTCCATTTTGATCAACCATCCCAAGTAGAACTTGAATAGAAGAACTGAATAGAAGATATTTGGGAAGTCTATCATTTTGATAACTTAACCCGTGTTCATTTCAGAGCTAAAGATGGTCTTTAGCCATGGATAGAGGACACAGGAGCTCAGCCAATTAGTATGGCTTTATCAGTCATATTCTAAACTGAGTTCTTAGGATCAGGATATGGTAGAAAGAACAAAGAGCCTTATGTATAAAGAGCTCATGCCAATCAGTAAGCAAAAAATATAATAAGAAAGTGGCCATTGACTTCCTTGGTGAGCCAGTGATTAAGACTCCACATTTCCGCTGCAGGGGGCACAGGTTCAATCTCTGGTTGGGAAACTAAGATTCCACATGCCACATGGTATGGCCTAAAAAATTAATAAAAGAAAGTGGCCAAATGATATCTACACATAAACATGGAATAAATACAATTAATAAGCTTTTGAAAAGATACTCAACCTCATTTTTAATGAAATAAATGCAAAGTAAAATCAGTAAAATACTATTTATCATTCGTCAGATCATCAAACATCTGAAACATGAGTAACGTTCACTGTCAGTGAAGATGTGGAGAAGTGGGGACGGGCATACACTGTTGATGGTGACTGAATTCAGTGAATCCTTTTTGGAGAACAATTGGCAATATCTATCCAAATTTTTTTTTTTAAGAAAAAAAATTTGGGGGGTGACCACTTCTATTGGTCTTTCATCTATCTATTTTCATCCGTTTTTGTTCTTTTGGCCTGTGTGGGCCTCCCATCGCAGTGGCCTCTCTCGCTGCAGAGCACCAGCTCTGGCTTGGTAATTTGACACATCTGTCCACATAGGATCCTCCCGGGCCAGGAATAGTGTCCTTACCCACTGGACCACCAGGGAAACCGATCCAAATTTTTAATGTGCCCATCTGATCCTATAAATTCTGGCTTCTGTAATCCTGCATAACTAGATGCTTACATGCACAGAGATGGATGCACAAAGGGAATCCTTACAGCTTTATTTACAATTAAAAATTTAAATTGGGACTTCCTTGGTGGTCCAGTGGCTAAGATTCCATGCTCCCAATGCAGGGAACCCAGGTTCTGTCCCTGGTTAGGGAACTAGATCCCACATTGTTGTTCAGTTGCTCAGTTGTGTCCAACTCTTTGTGACCCCACGGACTGCAGCACGCCAGGCTTCCTTCACTGTCTCCCGGAGCTTGCTCAAACTCACATCCACTGAGTTGATGATCCCACATACTACAACTATAAGATCCTGTGTGCCTCCATTAAGACTCAGTGCAGTCAAATAAATAAATATTTAAAGCAACCTAAGTGACCACAAAGAGAAGTGGTTAAGATGGGGGAAAGCAAGTGCAGCAGTGCATGCTGTGATCCCATTTCTGAAGGAAGAAGCTTCTGTGTGCACATACGTATCACATATCTGGAAAACGGACACAAAGGTTGAGAGGACCGGGGTGAGAACACGCCACATGCCACATGGTATGGCCTAAAAAATTAATAAAAGAAAGTGGCCAAATGATATCTACACATAAACATGGAATAAATACAATTAATAAGCTTTTGAAAAGATACTCAACCTCATTTTTAATGAAATAAATGCAAAGTAAAATCAGTAAAATACTATTTATCATTCGTCAGATCATCAAACATCTGAAACATGAGTAACGTTCACTGTCAGTGAAGATGTGGAGAAGTGGGGACGGGCATACACTGTTGATGGTGACTGAATTCAGTGAATCCTTTTTGGAGAACAATTGGCAATATCTATCCAAATTTTTTTTTTTAAGAAAAAAAATTTGGGGGGTGACCACTTCTATTGGTCTTTCATCTATCTATTTTCATCCGTTTTTGTTCTTTTGGCCTGTGTGGGCCTCCCATCGCAGTGGCCTCTCTCGCTGCAGAGCACCAGCTCTGGCTTGGTAATTTGACACATCTGTCCACATAGGATCCTCCCGGGCCAGGAATAGTGTCCTTACCCACTGGACCACCAGGGAAACCGATCCAAATTTTTAATGTGCCCATCTGATCCTATAAATTCTGGCTTCTGTAATCCTGCATAACTAGATGCTTACATGCACAGAGATGGATGCACAAAGGGAATCCTTACAGCTTTATTTACAATTAAAAATTTAAATTGGGACTTCCTTGGTGGTCCAGTGGCTAAGATTCCATGCTCCCAATGCAGGGAACCCAGGTTCTGTCCCTGGTTAGGGAACTAGATCCCACATTGTTGTTCAGTTGCTCAGTTGTGTCCAACTCTTTGTGACCCCACGGACTGCAGCACGCCAGGCTTCCTTCACTGTCTCCCGGAGCTTGCTCAAACTCACATCCACTGAGTTGATGATCCCACATACTACAACTATAAGATCCTGTGTGCCTCCATTAAGACTCAGTGCAGTCAAATAAATAAATATTTAAAGCAACCTAAGTGACCACAAAGAGAAGTGGTTAAGATGGGGGAAAGCAAGTGCAGCAGTGCATGCTGTGATCCCATTTCTGAAGGAAGAAGCTTCTGTGTGCACATACGTATCACATATCTGGAAAACGGACACAAAGGTCGAGAGGGACCGTGAGAAAGGAATGACCACCCCTGAGTGAACAGCGATTAAAAGTAGGACTTAAAGGAGACTTTTTTTCATTGATATTGCTATGTAGTTGATTTGCAATATTGTGATACTTTCAGGTATACAGCAAAGTGATTCAGCTATACATGTATATATTTTTATTTATAACAGAGACTTTAATTTTTTGAGTACAGTTTAAAAACCAAGAAAAGAAAACGAATGGACACACTTGTTGATGTCAGATCGTCCTCAGTTAAAATCTTGGCTCCGCTATTTACCTTTCAGGTGGCTTTGGACAGACAAATCTGAAATTCAGTGCTGTGTGCTTAGTCAGTCAGTCCTGTCCAACTCTTTGCGACCCCAGGGATGGTAGCCCACCAGCCTCCTCTGCCCGTGGGATTCTCCAGGCAAGAAGACTGGATCGGGTTGCCATTTCCTCCTCCAGGGGATCTTCTTGACCTGGGGACTGAACTCGAGTCACCTGCATCTCCTGCATTGGCAGGCCGATTCTTTACCACTGCACCACCTGGAAATCCTGAAGCTCAGTATTCCTACCTGCAAAATGGGACTAACAGTCCCTGCCGCACAGAGGTTCTGGAAAGATGAGAGATTATTTGGGATGAGGGTACTTTATAGGTGCCCAGTAAACAAGGGCGGTTATAATTATTATTACTGGGCATAGTCACAGCACATGGGTCTCTTTGGTGCTTTCATAAACAGCAAAGGGAAAGAATTAAAATTGCATATGTGCAGTATGAAAGCAGCAAACTCTTATTAAACCCATCTGTTCTGTTGAGAACCTGAGGCTAATAAACTTAGGTTTCCATTGTTTTCTGAGGTCCTGAGCCATCTCTCCAGAGAGAAGAAAGGAAGGGGGCGGGGAGGAAGGAGAGAAGAGGAAAGGAATGTACAGACCAAAACAATAACTGTAGTTTCTTGACTCAATTAAGCACCAACCAGGAATTCATATTCCTGGCCCCCAAAGATGTTTTAGTTGCCAAAAAATTTTCAAGTGCAGCAGTGCATGCTGTGATCCCATTTCTGAAGGAAGAAGCTTCTGTGTGCACATACGTATCACATATCTGGAAAACGGACACAAAGGTCGAGAGGGACCGTGAGAAAGGAATGACCACCCCTGAGTGAACAGCGATTAAAAGTAGGACTTAAAGGAGACTTTTTTTCATTGATATTGCTATGTAGTTGATTTGCAATATTGTGATACTTTCAGGTATACAGCAAAGTGATTCAGCTATACATGTATATATTTTTATTTATAACAGAGACTTTAATTTTTTGAGTACAGTTTAAAAACCAAGAAAAGAAAACGAATGGACACACTTGTTGATGTCAGATCGTCCTCAGTTAAAATCTTGGCTCCGCTATTTACCTTTCAGGTGGCTTTGGACAGACAAATCTGAAATTCAGTGCTGTGTGCTTAGTCAGTCAGTCCTGTCCAACTCTTTGCGACCCCAGGGATGGTAGCCCACCAGCCTCCTCTGCCCGTGGGATTCTCCAGGCAAGAAGACTGGATCGGGTTGCCATTTCCTCCTCCAGGGGATCTTCTTGACCTGGGGACTGAACTCGAGTCACCTGCATCTCCTGCATTGGCAGGCCGATTCTTTACCACTGCACCACCTGGAAATCCTGAAGCTCAGTATTCCTACCTGCAAAATGGGACTAACAGTCCCTGCCGCACAGAGGTTCTGGAAAGATGAGAGATTATTTGGGATGAGGGTACTTTATAGGTGCCCAGTAAACAAGGGCGGTTATAATTATTATTACTGGGCATAGTCACAGCACATGGGTCTCTTTGGTGCTTTCATAAACAGCAAAGGGAAAGAATTAAAATTGCATATGTGCAGTATGAAAGCAGCAAACTCTTATTAAACCCATCTGTTCTGTTGAGAACCTGAGGCTAATAAACTTAGGTTTCCATTGTTTTCTGAGGTCCTGAGCCATCTCTCCAGAGAGAAGAAAGGAAGGGGGCGGGGAGGAAGGAGAGAAGAGGAAAGGAATGTACAGACCAAAACAATAACTGTAGTTTCTTGACTCAATTAAGCACCAACCAGGAATTCATATTCCTGGCCCCCAAAGATGTTTTAGTTGCCATGAACTTAAAGGAGAGAGTGAGGGGGTGGAGGGAGCTTCTGTCAACTCTACAAAACTATATACGTTAGTAAGTTTATAATGACCGTTAATAAAGCTCCTTGCAAGTTCTTCAGTTGCTTGGGCTTCTGTGCTCTCCCTGGAAGGCAGACAGGGTGAATGGGACTGCTCCCTCTCCTACAGGGAAGAAACTGAAGCTCAGAGAGGGTGAAGTGCCTCCCAAGGTCACACAGCAGAGCCAGAGGTGCGCTCAAGTGAGCCTGTCTCCCTGATTGGGCCATCTGCAGTGAGAGGGTTTGACTCAGCCCCAGAGGGCTCCCTGCGTGGTCTCTGCTCCAGTAGGGGGCCTCAATGGTACAAGGAGTGGGCAGTGGGGCAGGGGGGACCCTGCCCACTAGTGACTCCAGGCCTGTGAGGACCCAAGCTACACTCTCCAGCAGGCCACGTGGTGCCAGTCAAGGTTCAGCCGTGTGACTCATGCCATGGGCCTGGCCGGAGGGCCACTGAGGCCCGGCTCACTGGGCACCCCACCTGCTGAGGGCCTCCCTAATTCCCCTCCGTATGCGGCGTGCAAGTTTAAGGCACAGTCCTGCTCTCCACGAGCTCTCTGCCCAGAAAAGGGAAAGATCTAGGAACAGACACATGGAGGGCATGTCACAGACGTCACAGGAGGAGCGTACAGCAGGCCCGTGAGGGACAAAGGGTTGCTAATACCAGGTGGAGGGGCTCAGGGGCCTCCCTGCAGAGGGGCCTCCCTGCAGAGGGGCCATGCAAGCTGCCTTGTAGAAGGATGGCTAGGAGCCCGTCAGAGCCTGAAAGAGTAGGCTGAGCACTGGAAAGGCCACACTGCCCATGAAGGCCCAGAGCCGGCAGGTGTCGACATCCACAGGGTTTCCTGGGTGCTCCTGCGTGTGAGTGCTGGGCACACGCATGCTTCCGCCCACGCTGGGAGGTGAGTTGCAGTGAGGAGACTGAGGCGCGGAGGGGTCAAGCAGCTTGCCCAGGGCCACACAGCTGGTAATTGACAGGCAGGACTAGCCCAGCCCGGCAGGAGAGTGGGTGCCAAGTGTCTGGAAGGCGAGCAAATGCTCTGTGGTTCACTCAGCACCATCTAGAGGAGGTGGAACCTTCTAGCACATGATTCTACCCATCTGTTGTTTAGTCACTAAGTCCTGTCTGACTCTCGCGACCCCACGGACTGTACCACGCCAGGCTCCTCTGTCCGTGGGAGTCCATCCATACACGTGTGTAAACAAGGGCAGTCCGGATTGTAAGAAGAGTACTGTAGTCATTAAGACAGATCACGGGGAGGAACGACGCTGACTTTGCTCATGTGTGACTTTTTTTTTTTTTTTGGTTGCTGTGGGTCTTCGTTGCTATAGGCACTGGCTCTTTCCAATTTGGGTGGGCAGGGGCTACTCACTAATTGCGACGCACAGGCTTCTCATCGCAGTGGCTTCTCTTGTTGTGGAGCCTAAGCTCTAGGCGCCCAGGCTTGGACTTAGCCGTTGCTCGGTATATGGGATCTTCCAGAACCAGGGATCGAACCCACGTTCCCTGCATTGGCAGGCAGACTCTCATCCGCTGTACCACCGGGAAAGTCCCTGTTTATGACTTGCTGCCTCAGAACTGTTTGGGGCCTCCCCCACATCCTGTATTGGATGCACGAATCTCATGATGAGTTGATAAAACAACTTGGATCAGTCTCCCTTCTCCCCTTAGCCGTCACTCTGAGGGACACTGTTTCTGGGGCCTTCAATATTAGGCTAACCGCTGGGATATGCAAGTATTGCTCTCTGGAGGGAGTTATTCTAGAAGAGACATCTTTAGGGCCATGGGGAATCAAGGTTGGCTTCTGAGAGGAGAGGGCCAGGGTTGGATGAGAGTTTAAGGAAGACCCGAATGGCTTGAGGGAGGTGAGGCCGGGAAGAGGCTGCTACATTGCCTGTTGTGGGCTGGGCAAGGGGCTGCCTGATCTCAGCGCTGGAGCAGAAGGGGTGCCTCCAGGGGGAGCAGGGCGGGTTGGGGGTACACGTCTTCAGGATTCTGCGGTAAGTCGGCCATGGTGGGGAAGGGGGTCTGGGATGTGGCTCTGCTGGCTTCTGCTTGAGGGGCCTGGCTGGTGAGCTCGGGGTGGGACACCGCGGGGGGTCTGCTGCGGGCGTGTGTGTGTGCCAGCTTGCTCTGTGTGACCCTCTGCCCTCAAGGCTCCTCTGGCCACGGGGTTCTCCAGGCAAGACTACTGGAGTGGGTTGTCATGCCCTCCTCCAGGGGATCTTCCTGACCCAGGGATTGAACCCATGTCTCTTATATCTCCTGCATTGGCAGGCAGGTTCTTTACCGCTAATGCCACTTGGGAGACCTGAGGATCTGTGGAGAGCCCCTCAACTCTGGCACCCAGTCCTTCCAGAGACTTCTGGGGTGGTAGCCACACAGGCACCCATGCGGAAGACCCAGGAGGGTCAGATCTACCGGGGAGCCTAGAGATCCCACCACATTCTGTCCCACACAGCTCTGGGGCCCCCTCTTTGATCACACAGAGGGTCACGCAAGTAGGGCGGGGCCCCTGACTTTCAGTCCATCCCCCTACGTGGTGTGGAGGGAGGGCCCTGCTTCCAAATAAGCACCCAGAAATAAGGGACTCAGGTGGCCCTGCAAACCAGAGTCAGACTTGGTCGAAACAAAAGACAACCTGATGGGCTAAGGAGGGTTTCACTCCTGGAGACAGAGAGGGAACAGAAACGTCCACGTGCATGAACGTGCTGGGGCCAGGGCCCAGCTTCACCCTGGACAGGGTGCAGGGGTTCGAGGCCATCTCATAGACCCCGCAGACCATGCCTTCTGTGGACACCGCTCGGTGTGCTCGAGGAATCCAGCTGCAGAGGGCCCGGGGTCACCCTCTCTCCAGAGTGTAGGGTGTACGTCTGGCTGGGGGTGGCGGGGTACAGGGCATGGGGTTCACAGTGCCCGTGAGCGTGGAGGAGGTCTCCAGGGCTGTGGCCTGTCTGAGGGGCCATCCTGACCTTGGGTGACTGAGGACAGGGAGCGCCGCAGGCCAGGCCGGGTCCATCTCAGTCCCTCCTGTTCACGGGCCGATGCTGCCCCTGCTGCTGCTGCTTAGTCACTCAGTTGTGTCCAACTCTTTGTGACCCCGTGAACAGTAGCCCGCCAGGCTTCTCTGTCTGTGGGGGTTCTCCAGGCAAGAATACCGGAGTGGGTCGTCATGCCCTCCTCCAAGGGATCTTCCCATCCCAGGGATGGAACCCGAGTCTTAAGTCTCCTGCCTTGGCAGACAGGTTCTTTACCACTAGCGCCACCTGGGAAGATGGTGCAGACAGATGGTGGGGGGGGTCCCAAACCTGAAGTCCCAGCCTGCAGAGATGTGGCCCTAGATCCCCACCGTCCTCTCCCCCAGACGGTCTTTCCTCTGCCAGGGAGCTCTGGACCAGCCACCCCAGGGAACTGGAAACCCTCCCCCACCCACCCAGCTCAGACCATCTCTCCAGCCACGCTCTGACTGGTGGAGAACTTCATCCGGCGTCCTCACTCATTCGTCCACGCAGCGGATACCCGCGGTGGTTGCGCGTCAACACCGTTCTCTGCTCTGGGGACCCAGCAGGGCACCACGCAGCCTCCCCGGAGCTGCCAGGCCCAGCACAGCTCCCAGAGCGGCCGTGCCCACAGCTCCCTCCACCGCGCACGGGTGCGGGGAGGCCCTGGTTTCCCGCAGAAGCTCCCGCCCCACCAGGCTCCCTGAGGCCAGGCTGAGCCCGCCTGGAGCTGACGTCCACCTCGTCTCACTCGGTTCTCTCCGCCCGCAGGGGGGACTGGCTGCTGGGCTTCGTGTACCGCACGTCCTCCGTGCAGCTTCACGTGGCCGGACTGCAGCCTGTGCTGCTTCAGGACAGGAGGGTGGAGAACGTGGACCTGTCCTCCGTGGTGAGTACCACCTGTCCCTCCTGGGGCTGGCATTCCGCACTTCTTACTCCCACCCAGCCATCCAGGTCCCAGGGACCCTGGCCCTAGCCCAGTCCACCCCAGAGGAGAGCGATCCTAGGAATTGACTTGGGAAGAGGTAACTCCTGTTTCACAGGCACCATCCCTGTGCCAGGACAATGCCCCCAGGCCCTTGGCACACGCCATCTCTAACCTCCCCTTGGCCTTTGGGCCAGGCATTATCATCCCCATTTCACAGACCAGGAAACTGAGGCTAGGAAAAACCCCCAGCTTACTCAGTTGTGTCCAACTCTTTGTGACCCGTGAACAGTAGCCCGCCAGGCTTCTCTGTCTGTGGGGGTTCTCCAGGCAAGAATACCGGAGTGGGTCGTCATGCCCTCCTCCAAGGGATCTTCCCATCCCAGGGATGGAACCCGAGTCTTAAGTCTCCTGCCTTGGCAGACAGGTTCTTTACCACTAGCGCCACCTGGGAAGATGGTGCAGACAGATGGTGGGGGGGGTCCCAAACCTGAAGTCCCAGCCTGCAGAGATGTGGCCCTAGATCCCCACCGTCCTCTCCCCCAGACGGTCTTTCCTCTGCCAGGGAGCTCTGGACCAGCCACCCCAGGGAACTGGAAACCCTCCCCCACCCACCCAGCTCAGACCATCTCTCCAGCCACGCTCTGACTGGTGGAGAACTTCATCCGGCGTCCTCACTCATTCGTCCACGCAGCGGATACCCGCGGTGGTTGCGCGTCAACACCGTTCTCTGCTCTGGGGACCCAGCAGGGCACCACGCAGCCTCCCCGGAGCTGCCAGGCCCAGCACAGCTCCCAGAGCGGCCGTGCCCACAGCTCCCTCCACCGCGCACGGGTGCGGGGAGGCCCTGGTTTCCCGCAGAAGCTCCCGCCCCACCAGGCTCCCTGAGGCCAGGCTGAGCCCGCCTGGAGCTGACGTCCACCTCGTCTCACTCGGTTCTCTCCGCCCGCAGGGGGGACTGGCTGCTGGGCTTCGTGTACCGCACGTCCTCCGTGCAGCTTCACGTGGCCGGACTGCAGCCTGTGCTGCTTCAGGACAGGAGGGTGGAGAACGTGGACCTGTCCTCCGTGGTGAGTACCACCTGTCCCTCCTGGGGCTGGCATTCCGCACTTCTTACTCCCACCCAGCCATCCAGGTCCCAGGGACCCTGGCCCTAGCCCAGTCCACCCCAGAGGAGAGCGATCCTAGGAATTGACTTGGGAAGAGGTAACTCCTGTTTCACAGGCACCATCCCTGTGCCAGGACAATGCCCCCAGGCCCTTGGCACACGCCATCTCTAACCTCCCCTTGGCCTTTGGGCCAGGCATTATCATCCCCATTTCACAGACCAGGAAACTGAGGCTAGGAAAGTTCCCATCATACAACGAGCAACTAATAGCCTGGATTTGACCCGTGTTCTTGCTCCTACATGACTGCCCTCCTTCCACGCCTCCCCCAGCTACTCCTCCCACAGTTCCCACTCACTCCCCCGGCCCAAATTACTAGACTGGACAGTCTACTTCTCCTGAAAGTAACCAAAACAGCCAGAGGATGCAAGTGGAGGCATTCAGGCTGGACCAGAGAGCAGAAGCACCTGATTGCCAGGCTGTGAACCCATGGAGTGTGGATCAGGAAAGTGTATCCCAAGGTCCCCCACCTTGGAATCATCTAGAGAGTTTATTTAAAATGCAAATTGCAGAGCCCCGCTGCCCAATCAATCAGTCTCTAGGAGCCGAGCCTGCAAGTCTGCATATTAAACCTACTCCCCAAGAATTCTTATGCATCTCAAGCTAGGCGGAGCAGCTGGTCAGAGGAATTCTTGCTGGGGAATGAGGGTGACCCACCCCGGCAGCCACACAAACCTCACTTGGGTTTCTAGGTCCATTTGTTAGGCTTGAAGGAACCTCGTCCCCCCCGCCACATGTCTGTCCTAGGGAGTTATTAATAGCTTCAGGTACCGACTCCATGGGCTTCCCAGGTAGCTCACGGTAAAGAATCTACCTGCACTGTAAGAAACCCAGGTTCAGTCCCTGGGTTAGGAAGATCCCCTGGAGAAGGGAATGGCTACCCACTTCAGTATTCTTGCCTGGAGAATTCCATGGACAGAAGAGCCTGGTGAGCTACAGTCCATGGGGTCACAAAGAATTGGACTGGACTGAGTGACTCACACGCTGACACTGTGCCTAGCTCTGCCCTGAGCTTTCTGCAGCATCCGTATCCCCACTGTACAGATGTGCACACTGAGGCTTTGAGAGGCTAAGGGACCTGCCCGGGGTCACACAGCAGGAACATTTCAGAGCAGGACTCAAGCCCAGCTTTGAAGCCAGTGGGCATCGCCCTGGTTGGGTAGATGTGAGAACCAAAGGGGAGAGAGCCCCCAGGCCCTTGGCACACGCCATCTCTAACCTCCCCTTGGCCTTTGGGCCAGGCATTATCATCCCCATTTCACAGACCAGGAAACTGAGGCTAGGAAAGTTCCCATCATACAACGAGCAACTAATAGCCTGGATTTGACCGTGTTCTTGCTCCTACATGACTGCCCTCCTTCCACGCCTCCCCCAGCTACTCCTCCCACAGTTCCCACTCACTCCCCCGGCCCAAATTACTAGACTGGACAGTCTACTTCTCCTGAAAGTAACCAAAACAGCCAGAGGATGCAAGTGGAGGCATTCAGGCTGGACCAGAGAGCAGAAGCACCTGATTGCCAGGCTGTGAACCCATGGAGTGTGGATCAGGAAAGTGTATCCCAAGGTCCCCCACCTTGGAATCATCTAGAGAGTTTATTTAAAATGCAAATTGCAGAGCCCCGCTGCCCAATCAATCAGTCTCTAGGAGCCGAGCCTGCAAGTCTGCATATTAAACCTACTCCCCAAG
This sequence comes from Tragulus kanchil, assembly GCA_022376925.1. Lineage (NCBI taxonomy): Eukaryota > Metazoa > Chordata > Mammalia > Artiodactyla > Tragulidae > Tragulus > Tragulus kanchil. Next base: position 147,137,931 of record JAIOJX010000032.1, read on the forward strand.
AATTCTTATGCATCTCAAGCTAGGCGGAGCAGCTGGTCAGAGGAATTCTTGCTGGGGAATGAGGGTGACCCACCCCGGCAGCCACACAAACCTCACTTGGGTTTCTAGGTCCATTTGTTAGGCTTGAAGGAACCTCGTCCCCCCCGCCACATGTCTGTCCTAGGGAGTTATTAATAGCTTCAGGTACCGACTCCATGGGCTTCCCAGGTAGCTCACGGTAAAGAATCTACCTGCACTGTAAGAAACCCAGGTTCAGTCCCTGGGTTAGGAAGATCCCCTGGAGAAGGGAATGGCTACCCACTTCAGTATTCTTGCCTGGAGAATTCCATGGACAGAAGAGCCTGGTGAGCTACAGTCCATGGGGTCACAAAGAATTGGACTGGACTGAGTGACTCACACGCTGACACTGTGCCTAGCTCTGCCCTGAGCTTTCTGCAGCATCCGTATCCCCACTGTACAGATGTGCACACTGAGGCTTTGAGAGGCTAAGGGACCTGCCCGGGGTCACACAGCAGGAACATTTCAGAGCAGGACTCAAGCCCAGCTTTGAAGCCAGTGGGCATCGCCCCTGGTTGGGTAGATGTGAGAACCAGGGAGAGAGGGGCTGGCTGCCAGGAAGGGGAGGGTCATGAGCTGCAGTTACATCCTCAAGCAAACTCAGCCAGTGGAAGTCCCTGTGCTACAAGTCCCGCGAGAACAGGAACTTTGGATTCCAATTATTACGTTGCTAGCTGCCATCTGTCAAGTGCCAAGCATCTCCTGTGTGTAACCCAGTTTCCCCAGGTACCGCATAAGCGTCGTTTGGGCCAGGCACGCCACCCTGTCTGAAAGCAGACAGACTCACAGAACCAGAATCGTAGATCCGGTCTCTGAAAGCAGGTCTGGAGTCTGCTGTATACCTCCCTGTGGGAGTGAGGAAAGCTTGGCCAACGAGACTCGGAGACCGCCAGACTCAGTGGGGCCCCCGGCCCGTGTCCAGGGACCTGTGTCCTGTTTGACATGATGCTGACCCCTCCAGGAGTCTCCCTCCACCACAAGAAGCACATGTGAAAAAGGCTGGCTGAAAGTTCCTTTTAAATGGAAATTCCCTTTCAATGCTACAGAGCCCTTGAAAGATGCTGAGGCTGCCCTGGGGAGCCCCTGAATGGGATACGAGTGGGATGAACACAGCCTTTGGTGCCAGAGAGGCCTGGCTTAGAATTCGGGCTCTGCCGCTGGCATGCTGACGGTGTGACCTTAAGCCAGTGCCTTAACCTCTCTGTGCCTCCGTCGCCTCATCCTAGAAACAAGGGTTATTGCCTGTCTTCCGGGGCGTGTGAGAGAGGCCTGGTGCGCAGGAGGCCCTCGCTTAGTGCTCGTTCCTGCCTCCCCTGCGCCGTCTCCACCTTCAGTTCTGCCTCAGGGACCAGGCGCTTAGAGATTCCTCTCCCCGCGCAACCTGCCTTCATGGCAGCCTCCCAGCTCCTGCCTAATAATAGCTCTTTATCGCATTAGGACACATCACAAAAAGCAGTGCTTTCCTCTTCTGGGTAATTAGAGGTAATTAGCCTTGCCTTTGTGCCGCCCTCCTGTTTTCTTTGAAAATTCTTGCTGAAAGAGAGGTTGCTGGCAAGAGTCCTCATTACGGTTGGGGAAACAGTGGTGGCCCGTGCTGGGGCTGGGGCCTGAGGACCTGCCTCCTCCCACCGGCCCACGTGGGCAGAGCCCTCTGCGCCCTCCCCGCGGCGGCCGTGTGACACGGACGTGGTCTGCAGAGGCCCCTGCCCTCAGGACAAGCCCGAGCAGGGGTGAGCCAGGGCTGGGCCCCAGCGGACGAAGGCCAGGCTGCCTGCCTCGCAGTCTCTCCTGTGTGGGGGCCGATTCTCAGCAAGTGGGGGTTTCTGACACCCCAGGGGCCACTTCATGAGACGCCCTTCAGGGTCTCCGGAATCTTGGTGTTCCAGAAGAAATGCCAGCTGGCTTCTAGGACGTAGCACGGGGCTTGGCACAAAATGGGGGAGGTTTAGTGGCTCAAGTCGTGTCCAACTCTTTAGGGACCCCACGGGCCATAGCCCGCAAGGCTCCTGTGTCCATGGGATTTCCCAGACGTGAATCCTGGAGTGGGCAGCCATTTGCTTTTTCAAAGGATCTTCCCGACCCAGGGATCGAAGTTGGGTCTCTTGTGTTGCAGGTAGATTCTTTACCAACTGAGCCACGGAAACACAAAATAGACACTCAGTAACAGTAGTCAGCATCCCAGACACTGGTCTTCATGGGTTACAGATCTTCTGTCACTTGAACGCTATAGCTGTCCAGTGAAGTAGGGACAATAGCTCCATTGTACAGTAACAGTAGTCAGACCAGAACTCCTCCACAGTCTTAGGGGGCCAGGTGCCTTAACCTCTCTGTGCCTCCGTCGCCTCATCCTAGAAACAAGGGTTATTGCCTGTCTTCCGGGGCGTGTGAGAGAGGCCTGGTGCGCAGGAGGCCCTCGCTTAGTGCTCGTTCCTGCCTCCCCTGCGCCGTCTCCACCTTCAGTTCTGCCTCAGGGACCAGGCGCTTAGAGATTCCTCTCCCCGCGCAACCTGCCTTCATGGCAGCCTCCCAGCTCCTGCCTAATAATAGCTCTTTATCGCATTAGGACACATCACAAAAAGCAGTGCTTTCCTCTTCTGGGTAATTAGAGGTAATTAGCCTTGCCTTTGTGCCGCCCTCCTGTTTTCTTTGAAAATTCTTGCTGAAAGAGAGGTTGCTGGCAAGAGTCCTCATTACGGTTGGGGAAACAGTGGTGGCCCGTGCTGGGGCTGGGGCCTGAGGACCTGCCTCCTCCCACCGGCCCACGTGGGCAGAGCCCTCTGCGCCCTCCCCGCGGCGGCCGTGTGACACGGACGTGGTCTGCAGAGGCCCCTGCCCTCAGGACAAGCCCGAGCAGGGGTGAGCCAGGGCTGGGCCCCAGCGGAAAGGCCAGGCTGCCTGCCTCGCAGTCTCTCCTGTGTGGGGGCCGATTCTCAGCAAGTGGGGGTTTCTGACACCCCAGGGGCCACTTCATGAGACGCCCTTCAGGGTCTCCGGAATCTTGGTGTTCCAGAAGAAATGCCAGCTGGCTTCTAGGACGTAGCACGGGGCTTGGCACAAAATGGGGGAGGTTTAGTGGCTCAAGTCGTGTCCAACTCTTTAGGGACCCCACGGGCCATAGCCCGCAAGGCTCCTGTGTCCATGGGATTTCCCAGACGTGAATCCTGGAGTGGGCAGCCATTTGCTTTTTCAAAGGATCTTCCCGACCCAGGGATCGAAGTTGGGTCTCTTGTGTTGCAGGTAGATTCTTTACCAACTGAGCCACGGAAACACAAAATAGACACTCAGTAACAGTAGTCAGCATCCCAGACACTGGTCTTCATGGGTTACAGATCTTCTGTCACTTGAACGCTATAGCTGTCCAGTGAAGTAGGGACAATAGCTCCATTGTACAGGTATAGAAAGTGAGGCTGCATTAGGGGACGCGGCATGTGAGTGGCAGAGCCAGGCAGACCAGAATCTGCCTTGAGCCACAGCTCTTCACCACTGCATCCACGCTCCCGTTTTCCTGCACTTCTGTGGCTTCTTATCCGTGACGTCCAACCCTCAGCCAGTAAGCCCGTGACATGGATTACCTCATTGAATCAGATGTGATGGCTCAAGCTTCAGTAGCCATTCTGGGTTCCCGAAGGGATCAGCCTAGCTGACTCCCTACCTTCTATCTCTCCTTCCAAGAAAACTGAAGGAACTGATATTTATAGCGTACCTACTGTACACCAGGTGCTGTGCCTTGTGGTTTGTATTATTTCTTCCCACCAACCCTGCGAAATTTGTATCACTAACTCTTAAAAGGGTAATGCTCCTTTAAAAGGGTGCTGGATCCTATATGGAGCAGACTGGGCTTCCTAGGTGGCAGGAGAGGTAAAGAGCCTGCCTGCCAGCGCAAGAGATACAAGAGACAGAGGTTTGATCCTTGGAGAAGGGCATGGCAACCTACTCCAGGATTCTTGCCTGGAGAATCCTATGGAGAGAGGAGCCTGGAGGGCTACGGTCCCTGGGGTCGCACCGTCGGACTCGACTGAAGCGACTGAGCGTGCATGGAGCAGAATAGTTCCCCCAGGGTCCCAGGCTCTTGAACGCTCGCAGCAGATAGAGGTACGAGGTGCCATGACCCTCATGGTACAGATGGGGAAGCTAGGGTTCAGGACATTGTAGAGACTCACCCCATTACTAGTAAGAGAGAGCGCCAAGCCTAGGACCCCTGTGTGTCTGCTTCCAGGCTTAGGTGCTTTCCAGCACCATGCAGCCTCTAACGTCCACCCTCTGTGAGCGGATGCCGCCCTGACGTCCACCCTGAGCCCGGGGATCCGAAAAGCCTCTTCCGTGTGTTTACATGTGTGTGTCATCTCTGAACCGTCTTCCAAGGCAATGGTGAAGAAAAGAACAGGAAGTAGGCAGGTTCTGGTTATTATGAGAAAAGACGAGAACTGCACAGGGAATTGTCTTTTGTGTTCTTGAAAAGTCACTGGAATAACGCAGGGTGATTTGTGATTCAAATGGAAATGCCGATGTTATCAGCGGAGCCTTTGTGCCGTTTGCGAAGATTCCCAGGAAGCCTCCCCACTGCTTTCCTGTCTTCTCTTTAAACAGAAACCTTCCTCTTCAGCCTTGAGGGACTGTTCTGTCTCGAGCTTCCCTTTGGTACCAGCACAGGCCCCTCCAGGCTGGCTGGGAGAGCACGAGGCTCCATTTCAGAGATTTGAGCGAAGCAGCCTCGGCCCTCGGCATTTCTGACGCAGTCTGCAGCTGCGCTCTTCACAGGCTGTGTGTCGTTAAGCAAACCACCACCCCTCTCTGGGCTTCTCGTGTCTCATCTTTAAAATGAGAATGACTTTTAAGGCCTTCCCCACCGCACACCTGAGCTTTCCACGAAGAGAGCAGGATTGAAGGCCCCAGCTCTGACATTTGTGTGACCTTGGGCAGGTCCCTGCCTCATTGCTCCATCTGCAGTTAGCAGCCAATACCTGTCAAAGGAGTCTATCCAATAAATTCATTTCCCACAGTGTACTAAGGACCTACTGTGTGTCAGGCATTGTCCATGATCATAGGTCATTGGGCACTCCAGTTGCACCCCTGTTTTTCAGTCACTGACATACCCCAGCACAGAAACAGAAGAGTCTCTCTTCTCGCAGGAGGGGCATGGGCACTTCTCTTTTTATTCATATTTTATTTATATTTATTTAGCTGCATTGGGTCTCAGTTGTAGCATGTGGGATCTAGCTCCCTGACCAGGGATCGCACCCAGGCCCCCTGCACTGGGAGCACAGAGTCTTAGCCACTGGACCACCAGGGAATTTCCCGCATGGGCACTTCTTGAGCCTTGTCTTAGTGAAGATTCTCCCCATAACAGAGGCCCAGATGAAGTGGCTTAAACGCACACAAGGTGACGCTGTCGCATAGGAAGAAGCCAGAGGAGGCAGCCCAGGGCTGGTGTGGTGGCTCCATGGCCTTCAGGGGCCACAGTTCTCTGTCTTGCTCTTCTGCCGTCCTTAGTGAGCCGAATCATAGCTCACGATGGCTGCCGAAGCCCTGGCCATCTTGTCTGCATTCCAGCCAGCAGGGAAGAGGACATAGGGAGAAGCAGAAGCACCCGCCCCCTTTAAAAATGTATTTTATTTCTTTATTTTTGGCTATTCTGGGTCTTTGCTGCTGCCACAGGCTCTTCTCCCGCTGCAGGGAGTGGGGGCCACTCCCCAGTTGAGGCAAGCAGTCTTTTTTGTTGCGGTGAGCTCCACTCTGACTCCAGGGCACACGGGCTTCAATAGTTGCAGCACATGAGCTCAATAGTTGTGTCTCAGAGGCGCTAGAGCACCGGCTCCATAGCTGTGGCTCGTGGGTGGGCTTAACTGCCCCGCAGCATGTGGGATCCTCCCGGATCAGGGATCGAACCTGTGTCTCCTGCTTGGGCAGGCGAACTCTTCACCACTGAGCTGCCAGAGAAGCCCAGCACCCCCCACCCTTTTAAAGAGACTTCAGGGAGCACTGTCTGTCTCGTTGGCCAGAGCTCCTCACCGTAGTACACTCAGTGGCCAAGGAGGCTGGAGAGTATACCCAGGTGTAACTCAGGAGTTCTTAGGACGGAGGGAAAGCAGGAAACTGAATTGTAGAAAGTACCTTGCAGTCTTTCTAGACTAGCTCTTTTCTATTTGGGAGCTTTTCATGAGGGAACCTTCAGATCAGCCCTCTGATGTACCGACTTTTGCTGTCTTCATTGTACAGCTGAGGCAAGTGGAGGTCAGAGCACACAGGGGCTTGCCCGAGATCCCACAGCTGGTGAGCCAAGGAGCCCTCCCAGTGTAACCTAAGGCTGCAGGCAGAGAATGGGAACTTCCACTCCAGCTCTTCTATCAGGAGAATCCTTCCTTCCCCCACAGGACCCAGAGGCGGTAGGGAAGCTTCCTTTCATTGTTCAGTCGCTCAGTTGTGTCTGACTCTTTATGACCCCATGGACTGTTCCCTTTCCTGTCATGACCAGTGGTCATCCTCTGTGCGTAGGAACCAGAGGAGGCAGCCCAGGGCTGGTGTGGTGGCTCCATGGCCTTCAGGGGCCACAGTTCTCTGTCTTGCTCTTCTGCCGTCCTTAGTGAGCCGAATCATAGCTCACGATGGCTGCCGAAGCCCTGGCCATCTTGTCTGCATTCCAGCCAGCAGGGAAGAGGACATAGGGAGAAGCAGAAGCACCCGCCCCCTTTAAAAATGTATTTTATTTCTTTATTTTTGGCTATTCTGGGTCTTTGCTGCTGCCACAGGCTCTTCTCCCGCTGCAGGGAGTGGGGGCCACTCCCCAGTTGAGGCAAGCAGTCTTTTTTGTTGCGGTGAGCTCCACTCTGACTCCAGGGCACACGGGCTTCAATAGTTGCAGCACATGAGCTCAATAGTTGTGTCTCAGAGGCGCTAGAGCACCGGCTCCATAGCTGTGGCTCGTGGGTGGGCTTAACTGCCCCGCAGCATGTGGGATCCTCCCGGATCAGGGATCGAACCTGTGTCTCCTGCTTGGGCAGGCGAACTCTTCACCACTGAGCTGCCAGAGAAGCCCAGCACCCCCCACCCTTTTAAAGAGACTTCAGGGAGCACTGTCTGTCTCGTTGGCCAGAGCTCCTCACCGTAGTACACTCAGTGGCCAAGGAGGCTGGAGAGTATACCCAGGTGTAACTCAGGAGTTCTTAGGACGGAGGGAAAGCAGGAAACTGAATTGTAGAAAGTACCTTGCAGTCTTTCTAGACTAGCTCTTTTCTATTTGGGAGCTTTTCATGAGGGAACCTTCAGATCAGCCCTCTGATGTACCGACTTTTGCTGTCTTCATTGTACAGCTGAGGCAAGTGGAGGTCAGAGCACACAGGGGCTTGCCCGAGATCCCACAGCTGGTGAGCCAAGGAGCCCTCCCAGTGTAACCTAAGGCTGCAGGCAGAGAATGGGAACTTCCACTCCAGCTCTTCTATCAGGAGAATCCTTCCTTCCCCCACAGGACCCAGAGGCGGTAGGGAAGCTTCCTTTCATTGTTCAGTCGCTCAGTTGTGTCTCTTTATGACCCCATGGACTGCAGCAGGCCAGGCTTCCCTGCGCTCTACTATCTCCCGAAGTTGCTCAAACTCATGTCCATTGAACCAGTGGTCATCCTCTGTTCCCCTCAGTCTTCTCCCACATCAGAGTCTTTTCCCATGAGCTGGCTCTTTGCGTCAGGTGGCCAAAGTATTGGAGCTTAAGCTTCAGCATCAGTCCTTCCAGCTGGGTGGATTTCCTTTAGGACTGACTGATTTAATCTCCTTGCTGTCCAAGGGACTCTCAGGAGTCTTCTTCAGCTTCCTTATCTTTATTTAATAAACTCTAGAGCAGCCTTGAAGGGGATTCCCCCGTAGCTCAGCTGGTAAAGAATCTGCTTGCGATTCAGGAGACCCCGATTCGATTCCTGGGCAGGAAGATCCCCTGGAGAAGGAAAGGGTACCCACTGCAGGATTCTTGCCTGGAGAAGGCCATGGCTCATCCGTGGGTCACAGAGTCAGACAAGACACGACCGAGAGATTTCACTTCCACTTTCAGAGCAGCCGTGCCCCCGAGGCTTTCCCCTCACTCTGGGCTTGGGAATCACTGAGGGTTGGATCCGCGATGTTCACGGTGGGTTGGCTGAAGATGGAGAGAGCCAGGCCCAGGGGCCCTGGGAGGACTGAGCTCCCCCATCCTCGCTTACTGTCCTCCTGCAGGTCAGCGGCCACTTGGACTATGCCAAGCAGATGGATGTCATCCTGAACGCTGTGGGCATCCGCACCAAGCCAAGCTGGGACGAGAAGGGGCTCTTGCTGGCCCCAGGCAGCCTTCCCCAAGAGCAGCCTCGCCCGGCAGCAGCCACTTCCTCTTCCGATAAGACCACCAACCAGCATGAGCAAACCCAGGATCCCACATCCGGAGACCCTGCCAAAGCAGCCACAGCCCCCGACCCCAGCCAAGCAGCAGTGCCAATGGAGCTAGAGCAGTCTATAGGGGCCTCCCTTCCTGCTGCTGCCAGCCCTGCTGAGAGCCCCGCTCTCTGCAGCCACAGTGTGGGCTCCAACCCCCTGGGCTGTCCCGACTGTGCCGGCGAGACCCACGGCCCCTGCCCAGGGCTAGACTGACCCCAGAAGGGTCACTTTCCCAGACTTCTACGTGGAGCGCTCTCTCACCCTGCTCCGCCAGGTCCCCGCGTGAGCTCCGGAGACACAGACTTTCTACCAGTGCCTTTCGTACATTGAAGACATTGGTATTGGAAGAAGGGGAGGATGGTGAGGAGACACGGGCCCCTCCCCAAGGAATCAAGGCAGAGCTAGGCTGTCGGCCACGCACCGTTCAGAGCCTTGGGACTGAACCAGCGGCGGGCCTCCGGTGCTTCGGGTCAGAGCGGTGGGGTCTGGTTGCCCATCGGGAGCTCTCTGGAGCCATGCTGCCTCAAAAGGCTGCTGTCTGCCCACCCCTCCAGCCACTGTCCAGGGCTGCCCACGGGCACCACCGGCACAGCTGCAGAGCAGGTACGGCGGGGAACAGGCAGCTTATTCTCTCTGCTCCTGGGAGAGCTGATGAACGCTGCCACGTGCAGCCGTAGAGGCTGAGCAGGGCACAGCCAAGGGGGCAGCCATCAGAAAACACGTGGTGCCAAGGGCCCCACACCCCGATGTTATGCACCCAAAGTCATGCCCGGTGGTGACCCTGGATATACCTGTTGCAGAGCCTGCATCAGCAGGCAGGGTGGGCAGGGCCGGGGCCTGGGAGGAGAATGAAGTAGGTGGGGGAAGAACTTCCTATAGCAGGTACAGAGGTGTGGAGATTGTAATAATAAATAACAACAACAGCTACCATTTATTAAGTGTGTACCATGTCCAGAGTGCTTACGTGGTTTGTCTCAGTTGACCCTCACAACCACCCGATGAGGTAGGTACTGTTATTATCTTCATTTTCACTTTCAGGCCCAGAGAGGTTAGGGAACCCGCCCAAGGTCACACAGAAGATCAGTCTCAAATTTCGGCCCGTCGGCCTCTAGAGTCCAAGCTCTTAGCCATTGTAGCTGCCTCCCTGAACCCTTCCCCCGTGGTCCTCCCACTGCCCCTGAATGATGGGGCCAGAGATGATGCCACTTTGTGCAGATGGGAAACCAAGGCCCAGGCAGACAGAATATTGACAGGCTTGGGGACCGGCAGCTGGGACATAAGAGCAGTGGAGTCGAACTGGCCCTGAGGGGCCTGTGTATGTGTTTCTTCATTCAGCGGATAGTTAAGAGCTCCTGTGGTTGTTAGTCCAAACTGCTCGTGTCACCCGTGGAAAACAGATGCCTCGAGAGAGGAAACGACGTTGCTGAGGTCCCAAAGCAAGTTTGAGGCAGAGGCCGGATCAGAGCCCGGGACCCCCGTACCCAGAGTCTCTTCCCACCTCAGCAGCTGCTCCTCCCGCCCAAGAGGCCCCTCCAGCACACTCAGTCCACACCCCGGTCCCCGCCTCGGCCCGTGTTTATTGAGAGCCCACTGGGGCGGGCCTGGGGGAGGAGAGGAACCCCAGCAAGCAGCCTCTGCCGTCAGCAGCGTGGCCGGAATGGAGTCCACTCAGCACCAAGGAGAGCGCTGGGCCACCCGTGGAGGCCCTGGGAGTTAGGGTTTAGGGAGCTTGGTGGGAAGATGGGAGGGAGAGGGGAACAGAGCAAGAAAACCCTCAGACTGAAGAGGAACCTAAAGCAGGTAAATGGGAGCCAAGAGTTCCCCATCAGAAAGAGAACAAGTTCCTGTGCCGGAGTCCACCTGCCTGCCCAGGCCCCGCCCACACCAGGGACAGCTCCCTTACACCTGTGCTGACCCACCACGCCCACTTCCCTCGCTGATCCCAGGCAAGGCCAGAAGGCGCTGCAAGGGGCTGGTTCTAGCCCCATCGGGCGGTTTCCTTCTAGGCCCAAGGAAGCCCAGGGGAGAGGAACAGCCATCCTGGTCCTGAGCAAGAACCCACCAGCTACCCATCAGCCCCCAGAAGAGGCAGGGCCGCAGCCTAGAAGTGGGAATGGGGGCCCTGGCCAGCATCCAGAGCAAGGAGCCAGAGTCGGGGCCTGGAATGTGGGCCGGGGCTGAGGAGGAAGAGGAAGGTCGGAGGGAGCGGGAACTAATGGCCCTGCCTGGCCATCAGCCGGGGACCGGGGGCCTGAATGGCCAGGAGTTATAACACTGGGAAGCCCCCGCACCAACCACCTGCCGAGTGCAGGGCGTTCTGTGCCATTATCCTCGTTCTCACGATGCCCTGGAAGGCAGGCTTTGTTTCCCCATTTGCATGTGGAACAGCAGGCTCAGAGAGGTTAAGTAACTTGAACAAGGGCTGGTAAGTAGGGAAGCAGAGGTTCAAACTTATGCCTGCCTGACACTCGGGCTCAGACATTTTCTGTGCAGTCAGAAATATCTTGAGAGCCTACCCAGTCTGAAAACTGTCTAGCCATGTATCCTCAGGGCTAAAGATCACCTGAGTCAGCACATCTCAAACCAAAATGTGCACGTGATTCACCTGGTGGTCAGCAGGTCTGGGGTGCGGCAAGGACGTGTGTACTTTTTACAGACTCCCAGGAGCTGACGCTGATGACGAGGTCCCCTGGAGCGAGGGGTCTGGCCCAGAGCTCAGCCACCTCTGCCGACAGAGGCGTCCCTCCCACGCGGTCTGACAGAATGTGTAAAGGAGAGGATTGCCTTCATCCTAATCTGGACCAGGAGGTCCTTACCCCACTCCCGGAAGTCCTCCAGCCATGCTCTACCCACGTCCACAAGTGACAGGCCATGCTCTGCATCCTGGAAAAAACCGTACTAAGCCAACGACTAGCCCTCCAAGGAGAAGCCCTGGAGTGGGCAGGGGCCACGGGCTCAGTGCAGCCCACTGGAGCTCAGAGGGCTCCCCAGAGACCTGTAGCCTCCTGGTTTAAGCCAAGAGCTGGTCCCAGGCCTCGGGGACCTGGTCCCATCCAGTCCCGCCCTCCAGCCCACATCAGTTCGTGGGGGTGCCGAGCGGATGCCGCCGCAGCTCAGGCTCTGCGGGATCAATGTTGAAGAAGTTGACGGCAGTCGTGGCCCTGGCGGCTGGGGGGGGGATCCCGGGAGGCCTCCCCAGGCAGCAGCATCTGGGCTGCGCATTGAGGGCCTGAGAAGCCGCCCGAGCCTGAGTCTGAGTCCGAGTCCACATCCGGCGGCAGGGGCAGGGGCAGCACGTGCTGCAGGCTCAGGCCTGGCCGTGGGCCACTGTGAGAGGTACGCATGGAAGGCGAGGTGAGGCTGGCCTGGGGCACCCGGGGGCAGCGGGACATGGCAGGACTCCCACCCGCTTGAAGTGCAGGGCGTTCTGTGCCATTATCCTCGTTCTCACGATGCCCTGAAGCAGGCTTTGTTTCCCATTTGCATGTGGAACAGCAGGCTCAGAGAGGTTAAGTAACTTGAACAAGGGCTGGTAAGTAGGGAAGCAGAGGTTCAAACTTATGCCTGCCTGACACTCGGGCTCAGACATTTTCTGTGCAGTCAGAAATATCTTGAGAGCCTACCCAGTCTGAAAACTGTCTAGCCATGTATCCTCAGGGCTAAAGATCACCTGAGTCAGCACATCTCAAACCAAAATGTGCACGTGATTCACCTGGTGGTCAGCAGGTCTGGGGTGCGGCAAGGACGTGTGTACTTTTTACAGACTCCCAGGAGCTGACGCTGATGACGAGGTCCCCTGGAGCGAGGGGTCTGGCCCAGAGCTCAGCCACCTCTGCCGACAGAGGCGTCCCTCCCACGCGGTCTGACAGAATGTGTAAAGGAGAGGATTGCCTTCATCCTAATCTGGACCAGGAGGTCCTTACCCCACTCCCGGAAGTCCTCCAGCCATGCTCTACCCACGTCCACAAGTGACAGGCCATGCTCTGCATCCTGGAATTAGCCGTACTAAGCCAACGACTAGCCCTCCAAGGAGAAGCCCTGGAGTGGGCAGGGGCCACGGGCTCAGTGCAGCCCACTGGAGCTCAGAGGGCTCCCCAGAGACCTGTAGCCTCCTGGTTTAAGCCAAGAGCTGGTCCCAGGCCTCGGGGACCTGGTCCCATCCAGTCCCGCCCTCCAGCCCACATCAGTTCGTGGGGGTGCCGAGCGGATGCCGCCGCAGCTCAGGCTCTGCGGGATCAATGTTGAAGAAGTTGACGGCAGTCGTGGCCCTGGCGGCTGGGGGGGGGATCCCGGGAGGCCTCCCCAGGCAGCAGCATCTGGGCTGCGCATTGAGGGCCTGAGAAGCCGCCCGAGCCTGAGTCTGAGTCCGAGTCCACATCCGGCGGCAGGGGCAGGGGCAGCACGTGCTGCAGGCTCAGGCCTGGCCGTGGGCCACTGTGAGAGGTACGCATGGAAGGCGAGGTGAGGCTGGCCTGGGGCACCCGGGGGCAGCGGGAACATGGCAGGAACCTGCCCAGGGCCCGCTTGAAGTCCCGCATGAAGAGTGGGTAGATGATGGGGTTCATGGTGCTGTTACAGTAGCCCAGCCAGGTGAGGACATCGAAGAGCCCTGGGGAGATGCACTCGCACACAGCCTGGAGGGACAGGGTACATCACGCTGGTCCCGGAGCCAGGGCGCAGAGCCCACCCAGTGGGGATGGGACAGATCCCCACACATGCAGTGTGAGTGGCAGCCCGCCCTCCTCCCTCCCCAGAGCCAGGCAGGAGTAAGATTCAGGGCCTCCCAGCAAGGCGTGGACTCACCTACCCCCTGCAGTGAGATTACCTGGGCAATGTTGGCCACAAAGAAGGGCAACCAGGTCGCAAAGAACATGCCCAGCAGGATGCCCAGGGTCAGGCTGGCCTTCAGGGCCTTCCTGCTGTGCTTGGTGGCCAGACGCCTGCTGTCAGCTGACTCCAACCCGGGGCGTGGGGTCCTGGGCACCTGCGGAAAGGAAGGCCTCATAATTCAGTCTGAACCTCTTCCTGGCCACAGACTGAGCCTTAATCCTAATTCTAGACTGAGCCGTAGTACCAGTAATAAGCTGAACCCAGACCCTGGAGTGAGCACCAGTGTAGTCCTGACTGAGCCCTGATCCTAACTCCAGCCAGAACCTTGACCTTGGCTTCAGACTGAGCCCTGACCTTGACTCCTGACAGAACCTTGACCTTGGCTTCAGACTTGAACCCTGACATCAGCAATAAATTAAGCCCTGCTCATGGCCTTGACCCTGATAACCGACCATGGTCTCAAACAGCCTCAACCGTGGACCAGACTGAGGCTTGGTCCTGATCCTGCACCAAGCCATGACCCTGACCCTCAACAATTCACAAGAAGCTCCAGGAAGTACAATGACACTGCCTAGGTGCTGGGGCTTGTGGTCATGGGTGTTGGCCGATGTCAAGTGTTGTCCTTGCAGGGACAGGGGATCTTCAAAGCTGGTGGATTTGTGTTTGGTGCAGTGTTGTCATGCACTTTGGCACTTCAAGAATTAGCTGCAGTTGAACAGTGCATGACAAAAGAGGGCCGCTGCTGTCCAGGGCCTGGCGGTCTCTGCCTGTGAATGCTCTTCATCTTCTGGAAGGACAGTTTTGCCTGTACTACTCTTTTCATGATCCACAAAACTAAGTGCACTTAAAAAAAAAAATGTGCCTCAAACATGTGTGCCATTGAATCTGTTATAAATTATTAGCAATGCAAGTGACCTTGGGATTGATTTCACTGTGGACTGACAGACATCTTCATTCTCACACATGGACTCCATGAGCAGGAGCTGGGGGAGAGGTGGAGGAAAAGGGAGTGTCCCCAGGGGGGGACATGACATAGGGGCTCGAATGTGACTTTATAAACTGAGACCAGGAGTCCCAAAGCATTCACAGGCTCTCTGGACTGGATGACTCATTAGCCCAGTGGTTCTCTTAACTTTTTCAAGTTGTGAGCCCATTGAAATTGTAATGAAATCTACAAAACTACTCCACAAAAAACAAAAAGCTTGTTGTTGCTATTCAGTCACTCGGTCGTGTCTGACTCTTTTGGACCCCCTGAACTGCAGCATGCCATGCTTCCCTGGCCTTCACCATCTCCTGGCAGTGATGTCAGCCAATCATCTCATCCTTTCCAAACACACACGCGCGCAGCCGCTTCTCACGTATCCAGAGAGTTCAGTGACCACTGTGAAGTTCATCCATGAAGCCCCTAGGAGTCCACAAAAGCTCCAACGTGAAGCCTTTCTCCAAACCATGTGTTGTAATCAACTTGGGTTTTCATATATCAGCTTTACACAAAGTAAAACCCACCTATATTGGCCATCTATGTCAATGCTGGTATGCAGAGGTGAGAATACTTCACTCAGCTATGAAAGGGTACATGTGCTGCGTGGGAATACACCTGGGCACTCCCCCAGCATTTCCTAAACTGCATGAGAGCACAGCTAAGCTCTTGCGGCAACAGGGACAGGTTGAGTATGGGAAGATGGAAGAGTCAAAAAGAGGCAGGAAGGGAGCCAGATTCTCAGGCAACCTTCGCAGATGGGGGGGGACGAGGGGAGCTAAGCTGGATTTGTGTTTGGTGCAGTGTTGTCATGCACTTTGGCACTTCAAGAATTAGCTGCAGTTGAACAGTGCATGACAAAAGAGGGCCGCTGCTGTCCAGGGCCTGGCGGTCTCTGCCTGTGAATGCTCTTCATCTTCTGGAAGGACAGTTTTGCCTGTACTACTCTTTTCATGATCCACAAAACTAAGTGCACTTAAAAAAAAAAATGTGCCTCAAACATGTGTGCCATTGAATCTGTTATAAATTATTAGCAATGCAAGTGACCTTGGGATTGATTTCACTGTGGACTGACAGACATCTTCATTCTCACACATGGACTCCATGAGCAGGAGCTGGGGGAGAGGTGGAGGAAAAGGGAGTGTCCCCAGGGGGGGACATGACATAGGGGCTCGAATGTGACTTTATAAACTGAGACCAGGAGTCCCAAAGCATTCACAGGCTCTCTGGACTGGATGACTCATTAGCCCAGTGGTTCTCTTAACTTTTTCAAGTTGTGAGCCCATTGAAATTGTAATGAAATCTACAAAACTACTCCACAAAAAACAAAAAGCTTGTTGTTGCTATTCAGTCACTCGGTCGTGTCTGACTCTTTTGGACCCCCTGAACTGCAGCATGCCATGCTTCCCTGGCCTTCACCATCTCCTGGCAGTGATGTCAGCCAATCATCTCATCCTTTCCAAACACACACGCGCGCGCGCGCACGCGTTCTCACGTATCCAGAGAGTTCAGTGACCACTGTGAAGTTCATCCATGAAGCCCCTAGGAGTCCACAAAAGCTCCAACGTGAAGCCTTTCTCCAAACCATGTGTTGTAATCAACTTGGGTTTTCATATATCAGCTTTACACAAAGTAAAACCCACCTATATTGGCCATCTATGTCAATGCTGGTATGCAGAGGTGAGAATACTTCACTCAGCTATGAAAGGGTACATGTGCTGCGTGGGAATACACCTGGGCACTCCCCCAGCATTTCCTAAACTGCATGAGAGCACAGCTAAGCTCTTGCGGCAACAGGGACAGGTTGAGTATGGGAAGATGGAAGAGTCAAAAGGAGGCAGGAAGGGAGCCAGATTCTCAGGCAACCTTCGCAGATGGAAAGGGGGCGGAGGGGGCAAAGCCACCATGTGTCAGCCCTGGGGAGCATCAAAACCACACCCCCACCCCACTCTCAAGTGCAGGACCTCCCTTCCAGCCTTGCTCTTCCTTGGCCTCTTCAGGGTACCCAGGCTTGGGTTCCTGTCCATGGTGCTGAAACCATTGCTGCATACTATCTGTCCATAGGATCTGGAATGGCAGTGGGCAGGAGAAGGGAGACAGGCACCCTGTAACTCCCACCTTTTGATGTATTTGTCCAGGTGAAGTCCTGTTAGACAAGTATCGAGGACAAATTCACAGAGAGCAGCCTAAAAGAGGCCTTTGGTTTCTTCGCTGTCTTAGTGGGGCAACATTGCACAGAGGCAACAGCTGGGCTTTTAAAACAAGTGATCAGGGCTTCCCTGGTGATCCAGTGGGTAAGGACACCATCTTGCAGTGCAAGGGGCGCCGGTTCCATCCCTGGCCTGGGAAGATCCCACGTGCCGCGGAGCGGCTGGACTGATGTGTCCAATTACCGAGCCGGAGCTCTGGAGCGCATGCGCCCAGAGCCGGCACTCTGTGACGACAGAGGCCACCGCGATGGGAGGCCCACAGGAGCCAAAGAACAAAGACGGATGAAAATAGATAAATGAAAGACCAACAGAAGTGGCCCGCCCGTCCCCCTCCCTCCCCACCTCACCCCCCAAAAAGATAAATAAAATTTAAAAATAAATGTTAAAAAAAAAGAATCTGCCTGCATTGCAGGAGAAAAATAAATAAATAAAACAAGTGATCAGGCTTCAAATCATGCCTCTACTACTTACTCACTCAGTGATCTTGAGAGAATCACTGTCCACATCTGTAAAATGGGGGAAAATAGTCAGCCTATGGAGTTGCTGTGAGGCTGTGGATGAGAATTGTTTGCACTGCGCTGGGGCAGAAGGTAGATGCAAGGATGTGGCAGCCCTGATGTCAGTTCAGCAGGGTGTGTAGGAGGCTGGGGAAGTCTTTAGCACCCTCAGGAGCCCTGTCCTTCTGCCAGAAGCTTGGGCTTTCCAGAGCAGCACAGACCTCAGGAAGACGCTCTGACTCACTATGCTATATAGCAAGGGAGGAAAAGAAGACCTGCTTTTCTCTTTCCTCATTTTCTCTTCTCCAGAATGGACTCAATATGGCTATGGCTTCTGGGGCCCCACCTGGTCAGGCTGGAGGGAGAAACTCCTGCTTCCCCAAAAGAATCTCCTAAGAGCTGCCGTGACTTTGAACTGCTGCCATCAATGGGGACACACACAAGGGGAGGAGGGAGACACCGTCTCCAGAAGGCACCAGCCACACAGGTACCCCGTGTCCCCTGGAAACCTGGTGAGGAGGAAGGAGACAGCCAGGATCTTGCCAGAGCTCTAGGGCACTGGGGCACCAAGGCACTCAAGGAGATGTGTTGGGGTCAATCATCAGGGGAGGGCAATCCAGAGGAGCCAACCATGATCTGAGAGTTCCTCTCTAGTCTTCCTGGGAAGAAACCTGCATTTTCCTGCCTCCTCTTCTCCCTGAAGAGTTGACCCAAGAACACAGACAAGTGGGAAGAAGGAAGGAATTGAGGCTGAGAGAGAGGAGACGACCCTCCCAAGGTTACATTGTACCAGTACAAGGACTCAAACCAAAGCCCCAGGGACCCCTACATTATTATCCCCACTTATTGAGTGTTTGCGTCTCTGTGCCTCAGCTTGCTCATCTGTAAAATGGCAATTATAATGTAGTAAGATTGTAGGATTGTAGTAGGATTAAATAAGACAATAGAAAATTACTTAAGCAGAGCCTGACACATAGTAAGTACTGTATGCGTTAGTTACTAATTTAGTGATCATTGGTGTTATTATTCCTATTGGTATTCACCTCCGCTCCTTGATAACGGTGATGAGAGGCTGCTAATGGCAGCCATGGTGATTTTTCCCCCTAGAAAGACTCAAAGGGGTGAGTTCCCCAGAACCATGCATTTTGCCATCAAGAGGAAAGGACAAGAAATAACATTTGTCAAGCACCTCTTATGCCCCAGGTCTATATATATCATTTTGTTGACCCTTCAGACAGCCCCAGATGATAATGGCATGACTTCTGGAGTAGAGGAAGGTGAGTGACTCACCCGAAGCCACCCAGTTCAATGAGAAAGAAGCAGGATTTGAACCTGTGCCCAGACAGATGGACAAGCCCCTCTCCCAGTCCCCGCTGCACCAGGCTGCCTCGTTCTGAGCCGCAGCCAAGACTGTCACGCTCGGCTCTGCAACTCTGCCAGCCTGCTGAACCCCCTCCTCCCCCTCTGAGATATTTCTGTGATCACAGCCTCCTCTGAGGAGGAGGCAGAGAGGGGAGG
Source organism: Tragulus kanchil (assembly GCA_022376925.1). Taxonomy (NCBI): domain Eukaryota; kingdom Metazoa; phylum Chordata; class Mammalia; order Artiodactyla; family Tragulidae; genus Tragulus; species Tragulus kanchil. The sequence goes on from JAIOJX010000032.1 coordinate 147,156,412, forward strand.
GAAGATGGATCTCTAGGACAGAATGATGTGTAGCTGGGTGATGGAGGCTGAAAAAGCTGGGGAGGAAGACAAGGGGCAGACACTGAGGGAGGGAAGGAAGAGGAAGCTACGGGGTGCAGAAAGGAGAGAGGAAGTGAACTGAGGGAGAGGGAGAAGGGGGGATGCTGAGGTAGAGAGGAGGAGGGTGGGGAGAGGGTCTGACCACAGAAGCACAGGAATCCTGGCAGAGAGAGAAAGGGACTCAGAACACAGGGACTCCCAGCTGGGCCTCCTGCAGCTCCCCACCCAGCTCCCTGTACTGGCCCCTCTGGACTCCCAAAGGATGGGCACCATCCTCGCCTGAGTGCCCACCTTTCACACACACACACACACACACACACAGTCTTGCCCTGGCCGCATCTCCCTGGCGCCATCACCACCTTTCACGTCTCTCTCGCCATCTCCAGCCCACGTCCCTGGCCTGACCTCTAAGTAGGGCTCCTGTCTCACGGTCCCTGGGGCTGGAAAGACCCAGCTAAACAACCAGCGGCTTTTTAAAAGCTCATTCGCATCAATAGGCAGATAGAGATAGAAAGAGATGCTCCAGCCGGCTCCTCTCCTATGTCCAGAACTCCACAAGAATTAGGATTTCAGGGACTGGTACCCCGCCCCCTTCCCTCTATAGGGAAGCTAGAGACTGGATCAAGGAAGGAGCTAAGGGTTCTGTGGGACCAGGAAGAGGAGGAAAGGGGCCTAACACACCTCCACGTTCTGTTCATGCTCATCAGTGCCTTTGGGTCCAGGCATTAAAAACACCCCACCTCCAGGCTAGACAGCCCCAGATGATAATGGCATGACTTCTGGAGTAGAGGAAGGTGAGTGACTCACCCGAAGCCACCCAGTTCAATGAGAAAGAAGCAGGATTTGAACCTGTGCCCAGACAGATGGACAAGCCCCTCTCCCAGTCCCCGCTGCACCAGGCTGCCTCGTTCTGAGCCGCAGCCAAGACTGTCACGCTCGGCTCTGCAACTCTGCCAGCCTGCTGAACCCCCTCCTCCCCCTCTGAGATATTTCTGTGATCACAGCCTCCTCTGAGGAGGAGGCAGAGAGGGGAGGGAAGATGGATCTCTAGGACAGAATGATGTGTAGCTGGGTGATGGAGGCTGAAAAAGCTGGGGAGGAAGACAAGGGGCAGACACTGAGGGAGGGAAGGAAGAGGAAGCTACGGGGTGCAGAAAGGAGAGAGGAAGTGAACTGAGGGAGAGGGAGAAGGGGGGATGCTGAGGTAGAGAGGAGGAGGGTGGGGAGAGGGTCTGACCACAGAAGCACAGGAATCCTGGCAGAGAGAGAAAGGGACTCAGAACACAGGGACTCCCAGCTGGGCCTCCTGCAGCTCCCCACCCAGCTCCCTGTACTGGCCCCTCTGGACTCCCAAAGGATGGGCACCATCCTCGCCTGAGTGCCCACCTTTCACACACACACACACACACACACACAGTCTTGCCCTGGCCGCATCTCCCTGGCGCCATCACCACCTTTCACGTCTCTCTCGCCATCTCCAGCCCACGTCCCTGGCCTGACCTCTAAGTAGGGCTCCTGTCTCACGGTCCCTGGGGCTGGAAAGACCCAGCTAAACAACCAGCGGCTTTTTAAAAGCTCATTCGCATCAATAGGCAGATAGAGATAGAAAGAGATGCTCCAGCCGGCTCCTCTCCTATGTCCAGAACTCCACAAGAATTAGGATTTCAGGGACTGGTACCCCGCCCCCTTCCCTCTATAGGGAAGCTAGAGACTGGATCAAGGAAGGAGCTAAGGGTTCTGTGGGACCAGGAAGAGGAGGAAAGGGGCCTAACACACCTCCACGTTCTGTTCATGCTCATCAGTGCCTTTGGGTCCAGGCATTAAAAACACCCCCACCTCCAGGCTAGATGCGCCGGCCTCTGGGCCACGCCCCCTCGGGTGGTGGAAGAGAGTCCCAACCCAGGAGGCCAGCATAAGGCAGCACGCCAGAAGCGAAGTCCCCAAATGCAGGCAGTTCTCCAGGCAGCAAGGAAACGAGCCTGGCAGGAGGCTTGCTTAGGATCCGAGTGGGTTTGGAAGCAAGGGCAGTGGTGGAGTCTGACACTTCCTTATTCAAATCAAGAGAAGAGGCTTCCCAGAAAGTGGGAGGCTTTCGCACAGACACATTTCTGGCTTGAGAGGCCGCAAGTCACTCTCACGGAGAGTGAATGTGCGTGCTCAGATGCTCAGTCGTGACCAGCTTCTTGTGACCATATGCATGTAGTCTGCCAGGCTCCTCTGTCTATGGGATTCTCCAGGCAAGAGTACTGGAGTGGGTTGCTGTGCCTTCCTGCAGGGGATCTTCCCCACCCAGGGATGGAACCCACGTCTCTTACATCTCCAGCATTGGCAGGCATGCCAGTTCTTTACTGCTAGTGCCACCTGGAAAGCCCAAAAGCAAGGTGCCAGCTAAATGACCCATGAAGACTCCTCCCAGCCTTAGGTTTTGGGACTTCCTTGATTTTGCACAGGGAGTGATAGATTTTTGATGTTTACCAGAAGAGACATTCTTCTTATAAGCTCCAGAATCCTCAACATGATAGGGTTTCATGACCACTATCTCTCTCTCCAACTAGAAGGTAGATTCCCAGAGGTCAGGACTTTCTCAGACCCACTCACGCCCACATCCACAGCCTAGGACAGCGCCCGCACAAGGACTTCCCTGGTGCTCCAGTGGCTAAGACTCTGTGCTCCCAGTGCAGGGAGGTGAGCCTTGGTTCCACCCCTGGTCGGAGAACTAGATCCCACATGCCTCAATGAAGACAGAAGATCCCAGGTGCTGCAACTAAGACCCCGTACAGTTAAATACACAAATAAAAAGAGAAGCACTCAACACAATACCAAGGAAATGAATGGATGAATAAAAAGTGCAGGATCCATCAGCTACAAGAACTGCTTCTAAATTTGGGGAAAAGGGGAGAAATGTGAGCTGAGGTTGAATCCTGTGTTCATTTCATTCCTTCTACCACTGTGCGCTGAACTCTCATGACACGCCAGGCACTGTTTAGGTGCTGGGAAGGTAGCTGCTGAGACGAGTCCTCGTTCTCATATAACTTACATTCTAGTAGGAGGAAATAAACACTCCGACAGTAAATGGGAAAGTACAGAGTTTGTCAGGGGGCCGTATTTGTTGCTGAGAATAACTTAGGAAATTAGGGCTGGAGGAGATCTGGGCAAGTGGGACCATTGCTACTCTTGACCAAGTGACTAGGGAAGACAGCCACACAGAGGCTAGAAGAAAGTGAGGGAGGTTAGAGGGAGAACCACGGGGTGATGTAGAGTCCTCCAGGCACTCCAGGCAGTGACAGCAGCCGGTGCAAAGGTCCTGAGGCAGGAATGTCGTGGTGCTCAAGGAACAAAAAGGGGGCCAGTGTGGCTGAAACAGAAAGAGTGAGGGGGATGGTGGGAGGAAAGGCGACCAGACAAGGAACAAAGGAATAATACAATAGAACCTGGGTTTGGGTTTGGTTTTTTTTTGTTGTTTTTTTTGTTTTTTGGCTACACCTCTCTGCTTGTGGGATCTTAGTTCCCTGACCAAAGATTCAACTTAGGCTCACAGCAGTGAAAGGGCCGAGTCCTCCACCAGAGCACCTGGGAATTCCCAGGACCTGTATTTTAAAGGGATTACTGTGACGGCTGTGAAAGATCTAAAGGGAGCAAGAATGGATACAGGAAGCCCTCAGGAGATCAATGCCACGCCCCAGGTATCAGGTGAAGGGGCTCGGCCTGGGGAGCAGGGGCAGCAATAGATGCATAAAAAGTGATTAGAGCCTACCTGTGTTTTGCACATAGAAAGCACACTGGATGTGCAGTGAGACAAAAAGAGAGGCATCCGGGCTGCCTCCAGGGTTCCTGGCCTGAGCAACTCACATCAATTAGTCAATAAGGACATAATGTCTGAAGGCCTGGAAAATCCAGAGTTCTGTTGAGGGCCTGGTAGGTCAGGGGTCCAGGCCGGAAGTCATCAGTGAGGAGCTGGTCACAGGACGGGCCAAGCTCACTAAGGGAGGGAATGTGGAAAAAGGACAAGGAGTCTGAGGACTGAGGTGGGGGAGTACCTCAGATGGCGGCAGAGCAGGAGGACCCCATGGAGGAGACTGAAAAGGCACGGCCAGTGGCCTAGAGCCTCACACACAGGGTGGTGGCCCTGAAGTCAGGGTTTGAAGAGTGTGGCACCACCGGCTGGCAGCACAGTGCTCTGACCCGGGCTTTGGCATCAGCCAGATCTGAGCATGAACCTCACTAACCAGACGTGCCCACCCATGGGCAAGTCACCTTCCCTCACCTACCCTCAGGCCTCCAGCCGTCAAACATAGTTGATGAGTGCTGGCCCCTCTGGCCCCGCTAGGCCGGGGGATCCGCCTAGTGCGCAGCACATCGCGAGCAGGCAGAGGCGGTGGAGCTGCAGCTGGTAGCACGTGAGGGACACTGTGCTAAGGCCGCCGTCTCAGGTCCAGTCCTGGGGCAACCCTGGGGGCTCAGTGGGGAAGAATCCACCTGCCAAGGCAGGAGACACAGGTTTGATTCCTAGTCCAGGAAGATCCCACATGCCTGCAGCAGCTAAGCCCCGTGAGTCACAACTGTTGAGCCTGGGAGCCGCAACGACGGAGCCCACGTTCAGTAACGACTGAAGCCTGTGCGCGCTAGAGCCCGTGCTCTGCAACAAACGAAGCCATTACAAGAAGCCCTCATCCCACAACTAGAGAGCAGCCCCACTCACTGGAACTAGAGAAAAGCCTGCACAGCAGTGACCACCCAGCACAGCCAAAAATAAGTAAATAGAATCATTAAGAAAAAAATCCAAGTGCCCGATGATTAGCTTCAAGGAAAGAAATCTGCATGCCCACAGGCACCACCGTAACCAAAGATACAGACCTCTCCCACCTCAACCCCACCAACTTCTCACCTCCTTGGTCACTCGGGCAGAGTGAGAAGGGGAGAAGACCTTGGATGGTGAATGGACACCCCACAAAATAACTGAGTCACAGAGTGGGGGAATGTCTGGACAAAGGGAAATCCAGAGTTCTGTTGAGGGCCTGGTAGGTCAGGGGTCCAGGCCGGAAGTCATCAGTGAGGAGCTGGTCACAGGACGGGCCAAGCTCACTAAGGGAGGGAATGTGGAAAAAGGACAAGGAGTCTGAGGACTGAGGTGGGGGAGTACCTCAGATGGCGGCAGAGCAGGAGGACCCCATGGAGGAGACTGAAAAGGCACGGCCAGTGGCCTAGAGCCTCACACACAGGGTGGTGGCCCTGAAGTCAGGGTTTGAAGAGTGTGGCACCACCGGCTGGCAGCACAGTGCTCTGACCCGGGCTTTGGCATCAGCCAGATCTGAGCATGAACCTCACTAACCAGACGTGCCCACCCATGGGCAAGTCACCTTCCCTCACCTACCCTCAGGCCTCCAGCCGTCAAACATAGTTGATGAGTGCTGGCCCCTCTGGCCCCGCTAGGCCGGGGGATCCGCCTAGTGCGCAGCACATCGCGAGCAGGCAGAGGCGGTGGAGCTGCAGCTGGTAGCACGTGAGGGACACTGTGCTAAGGCCGCCGTCTCAGGTCCAGTCCTGGGGCAACCCTGGGGGCTCAGTGGGGAAGAATCCACCTGCCAAGGCAGGAGACACAGGTTTGATTCCTAGTCCAGGAAGATCCCACATGCCTGCAGCAGCTAAGCCCCGTGAGTCACAACTGTTGAGCCTGGGAGCCGCAACGACGGAGCCCACGTTCAGTAACGACTGAAGCCTGTGCGCGCTAGAGCCCGTGCTCTGCAACAAACGAAGCCATTACAAGAAGCCCTCATCCCACAACTAGAGAGCAGCCCCACTCACTGGAACTAGAGAAAAGCCTGCACAGCAGTGACCACCCAGCACAGCCAAAAATAAGTAAATAGAATCATTAAGAAAAAAATCCAAGTGCCCGATGATTAGCTTCAAGGAAAGAAATCTGCATGCCCACAGGCACCACCGTAACCAAAGATACAGACCTCTCCCACCTCAACCCCACCAACTTCTCACCTCCTTGGTCACTCGGGCAGAGTGAGAAGGGGAGAAGACCTTGGATGGTGAATGGACACCCCACAAAATAACTGAGTCACAGAGTGGAAAGGCCGGCCTTTACAGCCCCCTCCCAGCAACTCTGGTTAGGTCAAGAGAAAGTCTCGTGGGAATTCCCTGGTGGTCCAGTGGCTAAGACTCCGTACTCCCAACGCAGGGGGCCAGGGTTCAATCCCTGGTCAGGGAACTAGAGCCCACATGCTACAACTGAGACCCAATGCAGCCAAATAAATATAAATAATATATATATTTAAAAAAAAGAGAGAGAGAAAGTCTCGTGTCGATGTTACTATGTCTTTAATATCCCTTCAACACCAAACATGGAGAAAGCGGGCTTTGGGCGTGGTAGTTTCCAGCCATCCAAGCTGGACTTCAGAAACACCCCTGGGGCTTCTGCGGCCTCACTGAGGTCGTGGTTCGGGTCATCTTCTCTTGTGACAAAGATACTGATTTTTCCATTTCCAAAAGAGGTAAGAAGCTTTCTTTCTAAGTAAAGTGAGATGACTCCAAGAAAATGCTAAGTACATACGGATGCAGAAGCTAGCAGAGTGTGTGAGGCAGGGTAGCAAGGCAGACGCCACAAGGCAAGTCCCAAACGCCTGAAGCTTGGGAACTGCTCCTTTACAAGAGCCGGGCGAGAGTGTGGATGCCCAGGGCAGCTGCCCTGTAGCTGCAGAACCGAGTCAGGGTCACAGCCACCTGCTGAAACTGAAGAAGGTTCTCCAGTGCGTACAGATGGGGAGAGGGCAGGCTGCGACCTAGACCTCCTGTCCACCCAGGACTCCATCGTCCGAGCTGATGGCCTCACTGCTTGACGCGGTCAAGCGGCTGGGGGGCTGCCAACCAGGATGTTTGCCTCTCAGTCCCACTTACCCAGTAACCAGCGCCTCCACGGGACTGCCCATCCTACAAACACCTCCCACACCTGAGGCTACGCCAAGATGACACTAGAAAGCTCAGCTGGGACCTTCTTGGGGGTCTGTGCCCTAATTCTCTGGGGCTCAGGCCTGGTCAGTCTAAACTCTCATCTCTCCGGATGGACTTGGTGTTGTGTGACCCACTCCATCCTAACTGCAGAAGGGAGAAGACCGTGGATGGTGAATGGACACCCCACAAAATAACTGAGTCACAGAGTGGAAAGGCCGGCCTTTACAGCCCCCTCCCAGCAACTCTGGTTAGGTCAAGAGAAAGTCTCGTGGGAATTCCCTGGTGGACCAGTGGCTAAGACTCCGCACTCCCAACGCAGGGGCCAGGGTTCAATCCTGGTCAGGGAACTAGAGCCCACATGCTACAACTGAGACCCAATGCAGCCAAATAAATATAAATAATATATATATTTAAAAAAAAGAGAGAGAGAAAGTCTCGTGTCGATGTTACTATGTCTTTAATATCCCTTCAACACCAAACATGGAGAAAGCGGGCTTTGGGCGTGGTAGTTTCCAGCCATCCAAGCTGGACTTCAGAAACACCCCTGGGGCTTCTGCGGCCTCACTGAGGTCGTGGTTCGGGTCATCTTCTCTTGTGACAAAGATACTGATTTTTCCATTTCCAAAAGAGGTAAGAAGCTTTCTTTCTAAGTAAAGTGAGATGACTCCAAGAAAATGCTAAGTACATACGGATGCAGAAGCTAGCAGAGTGTGTGAGGCAGGGTAGCAAGGCAGACGCCACAAGGCAAGTCCCAAACGCCTGAAGCTTGGGAACTGCTCCTTTACAAGAGCCGGGCGAGAGTGTGGATGCCCAGGGCAGCTGCCCTGTAGCTGCAGAACCGAGTCAGGGTCACAGCCACCTGCTGAAACTGAAGAAGGTTCTCCAGTGCGTACAGATGGGGAGAGGGCAGGCTGCGACCTAGACCTCCTGTCCACCCAGGACTCCATCGTCCGAGCTGATGGCCTCACTGCTTGACGCGGTCAAGCGGCTGGGGGGCTGCCAACCAGGATGTTTGCCTCTCAGTCCCACTTACCCAGTAACCAGCGCCTCCACGGGACTGCCCATCCTACAAACACCTCCCACACCTGAGGCTACGCCAAGATGACACTAGAAAGCTCAGCTGGGACCTTCTTGGGGGTCTGTGCCCTAATTCTCTGGGGCTCAGGCCTGGTCAGTCTAAACTCTCATCTCTCCGGATGGACGATAGGACTTGGTGTTGTGTGACCCACTCCATCCTAGACACTGCGGGTCCCTGAGCCAAAAAACCGACCCCATTCACAAAGAAGCAGTGAACACCTGCTCTGTGCAGTGGAGATCGACACCCACCCAGACAAGTCCAGCCCTTGCGGGAGCTTTCACTCCAGAGGAGGAGACAGACAACAGACAGATCAGCAAATAAGCTGGGGGTCGTGATGGAGAATAACAGGGGAGGGGAGGGCGGGGTGCAGACAGGGTGGTTAGGGTCGGCCTCTGGGAAGGAGGAACCTGTGAGCTAAAGAAGAGTCCGGTAAGGATGGCCCCAGGGGAAGAGCTCTCCAGGCAGAGGGCACAGCCAGTACAAAGACCTGAGCACAGGGTCTGGGGGCTTCTAGGAGCAGAAGAAGGACCTGGGGCTGGTGCAGAGGAGGAGGGAGCGGGGAGGAGAGGAGATGCAGCTGGAGAGGTTGGCAGGACCAGGTTCCAAGGCTAGATCCCCACACGGGTCTCCTCTTTGTCTTAAGAACAATTTGGGGAGGCGCTGAAGAGTTTGAAGCAAGGGAGGAAGGGGATCACTCCTCTTTTGCTTCTGTTTGTGCGGTAAATGGATAGGAGGCAGGGAAGTCAGCAGGAGACCATCAAAGGCTCCCAGGTAAGGGTCTTCCCTGGTGGGCCAGTGGTTAAGAATCTGCTTTCCTAATCTGGGATCATACATATCTGTAAACAACAAAACTCTATAAAAGCAAAAGTAAAATTTTTTAAAAAAGAGGGAGAAAAAAAAAAAAAAAGAATCTGCTTTCCAATGCAGGGGACATAGGTTCAACCCCTGGTTGGAGAAATAAGATCCCACACACTGCAGGACAGAAATTATTCATAAGTTGCTAGCCTGCAGTGCCACAATGGTGCCATTTGCCATGATGGGGAAGACAGGAGAGGAGCAAGTGGCTCGGAGAGTTGTGACTCCCTGAAATCCCTGTTGTACATGTTATCTTTGAGAAGCCTATCTTTGAGAAGCCTGCCCACATCCTGGATGACACTCTCACTACTTTTCCCTGGGGCGAAGGCCTGGTCAGTCGAAACCCTCATCGCTCCGGATGGACGATAGGACTTGGTGTTGTGTGACCCACTCCATCCTAGACACTGCGGGTCCCTGAGCCAAAAAACCGACCCCATTCACAAAGAAGCAGTGAACACCTGCTCTGTGCAGTGGAGATCGACACCCACCCAGACAAGTCCAGCCCTTGCGGGAGCTTTCACTCCAGAGGAGGAGACAGACAACAGACAGATCAGCAAATAAGCTGGGGGTCGTGATGGAGAATAACAGGGGAGGGGAGGGCGGGGTGCAGACAGGGTGGTTAGGGTCGGCCTCTGGGAAGGAGGAACCTGTGAGCTAAAGAAGAGTCCGGTAAGGATGGCCCCAGGGGAAGAGCTCTCCAGGCAGAGGGCACAGCCAGTACAAAGACCTGAGCACAGGGTCTGGGGGCTTCTAGGAGCAGAAGAAGGACCTGGGGCTGGTGCAGAGGAGGAGGGAGCGGGGAGGAGAGGAGATGCAGCTGGAGAGGTTGGCAGGACCAGGTTCCAAGGCTAGATCCCCACACGGGTCTCCTCTTTGTCTTAAGAACAATTTGGGGAGGCGCTGAAGAGTTTGAAGCAAGGGAGGAAGGGGATCACTCCTCTTTTGCTTCTGTTTGTGCGGTAAATGGATAGGAGGCAGGGAAGTCAGCAGGAGACCATCAAAGGCTCCCAGGTAAGGGTCTTCCCTGGTGGGCCAGTGGTTAAGAATCTGCTTTCCTAATCTGGGATCATACATATCTGTAAACAACAAAACTCTATAAAAGCAAAAGTAAAATTTTTTAAAAAAGAGGGAGAAAAAAAAAAAAAAAGAATCTGCTTTCCAATGCAGGGGACATAGGTTCAACCCCTGGTTGGAGAAATAAGATCCCACACACTGCAGGACAGAAATTATTCATAAGTTGCTAGCCTGCAGTGCCACAATGGTGCCATTTGCCATGATGGGGAAGACAGGAGAGGAGCAAGTGGCTCGGAGAGTTGTGACTCCCTGAAATCCCTGTTGTACATGTTATCTTTGAGAAGCCTGCCCACATCCTGGAGGGTCCTGTGGACAGTTGTACATTGAGTCTGGAGTTCAGAAGAAAGATAGGGGCGCTGGGAATGATCACTTGGAGGTGCCAACAGTTGTGTATTAAGTGGCGGATGCCCAGTGGGCACCCAATGACTGCTCATTCCTCTCTGTCCCCTAAGCCCGGGTCTCCCTGCGCATCCCCATACCTGCAGTGTCTCCAAGGCCTGGCCGGCCATGCCGGTGGTGAGGGAGGCCACCTGCGCGGCTTGCTTGCGGGCGGCCAACAGGATCCTGCAGTAGGTGAAGCAGATGGCGCCCGAGGGCAGGAAGAAGGTGAGGCCTGACGCCACGAGAACGAAGGGCAGGCTGGCCAGCAGGCGGCACTGACCCGGGGCGGGTGCCCGCGCGCGGCCCAGCTCGTGCCAGCCCAGCAGCAGGGGCAGGAAGGAGGCAAGAGCGGCCAGGCTCCAGGCGCTCAGGACGAGCGCCAGGGCGCGCGCGGGCGTCATGCGCAGCTTGTAGCGCAGCGGCGAGAGGATGAGCAGGTAGCGGTCCAGGCTGATGAGGCAGAGGTTGAGGATGGAGGCGCTGCAGCACATCACGTCGAAAGCGGCCCAGAGCAGGCAGAGGCCCCGCGCCAGCACCCAGCGGCCATACAGCACGTTCAGCATGGCCGGCGGCATCACCACCAGCCCCACCATCAGGTCCGACGTGAAGAGCGACACCAGGAAGAAGTTGGACGTGTTGCGCAGCGCGGGCTGCGTGCAGATGAGCGCGATGAGCAGTGAGTTGGCCGCCGCCGTCAGTGCGATGACCACACACAGCACGGCTGCCACCCAGCCGCTGCCCCCGGGCTCCGACGGCGGCCCCGATTCCCAGTCCAGCGCGCTGGTATTGGCGGGACCTTGCTCGGGGACCATAGGGGCGGAGGGCGAAGACCTGAATCCCGAGAGGGGTCCTGGGAGGAGGTAGGGGTGGACGTGAAGACAGAGTGAGGAGCCTGCAAGGACCGTGGGAAGACGGGAGTGGGGGGCCAATGGGTCAAGGGGCAGCACCCCGAGGAGGGTGGAGAAGGGGTTGGGGGGAGTCCTCGGGTGTGATGTAGAAACGCCTGGAGCAAATGGCAGGGAATTGGGGAGGGGGCACCTGATGAGCAGCGTCCTCGAGAAGGAGCGAGCGGCAAGTCAGGAGGACAGGAATGGGGACTTCGGGCGTTTGGCCGGGTGGGAGCAGAGCCCCTGGAGGGGCGAGCGGTCAGAGGGGTCGCGGGCAGGCACCGGGGAAGGTGGGAGCCTGGAGCGAACGGCCGCTAACTAGACCGGGCAAGCCTGCTCGCCAAGTGGGCGCAGAGGGGTGCCAAGTGAGGACTCGTGGTGCGGCAAGGGCCCCCGCGAGGAAGGCAGCACTCAGAACCCGCGCAGAGGACTCCGGGGCTCGGGCGGACGCGGTCTCCGCTGGCTAGCTGGAGGACGCCCGGCCGGCCGGCAGGAAGGGAAGGAGCGGCGGCCGCGCCTCCGCCCCCTCCCCACCCGGCTGCGGGTCGCCGGCCCCGCTCCCGCCCGGGCTCGGTACCTGGGGCGCTGAGCGCTGCTCCGCAGCCGGCGACTGCGGCAGGCGCCGCGGGGCCAGGAGAGGAAGAGGCGGCCGCGGGCCGGGCAGGCGCCCAGGGACCCGGGAGACACCGCGAGGGGCCGGCGCGCGCGGAGGAGCGGCGGCTGCTTCCAGGAGCGCGCGATCCCCGCGCCGCGGAGCCTGCGTCCCGCCCCGCTGTGGGTGGGGAGAGCCGAAGCCCGGCCTCGCGGGCGGGCGGGGTCCCTGGGCGCCGCCTCCGCGCTCTGGCGGCCTCCGCCTCCCCCACCGCCCGCCCGCCCTGGCTACCCGCACGTGGCGCTGGAGGAGCTCGGAGCTGTGGCCCACCTTCATCCAGGACTGCTTCCGACGCGGGAGCTCCCCGCTACCAGGGCAAGCCCGCTGGGAGATATTGAGCAGATCGCTTGACACATATGTATACATATCTTAGACATATGTTCTTGTTTACACATACGTCGTGTCCCGACTCTTGCGACGCGTGGACTGTAGCCGCCAGGCTCCTCTGTCCGTGGGATTTTCCAGGCAAGAAGACTGGAGTGAGTTGCCATTTCCTCCTCCAGGGAATCTTCCCCAACCAGGGGTCAAACCCGCGTCTTCTGCATTCGCAGACGGATATTTTTTACCACTGAGCCACCTGGGGAGACCTATATAATATATAATAGCCTATGTAGCACTTCATTCAAACCTTTAATTTAAACAGATGGCAACATCCTCCTCGTAGGGGAGAGGTGAAACCATTCCGTCCTCCACCCCCGAAAGCGCCAGGCACTGAGGATGATGACCGGGAGCGGGAACAGATTAGGGAATCCCCAGACCTGGCGGGGCGGCGTCACTGCAGGTAGATGGGCGGACCTGGCACACCTTGTGCGATGCTGTCTGTAGCCTTGCCTCCCCTTCCGGAAAACCGGAACCAAGAGTCTCAACCCAACAGTTCACAGGTTGATCCCATGGACTCAACAAACATTTATACCGAGCACCTGCGAGGTGTCAGGCACTGTTCTGCCCAATTGGGACACTACAGTAACCCAAATAAAGATCCAGCTTCACAGAGTAGTTACAAAGCATAAAAAACGTTTAAAGCGTCACAGAGTGAACATTTGGGGGCAGGCGTGCTCAGTCGTGCCTGCCCCTTCGCCATCCTATGGACTGTAGCTGGCCAGGCTCCTCTGTCCATGAGATTCTCCAGGCAAGAAGACTGCAGTGGATCACCATTTCCCCCTCCAAGGGAGCTTCCTGACTCAGGGATCAAACCCAAGTCTTCTGGGTCTCCTGCATTATCAGGTGGATTCTTTACCACAAGCCACCCGGGAAACCCAGAGTGATAATTGGTAAAGAAAAAAAAAAGGAAATGGTAACAAATGTAAAGGGAATTTCAGGTGACAGGGGTCTTTTTTCTTCCACAGAACCAGGAAAATAAGACCTCCCCCACTGAAGGTTCCTACTATGTTGCAGGGAGGGTTATTACAGTATTCCCCCTCTTACAGTAATGCTGAGAGGTAATGAACTAGGACTCCGAGAGACCAAAGGCCTCACTTGAGGTCCCCAGCAGCAAGGGATCAGGTGGAATTGGAACTCACGTCTGCCCAACACCCAAGGCAGAGAAACTTCAAGACCCTGCACTTCCCAGCCCCAGTCGTGTGGCCTCCAGAGCCCCATCCCTGCCCACAGGGGTCAAACCCGCGTCTTCTGCATTCGCAGACGGATATTTTTTACCACTGAGCCACCTGGGGAGACCTATATAATATATAATAGCCTATGTAGCACTTCATTCAAACCTTTAATTTAAACAGATGGCAACATCCTCCTCGTAGGGGAGAGGTGAAACCATTCCGTCCTCCACCCCCGAAAGCGCCAGGCACTGAGGATGATGACCGGGAGCGGGAACAGATTAGGGAATCCCCAGACCTGGCGGGGCGGCGTCACTGCAGGTAGATGGGCGGACCTGGCACACCTTGTGCGATGCTGTCTGTAGCCTTGCCTCCCCTTCCGGAAAACCGGAACCAAGAGTCTCAACCCAACAGTTCACAGGTTGATCCCATGGACTCAACAAACATTTATACCGAGCACCTGCGAGGTGTCAGGCACTGTTCTGCCCAATTGGGACACTACAGTAACCCAAATAAAGATCCAGCTTCACAGAGTAGTTACAAAGCATAAAAAACGTTTAAAGCGTCACAGAGTGAACATTTGGGGGCAGGCGTGCTCAGTCGTGCCTGCCCCTTCGCCATCCTATGGACTGTAGCTGGCCAGGCTCCTCTGTCCATGAGATTCTCCAGGCAAGAAGACTGCAGTGGATCACCATTTCCCCCTCCAAGGGAGCTTCCTGACTCAGGGATCAAACCCAAGTCTTCTGGGTCTCCTGCATTATCAGGTGGATTCTTTACCACAAGCCACCCGGGAAACCCAGAGTGATAATTGGTAAAGAAAAAAAAAAGGAAATGGTAACAAATGTAAAGGGAATTTCAGGTGACAGGGGTCTTTTTTCTTCCACAGAACCAGGAAAATAAGACCTCCCCCACTGAAGGTTCCTACTATGTTGCAGGGAGGGTTATTACAGTATTCCCCCTCTTACAGTAATGCTGAGAGGTAATGAACTAGGACTCCGAGAGACCAAAGGCCTCACTTGAGGTCCCCAGCAGCAAGGGATCAGGTGGAATTGGAACTCACGTCTGCCCAACACCCAAGGCAGAGAAACTTCAAGACCCTGCACTTCCCCTCAGCCCCTCCAAGTCTGTGTGGCCTCCAGAGCCCCATCCCTGCCCACAGGTGGGTCTGTGCAGCCCAACCTTGTCCTCCTGCCCAACCTGACCTGCACTGTCATGACCATTTCTGTCCTGCCTCAGGAACAGGATGCCAAGCTTTGGGCAGAGAACCAGAAAGAGCAGACCTGGATTCCCAGCTCTGCTGCCAACCAGCTCTGTGGACTCAGGACCAGCAACTCCACCTCCTTGAGACACTGCTTCTCAGCTTTTTTTTTTTTTTCAATTTGTATTTATTTATCTTTTTTGGGGGGTGGGGTGGGGAGGGAGGGGAGCAGGCGGCCACTTCTATTGGTCTTTCATTTCTCTATTTTCATCCGTCTTTGTCCTTTGGCTCCTGTGGGCCTCCCATCGTGGTGGCCTCTGTTGTCGCAGAGAGCCGACTCGGTAATTGGACACATCGGTCCAGCCACTCCACAGCACGTGGGATCTTCCCAGGCCAGGGATCGAACTGGCGCCCCTTGCACTGCAAGGCGGTGTCCTTACCCACTTGACCACCAGAGGAAGCCCCAGCTTTTTTTTTTTAAGGTTTTTTTTTTTTTTCCTTTTTTGGCCATTTCTATTGGTCTTTCATTTATCTATTTTCATCCATCTATGTACTTTGGCCCGTGCAGGCCTCCCATTGCAGCGGCATCCGTTGCTGCAGAGCACCGGCTCTGAGCGCATGCGCTCCAGAGCTCCGGCTCAGTAATTGGACACATCGGTCCAGCCACTCCACAGCACGTGGGATCTTCCCAGGCCAGGGATCGAACTGGCGCCCCTTGCACTGCAAGGCGGTGTCCTTACCCACTTGACCACCAGAGGAAGCCCCAGCTTTTTTTTTTTAAGGTTTTTTTTTTTTTTCCTTTTTTGGCCATTTCTATTGGTCTTTCATTTATCTATTTTCATCCATCTATGTACTTTGGCCCGTGCAGGCCTCCCATTGCAGCGGCATCCGTTGCTGCAGAGCACCGGCTCTGAGCGCATGCGCTCCAGAGCTCCAGCTCAGTAGTTGGACACAACGGTCCAGTCACTCCATGGCACGTAGGATCTTCCCAGGCCAGGGATCGAACCGGCACCTCTTGCACTGCTAGGCGGTATCCTTACCCACTGGACCACCAGGGAAGCCCCTCAGCTTTTTGACTAAGATCAAGGATAGCATCTCCTTGGGCCACTGTTTTCTCCTCTGCAATAACTAGCAACACGGAAGCAGTTTCTCAGAGCTATCTGGGGTGCTGTCTCCCGGGATGAAAGTTGAACAGACAGCCCACAGAATGGGAGAAAATCATAGCAAATGAAACAAAAACGAAGAATTAATCTCCAAAATCTATAAGCAACTCAGACAACTCAGCACTGGAAAAACGAACAATCCAATCAAAAAATGGGAAAAGGACCTAAACAGACACCTCTCCAACGACGATATACAGATGGCCCAAAAGCACTGAAACAATGCTCAACTTCACTTATAATTAGAGAAATGCAAATCAAAACTACAATGAGATATCACCTCACACCCGTCAGAATGGCCATCATCCACAAATCAACAGACAATAAATGCTGGAGAGGGTGCAGAGAAAAGGGAATGCTCCTGCGTTGCTGGTGGGAATGTAAATTGATACAGCCTTTATGGAAGACAGTCTGGAGATTTCTTAAAAAACTAAAAATAGAAGCACCATATGACCCAGCAATCCCACTCTTAGGCTTATACCCTGATGAAATCAAATCTGAAAGAAGCACCTGTACCCCAATGTTCATTGCAGCTCTCTATACAATAGCTAGAACATGGAAGGAACCTAGATGCCCATCGACGAATGAATGGATCCAAAAGCTCTGCTACATATATACAATGGAATACTACACAGCTGTAAAGAGAAATACAGAAGAATCAGCCCTAATGAGGTGGCTGGATCTAGAACAGATCATAAAAAGTGAAGTCAGTCAGAAAGAGAAGGACAAATACAGTATATTAACACATATATATGGGATCTAGTAGGATGGTGATGATGGCACACGCAGTGAAGTGATGGAAAGACAGACATGGACAGTGGACATATGGACATTGTGGGGAAGGAACAGAGGGTGGGAGGCGTAAAGGAAGTAGCATGAAGGCCTGTACTGTCATAAGTGAAGAAAATAGCTCTAGTCATTGCTCTGTGAGAAAAGGGGATCCTTCAGGGGTGTTGTGTGATGGTTGGGAGGGGTGGGATGGAGGGGATATACATATGACTAATCTGGGAACATACATATCTGTAAACAACAAAACTCTGTAAAAGTTAAAAGCAAAATAAAGGTTTAAAAAAATAACTAGCAACACAGTACAGCAGGCATCTCTCAGGATTGTTGGTATAATCAATAACTAGCCCAGAATGAAGAAAAAAATCATAGCAAATGAAACAAAAACGAAGAATTAATCTCCAAAATCTATAAGCAACTCAGACAACTCAGCACTGGAAAAACGAACAATCCAATCAAAAAATGGGAAAAGGACCTAAACAGACACCTCTCCAACGACGATATACAGATGGCCCAAAAGCACTGAAACAATGCTCAACTTCACTTATAATTAGAGAAATGCAAATCAAAACTACAATGAGATATCACCTCACACCCGTCAGAATGGCCATCATCCACAAATCAACAGACAATAAATGCTGGAGAGGGTGCAGAGAAAAGGGAATGCTCCTGCGTTGCTGGTGGGAATGTAAATTGATACAGCCTTTATGGAAGACAGTCTGGAGATTTCTTAAAAAACTAAAAATAGAAGCACCATATGACCCAGCAATCCCACTCTTAGGCTTATACCCTGATGAAATCAAATCTGAAAGAAGCACCTGTACCCCAATGTTCATTGCAGCTCTCTATACAATAGCTAGAACATGGAAGGAACCTAGATGCCCATCGACGAATGAATGGATCCAAAAGCTCTGCTACATATATACAATGGAATACTACACAGCTGTAAAGAGAAATACAGAAGAATCAGCCCTAATGAGGTGGCTGGATCTAGAACAGATCATAAAAAGTGAAGTCAGTCAGAAAGAGAAGGACAAATACAGTATATTAACACATATATATGGGATCTAGTAGGATGGTGATGATGGCACACGCAGTGAAGTGATGGAAAGACAGACATGGACAGTGGACATATGGACATTGTGGGGAAGGAACAGAGGGTGGGAGGCGTAAAGGAAGTAGCATGAAGGCCTGTACTGTCATAAGTGAAGAAAATAGCTCTAGTCATTGCTCTGTGAGAAAAGGGGATCCTTCAGGGGTGTTGTGTGATGGTTGGGAGGGGTGGGATGGGGGGGATATACATATGACTAATCTGGGAACATACATATCTGTAAACAACAAAACTCTGTAAAAGTTAAAAGCAAAATAAAGGTTTAAAAAAATAACTAGCAACACAGTACAGCAGGCATCTCTCAGGATTGTTGGTATAATCAATAACTGCATGGTGCTGTGTCAATTCTAGATGCTACTCAGTGTGCCCATCTGTAAAATGGGAATGTGTTCAGCTTTGTGGTAACTTCTTCAGTCTAGGGACTTTTTTTTAACTTGTTATTTTACACTGGAGTATAGTCAACTAACAATGCTGTGATAGTTTCAGGTGGATAGCAAAGGGACTCAGCCACACATAGACATGTATCCATTCTTCTCCATACTCCCCCCTCCCACCCAGGCTACCACATAACACTGAACAGAGTTCTATCTAGCCCAGGGATTTTTAATGTGAGCAACAACAAGGCTGAGAAGTGCTGCATAGAACACACTTTGGAGCCAGGTGGTGTGGTTGTTGTTTAGTTGCTAAAGTCGCCTCTGACTCTTTGCCACCCCGTGGCCTGCAGCTCCTCTGTCCTCCACTATCTCCCAGAGGTTGCTCAAATTTATGCCCATTGAGTCAGTGATGCTACCTGGGTTCCTAATCCCAATCCTGCTTCTTGCTCTGTGACCTTGACAAAGTCTCTTCATATCACTGCTGCTGGGAACCTGAGGTACAGGAGATACAAATGGGATGAGTGTTGAAACCATCTGGCCCAAGATGTGCTTCATACGTTTCAGCTTTCTGAAAATGAAAAGTATATAGTGAAGACTTTTCTGGTGGTCCCGTGGTTAAGAATCCACCTGCCAATGCAGGGGACACGGGTTTCATCTCTGGTCTGGTAAGATTCCATATGGGGGGCATCTCAGCCTGTGCATGACAACTACTGAGCCCACACTCTAGAGCCCGAGCACTAATGACTGAAGCCTCAAACCCTAGAATCCATGCTCTGCAACAAGAGAAGCCACCGCAACAAGAAGCCCAATGAAGAGTAGCCCCAGCCTGCCACAAGTAAAGAAAGTCAGTGAGCAGCGACAAAGATGCAACATGGCCAAAAATAAATCAATTAAATAAATTTAAAAAAATTATATCGTGAAATTTAGTATGAGTCTCTCTGCTTTAGCCTTCTCAGGCGGCACCAGTGATAAAGAATTCTCCTGCCAATACTGGAGATGCAAGAGACTCAGGCTTGATCCCTGAGCTGGGAAGATCCCCTGGAGGGGGAAATGACAACCCACTCCAGTACTCTTGCCTGGAGAATCCCATGGACAGAGGAGCCCAGTGGGCTACAGTGCATGGGGTCACAACCAGTCGAACATGATTGTAATGACTTAGCATGCATGCAATTTCTGCTTTAGCTTTTTCAGTTTGATTCCCTTATTTAAAAAAAAATCTAGGGGGAAATAAGAGGGATGGACTTGAGTTTAGGTTCGGTGGAGCAAACTATTACATTTAGAATGGATAAACAGCCAGGTCCTACTGTGCCGCCCAGGGAACTATGTTCAATATCCTGTAACACCATGTGGAAAATATTTTTTTTAAATGTAAATATATAAACTGAGTCATGATGCTGTACATCAGAGATTGGTACAACCCTGTAAATTGACTATACTTCATATAAAAATAAAATATTTTTTTTAAATCTGGGGAATTCCCTGACAGTGCAGTGGTTAGAACTTTGAAATTTCACTTCTGGGGCTGAGTTCCATCCCTGATTGGGGAACTAAGATTCCAGCAAGTCTCAAAGTACGGCTGGAAAGAAATACAAAGAAAACATGACCAAAAATGTTAGCATTTGTTCCTTCTGGATAATAGACTCATAGATGCTTGTTATGAGCTGTATCTTGCTATAATCAAAAAATAATTTTTCAAGACTGGGCCTGGGTAGAGGTGCCACCTTGTGGCCATAGTTATTATCTTGACTTTAGGACCTTTACAGAAGTTCTGTTTGTGCACCTGAATTTGTCATTTTAGTCATGGAATAATATAGCCTTAGGTGTCCTTAACATTTCAGGGTAGAGAGGGACCTTCAAGATGCTTGGTGTTTTCTTGATTACTTCCTGCTCTGGGGTGCTCCATCCTTAGAGGAGAAAGCTTGTGCCCCTATGGGACAACTGAGTCTTAGGAAGTCTTCTGTCCCAGACCTCCATGCCTGTCAGCACATAGGGAACCACGAAGAGTATCTCATGACAGATGGGCAGCCCGGGGTCCAGGGAGACTGTGAGGCCTGCTCAGAGCTGCTCTTGCAGAAGCCAGTAACAACTGGTTAACTGAGGGCAGGGATTTGTCTGTTTTGTCAACCGCTGTATCCTCAGCTACATTGTTCCTTAGTCGCTAAATCCTGTCCAACATTTTTGCGACCCCGTGGACTGTAGCATGCAAGGCTTCTCTGTCCATGGGGTTCCCCAGGCAAGAATACTGGAGTGGGTTGCCATTTCCTTCTCGGGGGATCTTCCTGACCCAGGGATCAAACCAGAGTCTGCTGCATTGCAGGCAGACTCTTTACCCTCTGAGCCACCACCAGGGATCAGACCTGCTCTCCCTGCACTGGAAGGCGAAGTCTTAACCGCTGGATTGCCAGGGAAGTCCCATGGAGAATAAAAGGTATTATTATAATGACTGACATTCATTAAGATCCTATGATATGCCAGGCACTGTTCCAAGCCTCTGCATGCATTGATTCTCACAGAGCTCGCCAGGACCCTGGGAGTGAAGGGGTGTGATCATTCTTCCTGTTTGCTAATGGGAAAACTGAGCCTCCGAGATCTCAAGTGACTGCCTCAAGAAACAGCCCGGCCAGAATTTGAATACGGGCAGAGTGGATTTTCCCAGAGGCTCAAAGCAGGGGAGGAAAACTCGATGGGGGTTATTGGCTCCATGCAGGTAAACACGGCAGGGAGCCGGTCCTAATTATCCGCGCATCCGGAGAAAGGCCAGCGTGGACAGGGCCGCGTCAGGGTTTAACCCTTGTAAAGATCTTCAATTTCTCCACCCTTGCGGGGTTTGGGGACGAACGTGGAGGGGGACCTAAAATTTTTCTTCTGGGTCGTCTTGGTGGTTCAGGTGGAGGTTGGCTCAGAGAAACATTGCCGGTCACTAATTCACATCTCTCTCGCAAGGGCCGACTGACACAACAGGCGACGCGTCTCTGTTCTCTCGAATCTGGCTCTTTTCCACTCACTGCTCTCACATCCAATCAGCAGCGCCCCTCCTGTGTGGCCACGCCCCTCTACCATGGATCCGCCTCCCTGGCCCTCCCCTCTCCTGCTCGGACCTCGGCAGTCCTCAGCTGGTCTCCAGCATCGCCCGCCCCCCTCCCCAAGGAAACCTCTTTTAGTCTCGCTCAGACCCAGTTATGTTGCAGGCACCTCCACGGATCTTACTGCAAAGAGTGAAGCCTGAACTCTGGCTAGAATTCCAGGCCTGCCACCAGCCGCCCCAACCCACCTTCTTGCTGCCTTTCCAACCCTTCTCTTATTAATTTCTGTATGTATCTATCCATTTATACCCCTCTTGTTTCATACACAGGATGAAGGCAGCGGCTGATCATGACTCATTCTGCCAAGATGATGCTCGGGTCTCGGAGGCCTGGTACCGTTCCAAGGACACCACCCCAGGAAATCCCTCATTTGAACCTGGTCCCTGAGTAGGTTCTCTGTGCCTTCCAGTCAGTCCCTACCTCCACTGTGTGGAATGATTATTAATATGGCTACAAATTCCCCGCCTGCCTGAGAAGTCACTGGGGGCTGTGTGCGGGAGATATATACTTTCCTCCAACCCAATTCCACGTCAAGGGACAAAGGACCACCCTGGATCGTTGTGTCGTGCACAACTGCAGGGAGCGCCGTGCTGTAGTTGGAAGGTACACAACCTCCACAACAGGGCAAGCTTGGGACCCGGGGGAAGCCAGGTGTGTAGTACACGCCTGTTGTCACGAGGGGCGCAGGATCGGAATCCGGAACCCCAAAGGGAAATGAGGGTTATTGGCTCCATGCAGGTAAACACGGCAGGGAGCCGGTCCTAATTATCCGCGCATCCGGAGAAAGGCCAGCGTGGACAGGGCCGCGTCAGGGTTTAACCCTTGTAAAGATCTTCAATTTCTCCACCCTTGCGGGGTTTGGGGACGAACGTGGAGGGGGACCTAAAATTTTTCTTCTGGGTCGTCTTGGTGGTTCAGGTGGAGGTTGGCTCAGAGAAACATTGCCGGTCACTAATTCACATCTCTCTCGCAAGGGCCGACTGACACAACAGGCGACGCGTCTCTGTTCTCTCGAATCTGGCTCTTTTCCACTCACTGCTCTCACATCCAATCAGCAGCGCCCCTCCTGTGTGGCCACGCCCCTCTACCATGGATCCGCCTCCCTGGCCCTCCCCTCTCCTGCTCGGACCTCGGCAGTCCTCAGCTGGTCTCCAGCATCGCCCGCCCCCCTCCCCAAGGAAACCTCTTTTAGTCTCGCTCAGACCCAGTTATGTTGCAGGCACCTCCACGGATCTTACTGCAAAGAGTGAAGCCTGAACTCTGGCTAGAATTCCAGGCCTGCCACCAGCCGCCCCAACCCACCTTCTTGCTGCCTTTCCAACCCTTCTCTTATTAATTTCTGTATGTATCTATCCATTTATACCCCTCTTGTTTCATACACAGGATGAAGGCAGCGGCTGATCATGACTCATTCTGCCAAGATGATGCTCGGGTCTCGGAGGCCTGGTACCGTTCCAAGGACACCACCCCAGGAAATCCCTCATTTGAACCTGGTCCCTGAGTAGGTTCTCTGTGCCTTCCAGTCAGTCCCTACCTCCACTGTGTGGAATGATTATTAATATGGCTACAAATTCCCCGCCTGCCTGAGAAGTCACTGGGGGCTGTGTGCGGGAGATATATACTTTCCTCCAACCCAATTCCACGTCAAGGGACAAAGGACCACCCTGGATCGTTGTGTCGTGCACAACTGCAGGGAGCGCCGTGCTGTAGTTGGAAGGTACACAACCTCCACAACAGGGCAAGCTTGGGACCCGGGGGAAGCCAGGTGTGTAGTACACGCCTGTTGTCACGAGGGGGCGCAGGATCGGAATCCGGCAGCCGCTGTGGGCCAGCAGGGCGGAATCATTCCCAAGGCAAAAAAAACCGCTTTCACGTTTGCAAAATGAAGATCCTCCATGAATTAGAAATGCTACACCTACAAAGTGCCAGGTACTGGTGGTTACAGCAACGTGTGGGGGAAAAGAGGGTCAGAGCTCTCACACCACCAGCTTTGCTTTAATGGAGGCTCTGGGGAGCCCCAAGCTCAGCTTCATGCAGGTAAGGATACCAAACCCAACGGGTTATCATGAGGCGAAAAGGACCCCAAGAGTTGTCAAGCACCCAGTCCTGCACATAGTAGGTGATCAACGAATGGCAGTTAGGAAGGTTATTCCGAGGGGAGTGATTCAGACAGACTGCCTAGGTTTCAGTCCTGCTGGAGACTCTTGACAACCCCTGGGCCATGTGCCTAATCCCTGTGCACTTCCGATGCCTCCTCTGTAAAATGAGCACGGTAACTGCACCGCAAGGGGCTGGGAGGGGGTGAAGGCTAAGCGAGCTAACTTACACGGAGTATTCAGCACAGTGTCCCACCTGTATGTCAGTCTGTAACCATTGCTTTTGTCTGTGTCCCCTTCTTTTGAGGCCAAGCCAGGCTGGGGTGCTGGGAAGGGCTCATGCTGGGTCACGGTGAGGGGAGGAGATGTCATGGGCCCAGAGGATCAAGGATCAAAGTCAGAAAAGGGGTTCTAGAGGCCTAGCCAAGGTATATGTGAAGCCAGAAACAGGCACCCAAGGAAAGACGTAGGGAGCCGAGGGCCGGGGGGTTAGTACACCACATGGCGAGAAAGTCAGGACCACTAGTTCGTGGGAGGGGCTGCGGACCGAGCTGCCTTGTGGGTCCACGCAGGGCTCGACGCCCGACTCCTCCCCTTGGGGCGCCCTGGGTCAGCAGAGCCTCCCGGTGAGGAAGAGAACACAGGCCTTGAAGGAATTTATTCATGAGAAAACTCGGGGTCCATAGGGGTAGACCATCTACTGGTTACAAGCTCCAGAGCTCTTGTCGGAACAGCCGTGAGGGCTGGGGCACCCCAGGCAAGGGGCTGGCGGGACCGGGCGCGGCCCAGGAACAGAAGAGCGGGCGCAGGCAGCTGTGGGTACTGAAGAGTGTTCTTCCCCGCCCGCCCCCCAGGGCCCCCATTCCCTCTAGAGCTAAAGTGCAGCTGGGAAGCGGGGGAGGGGCTGGCAGCCGGGCGCCACGGTGAAGACGGCCCCCTCCCCTCCTCTTCTCCTTGAGGCTTATCCAGAGCCCGGCCCCCCAGGTCCCTGCGGGGAGCCTCTGGGTAAGGGAGACCCCTCCACGCCATCAGATATTCAGAAAGAGCCTCCCAAGGGAGTGAGGCTGGCTCCATCAACTTTAAGGGGCCTGGAAGCTGGGCTGTGGGGAGAGGCCCTAAGGTCGGGGAGAGGGAGAGCGCGAGGAGGGAGGGATGCTGGCGGGCGGCTCCTCCACCGCGCCTGCCTCCGCCCCCAGGAAGCAAGGAAGCCCGGGAGCCTGGCTCCCCAGCTCCAGGGCCAGGAGTCAGCAGGGTCCTGCCCAGGCCTGACTCCCAACCATGTCCTCGTGGAAGGGCCACCTCAGGGCCAC
This sequence comes from Tragulus kanchil, assembly GCA_022376925.1. NCBI lineage: Eukaryota > Metazoa > Chordata > Mammalia > Artiodactyla > Tragulidae > Tragulus > Tragulus kanchil. Next base: position 147,181,021 of record JAIOJX010000032.1, read on the forward strand.
CGAGGACGACCTGCTCGGGGGCTGGGGAGCTAGGGGAGGCCTTGGGGAAGCCTGTGGCAGTGGTCTTTCCAGCCCTCCCTCCGGGCTGCTGCTGGCAAGGTGCCCACCCTCAGCCCAGGGCCCAGGGCCCCCATCTGCACCCCCAGGGCCCTGCCCCACCAAGGGGCTGTGCGGGCTTGGCACATCCTAGACGGCCTCAGCTTAGCCGACTCTCCGCCCCGCCCCAAGCGCACATCTCTCAGAGGCAGCAAGGAAGAGAGCCCCCTCTCCGAAAAAGAACCCTGAAGACCTCTGCGTCTTCCCCCCACTCTGGAATATATTAAATTGTGTAGCTGGGCACCAGCCCCACCCCCTTCAGATCTCCGTGGCAACCGGGAAGCATTCCAAGTCCAAGTCTGAATCCAAGTCCGTCCAGTGCCAGAGGGGGGCTTCAGCCTCTCCCCCAACTCTTCCCCGGGAGGAGGAGACCCAGCATTCCACAGGGAGCGAGAGGGGAGGAAGACCCGGGGGCCTCAGTCCTCAGCCCCCTCTTCCTCGGCGTGGGGGGCCCCAGGGGGGTCCTCGGGCTCGGGGGTCTGCCCGCCGGGGTGGGGGCCCGGCTGGGCGCCCTGCGTGTCTTCACCCTGCACGTAGACGCTCAGCCCCTCGTGACTGGGCTCCTTGCCGCACGCCTGGCAGCTGCAGTGCAGGATCTTCTCCACCAGCTTGTCCACGCGGGGCACCTCCTCGTGGCCGGGGCACTCCAGGGTCACCTGGAGGGCAGAGCCCTCCAGAGCCCGGCCCCCAGGTCCCTGGGGAGCCTCTGAAGGGAGACCCCTCCACGCCATCAGATATTCAGAAAGAGCCTCCCAAGGGAGTGAGGCTGGCTCCATCAACTTTAAGGGGCCTGGAAGCTGGGCTGTGGGGAGAGGCCCTAAGGTCGGGGAGAGGGAGAGCGCGAGGAGGGAGGGATGCTGGCGGGCGGCTCCTCCACCGCGCCTGCCTCCGCCCCCAGGAAGCAAGGAAGCCCGGGAGCCTGGCTCCCCAGCTCCAGGGCCAGGAGTCAGCAGGGTCCTGCCCAGGCCTGACTCCCAACCATGTCCTCGTGGAAGGGCCACCTCAGGGCCACCGAGGACGACCTGCTCGGGGGCTGGGGAGCTAGGGGAGGCCTTGGGGAAGCCTGTGGCAGTGGTCTTTCCAGCCCTCCCTCCGGGCTGCTGCTGGCAAGGTGCCCACCCTCAGCCCAGGGCCCAGGGCCCCCATCTGCACCCCCAGGGCCCTGCCCCACCAAGGGGCTGTGCGGGCTTGGCACATCCTAGACGGCCTCAGCTTAGCCGACTCTCCGCCCCGCCCCAAGCGCACATCTCTCAGAGGCAGCAAGGAAGAGAGCCCCCTCTCCGAAAAAGAACCCTGAAGACCTCTCGTCTTCCCCACTCTGGAATATATTAAATTGTGTAGCTGGGCACCAGCCCCACCCCCTTCAGATCTCCGTGGCAACCGGGAAGCATTCCAAGTCCAAGTCTGAATCCAAGTCCGTCCAGTGCCAGAGGGGGGCTTCAGCCTCTCCCCCAACTCTTCCCCGGGAGGAGGAGACCCAGCATTCCACAGGGAGCGAGAGGGGAGGAAGACCCGGGGGCCTCAGTCCTCAGCCCCCTCTTCCTCGGCGTGGGGGGCCCCAGGGGGGTCCTCGGGCTCGGGGGTCTGCCCGCCGGGGTGGGGGCCCGGCTGGGCGCCCTGCGTGTCTTCACCCTGCACGTAGACGCTCAGCCCCTCGTGACTGGGCTCCTTGCCGCACGCCTGGCAGCTGCAGTGCAGGATCTTCTCCACCAGCTTGTCCACGCGGGGCACCTCCTCGTGGCCGGGGCACTCCAGGGTCACCTGGGGAGGGCAGGCAGGAGGGGAAGGATGTCTCCAAGGGCTGGGGGCAGCCAGGGAGGCCCCAAGGGCGACACTCGTCGTGGGACCAAGAATCACCCCAGAGACCCTGGGAGCCTGCGCCCCCCTGGAACGCCGGGGCCCCTCCCGGGGGAGGGGGCGAGTGCCTGCAGGAGCCTGACTGTCCCCTGAGTCCTGCCACCTTCCTCCTCACCCCCGCAGGAGCCAGGAGGCACCTGGCAGGGTCCCCAGGGGCCCACCCCCGCCTGAACCTCCTCCCCAGGGCTCCCACTGCACTCCCAGAAAGACCCTCACTCAGCCTGCCCTCCGTGGGCCTCCCACCCTTGACCGTGCCCCGCTCCCGCCAACACTGCGCGGTCTCATCTGCCTGAGATTCTGCACGCGCCGGTCCCTCTGCCCGGGAGGTCCTCGCCCCATCCACCCCCTCCCCCCTGTCCCAGACTCTGCCCACTTAATTTCTACCGAACCTCTGGATCTAAGCCCAGACGCTGCTTCCTGGATGAGCTCCTCCCAACATCCCCCCCCACCACTCCCTACCTCTGCATGCACGCACGTGCACGTGGGTATGTGTGCGCGTGCACACACAAGCCAAGGCTCGCCCCACATGAGCCCAGGTGGCACCTGCTAGCCGCCCATCCTTTCCCAAAGCTTTCCTTCCTGCTTGTCTCTCCCTCCCTCCTGGCTCAGACCACCTTCTCCGTGCCAGCTCTGGGGACACAAGGACAGGCCTGGTCCTTCAAGGAACTCAGAGTCTAGCAGAGGAAACATACTTGTCAAAATCACCTAGATGCAGAAGAAAAATGTGTGTGTGTGTGAGAGAGAGAGACAGAGAAAGATGCTTAAAGCAGAGGTACACCGTGCTCGGGGCATCTGGAAAGGGGCCCTGAGGAATTGCTGCCTGAGCCCAGAGCAGAGGAATGACTGGACGTTAACGGGGTGGGGAGGAGAAAGGTATGCCAAACACGGGAGTGTGTGCAAAGGCCCTGTGGTGATCGCAAGCCAAGTAGGTATGAGAGACTGAAAGGAGGCGGGTTGGTGTCAAGGGTCAAGCTAGAACAGAAGGTGAGAAAGGCACGAGGAAGCTAAGAAGACTGGTGAGCCAGAGCACGCCTTCTGCGTGGGCTCTGTGGGGCATGGCACAGATTCTGGTCTCATCCTGTACCAGTGGGAAGCCGCAGAAAGGATTTCAGCCTGTGACTGATGTCAGAGCGAAGCTTCAGAAAGAGCTCCTGTCCTGCGCATACTGGTGTCAGGCGTGACAGCCACCACGTGGCAGGGACCACGTCCGAATCCCCAGCACAAGCCTCGAACCCCCACGCCCCGTGGCACTCGTGGCCCAGGCTGGCCAAGGCTCAACGGAGGCCGGGCAGGAGCGGGGGGTACTCACGATGTCCCACATGGACTGGGCCGGCATGCAGGAGTCGCAGTGCACCAGGGACTCCGTCGACTGCGGGAAGGTGTTGGGGACGCTGTAGCTGAAGCACTGTCCCAGGCAGGCCCTGAGAGAGGAGAGACCATCCTGTGCCGGTCACCACGGTGGAACCAGGAAGGGGCAGCCCCGTGCTCCTCCCTCCTGGGTCCTGCGCTCTCGCCTCCCGTCTCCCCCCCCCCCACCCCAGGAGCCCACCTGTTCTGGATGGACTTGGCCTCACAGCCGCTGTGCCCCACGATCTGGGTGATGTTCTTGGCCTCGCACCAGGCACTCTTATCCGGAAACAGGGCCAGCTTGTTGATGGGCGGAGGAGCGGCCAGCAGCATGGCGGGGAGGACAGCCCCCACCAGGACCCAGAGCATCGTGCCCGTGGCCTCTGGAGCCCTAAGACTGAGGAGAGACTCCAGGTGAGGCCAGCAGGGCCCAGGAGGCTGGGCAGAGGGCAGGGGGCAGTGGTGGTACAAGCGTGGGCTCTGACTCCTGACTGCCTGGGATCAAATCTTACTTCTACCACTTACTAGCCAAGCACGACCGTGGACAAATTATTTCTCCTGTGGGAGCCTCAAACCTGGGTCTGCGACTACTATAAGCCTCAGGTGGGTATCATGGAGATTAAATAAGGTATTTCATGAAAAGCCGTGAGCAGGAGATCAGCAGACAATACACGTTCCATATGTGTTAGTATCTTTATAACTTCCTATGTAGCTTGGAGAAAGTTACTTTTAATATTTATTGTTTATTTATTCAGTTGCGCGCTAAGTCGCTTCAGTCGTGTCCAACTCTGTGACCCAGTGGCCTGTAGCCCGCCAGGCTCCTCCGTCCAGGGGATTCTCCAGGCAAGAAGACTGGAGTGGGTCGCCATGCCCTTCTCCAGGGGATCTTCCCAACCCAGGGATCAAACCTGCGTCCCTTATGTCTTCTGCATTGACAGGTGGGTTCTCTTACCACTGGCGCCACCTGGGAAGCCATTGATTTGGCTGCACCGGGTCTTAATTGCATCATGTTGGTTCTTCAATTTTGTGGTGGCCAAGGCTCAACGGAGGCCGGGCAGGAGCGGGGGGTACTCACGATGTCCCACATGGACTGGGCCGGCATGCAGGAGTCGCAGTGCACCAGGGACTCCGTCGACTGCGGGAAGGTGTTGGGGACGCTGTAGCTGAAGCACTGTCCCAGGCAGGCCCTGAGAGAGGAGACCATCCTGTGCCGGTCACCACGGTGGAACCAGGAAGGGGCAGCCCCGTGCTCCTCCCTCCTGGGTCCTGCGCTCTCCCCTCCCGTCTCCCCCCCCCCACCCCAGGAGCCCACCTGTTCTGGATGGACTTGGCCTCACAGCCGCTGTGCCCCACGATCTGGGTGATGTTCTTGGCCTCGCACCAGGCACTCTTATCCGGAAACAGGGCCAGCTTGTTGATGGGCGGAGGAGCGGCCAGCAGCATGGCGGGGAGGACAGCCCCCACCAGGACCCAGAGCATCGTGCCCGTGGCCTCTGGAGCCCTAAGACTGAGGAGAGACTCCAGGTGAGGCCAGCAGGGCCCAGGAGGCTGGGCAGAGGGCAGGGGGCAGTGGTGGTACAAGCGTGGGCTCTGACTCCTGACTGCCTGGGATCAAATCTTACTTCTACCACTTACTAGCCAAGCACGACCGTGGACAAATTATTTCTCCTGTGGGAGCCTCAAACCTGGGTCTGCGACTACTATAAGCCTCAGGTGGGTATCATGGAGATTAAATAAGGTATTTCATGAAAAGCCGTGAGCAGGGAGATCAGCAGATAATACACGTTCCATATGTGTTAGTATCTTTATAACTTCCTATGTAGCTTGGAGAAAGTTACTTTTAATATTTATTGTTTATTTATTCAGTTGCGCGCTAAGTCGCTTCAGTCGTGTCCAACTCTGTGACCCCGTGGACTGTAGCCCGCCAGGCTCCTCCGTCCACGGGATTCTCCAGGCAAGAAGACTGGAGTGGGTCGCCATGCCCTTCTCCAGGGGATCTTCCCAACCCAGGGATCAAACCTGCGTCCCTTATGTCTTCTGCATTGACAGGTGGGTTCTCTTACCACTGGCGCCACCTGGGAAGCCATTGATTTGGCTGCACCGGGTCTTAATTGCATCATGTTGGATCTTCAATTTTTGTGGTGGCACGTGGAATTTAGTTCCCCAACCAGGGATCGAACCCAGGTCCCCTGCATCGGGAGCATGGAGTCCCAGTCACTGGACCACCAGGGAAGTCCCGAGCATGTGCCTTCTTGTCTCTGTGCCTCACTGTCATGTAAAATGGGGGATGGTAAAAAGGCAGGGCGGTGATCCTGCAAGACAATGGACTGTTGCGATCACTGCACCAGACTAAGCTTCCAAGCAACCCGTGGAGTACTGAGCAGTCATTACTGCCTCCTCACGGCGGTGCTGTGGGTCCTCCAAGGACGGGCCAGCCTGCATGTCTCCTGGACATGCCGCCATGGCTGCCAGTGTTCTGACCTCAGGAAAGCTAACCATCTTTGCATCACTGTGAAATCTTGTGCTGTCTCGGCTGGGTGAACCTCGGGTGAAAAAAACACAACCAACCTAGACTGTATTTCTCTTCTGGGTGCCCCACCAGAGCCCAGATCCAGAGCCGACAAACACATCACTGTCTCCAGCTTCACCCTAACCCCTGGGTCAAACGAGACAATCCAAGCCAAGGGCCTGACCCTCTGTGAACCGGCATGGAGGAAGGCACTAGGACGATACGGGAACCTGCCAGGAGATGGCGCTGCAGGGCAACGTGTGTGTTGGAAGGATTGGCTCAGAGGATGATCCCCGTGCTCCCCGCCTTCATCTTCCGTAGGTTTCACCCACTCCTCCAGTACACAACTTGTGGAGGAGGGAGGCTTCAGAGAGATTCAGAAACGAGGGCAGTGCTCACAGGGGGTCCTCTGGGGGCAGGACCCCGGGGAAAAGACACTGGACTGGGAGTCAGGGATCCACACACGCGGAGACCCTGGACTCTCCTGCTTGGGTATCTCCACCTGGAAGGTGAGTGAGATGCCCTGGACAGGTGGTTCTCAGACCTGGCAGGGCGTCAGCACTGCCTGGGGACTCATGGAGCGACAGTTCTACGGTGGCATGCCCCTTTTTTTTTTTTTTTAACAAGCTTCCATTGTGGTTCTGATATGCAGGGCAGGGTGAAGAAGTCGCCTGGCTCGGTCAGACTGGGATTGTGTGTCGCAGAGTGTGTGTGTGTGTGTGTGCGCACACGTGCAGGGGTGTTGAATTGGACTGAGAAGTACAGTCACACTGGCCCCACCGATGCCCAGTACCAGTCAGGCTGGCTCAGGGCTGGACACCTCTCTCAGAACAGCCCTACCCTCAGCCCACACTCTGCTGAACGTGGCAGGCACCTGGTAAAACGTTGGGAAGGGAGAGGTGCTGGGGGTCTGGCCGGCTCCTGCAGGCTAAGCTCCTGCGCAGGCTCAGTGGGGCTCACCGGGAGGGCCCGGGCCAGCCTGTAGGGCTGTGTCCAGCTCCACAGGGCTCCCCTCTCTCCATCCAGCAAGTTCAGCTCAGGTCCTGCCCCTTCTCCCCTGCACAAGGTCCCCAGAAACAGAGACAGGTCCCATTGGATCCCCGTGTCTGGGGGACCCCTTCTCCCATCCCAGCAAAGAGGGTGGAGCGGGGAGACCAGTGGGAGGTAAGTCCAGACAGTCTGCCCCATCCCAAGGGAGTCTGTGTCCTGACCCAGGCGCTCACCCACACACTTCCGCTCTCACTCCCAAGATTGAGAGCAAAGCCCACACTTCCAGAACAACCACATCCTAAGAAAATAGAATGGACTTGTTCCTGACGGGCAACCTAATTTTTCAACACCGTTCGCGTCCCGGAGGCTTCCTCACCCTACCAGGTCCTTTTCTATCCCGAGGAAATTAGGCTCTGAGTCAGGGTCTGAGCCTAGCACACGGGTGGAGGCCCACCTAAGGCCAGAGCTCCCTGGGCCTCCCTAGGCCAGAATGGCCCCCTGGAAACCTCAGAGAGGCCAAGGATTTCCGTCCGATGCCTGACCCCTTTCAGGATTCCTCAGCAAGGCCAGATTAGGCGAGCAAGGCGTGATGGTAGGCTTCCTTAGGGTCGGGAACGCAGCGTGGAGGTGACTTTATTCAGACTTTGGGAAATAGATACTATGTCATCTCCATTTTACAGATGACGAAACCAAAGCAGAGGGAGGTCAGGAGATGTGCTCAAACTGACTGACCAGCGAGTGTTCACTATGGCCCAGATATAAAACGACAGCCGCGGGGAACCACCAAAAGGCTCACAGAAGAGGACGGTAAGGTGATGATCTGGAACTGGCGAGAGGCCCGGGGCTCCCTGCCCTGCCCTGGCGGCCGAGGCTGTCTCTCTCAAGCCGATTCTCTCTCTGGGATTCAGCCACGGCCAGGGTTGGAAGCTTGGCCGCCCCACGGGGCTGAGTTCAAATCCCGCTCTGGAGCCCCTGCAGATGAGCGTGTGGCCATGGTGGACCCCTGGCTCCTTGGAGCCTCGGGGTTGTCGGGAGGCCACGGTGAGGGCTTCCTCAGCCCAGTGTGGGTACTTTCTGCCCACCCCACCGTCCACTTCCAGATCTAAGCCCTTGGGATCCCCAGAAGCCTCGTGCCAACTCCTGACACATCTGAGGCTGCCAACAACACAGGAAGACGTTCCCCCAGGGAGGGGAGGGGAGGGGACTCTGGCTGACCCAGCACCGTGGAAATTGAGGCACAGAGCAAGGAAGTGACAGCCTGTCTCCCACGCGGGGGATGAGGGCAAGGAACAGACATGGGACACCTGCCTTGTCAGCTTCCTGAGGAAGGACGGGGGCAGGGCAGCAAGAATGCAGGCTTCCGGGTCAAGCCCGGGGGTTCTCACACCCTCCAGAACCTGGCATCTTCCGTGAGATGATTGCTAACCACTCAGGGGCTCCGGTCCCAGCCCTAGATATTCCCACCCCACAGTTTGGGGTCTGACCCGGGCATCTGTACCCGTTCCCACAGGACGCTGAGACCCTGTCGGGGAAGGGTCCCCCGTAACAGCACGGCTGACAGGGGCCACCCCCTCTGCTGCCTGAGCCTGGTGCCTAGAATCCAAAGAGGCCAAGGATTTCCGTCCGATGCCTGATTGGATTCCTCAGCAAGGCCAGATTAGGCGAGCAAGGCGTGATGGTAGGCTTCCTTAGGGTCGGAACGCAGCGTGAGGTGACTTTATTCAGACTTTGGGAAATAGATACTATGTCATCTCCATTTTACAGATGACGAAACCAAAGCAGAGGGAGGTCAGGAGATGTGCTCAAACTGACTGACCAGCGAGTGTTCACTATGGCCCAGATATAAAACGACAGCCGCGGGGAACCACCAAAAGGCTCACAGAAGAGGACGGTAAGGTGATGATCTGGAACTGGCGAGAGGCCCGGGGCTCCCTGCCCTGCCCTGGCGGCCGAGGCTGTCTCTCTCAAGCCGATTCTCTCTCTGGGATTCAGCCACGGCCAGGGTTGGAAGCTTGCCGCCCACGGGCTGAGTTCAAATCCCGCTCTGGAGCCCCTGCAGATGAGCGTGTGGCCATGGTGGACCCCTGGCTCCTTGGAGCCTCGGGGTTGTCGGGAGGCCACGGTGAGGGCTTCCTCAGCCCAGTGTGGGTACTTTCTGCCCACCCCACCGTCCACTTCCAGATCTAAGCCCTTGGGATCCCCAGAAGCCTCGTGCCAACTCCTGACACATCTGAGGCTGCCAACAACACAGGAAGACGTTCCCCCAGGGAGGGGAGGGGAGGGGACTCTGGCTGACCCAGCACCGTGGAAATTGAGGCACAGAGCAAGGAAGTGACAGCCTGTCTCCCACGCGGGGGATGAGGGCAAGGAACAGACATGGGACACCTGCCTTGTCAGCTTCCTGAGGAAGGACGGGGGCAGGGCAGCAAGAATGCAGGCTTCCGGGTCAAGCCCGGGGGTTCTCACACCCTCCAGAACCTGGCATCTTCCGTGAGATGATTGCTAACCACTCAGGGGCTCCGGTCCCAGCCCTAGATATTCCCACCCCACAGTTTGGGGTCTGACCCGGGCATCTGTACCCGTTCCCACAGGACGCTGAGACCCTGTCGGGGAAGGGTCCCCCGTAACAGCACGGCTGACAGGGGCCACCCCCTCTGCTGCCTGAGCCTGGTGCCTGGAATCAACACCTTAAATTCACCAAAGGGGCTTCCCTGCTCCCCCGCTCCCCGCTGTAGAACACCCAGTGTTGAGCAAAGAGTCAGTTTCATAAAATAAGTGAACAGTAAAAGTAAAAAGTAAAATAAAATTAAAAAAAAAAAGTGAACAATCACCTCTCCATTTCCTCTCTTGGATAAATGTGAGTATTCGGGGTCCTTAAGGCCAGGGACACCAGAACTGTCTTGGTACAATGGTCCACTCACCCCTAGACACACACACACACTCAGGTCTCTGGTGCTGCGGTTTCCAGCAACCAGCTGGTGTGGGAGCAGAGAGAGGTCAGAGCTGCAAACCCCTGGTCGAAGGCAAGCCTCTCCCCAGATTGGCTCTCTGGACCTTCCTCTGGAAACCTCTCCCACTGAAGGTGGGAAGCCTCCACCTGTGGGCTCAGGTGACATCTGGCCTTGCACAGAAAGCAGGTGGGGTTTGTGGCGTATCAGGCCAGATGCTCCCAGATGCGCTACCTCTCCATTTCCTCCTCCCCGACTCCCCTTCCGGCACACACAAAGGGCAGGGTCTGGGTCTCCTCCACTCACACCTGACTGTGACAGACCCTGGTTCAAACCCTGGCTCAGTCACTTGGCCGTTTTAGTTTCTCTTGGCCGCCGTGCAGCTTGTGGGATCTCGGTTTGTGGACCTGGGATGGAACCCAGGCCCCCTGTAGTGAAAGCGCCAAGCCCTAACCACTGGACCACCAGGGAATTCCCTCACTTGAACCTGTCTCTGCCTCAGCTTCCTCATCTGCAAAGTAGGGGCACCTCTTGGGGCCGTTAGGAGAGTTAAACTGAAGCGTGCGCAGAAATTTCAGGAGAGGGCGCCTGTCACGGGACATTCTCAGCAGATGTCACTGTGAGTGCTAGCTTGGAGTCACGCAGGGCTACTCACCCTCCCTGAACTCTGCCTACACCCTTCTGCCTCCCCCGCTCCTCCTCCCCCTTCACCCTCCCTCCCCCCTCTACCCTCCCTCCCACGAGCTCTTGAGCGGGTCCGTGGCTGCATCTGCCTGAAGAAACTGGATTTAGGGGGAAACTCAAGCAAACGAAATGAAGGCTGGGCAAGGGGTTAGGAACTGTCTGTTTTGCCAGATACAGTCGTTTGCCAGGGTGGAGCTGAGAGGAAGATCCCATTCAGCCTCTAAGTAGTCTTGGGCCACTGACTGAAGGGACAGGGTCCCGGAGAGACCAGCAACCAACGTGGAGAAAACAGGCGCGGCCTCGCTGCCAGGCCACGCAGGCGGCTGGGTGCAAAGGGTGTGGCATTTGTGGCCACAGCCCTAGGCTTGGGGATCAGCAAGGGCGAGGCAGCCGCGGCAGGTCTTGGAAGGACTGCAGGGACTTCCTTGAATGGTGCAACTGAAGGGAGGGGCCGGGCAGGGTCAGACCCCTGCCCGGATCCGCTCAGCAGGCCCTCTCTGGGTCCGAGGACAAGTTCAGGCCCGAGCTCATCCTCTGACTTGCCATGTGCCTGGAGGCAGGATATGACAACGGTTAGAGGCCAGGCCACTGACCACTGCCCAAGCTTCCCACTGGCCCCCTTGAAATGGGAAACATGGCCTGCGAAAGTCCATTTTAGCAGACTGCCTCACGAGGCGTCTGGCGCCGTCACACTGCTGAAGGCCACTGTGATTCCATGACTCCCATCACTGCAGGGAGGCTTCCGTCGTTCAGCGCTGGCAGAGCATGAACCGACGTCCAGGGGCGGACATCAAGGGCCAAGCCCGTGCCCAGAAGGCCTGCCTGCCTCTGCCAGGCAGCTCCACCTCCCTGGCTACAGGCCCCAACCCAGATGCCATGGCAACTATCTCCACCCTGTCAGGGGAATTCCCTCACTTGAACCTGTTCTCTGCCTCAGCTTCCTCATCTGCAAAGTAGGGGCACCTCTTGGGGCCGTTAGGAGAGTTAAACTGAAGCGTGCGCAGAAATTTCAGGAGAGGGCGCCTGTCACGGGACATTCTCAGCAGATGTCACTGTGAGTGCTAGCTTGGAGTCACGCAGGGCTACTCACCCTCCCTGAACTCTGCCTACACCCTTCTGCCTCCCCCGCTCCTCCTCCCCCTTCACCCTCCCTCCCCCCTCTACCCTCCCTCCCACGAGCTCTTGAGCGGGTCCGTGGCTGCATCTGCCTGAAGAAACTGGATTTAGGGGGAAACTCAAGCAAACGAAATGAAGGCTGGGCAAGGGGTTAGGAACTGTCTGTTTTGCCAGATACAGTCGTTTGCCAGGGTGGAGCTGAGAGGAAGATCCCATTCAGCCTCTAAGTAGTCTTGGGCCACTGACTGAAGGGACAGGGTCCCGGAGAGACCAGCAACCAACGTGGAGAAAACAGGCGCGGCCTCGCTGCCAGGCCACGCAGGCGGCTGGGTGCAAAGGGTGTGGCATTTGTGGCCACAGCCCTAGGCTTGGGGATCAGCAAGGGCGAGGCAGCCGCGGCAGGTCTTGGAAGGACTGCAGGGACTTCCTTGAATGGTGCAACTGAAGGGAGGGGCCGGGCAGGGTCAGACCCCGGCCCTGATCCGCTCAGCAGGCCCTCTCTGGGTCCGAGGACAAGTTCAGGCCCGAGCTCATCCTCTGACTTGCCATGTGCCTGGAGGCAGGATATGACAACGGTTAGAGGCCAGGCCACTGACCACTGCCCAAGCTTCCCACTGGCCCCCTTGAAATGGGAAACATGGCCTGCGAAAGTCCATTTTAGCAGACTGCCTCACGAGGCGTCTGGCGCCGTCACACTGCTGAAGGCCACTGTGATTCCATGACTCCCATCACTGCAGGGAGGCTTCCGTCGTTCAGCGCTGGCAGAGCATGAACCGACGTCCAGGGGCGGACATCAAGGGCCAAGCCCGTGCCCAGAAGGCCTGCCTGCCTCTGCCAGGCAGCTCCACCTCCCTGGCTACAGGCCCCCCAACCCAGACCACGGCCCTCCTGCCCACAGACCCTCCTGGCCGCAAACTATCTCCAAAACAAATCGATGCTAATGAGCTGCTGCAGGGCCGGCCTGAACATCTGCTCAGCAGAAGTCCCACTGCAGACGGCACCCGCATCCCTGCCTGCTCCTGGCAGCTGGCGACCCCCGGGGTGGGGGTGGGGAGAAGGCGCTAACTCTGTTGGAAATTTCACTTTAAAGGGATGAAGACAGATCCGTGGCTAATGCACAGCAGCACGTCCTCCGGAGCCCACAGGCCCAGAACCAGGAGGTCCAGCTCGGGGAGGGGAAGGCGGTTTGAGGTCACCACTGCTCCAGCCTCCTCTTGTCTTTGGCCCCAACTAAAGACAAACCACATCCAACCAGCCCCAGCATCTGGAGGAGCTGGTGGTTTCCACAGTAACAAAGGGTGAGGGGCTCCTTGTTGACAAATTGCTTCCCCACCCCCACCCCCAGGCCAGCGCCCAGCCTTTGGCCTCCGGCCCTGACCTCTGTTTTCCTGGGGTTCCCGTAGTTACAGGCTTGTTCTCCAGCTGGGGGAGGACTTTGGAAAGCCTGAAAACGTGTCCTTGTACCCGGGTGCTGGCCACCCCCCTGGCCACGCCAAGGCAGTCAGCTGCCCCCTTTACTGCCTCTTGTAAAAGATCAGAACCGCCCCGGGCAGGGAGCAGGGCGGGCAGGTGGCCGGCAGCACGGCCCAGTTGTCCAGGCCGCCTCGCGGGGGTGGAACTCTTAAGAAAACTGAGCCCCGGGAAAGGCTGGCTCCCCTGCCCCAGACTCAGTTCCAAGGGGATGACCCAGGCCAGGCCCCGGGGGCAGGCGGAAGGTAGGGGGAGGGTTTCGCCCCTTTGACCGGGTCTAGGAAACTATTCCCAAACGCCACTGGGGGCCCGTCTCTCCGACCCAGTGAGGAATGTCTGAATATGAGGGTGGGGGGCCAAGAGAGACGCACAGACACTGGGCGAGACTCCCACCGCGGGGCAGGCGAGAGACGGAGAGCAAACATAAAGGCAGAGGCACAAACCCAGGAAAACGGAAAACGGGCAGAAGGGGAGAAACAGAAAGAAAGGGACAGAACCAGAGAAAGAGAGGAACCGAAATCGACAGACGGAGACGGGCAGATGGGGAGACAGAAACACGGGGACAAAAAAGAGGCAGCAACGTCCGGGAGAGAAGAGGCTCGCGGCTCAGCGAGGCCCCGTGCAGAGCCGGGGAGACGTGCGAGCCCCGCGGCCGAGCTCCGGGCGCTGCCCCGGCGCCCGCGCGGCCCGACCCGCTCTCGACCCGCCCGGCTTGCTCTCGGCCGCGCATCTCCCTCCCTTTCTCTCTGGGCTGCGGAGCTCCTACTGAGACACGGAGCACCCAGGCGAGTCAGGGGACCGGCTCGGGGCGCAGCGGTGCTCCCTGCCCACCCCGTGCCGCGCCCACGTCCCCAGCCCCGGCGCCTCGAGCCCCTTGCGCTCCCGGACTCGGCGGCGGCGCCTCCGCACGGTGTCCGGGGCCGCCGGGAGGGCCGGGGGCGCGGCGCTACGCTTGCGGCCGAAGCCTCTGGAAGCCGGGCGCCCGCGTGCCGGCCCGGGCGGGACTTACCGCGCGCGCAGCGGCGGAGGGGAGCGCGGCGCGCCCGCCGGTTCCTGCGGAGCTGTCTGCGGGCGGCGGGGGACAGGCGCGGCGCCCCCGGGAGGCTCGGGGAGGCGGCCGGCAGGGCTGGCGGCGGCCCCGCGAGGCTCGGCTGGGCTGCGCCTAGCGCCGTCTGCGGCCCCGGGCGGGCGCGCGGTGCGGGGGAGCGGCGAGCCGAGCGGCTCCGACGTCAGGGGTGTCTCCGCTCCAAATAGGGAGCGAGGGCGGGGGCAGCGGAGGGAGGGACGCGAAAAAAAGAAAGGGCGGGCGGGCGCGCTGGGCCGCTCCCTCCGGGCGCGCAGGAGGGGGCGCCTCGGCCGCCCGGGGCCCTGGCCCCTTCTCCCCGCCGCGCTCAAGCCCCGGGCCGGGACCGGGCGCGGTCCGACGGCGCGGCCGAGCTACCGGGTCGTCCTGGCCGGCGCCCTAGAGGCAGGGCAGAGAGGCCCGCGCCCCGGATCGCTCTACAGCACCCTCCGCCAGATTGCCCTGCATTCGAATATCTCTCCACCTAACTTTCCCCGAGCCCGGGGCCATCGGGCCGTGCCAGGCCTCCAGGTGACAAAGATGGAAGTGTTCCTTTCTGTGGCAACCGGTCACTGTCACGGCTTGGGGAAACTGTCCTCCCTCCGCGGTCCTGCGCCCAACCCTATCGGCTCCCGGCTCTACGACCTGGGCCGGTCTGAGCTCTTAGATTCCCGTGTCATCCTAGCTCCACCGGGCCTCGCCTCGGCTCCAAGCCCTTGGCTCAAGGGTGCAGAGAAGGGTCTGAGAGTCCCGAGCAGGACGAGTCCCAGTGCCAGAACCTGGACTCACTCAATGGATCCCGGGATGAGCAGAGTGGCCAGCGCGGCGTCCAGCCTCAGCTGCGAGGGGAGGAGGGGAACCCAATGTATCAGACTGCAACTAGGCGCGTTTCTGTCGTACCCTCCCCGTTAGGTTTGTCAAAGAAGTGTGTCTGGGGACATACGGAGACAAGATGCCAGGATTTTGCGTCCTTTTGCAGTGGTTGGTGTTCATGCATTCCACCCCAGCCTGCCTGGAAGCTCCCAGAGGGAAGCAGCCCTGCTTATTCGGTGTCACAGGCTGCTGAGCATCCTGGAGGCTTCTGGTGGGCTGCTGATCACTCCGTGGTGTAGGCTGGTCTGGCTGCCCCTCCATGCCTCCAAGCTCTTGCAAATGCTGTTCCTCGCCTGGGGTTCCCTTCCTCTCCTTTCATCTCCTAGACAAGACATTCTAAAAGCCAGATTGGAAAGCCTTCCCAAGATCCAGGGAGCATAAAGGCCTCCCTCCTCTGCTGTGATCCTGGAAGCACAGGATGGGTACCTCTGTTCACGGTCATTTCCCTCTAGACTAGCCCAGTAGGTCTCTTTCCTCCACTTGACTGTGGGCTCCTTGAGGGCAGGGATCACCTGTCAGTGTCCCCGTGACTTGGCAAACGGGGGTACAATATTATTTGGCTGTATTGAGTAACCGTTATCCCCCATAAATGTTCCCATGAGGATAACTGTCATAACACTCATAATAGCTCAGAGTATTGAGCACTTTTCTATGCTAAGTGCCTGGTCCCATCCTAAGCACTTTCCACCCACACAATAACTCTATGAAATAAACAGCATTGTTATCTCCATTTCATAAGGGAGAGAATCAAAACCAAAAAAGAGATTAAGTAACTGGCTTAAAGTCACACGGTAAAGGGGATGCCAACAACCATCTGTTGGAGGAACACTTCCCACAGGGTCTGGCCTCACTGCCTGGTACACAGGAGGCACCCAGGAAACACTGACCATGGTGCTCACCACTGCCACGGTGAATGTAGACCTCTCACGGGTAGGGACTGGATGTTTACACTTTGTAAGTGAAAGTGTTAGTAGCTCAGTCATGTCTGACTCTTTGCAGCCCCACGGACTGTAGCCCACCAGGCTCCTCTGTCCATGGGATTCTCCAGACAAGAATACTCGAGTATGTAACCATTCCCTTCTCCAGGAGATCTTCCTGACCCAAGGATTGAACCTGGGTCTCCTGCATTGCAGGCAGACTCTTCACTGCCTGAGCCACCAGGGAAGCCCTCTCTGTTAAGAACCCACTGCAAGAAGCAAATCGGTAAGCTAATGAGTCTGCCAGATCATACAGAGAGCCCTTGACGGTTTAGCCACCCAACCATCTAGTCAAGCACATGGGGTTTGGGATTAGGTCACATCTGTCTGGTGAAGACTGGTAATTAAGGAGGGCTACCACATGAACACAGGGTCTAGAAGGTGGCTTGTTACTACTGTCCACAGCTACCTCTGTGTGCCAGGCATTATGCTTAGTGCCATGCCTGCTTTGTCGAATGGCATCCCGACCACAATCCTAGTACTGTTCCCATTTTCAGACGAGAAAAATCAAGGCATCCAAAGCTTAGTTACCAAAAACAGAAAGCCAGCTTAGGTACCAAGATCACAGTGCGAGTGACGGACAAAGTCCAGACCTGAACCCACACTTATCAGCTCCAAAACCCCTGCTCCTTTTCCCACTGCCCCCTCGACTGCCTCGGAGCCCCTCCGTCAGTCCAGAGCAGGAGCTAGGCTGGTGGGGCCCCAGCAGGGATGGCAGAACCTGTCGTGTCAGAGTCTCCCAGCGCACGGAGATGCACCTGGTTGGCAGAGGTGCACCAGTTGCCCCGACAGGCCTGGCTGGCACAGGGCACGGGCCTGAAGCCAGAGCCTGCTGGCCTTGGGCCAGCCTCTTGGGGCCGAGGTAATGCGGGGCCCGGAGCTGGGGTAGAGGGCTGGAAGCCTCTCTCCTCAGCTCATTAGCAAACATCTGGGCTCACGGAAAATGACCTGGAATGTGACTGGGCTACGGGGAGCTGCTCCCTCCTGGAGTCCCGGGAATGTGAGCTCCCTCCGCAGGGCACGGGCTTGGGCCAGCTGTTTCCTCTAATCCCATCAGCCTGGGCTCGACAGGGGTCCAAACCTCTGCGCTCTCTTGGAGAGAAAGGGAAAACAAGCGAAGGCCCTCCTCCCCAGTCTGGCCCACTGACTGGGAAGGTTGGTACCAGGGCCCAGGAGAACCCTAGTCCTCCCTGTCCTGCAAGATAAAGACCAAGAGTGTCCACACGTCCAAGTGTCTGTGTCTGAGGGGGGGCATCAGGAATCATCACGGAGGGTTCTGGAGTCTTCCTGCTTGGGTTTGAATCCTTGCTCCATCACCCACTGATTGCAAGTTGTTTCCTGTTTAGGCTTCGATTTCCTTCTCTTTAATGTGCAGCTAGTAACTTGACTTCCCCCTGTCCACATGGGGTTTGGGATTAGGTCACATCTGTCTGGTGAAGACTGGTAATTAAGGAGGGCTACCACATGAACACAGGGTCTAGAAGGTGGCTTGTTACTACTGTCCACAGCTACCTCTGTGTGCCAGGCATTATGCTTAGTGCCATGCCTGCTTTGTCGAATGGCATCCCGACCACAATCCTAGTACTGTTCCCATTTTCAGACGAGAAAAATCAAGGCATCCAAAGCTTAGTTACCAAAAACAGAAAGCCAGCTTAGGTACCAAGATCACAGTGCGAGTGACGGACAAAGTCCAGACCTGAACCCACACTTATCAGCTCCAAAACCCCTGCTCCTTTTCCCACTGCCCCCTCGACTGCCTCGGAGCCCCTCCGTCAGTCCAGAGCAGGAGCTAGGCTGGTGGGGCCCCAGCAGGGATGGCAGAACCTGTCGTGTCAGAGTCTCCCAGCGCACGGAGATGCACCTGGTTGGCAGAGGTGCACCAGTTGCCCCGACAGGCCTGGCTGGCACAGGGCACGGGCCTGAAGCCAGAGCCTGCTGGCCTTGGGCCAGCCTCTTGGGGCCGAGGTAATGCGGGGCCCGGAGCTGGGGTAGAGGGCTGGAAGCCTCTCTCCTCAGCTCATTAGCAAACATCTGGGCTCACGGAAAATGACCTGGAATGTGACTGGGCTACGGGGAGCTGCTCCCTCCTGGAGTCCCGGGAATGTGAGCTCCCTCCCGCAGGGCACGGGCTTGGGCCAGCTGTTTCCTCTAATCCCATCAGCCTGGGCTCGACAGGGGTCCAAACCTCTGCGCTCTCTTGGAGAGAAAGGGAAAACAAGCGAAGGCCCTCCTCCCCAGTCTGGCCCACTGACTGGGAAGGTTGGTACCAGGGCCCAGGAGAACCCTAGTCCTCCCTGTCCTGCAAGATAAAGACCAAGAGTGTCCACACGTCCAAGTGTCTGTGTCTGAGGGGGGGCATCAGGAATCATCACGGAGGGTTCTGGAGTCTTCCTGCTTGGGTTTGAATCCTTGCTCCATCACCCACTGATTGCAAGTTGTTTCCTGTTTAGGCTTCGATTTCCTTCTCTTTAATGTGCAGCTAGTAACGGCGTGTACGCTATAGAGTTGTCGGGACTCATTGATTTATTTAGCAAATACTTACTGTGCCAACTATGTGACTGATGGGCACAGACGTGCCAGGGATACAACAATGGGTTGGACCAACAAGGTGCCAGGCCTCAGGGAGCTTCAGGTCTGCCACAGGGAATCAGAGCGTGTCCACACAAGCCGAAGAATGGGTTTCTCATCATCTCTAAGTGTTATGGAGGAACTAAGCAAGCCAGAGTGAGTGATGAGCCTCCGAAGACACGGCAAAGAGGTGACGTTTGAGGTAGATTATGATGAGAAGGAGCCAGGATTCAAGGAGATAAATGGATGCAAAGTGCTCGGCACAGTTCCTGGAAAATAGCACATGCCCCAGAAAATGAAAGCTATTTTAGGGAGGTTTGTGTATAGCAGAAAGAAGGCAGGGAGTCAGAGGCCCTGGATCAGACCCAAGCTGTGGCGCAAAACTTTCTCTCACCTCACTAAGTAACCCACATCCAGAGTCTCAGTCTCCTCATCTGTGAAATGGGAATTTTAATAGTGCCCAAGTGCATACTTCCTGGGAGAATTCACTGGGGACGTGTGCGTGAAACACAGAGCCTGGTGACAGCTGGCCCTTAAAAAGTGAAAGCTACTAGGGTCCTCTCATCCCTTCCTGGGGAGAAGGATTTGCCTATGTTCACTGGGTGAGGCAGCAGCAGACCCAGGAGCAGCATCAGGCCGTCTTAACTTTGAGCCCAGCCCCTTGGCTGTTTCTTGCCTTCTCCTCCTGTCCCTGGGATTTCAGGAAGACTCTGGGCTCCACCTTGGGCTCCAAGAAAGCAAGAGCAGGGGATGAAATGGTGCACTAGGGGGTCTGCCCCTGAAGGGGTACACACGGCCCTGACTGGAGAGCAGGAATGAGGCCCCAAGGGTTATATGCCCCCCTAGAGAAAGTGTCCAATGTCCTTGGTAGGTTAGGCGAGAAATCAAAAACCAAGAAGAGGTATCAAGTGTTAGGAAGGGGGAGATGAGAAGAGAGGAGGGTCAGAGATGAGATTTAAATTCTGGGAATTTCAAAGTGGAAATTGAAACTCAAGTCGGCCTGACTCCGGGGCATGGCCTTCTCCCACCCTAGAGGTGGTTATGGCTGATTCCTTGTCTGTAATAGTGAACATGCCGATGGCACCAGGAATGTGGCCTAAATGCCAGGGACGGGGTGCCAGGGGCCGGCCCCAACCACTCACTGTGTTACTTTTTGGCTTCCTCCCTCTTCATTCTCCCCCTTCACCGTGGGGTTCAGCTGGGGTTGCTGAACCCCACAGTGACACCCAACCACCCCCAAGAGGCAGCTCCAGGGCTGGGTTCTTAGGACGGGGCCTCGTGCCTGGAATCCCTCCACCCTGCTGCTGCGGCCATCACGGCGACCAGGGCTGCCAGGGTGCTGGGCAGCGTTAGGCAGTCCATTCGCTTCTAACGGCCCTTCTCTGTTCTCCCATTTCTCAGCTCCCAGCAGCCCACACATATCCAGAGAGTAGGAGAAGAATTTTTCTCTCTTCAAGAGTTGGTCCTTCTGTGGATATTTAACGTCCCACAGAAAAGCTTTTTTTCCTTAAGGTTTTTGTGTTCCAGATAAATTCATTGAAAAGTCCTCTTGTTTAGGCACATGGATCTTGGAGAAAAAGGAGGCACAAAAGAGTATCATGTGAGTGCCTGTCCAGCCCCTCTACCAGGGAACCGGCTTCTGACCACATCCACCAATCAACACGCAGCACCTCAGGAGCCAAGTGTGCTCTCCACGAACCTGTGCTCCTGGCCAGAGCGCAGCCCGAGTGACACCCGACCCGGGCTCTTTGTCGGGAATCTGAGCTGAGAAGTATGGGGACTATGCTGGGGAGCTGAATTGCGTTAGGGACAGAATTCTGGAGAACTCTGGCTGCTGAAAGAGCTTCTGAGGACTTGGTTCTCAGCCCTCAGTATTCACCTTTCCTTGGATTCTCTGAACTTCTCCAGTGTCTTACAATCTTAAGCTGATTTGAAGGAGTTTGTTGTTTACCTCTCCAAAAGTCTTGATTAATATATATGTACACACACACACGCACACACACACACAACCACTTAAGTACTAAGTGACCAGGAACTGGACTAAGTACCAGGAAATGGAGACACAGTAAAGCGCGAGGCCTGCCCTGGAAGGGAAAAGGGCAGACACACCAACAGTGGGAAGCAGAGGCACAGAGGGACAGCTCTTTGGCAAGGAAGTTGCCCAGGCAAGAGGCTACAGGGCTTCAGAGAAGAGAGCAGTCTCGGGGGCCTGGTTTGCCTAGGAAAGCCTGGCTGGAGAAATGAGGATTTAAACAAAGGTTTTGAAGTAGGACCTTGGCAAATCGAGAAAGCAGTCCACGCTAAGAAAAGGCCCAGAAAAAGCGATCTTCATTGGATGAAAGACCTCCAGAGCATCCCAGCAGAGACCATTCAGATACACTTTCTGGCCTGGCCTGGACATAGGCGAGGACGGGCTCGTGCCGGAATCCCTCCACCCTGCTGCTGCGGCCATCACGGCGACCAGGGCTGCCAGGGTGCTGGGCAGCGTTAGGCAGTCCATTCGCTTCTAACGGCCCTTCTCTGTTCTCCCATTTCTCAGCTCCCAGCAGCCCACACATATCCAGAGAGTAGGAGAAGAATTTTTCTCTCTTCAAGAGTTGGTCCTTCTGTGGATATTTAACGTCCCACAGAAAAGCTTTTTTCCTTAAGGTTTTTGTGTTCCAGATAAATTCATTGAAAAGTCCTCTTGTTTAGGCACATGGATCTTGGAGAAAAAGGAGGCACAAAAGAGTATCATGTGAGTGCCTGTCCAGCCCCTCTACCAGGGAACCGGCTTCTGACCACATCCACCAATCAACACGCAGCACCTCAGGAGCCAAGTGTGCTCTCCACGAACCTGTGCTCCTGGCCAGAGCGCAGCCCGAGTGACACCCGACCCGGGCTCTTTGTCGGGAATCTGAGCTGAGAAGTATGGGGACTATGCTGGGGAGCTGAATTGCGTTAGGGACAGAATTCTGGAGAACTCTGGCTGCTGAAAGAGCTTCTGAGGACTTGGTTCTCAGCCCTCAGTATTCACCTTTCCTTGGATTCTCTGAACTTCTCCAGTGTCTTACAATCTTAAGCTGATTTGAAGGAGTTTGTTGTTTACCTCTCCAAAAGTCTTGATTAATATATATGTACACACACACACGCACACACACACACAACCACTTAAGTACTAAGTGACCAGGAACTGGACTAAGTACCAGGAAATGGAGACACAGTAAAGCGCGAGGCCTGCCCTGGAAGGGAAAAGGGCAGACACACCAACAGTGGGAAGCAGAGGCACAGAGGGACAGCTCTTTGGCAAGGAAGTTGCCCAGGCAAGAGGCTACAGGGCTTCAGAGAAGAGAGCAGTCTCGGGGGCCTGGTTTGCCTAGGAAAGCCTGGCTGGAGAAATGAGGATTTAAACAAAGGTTTTGAAGTAGGACCTTGGCAAATCGAGAAAGCAGTCCACGCTAAGAAAAGGCCCAGAAAAAGCGATCTTCATTGGATGAATGTGTGGCCCTCAGACCTCCAGAGCATCCCAGCAGAGACCATTCAGATACACTTTCTGGCCTGGCCTGGACATAGCCTCAGAATCCTTCTTCTTTTTTAAAATATGCATGTATTTGGCTGTGCTGTCTTAGTTGCGTCCTATTATCTTTTAGTAGCAGCATGTGGGATCTAGTTCCTTGATCAGGGATTGAACCTGGGTCCCCTGCATTGGGAGTGTGGAGTCTTAACCTACCTGGACCACCAAGGGAGTCCCAGTCTCAAAATCCTTCTTAACACAACTCCTCTAGGAAATCACCAAAGGAGACACATATGGCTTGTGAAGTAAGTTTATTCATTCGAATGAATTTGTCACTTCTAGGAAAATGTGTTTCAGGAATAGGTATCCAGTTTGACTGAAACAGAGGATAATAGACTAACATTTAGTTTCTCAGCGACTAGTCACTGAGTGCCTACTATGTGCCAAGCTCTATTCAGCTATTAAGGATACGGCAGAAAAAAAAAAAGCCAGAAAAGAAGACAAACCATGGGGTATCCCTGGAGCGCATGCGCCCAAAGCCAGTGCTCTCTATAGGAGAGGTCACTGCAATGGGAGGCCCACGCAGGCCAAAGAACAAAGATGGATGAAAAATAAGTAAATGAAAGACCAAAGTGCCCCCCGCCCTCGCAAAAAAAAAAAAAAAGAAATAAAAATAAAAACAGCAGTCTGGGAGGGTCTCCTTGAGGACATGCTGAGTGAAGACAGGAAGGAGATGCGAGAGCGAGTTGTGTGGACACCTGGGAGAAGATCAGGAGCAGCCCCTGTGTTTGAACCCTGTAGGGACGGAGGGCCAGAGCAGAACAGGGAACGGGGGGTAGGAGTCAAGGTCAGACTGGCACCAGGCTGGACCCACAGTCTGGGTCCATTTTCCTGAATTTGTTTTTTTCTCCAAATGGAGTGAAAAGTCACTGGAGGCTTCAAGCAGAGGACAGACATAATCCAGTTTAACATGGGCTGCCGTGTGGAGAATAAATTCAAAGTGGGCAACAGTAATAATATAGTGTAACATTACTATATACAAAGCACTGTTTCAAAAGGGTTTTCATATGTTCCCACAGTAATCTTTTGAAGTAGGTGTTAGCACCATTGCTCCCATTTACAGATAGGGAGATGGACACATGTGTGTGCTAAGCAGCTTCAGTCACGCCCGACTCTGCAACCATAGCCCGCCAGGCTCCTCTGTCCATGGGATTCTCCAGGCAAGAATACGGGAGTGGGTTGCCAGGCCCTCCTCCAGGGGATCTTCCCGACTCAGGAATCAAACCCGTGTGTCTTATGTCTCCTGCAGTGGCAGGCAGTTTCTTTAGTCTGAGCCACCAGGAAGTCCAGAGAAAATAAGAGAGAAAATAACTTCCACACCTCCATAGCATTGTGTCAGAATAGGATTCAAACCCCCAAAGTGTGACTTGAGCTCCAGCTCTTGGCTTCTGTCTTTGCTGCATGGGGTCAGGGCATTCGGTAGGAGGAAGAGATGGGGCCTCATGGTAGAGAAACTTCAATGCTAAGCTAAGAAATGTGGATCGATATTTTGGGCATTGCTGGGGAACCACCCAAAATTTCTGAACAGGAACCAACATGGATTAAACTGAGTTCAGACTGGTAAGAGGGGGAGAAGCTGAAGGCCAGGAGGTCCCTGGAAGATCTGCAGAGATTCTGGCAAGGTGAGAGCAATCCCCCACAGGTTCCTTTCCTCAGCTATACTGAGGCTGCTGGGGTCAAAGGAGAGAAGTCAGGAAGCCTCAGATGTGGGTGGACACTCACATGCTCTATGTCTCTATCTCCTGATCTTCAGGAAGGGCCTCTGTATAGGTTGAGGAAAGACCTGTAATTACCTCGCTACTCCTTGACACGAGGACTTTTCCTGGTAAAACAAGTAGAACCTGGGTTTTATCCAGGGCAGGCAAGTCTGGACCAGTGGTGGCAGGCCTTCTCTTTATTTCTATGGTGTGAGAGTCTGTCATGGGATATCACAGTGGACGGACCACCAGGTTAAAGGCATATGATTCTTTTGATCATAATTTGTTACGTAATTGATTATAAGAGAATCTTATTTAGCAGGCCACTCCACTTTTCTCTCAATAATAGAATGCCTGACCTCACATGTACCCTGCGTGACGGGAAGAAACTGTAACCACTGTCTTATGATGAGGCCCAGAGAGGTCAAGTGACTGGCTCATGGTGACACAGTGACCCAGGGAAGCAGCTCGAAGGAGAACAGAGGATGCTCTATGGTAGGAATTCGGGGAAGCTTTTCTTCCAACTGAAAGCCCACTGACCCACAGAAATGACCAGTTGGGGCCAGCCACTTAAAAGGTAAGTGAATCTAGGGGTTTTAAGAATATGGTAAACATTAAACATGACTGCCTAACTGAAACAGAGAAAGGATAAAACTCTCCCATAAATATAATGGACTCTGGGTCTTGATTACATCCAAAGATACAGGTAAGTGTCTCATAAGGAATGACAGACATTGGAGGACGTGCAAAGACCAAGCGAGGTCAGTGACCACACATGCGCGCACACACACACCCACACAGCTATGTCCTAGCTCTGTCTGCTAAGAGGCCTAGAAGCAGGGACACACCCGTGATGACGAGCGCACTTACTGATCTTGGTTTCTCACCGCCATTCTCCCTCAGGAGGAGCCAGGGCGGACTCCAAGGCTGGCCTAAAGCAAACACCAGAAGAGTCTGGATTGTCTAATGCTTAAAGAAGGGACCAGATGTCAAAGGATATAGGCACCAGCTTGAAAGAGCTCCTATTAGACAAATGTGGACAATCTGAGTGATATATATGGACAGTAATGGATTATAATCAATTTAACCACAAGTCTACACTGACATAAACTAATGATCAAACCAATGGGGAAAGTTCCTTCCTCAGAGAATGTCAAAAAATAAGGAAGAATGAATTTAGCAAATCATCAGTGGATGCTTGAACTATGATTGATAAGGAACAGCTTCAAAAATATATCCCCACAAAATTAAAGAGAAAAATAATAAATTTACAGCGAAGAAACCAGGCAAACAGCACACGTGTCCAAAGTCCACACCACTCATGTTGAGACAAACAGACACCATGTGCCTCCTGGTCTGATGGACGGCAACATCCTTGCCGCCGAAACTGCAAAACCTGAATCTAGTCCTGAGGAAACAACAGACAAACCCAAGCTGAGAAACAGTTCACAAAACAACTCGCTTTCACTCTTCAAAAATGTCAAGATCAAGAAAAACAGCTGGTGAACAGGGAAGCCTGGTGTGCCGAAGCCGTGGGGCATGACTGAGTCACTGAACTGAACCGCACTGAACTGTTCTGGATTAAACAGACAGGACAGCTAAGCACAGTGCTTGATCCTGAGCTGGATCCTAGACTGGGAGAAACAGACAATGTCAGCTGTTTTGACAACTGACAAAAACTGAATGTGTACGAATCTAATCCATAATTAGATACTACCATATTGATCAATACAACTGTAGTGATCACCTGATTTTGACAACTGTTCCATGGTTGTATGAGAATATATATTCTTATTCTTAAAAAACATACATTGAAGTATCTAGGGGTAAATAGGCATATCCCCAACTTCCTCTCATATGGCTCAAAAAACACTCTACATACACACATCAAGAATGATAAAGGAGGGGCTTCCCTCGTGGTCTAGTGGGTAGAGAGTCCACCTTGCAATGCAAAGGGCACCGTTTCGATCCCTGGCCTGGGAGGATTCCATGTGCCACGGAGCAGCTGGACCAGTGTGTCCAACTGAAAGCCAATGCGCCCAGAGCCGGTGCTGTGTGGAGAGAGGGGCCACTACAGTGGGAGGCCCACACAGGCCAAAGAATGAAGATGGATGAAAATAAATAAGTAAAAAACCAACAGGAGAGGCCAAAAAAAAAAAAAAAAAAGATAAATAAGAAACAATGTAGGGCTTCCCCTGGTGGTCCAGTGGTAAGGACACTGCCTTGCAGTGCAAGGGGCGCCGGTTCGATCCCTGGCCTGGGAAGATTCCACATGCCGCAGAGTGGAAGGACTGATGTGTCCAATCACCGAGTAGGAGCTCTGGGGCGCACGTGCCCGGAGCCGGTGCTCTGTGACAACAGACGCCACCGCGATGGGAGGCCCGCAGGAGCCAAGGAACAAAGACGGATGAAAATAGAGAAATGAAAGACCAATAGAAGCGGCCCGCCCGCTCCCCTCCCTTCCCAACCCGACCCGCCCAAAATAAATAAATAAATAAATCTTTAAAAAAAAAAAAAAAAAAAAGAAACAACGTGAGCAATTGGTAAACATGGGTAAAGGGTACAAAGGAATTCCTTGTATTATTTTCACAACTTTTCTGTAAATATAAAATAGTGTCAAAATTAAGTCATAAATTTAACCCCTTAAATCTAAGCCATGAAAGCAGTGAATATTGGGGGCTTCCCCTTCCCCTGGTGGTCCAGTGGGTAAGGACACCGCCTTGCAGTGCAAGGGGTGCCGGTTCGATCCCTGGCTTGGGAAGATCCCACGTGCCGCGGAGCGGCTGGACTGATGTGTCCAATCACCGAGCCGGAGCTCTGGAGCGCATGCGCCCAGAGCTGGCGCTCTGCGACAACAGACGCCACCGCAATGGGAAGCCCGCAGGAGCCAAAGCACAAAGACGGATGAAAATAGAGAAATGAAAGATCAATAGAAGTGGCCCGCCTGCTCCCCTCCCTCCCCAACCCGACCCCCGCCCAAAATAAATAAATAAATAAACCTTAAAAAAAAAAAAAGTAGTTAATATTATCATTATACATTATAAAATAGGTTTCCATCTTCTATCTAGTGATGGGGTGAATTTTATTGTCTATAAATAACATCTTAAGAAACTAATTGAGGACTTCTTTTTGACTTATTAGGACTTATTTAGGACTTTAAAAAAAGAAAAAAACTAATTGAGAGTCCAGTCATTAAGAATTTGCCTTCTGATGCAGGGGACACAGGTTCAATTTGACCGGGAAGACTGCACATACTCTGAGGCAACTAAGCCCAAGCGCAACAGCTACTGAGCCTGTGCTCTAGAGCCCTCAAGGTGCGACTACTGAACCTGAATGCCTACAGCCTTCTCTGAACAAGAGAAGCCAAAGCAATGAGAAGCCCACACACCACAACAAGAAAGCCCATGCGCAGCAAAGAAGAATCACACAGCCAAAACCAAACAAAACTGAAAGTGTCTAGTTTTTAAAATGTAGAGTCAGTAAAGTCACAATGCTTTAACATTTGCAAGGATTTAGCAAAACTCATCAGTAATACTGACCTGAAGCTCTGATTAACCATTATATTATTTTTTGAAAGACTGCCTCCTTTAGTCACAATTTCTGACTAATAAACAAAGGAATTATTTTTAACAAATATAGCTCATTTGAAATTGGACCAGCCTGTTCTTATCAATTTCAATTCCATGAAACTGACTCTGATTAATTTCAGTTCCATCAGGTTTGTATCAAATCATGTTTATGTTGGATTAAACCACTTTGAGTGATTCGTTCCAGTTAAAACAGTTATCAGCCAGCACAGCAGAGCAGTTAAGTGTTTGGGTTCTGAAATTGGGTAAAAACCCTGCCCATATCACCTCTTAGCTGTTTGTCCTTGAGTAAGTTAACATATCCTTTCAAAACCTGTTTCTTCATCTATAAAATGAGTATAATAGTATTTCTCACACAGGATTGTTGTAAAAATTAAGCATCACGATGTACATAAAGCCTTAGAATAATAACTAGCACAGAGCGGGTGCCCAATAAATATGAACTATCATTATATATTCATTTGAAGTGATCAAATTAAGTTCTGCCAGCCTCAAACTGGCTGGACCAGGAATAAAGATGGCTGGCAGTTGATAATGAGCTCCTTTTTCTAGTCCCAGTTTCTTCTCTATTAAAGGCTCTTCTTCTGCCCACTCCTAAACTCCTCCAGAATTCTTGACACCACCTTTCTCCACTCACATCTCCTACCTAACATCAGCGCCTTAAGAGAGTATCACACAACTGAGGCCAATTATCCAGAATGCAAACCGTCGGTCCTCATTCTGTTTCCTACCACACCAGAAGCTCCTGGAACTCTCAGGTTCCCACTGAATTTCTTTAGTGAGCTTTCCCTCCTTCCCTGCCTTGGTCTAGCTCTCAGTTAACTCTGGTCCTGGAAAAGCTTGGGTGGAGGTTCAGGAGGCTTTACTCATTCATGTGTGTCTCAAGAGAGTAGAGCAATAATGACGCCAATTCTTGTTCACGAAGACGATAGTGCTTTCCAGTCATTTCCAGCCTCTTTAATACCAGGAACTCATTTGAGAAACCTATTCTCTCCCTCAGATCTTGCTTAGACTCTTAAGAACCAACTCCTTGAGCCCAAGGATTATGCCCTGTTGGCTCTAGCACAGCCCCAGAGTACCGACCATAACCATCTTCAGTAGCAAAGACTTTATTTTCTGACTAATAAACAAAGGAATTATTTTTAACAAATATAGCTCATTTGAAATTGGACCAGCCTGTTCTTATCAATTTCAATTCCATGAAACTGACTCTGATTAATTTCAGTTCCATCAGGTTTGTATCAAATCATGTTTATGTTGGATTAAACCACTTTGAGTGATTCGTTCCAGTTAAAACAGTTATCAGCCAGCACAGCAGAGCAGTTAAGTGTTTGGGTTCTGAAATTGGGTAAAAACCCTGCCCATATCACCTCTTAGCTGTTTGTCCTTGAGTAAGTTAACATATCCTTTCAAAACCTGTTTCTTCATCTATAAAATGAGTATAATAGTATTTCTCACACAGGATTGTTGTAAAAATTAAGCATCACGATGTACATAAAGCCTTAGAATAATAACTAGCACAGAGCGGGTGCCCAATAAATATGAACTATCATTATATATTCATTTGAAGTGATCAAATTAAGTTCTGCCAGCCTCAAACTGGCTGGACCAGGAATAAAGATGGCTGGCAGTTGATAATGAGCTCCTTTTTCTAGTCCCAGTTTCTTCTCTATTAAAGGCTCTTCTTCTGCCCACTCCTAAACTCCTCCAGAATTCTTGACACCACCTTTCTCCACTCACATCTCCTACCTAACATCAGCGCCTTAAGAGAGTATCACACAACTGAGGCCAATTATCCAGAATGCAAACCGTCGGTCCTCATTCTGTTTCCTACCACACCAGAAGCTCCTGGAACTCTCAGGTTCCCACTGAATTTCTTTAGTGAGCTTTCCCTCCTTCCCTGCCTTGGTCTAGCTCTCAGTTAACTCTGGTCCTGGAAAAGCTTGGGTGGAGGTTCAGGAGGCTTTACTCATTCATGTGTGTCTCAAGAGAGTAGAGCAATAATGACGCCAATTCTTGTTCACGAAGACGCATAGTGCTTTCCAGTCATTTCCAGCCTCTTTAATACCAGGAACTCATTTGAGAAACCTATTCTCTCCCTCAGATCTTGCTTAGACTCTTAAGAACCAACTCCTTGAGCCCAAGGATTATGCCCTGTTGGCTCTAGCACAGCCCCCAGAGTACCGACCATACCACCACACACTCTGTACAGATTCAAGTAGCAGTACCCCCTTTTGAAATCCTCATGTTAGCATATACATTTGATCCTCAATGTCCATAGGATAGAGATGATCTTTTCCTCTTCTTAATGATGAAGAAAGCAAGGAACCCACAATAACGTCACATGGCACTAAAGTGGTCAAGTAGGAACTTGGACCCTGGTCGTCTTCTCTTGTAAACCCTGCCGCTTCCTTGCTCCTTGCCCATGTCTTCCTTGTGAGGCACTTTACCACTCTCGCAGTCACCCTGACTCTCAAGCTCCCTCCACATGAGGCTGCTGGGCGGACATGGGAACGTCCGCCCTGCTCCGGCCCAGGTCTTTAACCCTGACATCATCCCCTGGAGTCCGGGGGGAAATGGTGCTTGCAGCACACTTAGAGAGTAGTGATAGCTTCCAGATGAGCTGGTGGTTCTAAATTTAACATTCCTTTTGGTACTGAGAATTTCCACTTTCTCCCTTCCACCCCGTAGCATTTATGTAATTAGAAAGCATGCAACAGGAGATGGTTTGTCTCAGCAACTCTCGGGGATGAAGGCTGCCCCAGCCCCGTCAGTCCATCTTTGTGGAAAGACTGTGCAGAGTTTATTTGGACAGGTTCAAAAATAGGCCTTCAACAATACAATCAGATTGAACCACGAAAAGTAAAATGTAATTATGGCTTGGTTACATTTAAAAAAAAAAAAAAAGAAGTAAACAGTGAGGTTTGGGAAAATGGAAAGCAAAAGCACATAGATATATTTCCTTCGTTTTCAATTTCTGCATCTCCTGCAGGCAGGATTTCGAGATTGCATCCTTGGATCTTTTGAAATGGGCGAGGGGATGACAGTCCTGGAGGCAAGCTCAGTGGCGTGTGTTCTGAGGCCATTTCTCAGAACAAAGGCAGACTTCTGCACAAGGCCAATGTGGCCCCAATAAAGGCTCCCTCAGCAGGTCCCCGGAATGCCAAAGCCATTCACCTACGTGAGTTCAAAACACATACTGTTCTGGGCCAAATTATACAGTGTCGACTTCAGACAGTATGTATTTATATATGTTGGCAGGGCAGACCACTTTTGGGGCGCCGCAGCCTCATCCCTGTGTCCTGGGCCCTGCTGGGTTCCCACCGCTCTCTCCCCAAACCCTGGATTCCCTGGTATTTGGTTCCAGAAGGGCAGATGGGAAACACTCAAAGCTTCATAAGCCCACAAGGGAACAGGGCCCCCAAGGACGTGAAGTTCTAACGAAACTTTCAGTAGAACAGAATGTGAACCTTTGCCAGCACACTGGGACTTTCTGAAGGCTGATTTGAGACGGGGGCAGGGAAAGGGGACAAGATGGAGCATTGTGCAGGAGGCCCGTCTCTGCTCGGAGCTACAAGGCGGGAATATAAAGTACTCTGGAGTGAAAGCAAACAGCCAGCGCTTCCCTTGGCTGGCCTTTGCCCAGAACTCTTCCCTTGCAGAGCTCAGTTTCTCAAACACAAACGAGTGGTGTTTCAAAGATGCCGGGCAAAGGGATCCATGCAAAGAAATGCCTAAAACCTAATAACTTATAAGACAGAGAAAGAAGTCAGATTTCAGTGTCCATTTCCACTCCATTTTCTGCTGGCATATCTAGAGAATTAGTGGGCGTGTTGTATTTTGTTTTTGTCTTTTTTGGAAAGGGGACCTGTTGTTCTCCTCTCTGCCTGAATAAAGATGGAAAAATTATTGGGGGGGAATACTAACTTCTAAAGCAAGTATGGAGATGACAAGTATAAGAGATGAAGGAACCTGCCTGCAATGCAGGAGATGTGGGTTCAATTCGTGGGTCAGGAAGATCCCTGGATGAGGGTAATCCACTCCAGCACTCTTGCTGGGAGACTCCCAAGGACAGAAGAGCCTTGTGGGTTACAGTCCACGGTGTTACAAAGGGTTGGACATGACTGAGTGACTGAGCACAAGCACCCTTGATCATGGAATGAAGAGGGAAACGTGAAAAACAGCCAAATGGCTGTGGGAAGCTGTGGCCGTGATCCTACACTCCTGGGCGAGGCCCATCTTTCGGCTTCAGCTGATCCAAAGAAATGAAGAAGCCTGAGAGCCAAGGAGCCCGGACCGTCTGTACGGCTGAGAGCCCCTGCTGCCTGTTGGCCCGGAGCGCAGCACACCCTTCTGGGAAGGGAGCTGGGACGGAGATTGAGGAAGGCAAAGGGAGAAGGCAGCTCGACCCTCAATCTGTTCACCAGGACACTTGCAGCAACTGTCCCATCAACGTTCCAGACATGGGTTCAGACACCAGCACTACCCTGAGGCCCGCCCCACCCTCTACAACACTCCAGCCCCTGCACACTCTGGCGATAAGTGACCTACTATGGTTCTCTGACAAAAAAAAAAAGAGGCTTCCCTGGTGGTCCAGTGGGTAAGGACACCGCCTTGCAGTACAAGGGGCGCCAGTTTGATCCCTGGCCTGGGAAGATCCCACGTGCCACAGAGCGGCTGGACCAATGTGTCCAATTACCAAGTCGGAGCTCTGGAGCGTATGTGCCCAGAGCCAGCGCTCTGGGACAACAGAGGCCACCGCGATGGGAGGCCCATGAGAGCCAAAGAACAAAGATGGATGAAAATAGAGAAATGAAAGACCAACAGAAGTGGCCCGCCTGTCCCCCTCCCTCCCCACCCCCCCCCACAAAAGATAAAAAAAAAAAAAATCCAACAAGACCTGCGTCGCCATGATCCTGAGCCTTTGCAAAAGCAACCTTCCCTCTCTCCCTGCCTGGAATGCCCAATCAGCTTCCAGCCTCAGTCCACATTCTCTCCTCTGCCAGGCCGTCCTAAGGCTCTCGTTGGCTCTCACCGCACTCTGTCTACTCCCCTCCTCACCCAGGCCAAGCAAGCCTGAGTATCTGTCCTTGCATCAGACTCTCAGCTCCTCGTAGGGACCCATGCCTTGTTTCATCCACTGATCTCTGCTGCCTGTAACGGCTGAGCTCATGATAGACGGTCACTCAACGTTTAAGGGGATGAGTGGGATCACGTTCTGTCCATCTTACTTTTATTGTAAAGCGAGAGAAGACAGGCATGACTGCACTCTGAGATCCTGCACATTTTCAGAAGAAACTGCTACAATACGACCTCTGTGTCCAGCCTCTCTGGTTCAGGTGAAACCAAAGGGACAAACTCACAGAGGGGCATGAGCAGTGGCCCTTCTGCCCTCAGACTGCAGGTGCAACACGATGATGAAATCAACCTCAAACACGGCCTTCCGGCCAGCTGTGTGAGCCCCAGTCCCAGCCCACAGTGCTGGGGCCAGGGTGGTGGGTGCCGGGCTCTGTGAAGCTATGGGGAACCGTGACACCAATGGAGTCAGCCGCCAGCGCAGGGAGGTTCTGCACCTGTCCAGACAGCAGCCAGCTGACCTCAGGACAGCAGACGTGGCTGACAGGCCGGCCAGGTCCAACAGTGAGACCACCACCTGGGCACACAGAGCTGCCAGAGCACGCAAGGCTCCAAGACGGCCGTCCCCTTCCTCAGACAAGGCAGTGGCACTCTCCAAGCTCCAGCTCATGAGGCGGACGCAGTTCTGAAGACGACACGTCAAGGGGTGGGCGGGGAGGAACGCACAACGGCTGTGCTT
Source organism: Tragulus kanchil (assembly GCA_022376925.1). Taxonomy (NCBI): domain Eukaryota; kingdom Metazoa; phylum Chordata; class Mammalia; order Artiodactyla; family Tragulidae; genus Tragulus; species Tragulus kanchil. The sequence continues at coordinate 147,214,171 of JAIOJX010000032.1, forward strand.
CCAGGACGGCTCTGTAGAGAGAGGCTGGGCCAGGCGTGCCGGCTGCTGGCCGTCCAGATACACGTCTCCTCCTGCTCAGAGACCAAAGGCAAAGAAACGCGGCAGTGCATGGGGCTGCCTTTTTTTTGGTTTAATTTATTTCTTTTAAGACTACCTCCTTGCAATTTCCAGAGAGAAAATACAAAACAAGAAACAGACTTGGTGTCAAATACATAAACAGTGTACTGGAGTTTAAAGCATTACTGGTAACGCTGTTACAGAAGAGGGTCAGCTTACTCCAGGGCACTTCAGTATTCCTGAGGAATAAACATGATTTCTCTTCCCCTCCCACTGGGATGTTCTCAGGTGTAAATCACTGCTCTGGCTCCTGGAAAGGAAGGAGACTCAGGTTAGAACTGTGTGCGGCTTTCTGACAAGCCTCTCTAACTTGCCGCTGCAGGTCCGACCCAGAGAGCCCTACCACCCTGTTGGCTTGAATCTGTCTCACAAGAGGACCGTCTTCATCCCACCAGGTTCTTCAGAGTGGCTCCTAGCTCTCTGAGGGAAGAAAATGGGGAAGGAACAGAAGGCTAAACTAAAGTCGGTACTCGGATAACTGAATTCCTAAAACCCATCAAAGGGAGGGACCCGAGGCGGGTGGAGAGAGCACAGCTCTGGAATCAAATGACCAACTAATGATGGGAACTTTGGCAAGTTCCTCAGCCTCAGTAAAGTTGGGTTTTCTCATCTGCTGAATGACGGTAATAAAACCTCTCTCACAAATCTACTGGGAGAGAGGTCTAGAGAAAAAATACAAAGATACAGCACCCAGGACAGTCCGCGGGGCAGAGCAGGCGCTCAGCAAGCAATTACCACATTATGACTACCCTGAAAAAGCCCCGAGCTGGGATTTTGTTCCTCTCTTCAGAGAATGGAAGATGACAACATCGAGGCACAGACTCAAGTTCAGATAAAGTTACAAGGCCATGCCGCAGCAGCACACGCAAGGCTGTAAAAACTCCAACAATATTTTCCACAGTCACTCCCAGCCATTAAATATATACACATACGATCACCCCGAGCCATTAGCCATGACAACTCAGTTTGAAACAATGAAAACATTTTAAAACAATTAAAAGACCTAAAGCTCTTCTCCCTGTTCCTTTCTGTTCTCCTCCTGATTGGGCTGGGGTGCCAAGAGAGTGAGGAGCCGGGAGCAGTGGAAATTCCCTGTCGTCAGCCTGGTGCCACGCAGCTGCGCCCAGCTCGTGCGGTCCCGCTGGTGACCTCACCCTGGGGCTGGCGCAGGGGTGGGTCATGACTGCTGAGGGCCTGCAAGGCGCCCATCCTCTGTTCCCCGTCCTCTCCCCAGGCCCACAAAGGCTGGCCAGTGGTCAGTTGGCACTCGGAGCACATTCTCTGACAGGCACTACCAAGCTGGGGTAGCAATATTGTCATTTAAGATCTGCTATGCCTTGGGGCTCCAGCTTCTGATCAGACCCAGGACACTCACTTATACCCCATTTTCTGCCCTACTTGTTATCATGGTGGAACAATGGACGAGTCAATCACTCTTTCTTGGCTGGCCTCAACCATAATAACCAATATTTCTATTTATATAGCACCTTTGCAGTTTGAAAACATTTTCACATTTCATCAACCCTGTAGGCAGAAATTACCACCCTCATTGAATGAACACAATCACAGAAGTGACCAACTCAAGAGCACACAGACAGCACCACATGCAGGTGTCCTGGTTTCTGAGCTCTCTCCACGGGCCCCGGCTGCTGCCCAGACCACAGTAATTCTAGCTCAAGGGTAATCGAGAAAGTCGATGGTTCTACACACAGAGAGACCTATGAGTTCTTCATGAAGGTTGTGTTGCATAAAGGTTATGCCTTAGCATGCCTGAGGCCATGAGACCATGAGCACACTCAGTAAGACACACAACTCATTCATTTATTTTACATTTATTTGAGCACCTACTTTGCTCGAGGCCCTAGGGATACAAAAATAAACACCATCCCTGTTCAGAGGCTGCTGCACACAAACACTTTAGGAAACGCGAGACTTCCTTTCACTTGACGAACGTCTTACACTTTTTCATCTTGTTTGCATCATTAAAATACGTAGACAAAGACTTCAGCAGAATCATGAGGGACTTGCAGTCAAGAACTGGCCCTTTAGGTTTAGCCGAAATGTGGGTGAGATGCTTACAGGGCACGCTGAGGTCCTGAACAAAAGCGCTGCCTACAGATAGGAGATATTTCATATGAATTTACTGGAATGACACACGTTGAGGCAGGCTCCTGAGCCCCCGGATCGCAGCAGTGCTGCGATGACTAGCCGTTGATTCATCAGCTATCTGCGCTCGAGAGACTCCTTTGGGGAGTCAGAAGGAAGAGAGAGAAACATCTGCTCTGTACATACTTTGACATATTTTCCATGTAGAAGATACGGAGCCTGGAAATCATGCTGACAGTTGGAGTACGCCATTCCCAATCCCATTCCAGAACCAAAGGCTACTGGCCACATTCTTCCTGGTGAGCAGAAAAGGAAAATCCCAACAGGGAACCATTAAGAGAAAATAAAGTTTCTCTTGGGCTTCAATACATTTGCTTAGGGTTCAATCAACACTTAACATGCATAACACTGATGACTATAAAATGCCACACATTTCTGTCAACCAGAACTGTTAATCACCAGTCAGAAAAAAAGGGAGAGGGGCATCTACTGAGCACCCATGCCACTAGATCTGAAGTGGTAAGTGGTACAGTATGAAACCCGTAGACACAGTGGAACCTTTTCACTTTCCCATGTCAGTTCGAACCATCTGCTCATTTTAACCAATTCTTAAAACTTCTCATAAATATACCAGTAAGGTCTTTGAATTTTTAAAGTATGTAAGAACTTCACCAATATTTACATTTTGTGATTCTACTAAGTCAGGAGGTTTACTTAAGCTAAGGCCGTAGATGATCACTTCACATCAGCACTGGGTTAATTATGACTCTCCAGTTGTGTATTCCCCACCAGTTCTTCATGGAAATAGGTCAAAGTGACCCCTCTGGCTTCTTTTCAAGATCCAAACTTCAGAAGTTCTTCCACAAAATGAAAGGGACACTGCCTTCCCTTTGCTCAGCAGAATTTTGGGGCAAAAAGTGTGTTTATTTCTGGTCTACTTCTTTTCATTACCAGCAGGACTTTCGTTTTCAAGTTGTTTTAGAAAAAATTATAACTAATTAGAATTATTTGAGCTTGGAGATTTGACCAAATGACTCACTGGCAAAAAGTACAGGCTTTTTTTTGTTGTTGCTAATGATATCATATTTAAGATATCGGGCACCCTGACTCAGTGCCCAAGGGGAATTCTGGAGATGTCCAACCCATTTTGACCTCTTTTGAGCCTACAGTCTTTGTCTAGCTCGTTTTACAGTGGCCCACCTAGACTCATAAATGGATGGACTGGCAGCCACGTAATAACGCCTTCCAGAGGTGTCCCTGCCGCGCGTATGTATACACTGGGACACTACGCTGTAAAGGCAGTAAGGGCCACACTTACTTTTGAAGAAGGTAAGTGAGAAAACAACTCCTAATCCAAAGCCAGTACCTACAAAGGAGGAGGAAAAACATGTTAAACAACTTGACAAAACTAAAATCAACATTTTATAAATGTGAACACTCACAAAACAGACGATTTTAGAGAGAGACAATTTTGTCATTTCTAACCTTCCTTCTCATTGTCAGAGCCTCTGGTCCCCTTTGCCCCCGCAGGGGATAAGAACTTTCTTCCCCATTCTGTCTAGACAAGTCTTGGGGGTGGGGGTGGGGGAAGGAGCGAGGAGACAGTTCTTGAGAAGATGCTCTTTGCATGGCTTTCGAATAGCCTCCAGCATCTTGGGCTCCCTCCCCACCTTCCCCAGGGGCTCTGCAGCCAGCACTTCAGGTCAACAATGCTGGTGGGAAGTTCTCCTGGCTGTTTCAGCGTTTTGAGTGATGGCTCCTTTTTTTGAGGAAGATGGAAAGGAGCAATTCAGAACAGCTGCTGAAGGTGGTCACAAGTCAGAGTCTAGACAGAGGAAGTCACTTCCTTAAACAAATACCTAATTTTAAATTAAACTTCACAGGAATCTTAAGCTCAGGGCAAAAACAAAAAAACCACCACATCTTCACTTTGACCAGTCTTTCTCAAACCTTAGTCATTCTATTACTATGGTCATAATTGTTGCTAATGTGTACATCATCTGCACTCTTATTTTCTTTAAGAAGTATTAATGAATGTATTTAATTACATAAATTCAACTTCAACTTAAATGATAGATATAATCATAGATTTGAGTGCTACCTATTTTTTTTTATAAGGTGTGTTAAAATGAATGTAGAACCATTAAAATAACAACATCTGTCTGTGGTACCATTTTATTCACATACTGTAGAGACACAAGCCCCAACTTTGAGATAAACTTAATTTTCAATTATCAAAAAAGTAAGCTACACATGCCAAGGAAGAGAGCCAAGATCTGAACTGGTTTTTTCCTCAGACTTGACAGACAATTGTTTTCAGAGCATTCTGACGATCTTTACTAAGTGTCTGCCCCATGATCCAACAAAGCCCCGACCAACCTCTCTACAGTTAAGCATCACATAAAAGTCCCAGTTCTCACTGGTTGTAATGATTTTCAAATACAAGCTGTTGAAATTCCAAGAGTTTCTTCCCTGTCTAACTAAGAATACAGGCTAGTGCAATGTGAACACCCAGAGTTCTCCTCATTTAACAAATCTGACCTTTCTGCTACAAACAGAAAGCTTCAAGCAAGTAACCCAATCCACACTTCTCTTGCTTCATCTATGCAACAATCCAGTTGACGCTGGCCTGAAGAAAGCGTTTATGCCTTATTCGTTATTAATAATGAGTAATCATTATTTCCAGGATGATTTCTGGTGATTCGTTCTTACCATCTATATGTGGCCATGATGTGTTTCCTTCCTATGACTATACCCTATACAAACATGAATTTTAGTTAAAAATCATTACTTTGTACTGTCGGATAGACCCTACACTAGGTACTGCGGCCCAACTTTAAAATGCAACATCTGAATATCCATCATGTTATCCCAATTACCATGTCAGTTAATAAAGGGATGAAAAACCAGTCAGGTTACAGACTACAATGGTCAATCTCTTCCCAAGGCTGCCCTGGTGGCTCACAATGGGTAACCTATTCCAGTCTGACATTAAGAGAAGGAAAAGGAACAAACATCAGTATTTCCCTTGAGTACCCAACACTCCCTCCCTACTCCACCAAAAATTATCTTTTAAACCAAACATCACCCTGAGATGGTATTATCCCTTGGTCTCCAGATGCAAAAAGGAACTTGCTCAAGGACATGGTTAGTTAGTGGAAGAGCACTGAACTAGGCTCAAGTCTGCCAGACTCCAAACCACCATATCCACTCTGTCCGGACATTGCATTTCCCTACAATTTCAAGCCCTGAACAATCGATACCTCCCGAGGAGAAAATGGAGCATCATGATCTCTACTGACAGTGAAGCAGAATACAGCCAAACACCAAACTGTGCCTCCCATTCAACAGCCCAGAACGCTAGGCAACAAGCGTAAGTAACAAGTCCACACAGGGCCAGCTGCACTTGTTCGGATCCATTCCCAGGCTAATCCTACAGCACATGTCACACAGTCTACCTGGCAGGTGTGATGCAAGAACTTTAGAGAAATGGCAGCTATCGCCGTCCACACTCCCCAGCAAGAAGCTGCTGTGGCTTGGTGTATAAAATGGCAAAGGGTTCAATTTCAAAGCAACTTGTATCACTCCCTTGCAGCTGGAAGATGAATAAGACAGTAAATTGGTACTAGAAAATGAGGTAAAGAATTTGGACTGGCCTACCGATTTCAAACCAGGCAACGGGATGGGGAGGTAGCCAGTAAAAACATAATGGCTTCCCATCAGAGCTCGTGGTCTTCTCCATCTGGAAGGCAACTTTTTGGCAAACAAATCAAAAGCCCAAAAGGAAAATACTTCAGCACTTTTCTTGTCCCTCTGATTCCATGCCTGTCTCCACTTTCCCCCAAGGAAAGAAAGCTCTCTGATTCTCAACTTTTCCTAACAGTAGACCAAGAACGATGCGGAACCCAATACTACCAGTACCACTCTACCACAGAGAGGAGAAATGCTTCAACATCAACCAGGACAAAGTAGAAAATCTTTCCTCTCTAGACTTCGCCAAAGTTCAAGTAAGTGTCTGACCACTCAAGTTTTGCTCTTACTAAAGGCATTTACCTGTAAGTATACATTGAGATCAAAATCACAGTTCAGACTAGCCCGAAGCAGGGGGTATACTCTATGGTCTTAAGTTGAGCTGCTACATCTTCAATTTGTATGAGTAATTTTTTTCTTTTTTATATTTTTTAGACAAGTCTGTTCCCTTCATAAAACTGTATGTTTAAGTGCCATGTTTTACTTTAAGTTAGATGGTATTATCCCTTGGTCTCCAGATGCAAAAAGGAACTTGCTCAAGGACATGGTTAGTTAGTGGAAGAGCACTGAACTAGGCTCAAGTCTGCCAGACTCCAAACCACCATATCCACTCTGTCCGGACATTGCATTTCCCTACAATTTCAAGCCCTGAACAATCGATACCTCCCGAGGAGAAAATGGAGCATCATGATCTCTACTGACAGTGAAGCAGAATACAGCCAAACACCAAACTGTGCCTCCCATTCAACAGCCCAGAACGCTAGGCAACAAGCGTAAGTAACAAGTCCACACAGGGCCAGCTGCACTTGTTCGGATCCATTCCCAGGCTAATCCTACAGCACATGTCACACAGTCTACCTGGCAGGTGTGATGCAAGAACTTTAGAGAAATGGCAGCTATCGCCGTCCACACTCCCCAGCAAGAAGCTGCTGTGGCTTGGTGTATAAAATGGCAAAGGGTTCAATTTCAAAGCAACTTGTATCACTCCCTTGCAGCTGGAAGATGAATAAGACAGTAAATTGGTACTAGAAAATGAGGTAAAGAATTTGGACTGGCCTACCGATTTCAAACCAGGCAACGGGATGGGGAGGTAGCCAGTAAAAACATAATGGCTTCCCATCAGAGCTCGTGGTCTTCTCCATCTGGAAGGCAACTTTTTGGCAAACAAATCAAAAGCCCAAAAGGAAAATACTTCAGCACTTTTCTTGTCCCTCTGATTCCATGCCTGTCTCCACTTTCCCCCAAGGAAAGAAAGCTCTCTGATTCTCAACTTTTCCTAACAGTAGACCAAGAACGATGCGGAACCCAATACTACCAGTACCACTCTACCACAGAGAGGAGAAATGCTTCAACATCAACCAGGACAAAGTAGAAAATCTTTCCTCTCTAGACTTCGCCAAAGTTCAAGTAAGTGTCTGACCACTCAAGTTTTGCTCTTACTAAAGGCATTTACCTGTAAGTATACATTGAGATCAAAATCACAGTTCAGACTAGCCCGAAGCAGGGGGTATACTCTATGGTCTTAAGTTGAGCTGCTACATCTTCAATTTGTATGAGTAATTTTTTTCTTTTTTATATTTTTTAGACAAGTCTGTTCCCTTCATAAAAAAACAACATGGAAAATTATGTTTAAGTGCCAATGTTTTACTTTAAGTTAGCTATCACGGTTAAATTTAAGAGATAAACACTGGTGGAACTGCTGATGAGTTTAACAGGTTCAAGTTCTCACATGCTCAATTTTCTTTTAAAAGGCAACATGTTGCTTCAAAGAAAGTCCCACCTGATCAGGGGACACCAACTCTGCAGCTGTTTCCACTAAAGACTGGCACCTCTAGGCCAGGTTTCAACTTTATAACAATAAAACATGAAAGGTTTGTCTTACAATAAAAACAAACCAACATGGAAAAAGAGAAGAGTTTTCTCTGCCTTTGGCCACTTTTTTTTTGTTGTTGCATGACAAGTTCTCTTAGAAGAAAAAAGTCAAAGGAAAAAGTACAAAGCATTTTTCACCTTCCCTGGAAGCAAATATTTAACTATGAATAAAATTTATATAACTGTGCCTCCCTTTTAAACCTGTTCTTTTGGCCCATGCTGTGTGGAGTGACAAATAACCCTAAAGTAAAGAAATGCCTGATTGTAGGTACACATCTTCCTAATGGCAAAGTCCACCAAGGGGGAGGCAGGGAACAAGGCAAAAAAAAAAAAAAACCCTACAACAGAGAAGCCTTATGGAATTGACATTAGGCAAGAAGCCCATGCTCTGAAACCCTTTTTTTTTGGGGGGGAAAAGAATTGGCACAAATTCTTTCCAAAAGAAATTACTGCGAATCAGTCTAACCCGGCACTAATGATTAGTGCCCAAGAGGACATCATAAAACCGGCCAGTAGATACCAAGAACGATGAACCCAATACTACCAGTACCACTCTACCACAGAGAGGAGAAATGCTTCAACATCAACCAGGACAAAGTAGAAAATCTTTCCTCTCTAGACTTCGCCAAAGTTCAAGTAAGTGTCTGACCACTCAAGTTTTGCTCTTACTAAAGGCATTTACCTGTAAGTATACATTGAGATCAAAATCACAGTTCAGACTAGCCCGAAGCAGGGGGTATACTCTATGGTCTTAAGTTGAGCTGCTACATCTTCAATTTGTATGAGTAATTTTTTTCTTTTTTATATTTTTTAGACAAGTCTGTTCCTTCATAAAAACAACATGGAAAATTATGTTTAAGTGCCAATGTTTTACTTTAAGTTAGCTATCACGGTTAAATTTAAGAGATAAACACTGGTGGAACTGCTGATGAGTTTAACAGGTTCAAGTTCTCACATGCTCAATTTTCTTTTAAAAGGCAACATGTTGCTTCAAAGAAAGTCCCACCTGATCAGGGGACACCAACTCTGCAGCTGTTTCCACTAAAGACTGGCACCTCTAGGCCAGGTTTCAACTTTATAACAATAAAACATGAAAGGTTTGTCTTACAATAAAAACAAACCAACATGGAAAAAGAGAAGAGTTTTCTCTGCCTTTGGCCACTTTTTTTTTGTTGTTGCATGACAAGTTCTCTTAGAAGAAAAAAGTCAAAGGAAAAAGTACAAAGCATTTTTCACCTTCCCTGGAAGCAAATATTTAACTATGAATAAAATTTATATAACTGTGCCTCCCTTTTAAACCTGTTCTTTTGGCCCATGCTGTGTGGAGTGACAAATAACCCTAAAGTAAAGAAATGCCTGATTGTAGGTACACATCTTCCTAATGGCAAAGTCCACCAAGGGGGAGGCAGGGAACAAGGCAAAAAAAAAAAAAAACCCTACAACAGAGAAGCCTTATGGAATTGACATTAGGCAAGAAGCCCATGCTCTGAAACCATTTCTTTTGGAGAGGAAAAAGAATTGGCACAAATTCTTTCGAAAAGAAATTACTGCGAATCAGTCTAACCCGGCACTTGAATGCATGCTTAGTGCCCAAGAGGACATCATAAAACCGGCCAGTAGATAAACACACATTTTTAGAAAGAAGCAATTCCTTAACAGTTCATCTCATACTATTTTAGTAACAAAACAACAGAGAACTCACTCCACTAGCTACATAAAAAATACTGTCTCATTCTACGTCCTACTGGATTTTATAACACATTTTAAAAAGAAACCAACAGCGGTAACCCAGCGTATACCCTAAGTCACATATTTTATGAGAAGGTGGGGTGAGGGACCTATGCTGATGGCCGTTACTGTGACGCATGGACAGTTTGTAGTCAGCTGACCCAACTCTTGAAAAGACCTTTGTTCTCTCTATGCCACATATCATGAAGCTTGGCTTCACTGAAATATTAAGAAAGCAAACATAACCAGCAAGAAATAAGAAGCAGGCTACATAACCTGACTACAGGCCTGGGATAGAAACGGGTGTTTTTTTGGAGTGGGGAGAAGGGTGTCCTACAAGGCAGGAAGGATCTTAGTTTTCCTGGCCGGGGATTGAACCCGGGCCCCCTGCAGTGGAAGTGTGGAGTCTTAACCTCTGGACCATCAGAGAAGTCCCAGAAATGTACTTTGGATGTTAGTCCCTAAGCATAACAAGTTGGGAGAAATAAAGGTATCTATGGAATCAACTTGGTAGAAGTTGTAATTGTCAATAAGCGTTCAGTTGAGGAAGAATAACTCGTTTGGGAGAGCATAAAAAAAAAATCCTAAGAATGTAAACTGGAACAGCCACTATGGAGAACTGTGTGGAGATTCCTTAGAAAATTAAACATAGAGCTACCACATGACCCTGCAATCCAACTCCTGAGCATATCCAGAGAAAAACATGGCCCAACAGAGACACATGCTCCCCAGTGTTCACTGCAGCACATGGAAACAACCTAAATGTCCATCAACAGAGGAAAGGATAAAGAAGGGGTGTGTGTGGGTGTGTGTGTGTGTGTGAAGGGTGTGTGTGTGTGTGTGCCTGTGTGTGTGTGTGTGCCTGTGTGTGTGTGTGTGTGTGTGTGTGAATATTCCTTGGCCATTAAAAAGAAAATAAGGCCATTTACAGCAATATGGATGGACCTAGAGAGTGTCATACTGACTGAAATAAATCAGACAGAGAAGGAGAAGTATCATATGACATCCCTTTTATGTGGATTCTAGGAGGAGACGATAAAGATGAACTTATTTACGAGGCAGAACGGGACTCACAGACTTAGAAAATGAACTTATGGTTGCAGAGGGGAGGGGATGCTTGTGGACTTTGGGAAAGTCATGTACACACTGCCAATGTCTGAAATGGATAACCAACAAAAATCTACTGTATAGCACATGGAATTCTACTCAATGTTATGTATCAGCCTGGATGGAAGACGGGTTTGGGGGAGAATGGATGCATGGGTATGTATGGTCAGGCCCCTCCATTGCTGACCTGAAACTGTCACAAAATTGTCAATTGGCTCTACCCCAATAAACATAAACATGTTTCTGGTGTTAAAAAAAAAAAAAAATGTATATATATATATATATATATATATATATATATATATACATATATATATGATAATCACTGGAAAAAAATATATATTTAGCTCAAGGTAAATTTACCTTGTTAGTATGACCCCCCCCCCAAAAAAATAATCCTCAGAAAGTCACTTACAAAACATTTCCATGAAAGACTGATCACAGGCGAAAGAAAGCCACAGACTCGTTTTATTTATCAATAATTGATTATATAAGTAAGACCACACTCCAGCTTATCAATGCAGGAGACCCCAGGTTGATTCCTGGGTCAGGAAGATCCTCTGGAGAAGGGATAGGCAATCCACTCCAATATTATTGGGCTTCCCTGGTGGCTCAGGTGGTAAAGAATCCACCTGCAATGCAGGAGACCTGGGTTCCTCCCTGAGTTGGGAAGAGCCCCTGGAGAAGGGAAAGGCTACACACTCCATTGCTCTTGCCTGGAGAATTCCATGGCGCGTCCATGGGTCGCAGAGTCGGACACAACTGACTGAGCAACTTCACTTTCCACCTTAAGAATTTAAGAACGTTGTTTTAAATGTCAGTTAAGTCCAATGAGAGGTTATCAATATTAAATCTTGATTAGCTTTAATTTGGGGGCTTTTTGTTTTATATCAATAATTACTTTATTTTTATTTTTTTTTTTACACCAAAAACTTTTTTATTGGGGTATAGCCAGTTAACAATTTTGTGATAGCTTCAGGTGAACAGTGAAGGGGCTTGGTCATACATATATATGTATTCATTCTCTCCCCAACCCCCTCCCATCCAGACTGATACATGAGCAGAGTTCCATGTGCTTGATTACTATTTAAAAATTAAAAATGCAAAGCAAAACTCCATTTTACTTTGTATAATATATCTATGATGTATGAGCAAAAACTCAAGTACCATATTCAATTGGCAGCTTATGAATACGAGAAACGAAAGAGCCGAGGAGCCATGTGCCAAACAATTTTATTCTTAAATGACTGAATGAAAAGATGCAGCTTCCAAAAAGTGAGAGAGCTGCTTTCCCGCTGTGTGGGACAGCAAGAGCACGGCTGCCGCTGCAGCAAGCAAGTCCAGGCCTGGCCAGGCTCCTCCCGCCAGCTCTGTGATGTTGGCCTGTGCCTTGACCTCCCCGCCCTCAACGCGCTCACCATCGACAGCACTGCTGTGTTAGAAGGTAAGGATTCTGCACTCTGACACAGACAGATGTCGATGAACGGTAGTAAGTTCTGCTTCCTCTCTAAAAAAACTCAGAAGACCTCAAAAGTGTAACGGAAGAGTTAATCCTCTATTAAAACACAACTCCCTGGCTTGTGGAGGACCGCACTGTGGGTGAACCACAGGCGAAAACTGGGAATCTCCCCCCACTCCACTCTGTGCATAGCTGACTTTACTTCAACTGTTTATAGAAATACATATTTTTTTTAAAAATAGAGTATTCCTTCAGATTCAACATGAACTAGAACATTTTGCTTTGAAATATAACATTTTCCTAGAGCTGTCTTGTGCTTAATAAAGCTATATTTATGCTTTGAACATGGATCAATATCAAACTGACCTATTTATAATGGGTGTGCTTTCCTGTTCAATCACGTTTCTATCAACACTATTACAATCATCAAATGCATTTGTTATTACAGAACAAACAAGAATGTGCTTTTATAGAAAAGTACCCATGGGACTGAGTTTAGTAAGAATTATATTTCCAAGAAACATTCCTGATTTATTAAAGATGCTCAGGGCCCAATTTATGAGGGGAAAAAAATAGTTTTAAGTCAACTCCAAATTGTGTTACTTAATCCTTTGAGGCAAAGACAGATTGTCCCAGGTGTCCATGTGTAAATGCCAAGTCATGTGAATTACACTAGAGAGTGTGCCAGGCCAACGGCCCCAAGACGGTAAATGCAGTCTGTGTTCATCAGCGTCTCGCAAGTCAGCACTGCCGCAGGGCGTGTAGGAAGTGGACTAAGAAGGTGGCCATTTCACAAGACCTTCACCTTCCCGTGCCTCTCAAACTAGACAGAGGCTGAAACCTCCGTAGGAACTTCTCGGGTGGACATCAATTACCGGGATTCTGATCGGAACAAGTCAAGCGGTCATCCGAGAGGAGCGGAGACAGAAGGCAAATGTGGAAGTCATTACAGTACTGGTGTGCTCTGCTTCGGGAAAAGCCAACGCGCAAAAAGTGTTCTCTTAAATGAGTGCAGACAGCACACGAGCCGCTTTCATACTGTGGACAGCAGTGCAACTTTCCAGAACGCACAGAAGAAACAGGACTGTATGAACTTTACTAAAATACAATTAGTTAATTACTAAGTTTCAAAAACCACAATAAAAGATGCCATTGCTGTTGTTTAAATCACTGAGTCATATCCAACTCTTTTTCAACCCCAAGGACTGATGGGCCTCCCTGGTGGCTCAGACAGTAAAGAATCTGCCTGCAATGCAGGAGACTCGGGTTTGATCCCTCTGTGCACTGGCTGGAGAGAAAATGAATTCAAACTGTTCAAAGGACAAGGCCCTTTCCTCCCAATACCACCTCATCAACACCAGTAATCAGATTCTCATCCTTGTGAGAGTAAATATAAAAATCAAGGATTCATTATACCCTGTGTATGCATCATGACAGCTATTATGTGGTTGCCTATTTTGTTTCAAATGAAAAACCAACAGAGAAACAAGAACCAATAGTTTCTTTTTCCTTATACTTAACTTGACCTATATTTATTAGCATTTACTAAGTAGAAAGCACTAGGGATACATTTCTTGGAAAAGAAAATCACTGGAGTATATAGTGCTTATTCTTCAAAAAGTGGGAATTGTTACACAGCTGTTACACTTCAATTATAGCATTGTGTGGACTATGGGGTAGGACAGGTTAAACACTATGGAGAATACTGGTTACTTACTTACTAGTGGTATGTCTCATACTTGAACAAATTAAATACCCTCTCTAGGCATGCCAGGTTTAAACCGGTAAATGCAGTCTGTGTTCATCAGCGTCTCGCAAGTCAGCACTGCCGCAGGGCGTGTAGGAAGTGGACTAAGAAGGTGGCCATTTCACAAGACCTTCACCTTCCCGTGCCTCTCAAACTAGACAGAGGCTGAAACCTCCGTAGGAACTTCTCGGGTGGACATCAATTACCGGGATTCTGATCGGAACAAGTCAAGCGGTCATCCGAGAGGAGCGGAGACAGAAGGCAAATGTGGAAGTCATTACAGTACTGGTGTGCTCTGCTTCGGGAAAAGCCAACGCGCAAAAAGTGTTCTCTTAAATGAGTGCAGACAGCACACGAGCCGCTTTCATACTGTGGACAGCAGTGCAACTTTCCAGAACGCACAGAAGAAACAGGACTGTATGAACTTTACTAAAATACAATTAGTTAATTACTAAGTTTCAAAAACCACAATAAAAGATGCCATTGCTGTTGTTTAAATCACTGAGTCATATCCAACTCTTTTTCAACCCCAAGGACTGATGGGCCTCCCTGGTGGCTCAGACAGTAAAGAATCTGCCTGCAATGCAGGAGACTCGGGTTTGATCCCTCTGTGCACTGGCTGGAGAGAAAATGAATTCAAACTGTTCAAAGGACAAGGCCCTTTCCTCCCAATACCACCTCATCAACACCAGTAATCAGATTCTCATCCTTGTGAGAGTAAATATAAAAATCAAGGATTCATTATACCCTGTGTATGCATCATGACAGCTATTATGTGGTTGCCTATTTTGTTTCAAATGAAAAACCAACAGAGAAACAAGAACCAATAGTTTCTTTTTCCTTATACTTAACTTGACCTATATTTATTAGCATTTACTAAGTAGAAAGCACTAGGGATACATTTCTTGGAAAAGAAAATCACTGGAGTATATAGTGCTTATTCTTCAAAAAGTGGGAATTGTTACACAGCTGTTACACTTCAATTATAGCATTGTGTGGACTATGGGGTAGGACAGGTTAAACACTATGGAGAATACTGGTTACTTACTTACTAGTGGTATGTCTCATACTTGAACAAATTAAATACCCTCTCTAGGCATCAGCATCTTTGTACTGAAAATAGGAATAGTAGTAGTGCCCATCCCTAACTGAGAAGAACAAGGATGAAACAGCATATAATGTGCAAAAAGCCTGCATCGCACACAGTAACTGTAAATGTCTTCTCCCACAAAAAGAATTTCAAGAACAAATACTTACTGAGCCCCAAAGGGCAATAATACTGGGCTAGACAAGAGTCAGAAGCAAATAAACATCTCTTTCCTGGGAGGCTGAAGATCAAGAAGGAGTAACAAGTCAGGTATCCGGAAAACTGCAGATTCTCTGTGCCAGGAGAGGGACAGTGTTCTGCCAGTCGACAGGAAGGTGGGAACACATTTAGCTGAGAAGATTTTTTTTGTTGCCTCTAAGTCATCATTGCTTTTCATCCATCTTTATTCTTTGACCTGTGTGGGCCTCCCATTGCAGAGCACTGGCTCTGGGCGCATGCAGTCCAGAGCGCTGGCTCATAATTGGACACACTGGCCCAGCTGCTCTGTGGCACATGGGATCTTCCCGGGCCAGGTATTGAACCGGTGCCCCTTGAACTGCAAGGCAGACTCTTCACCCACTGGATCACCAGGGAAGCCCTGTCTTTTTTTAATCTTCAAGAAAGAGGTGGCATTTGAGTTGCCTTAAATGGTAAACCTTTAAGTCAGTGTTGGGGCAGGGGACAACCACCCTACTCAGTAGCCACAGAAAAGCAGGGCTAGTGCAGGGAAATGGGGGCGGAGCAGTGTAACTGGGCACAAGGCATGTCCCTGAGAGCAGCAGATAAGGCTACAAAGGGATGGGCGCCTCTGAAGGCACCGGGAGCTGGGCCAACATGTCTGCACAGCACTTAATTCAACAGGCAGGGGCTTCCCTGATGAGTTTTAAAAAGGCAAACTATGACTGATGCTGTGCTTCAGAAGAGGTGTCTGACGAAGGTGTGCAGGATTACTTGGAAAGGAAGAGGCATTTTGCTGGCAAAATCTACAGAGTTTAACAACTGATTAAGTGTGTGTATGTGTGTGTGTGTGTGTGTACGTATCTGGGGTTTTCGGGATGCAGTGGGGATGGCTGTCAAAGAAAATGCTGAGAACTTCTACCTGGATAATTATAAAAACACTGGTGCTATTTAAAAGCCACCCAATAACCTTTTAATACAAAATTTCCTTAATATACCTAAAGTATAACTTGATTTATACAAATGCAACATCTACAATATTTTCATGAATACCTAATAATCCTGGTCGCTAAGCACTTAAGACTTCAGGAACAAATTATCTCATTTCATCTTCACATTTAATAAATTCTTATCAGCCCCATTTTATAGACCAAGAGATTGAGACACAGAAGGGTGAAGTAACCTGCCCCAGGTCACATGTCTGGGATTGGAACTTGGGAAACCTGACTCCAGAGGCCTGGTCTCTGGTTGCCATGTTACTGTGCCACCAGTGTGGCCTCCGCAGAGACGTACAAAGCTCTTACAATCATCCTGACTTGCCAAAGGAAACGAAATAACCCTCCAAAATTCATCCCAGCCCACACTTTGTTTGGCCATTTCCTTCATGACATGAACTGAGCACCCACTGTGTGCAGGCCCTGTGCTAGGCCCCAGGAGATGAGCTCACGGTCGAGTGCTGGAGTCAACTCATGAGGACAAGGAAGACCTTGAGGAGCAGGAGGCGCCAGCGGCACCGCGAAGGGCACCCAGACCAGCTGGAGGTTAGAGAAGGGAGTGGGAGAGAAGGCAGCGAGCACCAGGCTGCAAGGGGCTCCTGGCTGTAACTCACCACGCGGGAGGCAGGAGACTCAGCAAGGCGGTCTCCACGGCAAAGGGTTCTTGGTCTCCCCCACAAGCCACAGGGAAGCAAAGACAGAGACCAGGCAGGGAGACCACAGATCAGATGTGCACTTTATAAGAGCCCACGCAAGCAATGCTGACAGAGCTACAGAAGGCTCCCTCAGAGATGGGGACCCCAGGGGGAGACAGCCACTGCAGCAGCCCAGGCAGGAGCTTGGTCGACTCCAGATGCTCTCTTCTCTACCATCGACTTGAAAACTGTGATCTTACACACTTTGGTCCCTCCTCCACACCCTTCTCCCCTTTGTGTGTTCCATGTTGAGCAGAAACAAAAGAGACAGTACTAAAGGTAAGCAGGACGGGGTAAAGCAGGTCTCTGACCAGGGCTTAGAAATTTCTCAGCAGTGGGAGTGACCACAGTTAATGCTGACTCTTACTGAGGGATCCTTAGGTCAAGATATAGTCATGCAAGGGATACACAGAGATGGAAAAGAGGGTCAAGTATTTGTTTTATATTACTTTTTTTTTTTCCTTTTGGCCACTTCTATTAATCTTTCATTTATTTATTTCCATCCATCTTTGTTCTTTGGCCTGTGTGGGCCTCCCATCAGTGACCCCTCTTCTCGCAGAGCACCGGCTCTGGGCGCATGCGCTCCAGAGCTCCGGCTCGGTCATTAGACACATCGGTCCAACCGCTCTGCAGCACGTGGGATCTTCCCAGGCCAGGGATCGAACCAGCGCCCCTTGCACTGCAAGGCGGTGTCCTTACCCATGGGACCATCAGGGAAGCCCCAAGTATTTTTTTAAATATACCAATAGTTTTGCATTTAAGGTATCATGACAATTATCCCACACCAGCATTCACAAAAGCATGGGAATGACTCGCCTGAATTCTGGGGCCTTCCATGAGCAAACAACTTTTTCTTTGCTGTTCCGTCTGGCTCACACGCGGTACCCAAGACTATGGGGTTTAGGAAACAGCACCCAACTGACCTTCTGTTACAGTAGTATTTGATACCTGATGTTGACTCATTGGAAAAGACCTTGATGCTGGGAAAGACTGAGAACAGGAGGAGAAGGGGGTAACAGAAGATGAAACGGTTGGATGGCCTCACTGATTCAATGGACATGAGTTTGCACAAACTCCGGGAGATAGTGAAGGACAGGGAAGCCCGGGGCCACCGAGAGCTGGAACATGACTTACCAACTGAACAACAACTGTCTTTTAAATCTTAATGGCATCGGTATTCAACAAAGCTCCATAAAAAAACCCTCTCTAAATCACTGGACTCGCATAATGTTAAGAAACTAAAGTTTTAGTTCTCATACACTGAGTTGAAGAAATAAAGTCTTCAAAAAGGTAAGTTTTCAGTGGAGTAAAATGAATTTCAAGCTGCAACTGGAACAAAGGGGAAAATGTGGTTTCTTCCCAATGGTCACAGCCAATCTCTTCTGGGAAAACATATGATTAGTAGCATTTATTCTAAGTCAAGACAACGTAAGATTAGAGTGGCAATATACTGTATTTTTACTTCTAATCAGAGTGGGATATTATGAGCTCACATACAGGCTTATGCTGAAATGGTTAAAACAAAAATTCCTACAACTCGCTGACTTTAATTCAGTCACCTGAAATGATGCCAAGAAACCAGCAGCTTTCTTAGGACTTACCTTCCTTTCAAAAAGTGAATTATGTTGCTCAAATTATTTGCTTCAGTTAATCATTTAAAATCTACCAAACAGGAATTTTGAGTACTTTATATGTGCATGTTCTGACAAACAATCAGAAACATTTGTTCTAACTCATAAACATTTGCCAAAGTAAAGTAGGTCTACAAATCTGTCAACAATTATGTCGGTGTTACAATAATTACAAATTATCCCAAACATTCTTTTTTTTTTTTCCATTCTAAGCATTCTTATGCAGGTTTAGGTTGCACAAAAAAAACCTAAAGTAAAACCAATGGGTTTCAATTCCTCCCATAGATGCTGCTAACTGTTCATCAGACAGTTTTAAAATCCTACCTGAAGACACACAGTTGACACAACTTGGTGGTGGTGGGTCTCTCTAGTTTTAAGCCAGTGCCCGGGCCACACTGGGATCTGCCCGCCCACTGCCCTCGCTCCCAGACATGCCTTGCTCTCCCCCACTTTCTAAACAGCTCCCTGTCATCCATTAATACTGACCTTATTTTCCTATCTCATACTCTTCTTAGTTGTCTTTTTAATTTGTACACCCCCACCTTTAAAATATGGAATACTCTGTGAATTTGTGCATTATCCCTAGTCAGGGGTCATACTAATCTCTGTATCGTTCCAATTTTTTAGTACACATGCTTCCCAAATGAGCACACCCCTTATTCTTTATTTCTTGTTCCTATCACGCTATCTACAGAGCATTTCACTTTCTCGGGACTTCCCTGGTGGTTCAGTGGTTAAGAATCCTCCTTCCAATGCGGTGAACACAGGTTCCATCCCTGGTCAGGGAAATAAGATCCCACACGCCGCAGAGCAACTAAGCCCAAGAGTGGCAAATACGGAGCCAAGGTGCCACGATTAGAGTCCATGCGCCAGAGGATGTATCCAAGACTCAACACAGCCAAATAAATAAATACATAAACATTAAAAAAAAAAAAAAGGTAAAACTAAGCTATTTGAGGGAGTCCAAGTAGCACCCTGGCCCTACCTTCCTAAACCCTATACTTCTACCAGATGGACCCCACAAACTCTAGGGCTCTACAGAGCACATTTTGAAAACTGGTGATAAATCAAATTCCGTTTGTTGTAACAGATGTTACACGGTTCTAAATATCCATCTCTCAGTTGGAAACGGTCTCCAACTGAAATCGGAAGCAACTACATTCAACAGAAATAGTATCTTTAAAAAGCTCCACACTAAGTCACTGACCTGTCAGTGGTAAGGAGGTGAAGAAGGTACGCCTGTGTCCCAAGCGTGTGGGACCCCAGTGGCTGGGTAAATCCAGGGAGGAAAGGAGTTGTCAAGCAGCAGTCTTGTGGACAAACCTGTCCAATGTCCATGACAGAAAGAAACAAGTTCAGTGGGACTCCTCTGGTGGTCCAGTGGCTAAGACTCCGTGCTCCCAACCCAGAGGGCCCGGGTTCATTCGATCCTGGTCGGGAAACTAAGAGTTCGCATGCCTCAACTAAGACCTGACACATTCAAATATATAAAAATTTTAAATAAGTATTTTTAAAAAATTCCGTGGTGGGGTGGGGATTATTTAATAAACAAACATTATTGTCTTATTAAAAAAAAAATTCCCACCAGGACAAAGCCAGGTCCTGGCATTAGTTGTAAGCAGAAGGTTCCAAACAAATCATTCTATATGAACAGATCCTGGAAAACATGTCTCAAACTCCCCAGGCATCATTTTCCTATCTGTTAAATGGAAGGGTTGAAATCACTGTTGTCGGCCGTTTTTCCCCCAAAAGCAATCCAATCATTTTTCCAAATAATATGTAGGACTTCCCTGGTGGTCCAGGGGTTAAGAATTCACCTTGCAATGCAGGGGATTGTAGGTTCAATTAGGGTCGGAAAAATTAAGGTCCTACATGCCATGGAACAACTAAGCCCGTGTGCTACAACCACAGAGCCTATGTGCTAGTGTCTAGGAGCCACAACCACTGAAGCCCTTCACCCCAGAGGCTGTGCTCCATGTGAGGAGCCACTGCAACGAGAAGCCCATGCACCACAACAAGAGAGCAGCCCTGGTGCTTCCCTGGTGGTCCAGTGGGTAAGGACACCGCCTTGCAGTGCAACGGGCACCAGTTCGATCCCCGGCCCGGGAAGATCCCACGTGCTGCAGAGCGGCTGGACCAATGTGTCCAACTACCGAGCCGGAGCTCTGGAGCGCATGCGCCCAGAGCCGGTGCTCTGCAGCGAGAGAGGCCACTGCAATGGGAAGCTCTCTCAGGCCAAAGAACAAAGATGGATGAAAACAAATGAATGAAAGACTAATAGAAGTGGCCCCCAAAAAAGAGAGAGAGATAGAGAGAGAGAGAGAGAGTAGCCCCACTTGGCACAACTAGGAAAAAAGCCCTCACTTCAACAAAGGCTCAGCAAAGTCAAAGATAAATAAATAATAATTAAAAATAAAATAAATACACTAGACCAAATGAATCCCTAAGGTTTCTTCCAGCTCCAATAATGGATCATTCTCTAAGTCTATGTACTTACTGAAGTTATTCAAGTGGGGCTAACCAGAAAAGCAACAATGGGAATCCACATCCATCAAGAGCAAATCCCACTAACCTGTCAATCAACGAGAAACTTCATTAATAGGTATGAATGTAATTTCAAAGTCAGTGAAAAGCTTAAAGAGATTTCCACTTTAAACTACCCTATTAAATACAAAACTAGACTTAACATATTTATTTAAAGATTACTGAATATTCATTAGAAGGACTGAAGCTGAAGCCCTCCAATTCACCAGGAAAAATTGCTTTTCAACCTTTTTGAACAGATCCTGGAAAACATGTCTCAAACTCCAGGCATCATTTTCCTATCTGTTAAATGGAAGGGTTGAAATCACTGTTGTCGGCCGTTTTTCCCCCAAAAGCAATCCAATCATTTTTCCAAATAATATGTAGGACTTCCCTGGTGGTCCAGGGGTTAAGAATTCACCTTGCAATGCAGGGGATTGTAGGTTCAATTAGGGTCGGAAAAATTAAGGTCCTACATGCCATGGAACAACTAAGCCCGTGTGCTACAACCACAGAGCCTATGTGCTAGTGTCTAGGAGCCACAACCACTGAAGCCCTTCACCCCAGAGGCTGTGCTCCATGTGAGGAGCCACTGCAACGAGAAGCCCATGCACCACAACAAGAGAGCAGCCCTGGTGCTTCCCTGGTGGTCCAGTGGGTAAGGACACCGCCTTGCAGTGCAACGGGCACCAGTTCGATCCCCGGCCCGGGAAGATCCCACGTGCTGCAGAGCGGCTGGACCAATGTGTCCAACTACCGAGCCGGAGCTCTGGAGCGCATGCGCCCAGAGCCGGTGCTCTGCAGCGAGAGAGGCCACTGCAATGGGAAGCTCTCTCAGGCCAAAGAACAAAGATGGATGAAAACAAATGAATGAAAGACTAATAGAAGTGGCCCCCAAAAAAGAGAGAGAGATAGAGAGAGAGAGAGAGAGAGAGAGAGTAGCCCCACTTGGCACAACTAGGAAAAAAGCCCTCACTTCAACAAAGGCTCAGCAAAGTCAAAGATAAATAAATAATAATTAAAAATAAAATAAATACACTAGACCAAATGAATCCCTAAGGTTTCTTCCAGCTCCAATAATGGATCATTCTCTAAGTCTATGTACTTACTGAAGTTATTCAAGTGGGGCTAACCAGAAAAGCAACAATGGGAATCCACATCCATCAAGAGCAAATCCCACTAACCTGTCAATCAACGAGAAACTTCATTAATAGGTATGAATGTAATTTCAAAGTCAGTGAAAAGCTTAAAGAGATTTCCACTTTAAACTACCCTATTAAATACAAAACTAGACTTAACATATTTATTTAAAGATTACTGAATATTCATTAGAAGGACTGAAGCTGAAGCTCCAATACTTTGGCCACCTGATGCGAAGAGCTGACTCAGTGAGATCCTGAAGCTAGGAAAGACTGAGGGCAGGAGGAGAAGGGGGTGCAGAGGATGAGACAGTTGGATGGCATCACTGACTCAATGAACACGAGTCTGAGCGAGCTCTGGGAGATGGTGAAGGACAGGGAAGCCTGGCTACAGTCCATGGGGTGACAAAGAGTCTGACACAGCTAAAGCAATTTATCACGACTACAACAAAGTTAATGATCCTTCCCATCAAGCACCATTGTCACTCCCGAGGGGTCATTTGGATTATGTTTACTGTTTATCATTCCATTTATATAAGTGGGATCATTTATCACACATGATGTTCTAAAATTTGCTTTTGTCACTTTATGATTATCAGACACCTCTCTGTGAATGTACATGTCTACTTAAAACTTTTCATGAACTGTAAAATACATACAGAAAGCTGCACAATTAAGTGTATCACTCAAAGAATTTTCATAGACTAAACACACCCATGTTACCAGCAACCAGAGCAAGAAACAAACGATAACCAACATTCCCAGAAATCCGTCCTGTGCTCTTAGTCAAAACTTTCCATCCAAGCATAACCAGATTCTGACTTCTCAAAGCATAGTTTAGCTAGTTTTTAAACGTACATAAACAGAGTTTCCCGGTATGTACGCTGGCCCATCACTGGTTGTGAATAGCTATAGGTTGTTCACTATCATGCTGTATAGTCTGCAATTATATTAATTATAAAGTGCCACAATTTACCTAGCCATTCTATTGACGGGCATGTGGGTAGTTTTCAGTGCGTGCTATTATGAATGGTGTTCCATGAACGTTCTAGTATAAGTAGCCTGGTGAACACATGTATGCACGTCTGCCTGGTGCACACCCAGGCACAGAGCTGCTCTGTCATAAGATGTACATAGTTAAGTGTTAGGGGATACTGCCAGCTTTCCCCAGTGTTTACAGTAACTTATACTCCCACAGGTTGGGTCTGAAGGTTCTGGATGCAAGTGAAAAGCTTAAAGAGATTTCCACTTTAAACTACCCTATTAAATACAAAACTAGACTTAACATATTTATTTAAAGATTACTGAATATTCATTAGAAGGACTGAAGCTGAAGCTCCAATACTTTGGCCACCTGATGCGAAGAGCTGACTCAGTGAGATCCTGAAGCTAGGAAAGACTGAGGGCAGGAGGAGAAGGGGGTGCAGAGGATGAGACAGTTGGATGGCATCACTGACTCAATGAACACGAGTCTGAGCGAGCTCTGGGAGATGGTGAAGGACAGGGAAGCCTGGCTACAGTCCATGGGGTGACAAAGAGTCTGACACAGCTAAAGCAATTTATCACGACTACAACAAAGTTAATGATCCTTCCCATCAAGCACCATTGTCACTCCCGAGGGGTCATTTGGATTATGTTTACTGTTTATCATTCCATTTATATAAGTGGGATCATTTATCACACATGATGTTCTAAAATTTGCTTTTGTCACTTTATGATTATCAGACACCTCTCTGTGAATGTACATGTCTACTTAAAACTTTTCATGAACTGTAAAATACATACAGAAAGCTGCACAATTAAGTGTATCACTCAAAGAATTTTCATAGACTAAACACACCCATGTTACCAGCAACCAGAGCAAGAAACAAACGATAACCAACATTCCCAGAAATCCGTCCTGTGCTCTTAGTCAAAACTTTCCATCCAAGCATAACCAGATTCTGACTTCTCAAAGCATAGTTTAGCTAGTTTTTAAACGTACATAAACAGAGTTTCCCGGTATGTACGCTGGCCCATCACTGGTTGTGAATAGCTATAGGTTGTTCACTATCATGCTGTATAGTCTGCAATTATATTAATTATAAAGTGCCACAATTTACCTAGCCATTCTATTGACGGGCATGTGGGTAGTTTTCAGTGCGTGCTATTATGAATGGTGTTCCATGAACGTTCTAGTATAAGTAGCCTGGTGAACACATGTATGCACGTCTGCCTGGTGCACACCCAGGCACAGAGCTGCTCTGTCATAAGATGTACATAGTTAAGTGTTAGGGGATACTGCCAGCTTTCCCCAGTGTTTACAGTAACTTATACTCCCACAGGTTGGGTCTGAAGGTTCTGGATGCTTATATTTGTACTAATACTGGGTCTATTTGATCTTTTTGGTTTCATTTCACTTTTCATCTTTCCAGGTTTTTTCAACTTTTTTTAAAAAAAATTTATTTGGCTGTATGGGTTTTAGTTGCCATACATGAGATCTTTAGTTGCAGCATGTGAACACTCAGTTGCAACATGTGGGATCTAATTCCCTAAGGATCAAACCTGGGTCCCCTGCATTGGGAGTATGGAAGTACACACAGACACACACAGACACAGACACACACAGACACATACACACACCCACCCCGGGAAACTACCACAGTCAAGAAACAGAGTACTGTTATCATCCCCAAGTTTCCTGTGCCCCTCTGTAGTCCATTCTTCTCTCCACCCTTTGCCACTCATCTCCTTTATCACTGTAGACTGGTCTGTACTTCCTAGAACTTCATATAGAAATGGGATCATACAGTACACACTCTTTTGGGTCTAGCGAATTTCACTCAACATAATGATTCTGACATGTATACATGTTGTACGTATCTATAGCTTTGTATGTATGTTTCTTTTTATTACTGTCTACTCCATTCTATGAATGGTCCACACCTGTTAATCCACTCAGCTGCTGATGAACATCTGGGTTACTATGAATAAAGCTGCCACAAACATTCATAGACAAGACTTTTCGTAAACAGATCTTTTCATTTCTCCTGAGTAAATACCCAGGAGTAGAGTGAGTGGATGGTATGTTTAACTTTATAAGAAACTACCAGTTTGACAAAATGACTTTCTAATACACTGTTGATTTTCCATCAACAATGCACAGGAATTCCAGTTCCTCCACATCCTTGTTAACCCTTAATGTCATCAGTCTCTGAAACTATGTGAATGGGTGTACAGTGGCATCTCATTATGATTTTAACTTGCACATCCCCACTCCATTGATGTTACTAACTTCATGTTCTTATCTGACACTAGTATAGCTTCTTTCGTGAAGAATCTTTTCAAACATTTTACCAATTTTCTTAAATAGACTGTCTTATCGCTACAATGAAATCTGAGAATCCCTTATTCTGGAAACAAGTTCTTTATTGGATATATGTATTGCAAATGCTCTCTGCCATTCTGTGGCTTGTCATTTTTGTTCTCTTAATGGTGTCTTTCAAAGAGCAATTTTAAAATTTTGATCAAATCCAGCATATCAATGTTTGTGATTTTGCTTTCTGTGACCTAAAAAAAATATTTCTAAGAAATCTTTTTGAATTCAAGGTGACAAAGATTTTTCTCCTATGCATTCTTTTAGAAATATTTAGCTTTTACATGTATGTCTGTGATTTTTTTGAGTTAATTTTTATTATCCATGATAATGAGATCCGTTTTTTTCCTCTATATGGATACCCAGTTACTGCAGCAATCTGTTGAAAAGATTTTACTTGCCCCATTAAACTGTGTTGGCATCTTTGACAAAAATGAATTTATACTTATGACTCTATTTCTAGACACTAGCTGATCTCACCAATTTATACCAGTATCCCTTTTTCCAACACCATACTGCTTTGTTTATTGAAGCTTTACAGTAAGTCTTAAAGTCAGGTAATGTTAGTCTTCCAACTTGTTCCTTTTTAAAAATTCACATTGGGAACATCCCCGGCTGTCCCGTGGTTCAGCTTTGAACTTCCTCTACAGGGGCCGCGGGCTTAAGCCTTGATCCCACAAGCCACGTGCTCTGGCCAAAAATAAAAATTGCTTTGTTATGGATTGTTTACATCTTCATAAGGATTCTTAAATGAACCGCTCAATTTCTACAGGCTCTATGAGCATTATTTTTCTTGCTGGAAAAAAGAGATAATATAAACTTCCTCAATGAATTGCGAGGAGAGTGAAAAAAAGCGATAATATAACAGTGTGCCAAGTATGGTGGCACATAACAGGTATTCAATTAATATTAGCTTCTCTCTCCCTCTCTTGGGCTTTAAATAAACAGGAGCCAATCTAGCAATACCCTAACATTTGACTAGCGGGTCAATGGCCATGGTAAAAATATTACCACACCAAACAGCTTTTATAAGTAAATATTTGTATTTTTACTTGGATTATACTGAAACGCACTTGCCAGAAAAAGCAATTCAGCATATTTACTAAATAGACTGTCTTATCGCTACAATGAAATCTGAGAATCCCTTATTCTGGAAACAAGTTCTTTATTGGATATATGTATTGCAAATGCTCTCTGCCATTCTGTGGCTTGTCATTTTTGTTCTCTTAATGGTGTCTTTCAAAGAGCAATTTTAAAATTTTGATCAAATCCAGCATATCAATGTTTGTGATTTTGCTTTCTGTGACCTAAAAAAAATATTTCTAAGAAATCTTTTTGAATTCAAGGTGACAAAGATTTTTCTCCTATGCATTCTTTTAGAAATATTTAGCTTTTACATGTATGTCTGTGATTTTTTTGAGTTAATTTTTATTATCCATGATAATGAGATCCGTTTTTTTCCTCTATATGGATACCCAGTTACTGCAGCAATCTGTTGAAAAGATTTTACTTGCCCCATTAAACTGTGTTGGCATCTTTGACAAAAATGAATTTATACTTATGACTCTATTTCTAGACACTAGCTGATCTCACCAATTTATACCAGTATCCCTTTTTCCAACACCATACTGCTTTGTTTATTGAAGCTTTACAGTAAGTCTTAAAGTCAGGTAATGTTAGTCTTCCAACTTGTTCCTTTTTAAAAATTCACATTGGGAACATCCCCGGCTGTCCCGTGGTTCAGCTTTGAACTTCCTCTACAGGGGCCGCGGGCTTAAGCCTTGATCCCACAAGCCACGTGCTCTGGCCAAAAATAAAAATTGCTTTGTTATGGATTGTTTACATCTTCATAAGGATTCTTAAATGAACCGCTCAATTTCTACAGGCTCTATGAGCATTATTTTTCTTGCTGGAAAAAAGAGATAATATAAACTTCCTCAATGAATTGCGAGGAGAGTGAAAAAAAGCGATAATATAACAGTGTGCCAAGTATGGTGGCACATAACAGGTATTCAATTAATATTAGCTTCCTCTCTCTCTCCCTCTCTTGGGCTTTAAATAAACAGGAGCCAATCTAGCAATACCCTAACATTTGACTAGCGGGTCAATGGCCATGGTAAAAATATTACCACACCAAACAGCTTTTATAAGTAAATATTTGTATTTTTACTTGGATTCAATACTGAAACGCACTTGCCAGAAAAAGCAATTCAGCATATTTACTAATAAACTGTTTCAAGCCACATTTTAGGAAAGCATAAAACCACAGCCAGAACAAATATTCAAATATGTTTTCGAGTTTCATATAGTTCCTAATTACATTATTCTACAATACTAACAGAAAATTCTCCTCTAGCAAGATCACAGCGTTCCATTGTTCACATTGCTGCCACAAATGGAAAAAGGATTTTTGCTCCCAAACATTGTTTAGAAATACACGTAACAAACAAAATACAGCTACTAATTCAACAATTAACATGTACTAATTTGAAACCCGAACCTATAAACAACCAAAACCTTTGAAGTATTTCAGTTTAGCCTAATTGATATCACTCCATGAAATGAAAAGGGATCAGTTTGCAAACGAGGCTACCAAAAAGCACTTTTTGGTGAGCCACCAATACTTTGCGGTAACCCACATTTATCAGATGAACTGATACTTAAAGAAAAACAATAATTTGCTTTCTTTTTCCATGACTATCCAATGGCCTCTTTCAGTATAGTATTTTTTAACATTAAAACAGTCGTAAACAATCAATTTAACTACATTCACTTGATTATCAGATGAACACACAAAACCTGATTAATTCTAAGGTAGGTCAGCTGCTAAATCATTTACTGTCCCAAATGCTTTCTTAGCCAGGAAGGAACAAGGCCAAAAACTTTCTTTTCATGAAGATGAGCTCATGGCAAAGCAGTAACTTTCATCTCTGTTGACTGAGCTGCATATAACCAGTGACAAATCTCAAGATCTATCAGGAATTCATAAACTGCAAAACGTTATTTGGGCTCCCCGCCTGCCTCTCCTAACTGTCAACTGCGACTCCATTCTCCACTTACAACTCCACTCTCCACTTACTTGGTTTGCCATAGCCCTGCCGACTCTGGCTCACAAGCCTACGTATAAACATCACTGCCGAGCTGTCACCATTTCACCTGTTCCCATTCCATTCCTGCCCTCATCTGAGACCTGGCTTCCTCTAACCTGATCATTCCACTTGGACATGACTTTGTCATCGTACACTATCCCTTACCCTCATTCTGTCCTCTTTCCAATTCATTCTCCCCTCACTACTTCAGGGATCCTTCTAAAACCAAACATCCAACTATGTCGCTCTTCAGCTTCACATTCAATGGTTTTCTCAATCCTATACAAACTGGAACTCACATGCAGTGCTGGTAAGAACGTAAAATGGTACAAAAACCGTGGAAAGTAGTATGGCAGGTCCTCAAAACATTTAAAACAGAACTGCCATTGTTGTTATTGTTGTTTAGTCACTGAGTTGTGTCTGACTCTTTGTGACCTCGTGGACTGCAGCACACCAGGCTTCTCGGATCTCCACCATCTCCCAGAGTTTACTGATTCATGTCCATTGAGTCAGTGATGTTACCTAACCATCTCCTCCTGCCTTAATCTTTCCCAGTATGAGGGTCTTTTCAAATGAGTCAATCAGTTCTTCACATCAGGTAGCCGAAGTACTAGTGTTTCAGCTTCATCATCAGTCCTTCTAATGAATATTCAGGGTTGATTTCCTTTAGGACTGACCGGTTTGATCTCCTTGCTGTCCAAGGGACTCAAGAGTTCTCTCCAGCACCACAGCTCAAAAGCATGAATTCTTTGGTGCTCAGCCTTCTTTTATGGTTCAACTCTCATATCCACACATGACTACTGTAAAACTATAGCTTTGACAATATAGACCTTAGTTGGCAAAGTGATGTCTCTGCTTTTTAATCCACTGTCTAGGTTTGTCATACCTTTAACTCCATAGCTGCAGTCACTGTTCACAGTGATTTTTTTTTATGTGTGTGTGTTTTCAGATTCTTTTCCATTATAGGTTATTACAACATATTAAATATACTTCCCTGTGCCATACAGTAGGTCCTTGTTTATTCTATTGTCTATATGTTAGTCTCAAATTCCTAATTTATCCATCTCATTAGATGGTAAATCTCATTATATGCATTTTATCACAGTAAAAAAAAAATTAGGGGAAAACACCTCAAGACATTATGAAGATTAAACGAGATAACATTACAAGCTTAGCACAGTGTCTGGTACACAGAGCTCAATAAATGGCTTCCTCTAACCTGATCATTCCACTTGGACATGCCCATCGTACACTATCCCTTACCCTCATTCTGTCCTCTTTCCAATTCATTCTCCCCTCACTACTTCAGGGATCCTTCTAAAACCAAACATCCAACTATGTCGCTCTTCAGCTTCACATTCAATGGTTTTCTCAATCCTATACAAACTGGAACTCACATGCAGTGCTGGTAAGAACGTAAAATGGTACAAAAACCGTGGAAAGTAGTATGGCAGGTCCTCAAAACATTTAAAACAGAACTGCCATTGTTGTTATTGTTGTTTAGTCACTGAGTTGTGTCTGACTCTTTGTGACCTCGTGGACTGCAGCACACCAGGCTTCTCGGATCTCCACCATCTCCCAGAGTTTACTGATTCATGTCCATTGAGTCAGTGATGTTACCTAACCATCTCCTCCTGCCTTAATCTTTCCCAGTATGAGGGTCTTTTCAAATGAGTCAATCAGTTCTTCACATCAGGTAGCCGAAGTACTAGTGTTTCAGCTTCATCATCAGTCCTTCTAATGAATATTCAGGGTTGATTTCCTTTAGGACTGACCGGTTTGATCTCCTTGCTGTCCAAGGGACTCAAGAGTTCTCTCCAGCACCACAGCTCAAAAGCATGAATTCTTTGGTGCTCAGCCTTCTTTTATGGTTCAACTCTCATATCCACACATGACTACTGTAAAACTATAGCTTTGACAATATAGACCTTAGTTGGCAAAGTGATGTCTCTGCTTTTTAATCCACTGTCTAGGTTTGTCATACCTTTAACTCCATAGCTGCAGTCACTGTTCACAGTGATTTTTTTTTATGTGTGTGTGTTTTCAGATTCTTTTCCATTATAGGTTATTACAACATATTAAATATACTTCCCTGTGCCATACAGTAGGTCCTTGTTTATTCTATTGTCTATATGTTAGTCTCAAATTCCTAATTTATCCATCTCATTAGATGGTAAATCTCATTATATGCATTTTATCACAGTAAAAAAAAAATTAGGGGAAAACACCTCAAGACATTATGAAGATTAAACGAGATAACATTACAAGCTTAGCACAGTGTCTGGTACACAGAGCTCAATAAATGGTAGCCATTATCATCATTCCCAGAAAGAGCCAAAGTCGCTCTCTCCTCTGGGACTTGGCCTGGACAGTTTCTGAGGCCTGAAATACAGACCTGTTTTACCTCCTAAACACCAACACATACTCTCCCCACAGAGCCTGGTATTAAACTGTCTGGGGTGGACACATGAGTGATTACTATTATGTATGTAAACTGGAATACAGGTTGTCAGACTTTTCACACCACCTGCAATATTCACACCCAGAGAAAATGTGTTAATTATTTTAACTTAGGACTGCCATCCTTCTTTCAATTGCTGGCAATACCAGCAATTGGCTGGTATTTATTAAGTACAGGTGTACAGGTAAGGTACTAACTGCTCCACTGAGATTATTTCACTCTATCCTTATTGTAATAACCGCCACTTTATAACTGAGGGAACTAAGGCACAGAGAGGTCCTCAATGGTACATTTATTTCTAATGCGAAAAAATCAGGCAGAAAAAAAAAAAAGGAAACGTATGTGAATGCTACCACAGTCCATTAAATGGAATACATTCTCAATAGTCAAAGTCAAGTCACTCAGTTGTGCCCAACTCTTTGAGACCCCATGGATGAGCCATGGAATTCTCCAGGCAAGAATACTGGAGCAGGTAGCCTATCCCTTCTCCAGGGGATTTTCCCAACCCAGGAATGCAAAAAAATCAGGCAAAAGAAAAGGAAACGTATGGGAGTGCTACCACAGTCCATTACATGGAATACATTCTAGGGGCTGCTTGTAACTGTCCATGGCTCACATTTTTCCTTATGTTTAACACCTGGCTTGCAAGGACAGCCTTTTTCAGGAAAGTCGTGGCCTTTAGCAACCCCTCTCTCGACCATGACATCTTTCCTCTCATGGATTTCCTGGCCCATACACAGATTATTAAGGACTAGATGCTCCTTATTCTGATCTCACAGTGGGAGTGAAATGGAGGCAGGGACTAGGGACCAGAGTCAATTTGACAGCATTTCAAGTCAGGTTAAGGATTCCCTAGACCTCGAAATGAATCAGAGTACTGGAATGAGACTGTCCTCACAGCTTCCGCCAGCAAATCTGGGGCCCTGGCCTCTGTCACACAGACGTCAACTTGGCCATGAGGTCCCAGCCTGCCAGTGCAGGCCCTCCACATTCCAGGGTGAGTTGTGACAGGGCTCTGAGAGCAATGAGCGCTTTCATTACGTTTAAGCGTGGCTTTAACACGTGCAGGGCTTAGAAAGTCTCAAACTGCAGGGAAGGACCTCTATATGTCTTGTAACTCTGATTTTCTCATCTCCTGGAATCTTATTTTCACGGGGAAAGAGAAAATAGAACCTCTTGTCCAGTCCAGAGCGACAAGCACAAGGTGAGGGCATCAGCCATGTGCCAGAACTCTTACGACTCTGACAGGAGCACGCAACTATGCCTTCCAGCCACATCAGCAAGAATGGGTGTCTTACGCACGAGGGTACACACAAAACTTAGCTACTTAGACTGCACAGGGAAAATAAGTGGCACAGTCCTTGAGCCAAGTGGGAAAGAAAACCATTGTATTCAATAAATCTGATAAAACTTAAAAAATAAATCCATAAAATTAGCAAAAACCATTAATGACGCACTCACATAAAACTAACGGAACATGCCATTCATAAAATGCAATATTCTTCACTCCTTTTTCATTTCCTGCACTAAGGCTTTGGCACTACCACTTAAACCAACACCACCTTCTCCTTGTTTAAATAAAAAAGCTCTCTCTGGTTAATGTGTCTTCGTTGACTATTCCCGAATATTTCTAATACGACTTTATTATTAAGATCACTGACAATAATTTACATGCCTATATGAAATTTTAAAAGTTGGTTATGTTCCAAGAGTACTAGGACACGGGATCAAAGTGTGAACTGTCAGAAAACCTATGAAATCTACCTTACCTGGACTTTTAAAATTTAAGTGTTACTTCATTCAGTTAATAAACACACTGAGTAGCAAACAGGGCAGAGAACAGAGTCGACAAAATTTTCAGCAACGCATGTCACTCATTTAACAGTAATTACCGTCTTGCATGCCAGGGGTTGTGGTGAACCCTGCACAAAGCAGTCTCTGCTTCACACGACAGTGACATTCTAGGGAGGGGGACAATCGAGTAAAGAAACAAACTGCAAATTTCAGATGATGATATGAGCCATCAACAAAATTATCAGTGATGTGATGGACCACAAATAGGATTCCTCGGAACTTCTTAAATGCTAATAAGGTTATTTTTTTACTGACATTAATCTCAAACCTTAGGATAATGCATACCATAATGCATATGGGTGGCAGTGGCAGAAATAAGAACAGAGGCCAAAGGGAAAGGTAAAAATTTGGGGGCAGAAAGGAAGAGAAACAAGTGAAAGAAGACAGAAACAGACGTGCAATGAACAATGGCCTATTGTGCGTGTTAAAGGGAGATGTATGTTTTGTTTCTTTGATTCAATGGGCTCAATATACCAAGTCAAATCATATTAGAAATCTACCTACACACTCCTATTACACACAAATAACCAGATATTTTAAATCCAGAATATGGAGAAAATAAAATTGCTTTCCCTATGATAGGAAAGTGAGGATTTTTAAATAAATGGAGCTCTTCCTGTAGGACAATTCATATGAGAACATTACTCAAGCTTCAGAGTAAATCCTTGAAGGACAGTTTTTTAAAAGCTTATGCCTAAAGTGCATGCTTATGAGAGCTCTTTAACTCAATATCTAGGCTTTACAATACCTAGGCTACACATGAGCAATGAAAACAGTCATCGCTCACTCTACCATGTGTAGAACAGAGAGCTAGTGGACCCTGCAGGACAGCACAGGGCGCTAGCTCAGCGCGGTTGTCTGTGGTGACCTCGGTGGGTATAACGGGGGCGGGAGGCCCAGGAGGGAGGAGATACAAGTACACATACAGCTGATTAACTCTGCTGTACACCAGGAATACAACATTGTAAAGCAATTAATTATACTAAAATAAAAAAAATAGATAAAAGCAACATTTGTTCATGGAAAAAAATGATTTAATCATAATAAAAAATTCCTTTTTCAGCAAACCAGTGGGAAAAGAACGAAAACAGGCAGTAGGGGCTTCCCCTGGTGGTCCAGTGGGTAAGGACACCGCCTTGCAGTGCAAGGGGCGCCGGTTCGTTCCCTGGCCTGGGAAGATCCCACGTGCCGCGGAGCGGCTGGACCGATGTGTCCAATTAACGAGCCAGAGCTCTGGAGCGCATGCGCCCAGAGCCGGCGCTCTACAACGGCAGATGCCACTGCGATGGGAGACCCACAGGAGCCAAAGAACAAAGATGGATGAAAGTAGAGAAATGAAAGACCAATAGAAGTGGCCTGCCCGCTCCCCTCCCTCCCCAACCCGAACCCTGCCCAAAATAAATAAATAAATAAATCTTTAAAAAAAAAGAAAGAAAACAGGCAGTAGGTGCCAAACAGAGCAGTGCTCACCAGGGGAGCTGTCCATTCACCTTGACCTCCCTTCAGTCTCTTTCAAGCCAGAAAATGTGAAATTATCCACGTGCAGCTGAAAGCCTGCCGTGGCCCTTCTTCCTAACCTACATCATCTACAAAACCTCTATCTTATGGCAGGCTGCCATTCCCTGAGTTTCAATCTCCATTTTGAAGTACCAGAAATGCAAGCAGCCAAAGAGATTTAAAGAATTCTATAATACGTTGGCCACCTGATGTGAAGAGATGACTCACTGGAAAAGACTGTGATGGTGGGAAACATAGAAGGCAGAAGCAGAAGCAGACAACAGAAGACGAGATGGTTGGATGGCATCACTGTCTCAATGGACATGAGTCTGAGCAAACTCCAGGAGGTGGTAAAGGACAGGGTAGTCTGGCATGCGGCAGTCCATGGGGTTGCAAAGAGTCGGACATGACTGAATGACTGAACTGAACTGATAACCTCACTGCCTACAGGAGGAAGGAGTAACACTTTCTACAGAAGAGCGTGCATCCCACAGTCTCAACACTCATGGATGGAAGCCTCCCAGAATTACATTTCCACATCTCATTTCTCATATGCCCTTTGTCTAAGTCCATTAATTAAAGGATAGCGTCTCCAAATCCGAACTCGGCTTCTCCCTCAAAATTAAAAAAGACAACCTTGGGGCTTCCCTGGTAGCTCAGTGGTAAAGAATCTGCCTGCCAATGCAGGAGACACAGATTCAATTCCTGATCCAGGAAGATCCCACATGCAGCAAAGTAACTAAGCCCGTGTGTCACAACTACTAAGCCTGTGCTCTAGAGCCTGAGCCCATGTGCCGAAACTACTGAAGCCCACACACCCTAGAGCCCACTCTGCTACAAGA
Organism: Tragulus kanchil; assembly: GCA_022376925.1. Lineage (NCBI taxonomy): Eukaryota > Metazoa > Chordata > Mammalia > Artiodactyla > Tragulidae > Tragulus > Tragulus kanchil. The sequence goes on from JAIOJX010000032.1 coordinate 147,249,402, forward strand.
GAAGCCACCGCAGTCAGAAGCCCCAAACACCACAACTAGAGAAAAGCCCATGCAACAACAAAGATCCAGCACAGCTTTCCCAGGCGGCTACCGAAGATGGTGGAGGGGCAGGTCCTAGTGCTCGATGGCCGAGGCCATCTCCTGGGCAGCCACTGTGGCCAAGCAAATGCTTCTGGGCCGGAGGGTCGTGGTGGTACGCTGTGAGGGCATCAACATCTCTCGCAATTTCTACAGAAATAAGTTGAAGTATCTGACTTTTCTCCGCAAGTGGATGAACACCAACCCCTCCCGTGGCCCCTACCCCTTCCGAGCCCCCAGCCGCATCTTCTAGCAGACCGAGCGAGGCATGCTGCCCCACAAACCCAAGTGTGGCCGGGCTGGACAGCCTCACGGTGTTTGACAGGATCCCACCACCCCATGACAAGAAAAAGTGGACGGTTGTTCCTGCTGCCCTCATGGTTGTGCATCTGAAGCCTACTTGGAAGTTTGCCTACCTAGCACACCTGGCTCATGAGGTTGGCTGGAAGTCCCAGGCAGTAACAGCCAACCTGGAGGAGAAGAGAAAGGAGAAGGCTAAGATCCGTTACCAGAAAAAGCAGCAGCTCACGAGGCTACGAAAGCAGGCTGAAAAGAACACCGAGAAGAAAACTGACAAATTCCCAGAGGTCCTCAAGACCCATGGATTCCTAGTCTGAGCCCAATAAAACGGATTGTTTATTCTTCGGAAAAAAAAAAAAAAAATCCAGCATGGCCAAAAATAAGTAAATTTAAAAAATCAAGGGCTTCCCTGGTGGTCCAGTGAGTAAGGACACCGCCTTGCAGTGCAAGGGGCGCCGGTTCGATCCCTGGCCTGAGAAGATCCCACGTGCCGCGGAGTGGCTGGACCGATGTGTCCAATCACCGAGCCGGAGCTCTGGAGTGCATGCGCCCAGAGCCGGCGCTCTGCGACAACAGAGGCCACCGCGATGGGAGGCCCACACAGGCCAAAGAACAAAGATGGATGAAAATAGAGAAATGAAAGACCAATAGAAGTGGCCCGCCCGCTCCCCTCCCTCTCCAACCCGACCCCCACCCAAAATAATTAAAAAAAAAAAAAAAATCAAAAGAAACACAAACCTCTTCTCAACTTCATTATCATTCTTAAATTCAACCATGCAAGCAGAAAAACAACTGAAATTAAGAGCTTTTTCTCCTCACTGCTGTCTCTCTCCTGCCACTTCACATAGCTCCCAAGTCTCGGATGTAATGTATTGAGGTGCACATGCACCCCTCCGGCTTTACTTCGAAACTCTGACCAATGACATCACCACTTCACCAAGTTTTAACCTTGGAGTCATCTTTGTAAGAAATGGAATGAGACAAAGTTAACTCAGTCGGAGAGAAGATAATGAAAATAACATTTTTTAAGTTTGTGGTATGTACTTGGCACTGTGCTAGCCTAGGAGGTGGGTATTACTATCTCCATTCTATAAATGGGGGGAAAAGTTTTTCTCAACTATACCCATTCCCTTCTGGCATAAGAGTTCTGACTTTTCACTTCACAGTTACAGCCTTCTCTACTCCTGATATATTCTGTATAAAACACTGCCAAAACACTCATACCAAAATTCCATTTACATCACATCAGTTCCCTGTTGAGGGCAGTGAAATGCCTTCTGCTTCCCTGTTTGCCCACCAACTGGCCCATAGTTCAGTACACACTTGTTAACTAAAACCATCTCATGATCCCTTACCAGCCTCGACTCACTGAGCCCTGGGAACAAAAAGGAATAGAGGTTTAAGACAGAGGTGTTGAGGGGCTTCCCTGGTGGTCCAGTGGGTAAGGACATCACCTTGCAGTACAAGGGGCACCGGTTCAATCCCTAGCCTGGGAAGATCCCACGTGCTGCGGAGCAGCTGGATGTGTCCAACTACCGAGCCAGAGCTCTGGCGCTCTGCGACAAGAGAGGCCACTGCGATGGGAGGCCCATACAGGCCAAAGAACAAAGATGGATGAAAATGGATAAATGAAAGACCAATAGAAGTGGCCAAAAAAAAAAGACAGAGGTGTTGAATATGCAGAATGCATGTGAAAAAAACCAAAGGCAACTCAAAAACCTTCAAGAAAAAGTAGAATCTAAGATATTTCACAATGGAGTAGTAAGTGGGGTGCTGAAAGGAGAATGCCTGGGTGCTAACCCCAGCTCCTCACATCTGGCCACTTAACCTCTCCGTGCTTCAAGCTTCCACCTCCATTAAAGTGCAACCAGGGACTTCCCTGGTGGTCCAGTGGTTAAGACTCTGTGTTCCCAACGCAGTGGGGCCTGGGTTCAATGCCACAACTAAGACCCAGCACAACCAAACTAAAAAAAAAAAAAAGAAAGAAAGACTGGCAAATGAATACACATTCAAAAAGCCAGCCTCTGCTCAAGTTCTTCCACAGTCCCTAACTATCCAAGTGATTACCCAAAGCTCAGTTAAACGCCCATTTCTCCAACCCACCACTCCACTTACTTGATTTATAGTAACAGCTCTATTGCAAAGAATCGCAATAGCTCATTTTAATTTTCACCTGTAATTATATACCACCATGTTTCATGCTTCATTTCATTATCCTGTCTATGCCGCACCCCCCACCTATGTCCCACTCATGAATGACACACACTAATCACTGCCTCAGGTGACCATCCGTGCGTACGCATGTGCGGCCGTCAGTGTCCCACTCTTTGCGACCACATGCACTAGCTGGCCAGGCTTCTCTGTCCAAGGAATCCCCCAGGCAAGAACACTGGAGTGGGCTGCCGTTTCCTCCTCCCAAGGAATCGTCCCAACCCAGGGAACGAACCACAGTTCCTGTGTCTCCCGCGCTGGCGGGCAGATTCCTTACCACTGAGCCACCTGAGAAGCCTGATCATCAATGGCACACAATATTAATATCAACAATGATTACTATCACTATTCACACATACTATTTTGCATACTTGTGCAAAGTATCTTGTATACTTTTCTGTCCTTCAACTTTCACTATACTTTTAGGTAAATATGTCTCTTTATCCCCATTTCACAGTTAAGGAAGCTCTACATAAACTCACTCATTTAATCCTCATAACTACTCAATGATTCCAACTACCGAGCCAGAGCTCTGGCGCTCTGCGAAAAAACTGCGATGGGAGGCCCATACAGGCCAAAGAACAAAGATGGATGAAAATGGATAAATGAAAGACCAATAGAAGTGGCCAAAAAAAAAAGACAGAGGTGTTGAATATGCAGAATGCATGTGAAAAAAACCAAAGGCAACTCAAAAACCTTCAAGAAAAAGTAGAATCTAAGATATTTCACAATGGAGTAGTAAGTGGGGTGCTGAAAGGAGAATGCCTGGGTGCTAACCCCAGCTCCTCACATCTGGCCACTTAACCTCTCCGTGCTTCAAGCTTCCACCTCCATTAAAGTGCAACCAGGGACTTCCCTGGTGGTCCAGTGGTTAAGACTCTGTGTTCCCAACGCAGTGGGGCCTGGGTTCAATGCCACAACTAAGACCCAGCACAACCAAACTAAAAAGAAAAAGAAAGAAAGACTGGCAAATGAATACACATTCAAAAAGCCAGCCTCTGCTCAAGTTCTTCCACAGTCCCTAACTATCCAAGTGATTACCCAAAGCTCAGTTAAACGCCCATTTCTCCAACCCACCACTCCACTTACTTGATTTATAGTAACAGCTCTATTGCAAAGAATCGCAATAGCTCATTTTAATTTTCACCTGTAATTATATACCACCATGTTTCATGCTTCATTTCATTATCCTGTCTATGCCGCACCCCCCACCTATGTCCCACTCATGAATGACACACACTAATCACTGCCTCAGGTGACCATCCGTGCGTACGCATGTGCGGCCGTCAGTGTCCCACTCTTTGCGACCACATGCACTAGCTGGCCAGGCTTCTCTGTCCAAGGAATCCCCCAGGCAAGAACACTGGAGTGGGCTGCCGTTTCCTCCTCCCAAGGAATCGTCCCAACCCAGGGAACGAACCACAGTTCCTGTGTCTCCCGCGCTGGCGGGCAGATTCCTTACCACTGAGCCACCTGAGAAGCCTGATCATCAATGGCACACAATATTAATATCAACAATGATTACTATCACTATTCACACATACTATTTTGCATACTTGTGCAAAGTATCTTGTATACTTTTCTGTCCTTCAACTTTCACTATACTTTTAGGTAAATATGTCTCTTTATCCCCATTTCACAGTTAAGGAAGCTCTACATAAACTCACTCATTTAATCCTCATAACTACTCTGTATGATATTAATAATGTTATTGCCAATTTAAGGACAATACAAATGAGAAGGCAGGCACAGAGAAGTTAAATAACTTGTCCCCAATCACATAGCTGGTATGTGGTGAACCGAAAGCTGTGATAAATTCACTTCTTGACTCATTCTCGACATTTTTTATCAAGCGCTCTTCTGGGAGTTGAAGATGCAGCAGAGACCAAACCAGAAAACATCCCTGCTCTCATTGGACTTACAATTTTATTTTGTGATGCCCCAAGGACGAAAGAACAACGCAAACGAGGAGGGTCTTGGAATGCAAGAAGAGAAAAACCAGACCCTTATTGTCCTCCCCTCCCCTGGGCTGTAATACACCACCCAATCCTTAAGGCCCCTCTGCTACTCCTTGGACCCTACTGTCTTTCCCTCAAGCTGCAGTCATGACTCTACCCCACCCAGTACACCGCCCAACCAGCAATGATCCTTAAGACCCCAGTACGACTCCTTGGACGGATCAAAGACCCTTGCCCAAGGTCGGTTCCCCTTGAGCCCGCCAGCTGTACTGGCAGTGATTTTCCCTTCTCCCACTCGAGTAAACTTTACTTCCCTCTCATTCTGCCTCGTGTCTAGAAATTTTTCTCCAAGTTACACACGGATTTTGACATTTCTTTTCCAATATCTTCATTCAAGATCACCATCCTAAGTCCTCTTAAATATCTTTAAGATCTCCATGCAAAAATATCGAATTTAGATAGTAGACATATCGAAGAAAAGCATGGGACCAGAATACCTGGGTTAAATTTCCAGCTTTGCCACTGATTAGACCCTGATCAAAATCCTTCACTCAACTTAAGCTGCCCACAGAGTACAGAGTACGGCATTTAGCAAATGAGTCTCCCTCTCCCCTCCAAGCAGCGCCTTCATCGTCTGTGTTGTCACCGAGCACATGTGAAAAGGCTACCGAGTTACACTACGGGCTGAAGAGTGACCAGTCAGTCTCTTATTTTCCAAGTCAATTCTCATTCCAGATCACCAACGCTATGTCTCGGATTTCAGGCCTCAACTACTCCGACGCTGATAAATCAGGTTACAAGTCGGGAAGGAAGCAACTCTGGTTAGGTCTGGCAGTATCTATAAAATGCTCCAATAACCTTCTTAGAAAGCACGTTTGATTCCGCAGGGGAGGAAGGCGGCCTCCCGCACGCCCTATGCGAGAGACGTGACACCAGGGAGAATTTCCAGATTTTGGCCCAAGGTTGTGCCCTGCACGCTGTTTGTTTCAACGGGCAGAGCTCCACAACTCTCCTGCCACCTGCAACCCTGACCCTCACTTCTTCGGGGCTGCAGCTCCACCCCTCCCACCTCGACTCCAGTCACTGGGACTCCAGCGGCCCGCGTTCCCAGGCGCCCGAGTGACCTCCCGCCAGGGCCCGGGCACCTAGCCCTGGCCCGCGTGCCTGGAACAGGCCGGACGGCCTGACCTCTCAGAGGGCTTCTCCCCCGCCCTCTGGGTCACCGGAACCTTGAGCCGACTGCTCGGCTCCAAGCGGAGCCTGCCGCGGACGAAGAGCCCCTTACCTATCTTCACGACGGCATCCGCCAAGCACCGGTCCCACTTCCTGCCGAGCTCGGAATCCGACATGTTCCCCACCAGCAGTTCCAGCTTTCCGGACCGTCGGGCCCCGCGCTCTGAACCCCCAGGCAAGTCTCGCGAGAGCCGGCCGCCTCTCCCAGGCCCGGAAGGCCGACACCGGTGCACCAGATATCGCGAGATGATCTGACTGCTTCCGTTCTTTTCTTTTTTTTTTTTTCAGTTGGTCGTCAAGGTGACGGGTTGCGGAGGCCTGAGGTGACCCTGACCTTGGAGCTGCGCCTTCGTCAGGGTTGCGAAGCAGACGGGTTTCCTAGGCGGCATCCAGAGCCCTGTCTGGAATGTCCTTCCACTGCACCAGCTCCCGACGCTGGCCTTGGCAATTCCCAGGGCAAGTGAGGGTACAGCGCTAGATTTATTCATTCATTTACACACCTTGGCTTTTTTTCCTCTCACATTATTGAAGTGGAGCTCCCGCCTTCACCGCTAACACAAAAATTGCTCTGGCACGGGTCACCTGTTGCCAAATCAGGTGGATGCTTTTGACCTCCATACAGCAGTGGACACAATTGCTTTCTCATTCCGGATCCTCCTTTTCTCCGCCTTCTGTTTATTCATTTGACTCCCAGGACGCCAGCCTTTACTAAATCTCCTTTGAGTCTTCTCTTTAGAGGTCCATGGCGGGTTGCTTTTTCTCTTTCAGCTGCTTGGAGTGTTGGTTCCCTGGGTTGCATCAATCCTCTTTACGTACTCTCCCTGAGTAATTGCAAACATTGCCGATTTCTATCAAGCTTCCTATTTATAATTCAGTCTCTTCGCTGGTGCCTTTTAGTTTTCCCTTCCCGTTTCTGTCCTCTCTCCTACCAGCAAATACAGATTTAACCCTGTTATTCCCCTGATAGGGTTTCCCTGGTGGCTCAGATGGTAAAGAATCCACCTGCAATGCAGGAGACCTAGGTTCAATTCCTGGGTCAGGAAGATCCCTAGGAGAAGGGAATGACTACCTATTCCAGTATTCTTGCCGAGAGAATTCCATGAATAGAAGAGCCTGGTGGGCTAAAGTCATGGGATCGCCAAGTTGGGTACGACCAAGCAACTAACATTTTCACTTTTGCTTCTCTGATGAGAAGCTGGCAGTGACTCCTATCCGTCTACTGGTTATATTCAAATTTCAACAAGTTCATTCTTGGAAACCTGCACTGAAAGCAGTTAGAGCCCTCCTTCACCCACTAATAAAGCCTGGAGCCTCCCTCCATCTTCCTACCTATGGCATTTTATATACTGATTGGCATATCTCTTTATAGGTACTTGTGCATCTGCCAGTGAAACGAGAAGCTCCTTAGAGGCCTGAGCTGCCCCTTCCTCATCGGTCCACTCCCGTTCAGAGCACAAGACTTGGACGGTAGGATCTTCTCTGAAGTTATTGCTGAACTGAATTGAAATCATTCCCCATTTACTCACTCATTTGCTCTTGGCATCCTTAGTTTTAGTAGTCCTTGCAGGGACAGAGCGCCTTCTTTCAGGACGCTACCTTCCATGACCACCCTTCATCCAGCCCTCGTCTAAGCTATGTATCAGATTGCAGGGCAATTGCTTCTCTGTCTCTTGGAGGTGACTGAGCTCCTTGAGAATGGGCAGCAGAGAGCCTAGTATATATTAGTTTTCAATATATTGCTTTTTGAATGGATGTAAGAATGAATATATAAATGATTGATTGATTGAGTTAGAGAGAAAAAACAAAGTCTTTTTTCTGGGGGAACTTTATACTGAAGTGTTTGTGTTGGAAAAGAGAAGGAAAATTAACTTCACCACATCCCTGTAATGCCTCACAAACAGCACCAGGCATCTCATGTAATTTCATTTATCCTCACAGCAGGTGAGATTAGAATCTTCATTTTCAAAGATTTGGAAACTGAATCTCAGAGACGTTAGGTAATGTGAAAGATGCACAAGGCTCTGCATTGTGTACATTTAGAAACTGACAAAACGCATTTTTATTGGATTCAAGAGGGTTGTAAACTTTTGTAGAAGGCAGAGAGCAAATTACGAAAGCAATCTGAGGCAAATGGTAGAGCATGAATTCTGGAGCCAGGCTGTCTGTATTTAGATCCCAGTTTTTTCCTAATTTCTATCTGTTGTTCTCTTTCCATGGGTCCTCTCTTTGCTCAGTGCTATACCTCCAGACCTAGAACATTATCTGACACAGTGTTTGCTTGATGAATAGGTGTTGGTTGTATGAATAAAAGAAATGAAGACTCTGGAGATTTTATAGTTCTTGGAGAAAAAGGACCAATACACGTGGGAAAAAAAATTTTTTAAAAACGTCATTACAAAAAATCCTCAGCAATACAGTCAATATAAACTTAGTTACACTCAAAATGAGTAACTCCCTTCTCAATGCTAGAGAAGGGCGTTACAGACTTAGAAGTGGAAAAAAAGCTTGGAAGAATTTTTGCTATTGGATTGGATTTGAGAATATCAGTATGAATTCATTGGATTTAATAGAGATAGGGACTTCCCTGGTGGTCCAGTGGTTAAGAATTGGTCTTCCAATGCAGGGGACTAGGGTTCAATCCCTGGTTGGGGAACTAAGATCCCACATGCAGTGGGACAACGAAGTCCGTGTGACACAACCAGAGGACCCTTGTGCTGCAACAAAAATCTCATGTGCTAAAACTAAACCTGACACAGTCAAATAAATATATGACTAATCTGGGAACATACATTTCTGTAAACAACAAAACTCTGTAAAAGTTAAAATAAAAGTAAAAAAAAAAAGAAGTGGATATAGGTATAAAAGTGTGAGCTTTTGTGTTTCCCAATCCTGTGTGTGTTTCCCGATCCTATTTGCTGAGAGGGCCTGAAAACTGTGGCACATCAGTGGCCATAAGCAAGGCTAAATCTTGGCTTCTAAATGCCATTTTCTATTTAAAGAACCCAAAATGAAAAGTGAAAGTATGTCTGACTCTTTGTGACCTCATGGACTGTGGCCCTCTAGGCTCCTCTGTCCATGGGATTCTCCAGCAAGAATATTGGAGAGGATTGCCATTCTCTTCTCCAGGAGATTTTCCCAACCCAGGAATCAAACCCAGGTCTCCTGCATTGTAGGCAGATTCTTTACCTGCTGAGCTACCAGGGAAGGCCAAAGATCCCAAGGCACCTTGGAAAAATGACCAAGATGTCAGAGCTCAAGCTAGGAAAACTCAAGATGCCCCTGGAATATCTTCTTGTATTACAAAGTAAGGAAGTCTTCAAAGGACAATCCTGTTGTGTCAAAATGCCTTAATAACTACGAACTGCCTAAGAATTGCTTGGTTCTTAACTGGAACTCTGTGTAAGTTATTATTACCATCATTAAGACTTCTCCCAGATGTATAGAGCAAATTTTACAAAGATAGAAATTTGCCTTTCAAATTGGTAAAGGCAGAGTCTTGCACTAAAGCAATTTCGTAGTAGGTGAACCAACATCTTTTTACATTGGATAGAAGACAAGTGCAAAAACAGAAACTGTTACTTAGGTAGAATCGATTTTCACTTTAACTGGTTAATCAACTAAACATAAGACCTTTGTTTAGTTTACTAGGTTGTAAATCCAGTTTCATTAACAACACAGACTAGAATATTTTATAGCACAGCACCTGCCTAAATAAAAGTCCTTTGGATTCCAGTATTTTTTTCAGTTTCCCTTCAATGAAAAACTAATTCCTTTCTTAAAGGGAGATTTGCATTTTTTGTTTCCTATATTCTTTCTCTAAGAAGGGTCTTCCATCGTTTTGTAATGTGTCCAAAGTCAAACAGCTACAAGTACCTTCCTCATTTGGTTCCCAAGCCCAGGCGGCTATCCCCTGACTTTCTTTCTCTTTATATTATATAATTATTTTTATTTTACTTTTACAGAGTTTTGTCGTTTACAGCTATGCATAAATCCATGACTTTCTTTTTTAAAACAATGTAAGTGTGAAATATAACAAACATGCAGAAAAGTGCTAACAACATAAATACACTGTAACTCATTATTGTAAACTGAACCCTACTAGTGCCTCAGAAGCCCACGCCTTGGTGCATCTTTTACCAGATCATATCATCTCCTTCTCTGCCAGCATAACCTCTCTTCTGACTTCTGTGTTATACTTGTTTATTTTCCAGGCCATGCTGAGTGGCATGCACAATCTTAGTTCCCCAACCAGGGATCAAACCCATGCCGCCTGCATTAGGAGCATGGAGTCTTAACCACTGGACCACCAGGTAAGTCCCTCCTTGCTTCTCTTATAAATATTGTTATCTGATTATGCATCCTTAAACAATATGATTTAATTTGCCTGGTTTCAAACATTATATAAATAAAATCATACAGTCTGTAGTCTATGATATTTGACTTCTTTTGCTGATTATTAAGCTTTATGATTTATCTGTGTTATTATAGGTATAGTCCATTATCACTTCATTGCTATATAGTATTCCATTATAGTCTATACATAAATTGTTTTTTGGGTTTTTAAATTGAAGTATAGTTGATTTACATGTGTACACCAAAGTGATTCATGTATATATATATGTGTGTGTGTGTGTGTGTATATGTACATATATACACACATATATATGTATACATATATGCATGCATGTTCAGTTGCACATATACACTAGATCTTTATCCACTCATCTGCTGATGGACATTTAGGTTGCTTCCATGTTTTGGCTATTGTGACTAGTGCTGCTATGAACAAGGGCTGCGTGTGTCTTTTTGAATTAGAGTTTTGTCAGGATACATGCCCAGAAGTGGGCTTGCTGAGTTGTATGGCACAAGAATTGATTTTTTACACAACATTCTAAAATACCTGCCAATCTGGTAGGTGTGTAGAGACATCTCATTGGGATAATCCTTGCTCTTATGACCGTCCCTGAAGGAGAAGAAAAGAGGACAGAGACACTTTGCAGATGTAATGTTTTGCCACCTTTGATGCAGGTGTGCTGGGATGAACAGTATCCCCCCACCATGACCATGTCCTTCCCAGAACCTCAGGATGTGACCTTATTTGGAAATAAGATCATTGCAGATGTGGTTAGTTTAAGATCAGATCATAAGGGAAGAAGGGGAACCCAAATCCAGAGTGATCTGTATCCTTATAAGAAAAGGAAGCGATACACTGAGACTGGCAGATACAGAAGAAAGATGACTATGTGATGATTGAGGCAGAGATCAGAATTCTCTGGCTGCAAGGCAAGGAATGCCAAGGGTCTCCAGCCACCACCAGAAGCTAGGAGAGAGGCATGGAACAGAGTCTGCCCCTGTGCCTCCAAGAAGAAAGCAGCCCACACTTTGAGTTCGTCTAGCCCTTAGAAGGGAATAAGTCCCTCCTTGCTTCTCTTATAAATATTGTTATCTGATTATGCATCCTTAAACAATATGATTTAATTTGCCTGGTTTCAAACATTATATAAATAAAATCATACAGTCTGTAGTCTATGATATTTGACTTCTTTTGCTGATTATTAAGCTTTATGATTTATCTGTGTTATTATAGGTATAGTCCATTATCACTTCATTGCTATATAGTATTCCATTATAGTCTATACATAAATTGTTTTTTGGGTTTTTAAATTGAAGTATAGTTGATTTACATGTGTACACCAAAGTGATTCATGTATATATATATGTGTGTGTGTGTGTGTGTATATGTACATATATACACACATATATATGTATACATATATGCATGCATGTTCAGTTGCACATATACACTAGATCTTTATCCACTCATCTGCTGATGGACATTTAGGTTGCTTCCATGTTTTGGCTATTGTGACTAGTGCTGCTATGAACAAGGGCTGCGTGTGTCTTTTTGAATTAGAGTTTTGTCAGGATACATGCCCAGAAGTGGGCTTGCTGAGTTGTATGGCACAAGAATTGATTTTTTACACAACATTCTAAAATACCTGCCAATCTGGTAGGTGTGTAGAGACATCTCATTGGGATAATCCTTGCTCTTATGACCGTCCCTGAAGGAGAAGAAAAGAGGACAGAGACACTTTGCAGATGTAATGTTTTGCCACCTTTGATGCAGGTGTGCTGGGATGAACAGTATCCCCCCACCATGACCATGTCCTTCCCAGAACCTCAGGATGTGACCTTATTTGGAAATAAGATCATTGCAGATGTGGTTAGTTTAAGATCAGATCATAAGGGAAGAAGGGGAACCCAAATCCAGAGTGATCTGTATCCTTATAAGAAAAGGAAGCGATACACTGAGACTGGCAGATACAGAAGAAAGATGACTATGTGATGATTGAGGCAGAGATCAGAATTCTCTGGCTGCAAGGCAAGGAATGCCAAGGGTCTCCAGCCACCACCAGAAGCTAGGAGAGAGGCATGGAACAGAGTCTGCCCCTGTGCCTCCAAGAAGAAAGCAGCCCTGCTGACACTTTGAGTTCGTCCTAGCCCTTAGAAGGGGGAATAAGTCCCTGCTGTTTTGCGCTGCCCGGCCTGTGGTTCTTTGTTGCAGCAGCCATAGGGATCTAAACTAGCAGGGAACCCACTACGTTGGGAATGGTGAGAGCTGGATCCCCAGCTACTCTGCCACTGACGAGGTCATGTATGTGTAGCAGCTCCCAACAGGTGGGCCTCCCCTTCAGCTCTTTCCCCCTGGTCCCTTTGGGCCTCAGGCTGGCAATGGCTCCAACTGTTACTAACTCCAGAGTAGTATAGCATTCCTCTTGCTTAGTAAATAGTGACTTTATAAACCCTCCTTGATTCCCCAGCCTGAATGGACCATGTGTTTCCTGCCAGGATCCTGATCCTAAACCTCTGAGGGGTCCTTACCCGCCTCCTCACTCTACCTCCCCCCACCTTGCTTCCTTCCAAGAGCTCATCAAAATTCACAATTATCTTCTCTATTTATTTACTCCTCCCTTTTCCCCTTCCATCACCCAAGCCTGCTTCTCCCACCAGGACAGCAAATTCCATGAAAGCAGGAGCTTCACTGTCTCCTGATCACCATACCTTTAATGCCCTTGCAGGGTCTGTTACCTTAGAGCCACTTAATGAATATTTCCTGAGGGAAGGAAGGAAGGAGGAGCAAGAATGATGTCTTTAAATGTTTACCTCTCAAACACTATCCACACCAGGTGCTCAGCGGTGCTCAGTTGATGTTCCATGTTCTCACATGGTCCTGCCTGGAAGGCCAGAGGGTCCCAGCGTGAAGCGCAAGAATAACAGGAAGAATGATTTAAGCATACCTTTGTGCTCACTATATTTTTCTAATTGACCTTTGAGTGAGTCTGGGGAAACATTTTGAAAAGTGCGATTGAAGGTGAATTTTCTGCTGTAACCTGCATGAGTTTGAGACAGAAATTCGTTTGGATTTAAGCACGTTACTGAGTGGCTATTGGTACAAGTGCAATCATCAGAGCTTGAATAGTAATATTTCAAGGACCAACCAAAATCACTCCAACATTTCTACCAATACCAATTTAATGTCGTCACCTTTGATTTTCGGTTACTCAGCCCTGCATGGAACAGAGTCTGCCCTGTGCCTCCAAGAAGAAAGCAGCCCTGCTGACACTTTGAGTTCGTCCTAGCCCTTAGAAGGGGGAATAAGTCCCTGCTGTTTTGCGCTGCCCGGCCTGTGGTTCTTTGTTGCAGCAGCCATAGGGATCTAAACTAGCAGGGAACCCACTACGTTGGGAATGGTGAGAGCTGGATCCCCAGCTACTCTGCCACTGACGAGGTCATGTATGTGTAGCAGCTCCCAACAGGTGGGCCTCCCCTTCAGCTCTTTCCCCCTGGTCCCTTTGGGCCTCAGGCTGGCAATGGCTCCAACTGTTACTAACTCCAGAGTAGTATAGCATTCCTCTTGCTTAGTAAATAGTGACTTTATAAACCCTCCTTGATTCCCCAGCCTGAATGGACCATGTGTTTCCTGCCAGGATCCTGATCCTAAACCTCTGAGGGGTCCTTACCCGCCTCCTCACTCTACCTCCCCCCACCTTGCTTCCTTCCAAGAGCTCATCAAAATTCACAATTATCTTCTCTATTTATTTACTCCTCCCTTTTCCCCTTCCATCACCCAAGCCTGCTTCTCCCACCAGGACAGCAAATTCCATGAAAGCAGGAGCTTCACTGTCTCCTGATCACCATACCTTTAATGCCCTTGCAGGGTCTGTTACCTTAGAGCCACTTAATGAATATTTCCTGAGGGAAGGAAGGAAGGAGGAGCAAGAATGATGTCTTTTTAATGTTTACCTCTCAAACACTATCCACACCAGGTGCTCAGCGGTGCTCAGTTGATGTTCCATGTTCTCACATGGTCCTGCCTGGAAGGCCAGAGGGTCCCAGCGTGAAGCGCAAGAATAACAGGAAGAATGATTTAAGCATACCTTTGTGCTCACTATATTTTTCTAATTGACCTTTGAGTGAGTCTGGGGAAACATTTTGAAAAGTGCGATTGAAGGTGAATTTTCTGCTGTAACCTGCATGAGTTTGAGACAGAAATTCGTTTGGATTTAAGCACGTTACTGAGTGGCTATTGGTACAAGTGCAATCATCAGAGCTTGAATATTAATATTTCAAGGACCAACCAAAATCACTCCAACATTTTTCTGCCACACAAAGGTGACCAATTTAATGTCGTCACCTTTGATTTTGACCTGGATTACATGAACTCAGCCATTAGGGTCTAATTGAATATCACTTGCCTGTTCTATGGATTAATAAAAAAATTAGAACGTGCATAAATGATTTGGTCAATACAATTTCTTTGGTAGAGAAAATATTTCTTAACATGGGACACAAGGGGGAAAAAGAGTATTTTTTGGCAAAAAAAAAAAAAAGAAAAGACTGGATAGCCCCTTTTTTTGTCTTCTGTCTCACAGCCAGTGTATCGTGCCTGAATTGGTACTTAGGTTCTGGGCTTCCCAGGTGACACAGTGGTAAAGACTCTGTCTGCTAATGCAGAGACACAAGATGCAGGTCCGATCCCTGGGTAGGGAAGATCCCCTGGAGAAGGAAATGACAACACACTCAGTATGCTTGCCTGGGAAAATTCCATGGACAGTGCCTTGCAGGCTACAGTCCATGAGGTCACAAAGAATCAAACACAACAGAGCTCACAGCAGGCACTCACACTGCGTCTGCTTGTAAATTCACAACTTTACCTGGGAGGTTGATGGATATGTTTCAAAAGGTCTTTCTATGAAGCCCTGAAATTCTATGCAAATAAATCTTTCTTCTGGTTCTCAAAGAAGATCAAGAACTATTGACCTGGACTCAAATACAGATCAATATTTGGGGATGTGCTGGCGATGAGGGCAGGTTCTCCAGTAGAGGACAGTGGCTCCCACATGCACTGACCTCCTTGACCTCTCAGCATCGGTTGTCAAGAGATGGGAGGGGCTGAGCCAGGTGGAGCTGTCCCAAGGCACCGAAAGTAAGCATCAACCTTTCCCTGCTCTTCCTGTTGGGTTGGTTTTCAAATCCCATTTCCATACCCCAGGTGCCACATCATGGGCCACAGAAGCTCTTAAGCAATGACTCTGGGAAAGACCACCTTCTCCCATCAACTTCCTGAAAGGGCCCAGAAGACTCTCCTCAAGGACACACATGTTTCTAAGCTTTTTTGCTTTTCTGTCAATGCTGATTTCTCTTGCTCCCTTTGCAGACATGTTTAGACCACCTGAACAAATGCTGGTTCAGAGGTCCTGGTTGGAAGACATTTTTCAATGGAAAGCTGAATGCACTGACTTTGGTTCGCACTTGGACACCTTTGCCTATAGAATAAGCACCTAGCTCCTTAACTTTGCATTCAAAGCCCTTTAAAGAATGGTTTCAGTTCCCTTTCGACTCTTTTGTTCCTCTCCCACATAAGGTTGAAACAGAGCAGGACCCTGAGCCCTCCTGGGTACCAATTCTTTCAGTGTCCTCCATTTCTCATTTGTAGGAAATAGGCCTCCTTCTGGCTCCTTGACCTTCCCTGAGTTCCAAGGGGCAGATTCAAACACTTGCTAAATTAAGGGAGGAGCAGTCAAGAAGTCATCAAGAAGATGACTTGAGGCCAGATTAGAGCAGTTCAGGCCTTGCATACAGCCTGATCTTTTTATTTATTTATTTATTTGTTTATTTTGGGCGGGGGTCGGGTTGGGGAGGGAGGAGAGCGGGCGGGCCTCTTCTATTGGTCTTTCATTTCTCTTATTTTCATCCGTCTTTGTTCTTTGGCTCCTGTGGGCTTCCCATTGCCGTGGCGTCTGTTGTTGCAGAGCGCCGGCTCTGGGCGCATGCTCTCCAGAGCTCCGGCTGGGTGATTGGACACATCATTCCAGCCGCTCCGCGGCACGTGGGATCTTCCCTGGCCGGGGACCGAACCGGCGGCCCTTGCACTGCAAGGCGGTGTCCTTACCCACTGGACCACCAGGGGAAGCCCCAGCCTGATCTTGAACTATTGTTGTAAAGCTATTTATCAAATCCTCCTGAGTTTGGATACACAGTTTCTCTGAGCAGGAGCCTGCTGTGAGATCTCCCTTTGCCTGGCAAAGCAGTAAAGCGATTCTTTTCTACTTAAGTCAGAAGTCTGTCTCTGAGATTCAGTTTGGCACCAGTGCATGCCAAGCCATCAGCACCATTAAAGACTCTAAAAGGCGGAGGAAGCAAGCCACAAAGGTAATTGTAGGGAGAGTCTTACCGACACAGAGAGGAACAAGTGCAAAGGCCCTGGGGTGGGAGCCGACTTGACCCTTCAGAGGCACAGTACGAGTGGAACCGTGTGTACAGACAGGAGAGGATGTCAGAGGAGCGGTGAAGCAGGTGGTCCAGAGCCTTGCAGGCGAAGGCAGAGACTCTGGATTTACTCTGAGTGAGCTAGGAAGACGTCAGAGTTTTTTTTGGGGGGGTGGGGTAGGGTGGGGAGGGAGGGGAGCGGGCAGGCCACATCTATTGGTCTTTCATTTGTCCATTTTCATCCATCTTTGTTCTTTGGCCCGTGTGGGCCTCCCATTGCAGTGGCCTCTGTTGTCGAAGAGCACCGGCTCTGGGCGCATGCGCTCCGGAGCTCCGGCTCGGTAATTGGACACATCAGTCCAGCAGCTGCTCCATGGCACATGGGATCTTCCCAGGCCAGGGATCAAACCGGCACCCCTTGCACTGCAAGGCGGTGTCCTTACCCACTGGACCACCAGGGAAGCCTCGTCAGAGAGTTTTGAAGAGAGTGACACAATATCACTTGTGGCTAACAAAGACTACTCTAACCACTGTGCTGAAAATAGAATGTTGGGGAATTAGGATCCCAAAAATTGCATTGTATGGCCAAGAAAAAAAAAAAAAAAAGATATATATATATATATATATATAGATTATTAAGTATTGATAGGGAGAAATAAGACCAAGGCCTGAGTTTTGAGACACTGTAACACTTTTTCAAAATTAATTTTTATTGGAGTATAGTTGACTTACAGTGTTGTGTTAGTCTCTGCTGTACAACAAAGTGAACCAGCTCTACATATACATATATTTGCTCCTTTTTAGATTCTATTCCCATGTAGGTCATTACAGAGTATTGAATCAAATTCCCTGTGGTATACAGTAGGTTCTTATTAGTTAGTTATTTTGTATATAGTAGTATGTATATGTCAGTCCCAATGTGTCAGTTTATCGTTCCCCTCCGCCCCCACATTTTAACAGAGGCTGGGATGCTGAGGATGAATCAGCAAAGAATGGGAAGGAATGACTATCCGTGGGAGGAAAACCAAGAAGAATGATTTTCTGGAAGCCGAAAAGAAGGAAATGTTTCAAGAAAAATAACATGATTAACTGGGTCAAGTGGAGATGAAGGACTGAGCTTGGATTTAGCATCAAGAGGGTTTGTTAATACCGACAGGGACAGAGCCAAAGTGTGAAGACAGTGGGTTTGAGAGAGACCCAGGAGAGGATTGGCGACAGTAAGAGTACCTTGTCTTTGCAAGGCGTCTCTCCAAAGAGGGACAGAGGAAAGGAGCCATAGCTTGAGAAGGGACGGAGTTGGGGCTTGGGAGAATACTATGCTAAGGGTGTGAGGGGGCCAGCCCTCTATTGGTCTTTCATTTGCAAGTTCTTTGGCCTGTGTGGGCCTCACTGCAGTGGCCTCTGTTGTCGCAGAGCACCGGCTCTGGGCGCATGCGCTCCGGAGCTCCGGCTCGGTAATTGGACACATCAGTCCAGCAGCTGCTCCATGGCACATGGGATCTTCCCAGGCCAGGGATAAAACCCGGGCACCCTTGCACTGCAAGGCGGTGTCCTTACCCACTGGACCACCAGGGAAGCCTCGTCAGAGAGTTTTGAAGAGAGTGACACAATATCACTTGTGGCTAACAAAGACTACTCTAACCACTGTGCTGAAAATAGAATGTTGGGGAATTAGGATCCCAAAAATTGCATTGTATGGCCAAGAAAAAAAAAAAAGATATATATATATATATATATATATAGATTATTAAGTATTGATAGGGAGAAATAAGACCAAGGCCTGAGTTTTGAGACACTGTAACACTTTTTCAAAATTAATTTTTATTGGAGTATAGTTGACTTACAGTGTTGTGTTAGTCTCTGCTGTACAACAAAGTGAACCAGCTCTACATATACATATATTTGCTCCTTTTTAGATTCTATTCCCATGTAGGTCATTACAGAGTATTGAATCAAATTCCCTGTGGTATACAGTAGGTTCTTATTAGTTAGTTATTTTGTATATAGTAGTATGTATATGTCAGTCCCAATGTGTCAGTTTATCGTTCCCCTCCGCCCCCACATTTTAACAGAGGCTGGGATGCTGAGGATGAATCAGCAAAGAATGGGAAGGAATGACTATCCGTGGGAGGAAAACCAAGAAGAATGATTTTCTGGAAGCCGAAAAGAAGGAAATGTTTCAAGAAAAATAACATGATTAACTGGGTCAAGTGGAGATGAAGGACTGAGCTTGGATTTAGCATCAAGAGGGTTTGTTAATACCGACAGGGACAGAGCCAAAGTGTGAAGACAGTGGGTTTGAGAGAGACCCAGGAGAGGATTGGCGACAGTAAGAGTACCTTGTCTTTGCAAGGCGTCTCTCTCCAAAGAGGGACAGAGGAAAGGAGCCATAGCTTGAGAAGGGACGGAGTTGCTGGCGGGCTTCTTAGAATGGGAGAAATTACTCATGCTTGTGTGTGGACAGGGATGATTCAGGAGAGCAGGTCAAACTGATGACCTAAGAGAAACTCGAGAGGAGATGGCTGCAGCCTGCAAGTTCTCATCAGAAACGCTAAAAGTTTTAAATTCCAGGGTGCTGGCAGTAGGATGTTTGATTCTGAGGAAAGAGGGAGGTTGCTAGACATCTGGAATTTCCTTTCCATGGATGCCTGCATCTCTAGGGCCCAACTTTTTTTTTTCTTTTGTTTTAGTTTAGGGCCCAACTTTTAAACTTGAACATTTCCTTTTTGATGTGGTTAGAATCCCTGAGCCCACAATGTGTTCCCAAGAGTATTTAATTAAACGGGAATCTGGTGTGCATCTGTGACTAATTAATACTGATCAGAAACAATTAAATATTAAATGTCACGGCTGTTACCTGGGTCCTAATCATTGCAAAGGGTTGAATGCAGGGATCAAGTCCTAACCTCCCTAGGAACCAAGTTCCTGTTAAGATTATGAAAGGCTAAAACTGAGCTGATCAAAGAGTAGATTTTATGAATTTTGAAAAATGTTTGAAGCAATGAAATGCTGAGCATCAAGACAAAGGAACTGCTAAGAGTTCTCTTTCTTAATGTGTGGGTTTAGAAGGGCCCTCTGGCTAATAGAAATAATGGCAGTTCCCCTTAGCAATCTAGTTAACTTTTCTTAACAGTTCTTTTTTGAGCAAAATATGCTTTTATATGCTGATAACTGTTATATATATATATATATATATATATATATATATGTATGTATATGTATATATATAGTGTAGTTCATTCAGCAAGTGTTTCATGAGGATTTGATTTGGCGAATCCTGTGCTAAGCTCTGGGAATAAACAGATACATATGATGAGCCCTCAGTCGTTAAGATTTAGCCTGGTGTTCCTCAGAGGGCAATCTGATGTCCACCGTTGTCAGAACCAGCTGGGTACTGTGCCCTCTCTCTCAACTTCACTGTGTATGGTTAGGGGCTGCTATTGTCTCCTGGCTTTATAAACTTCACTGTTTTAGGTTCCCAAGGCGTCTCTCCAAAGAGGGACAGAGGAAAGGAGCCATAGCTTGAGAAGGGACGGAGTTGCTGGCGGGCTTCTTAGAATGGGAGAAATTACTCATGCTTGTGTGTGGACAGGGATGATTCAGGAGAGCAGGTCAAACTGATGACCTAAGAGAAACTCGAGAGGAGATGGCTGCAGCCTGCAAGTTCTCATCAGAAACGCTAAAAGTTTTAAATTCCAGGGTGCTGGCAGTAGGATGTTTGATTCTGAGGAAAGAGGGAGGTTGCTAGACATCTGGAATTTCCTTTCCATGGATGCCTGCATCTCTAGGGCCCAACTTTTTTTTTTCTTTTGTTTTAGTTTAGGGCCCAACTTTTAAACTTGAACATTTCCTTTTTGATGTGGTTAGAATCCCTGAGCCCACAATGTGTTCCCAAGAGTATTTAATTAAACGGGAATCTGGTGTGCATCTGTGACTAATTAATACTGATCAGAAACAATTAAATATTAAATGTCACGGCTGTTACCTGGGTCCTAATCATTGCAAAGGGTTGAATGCAGGGATCAAGTCCTAACCTCCCTAGGAACCAAGTTCCTGTTAAGATTATGAAAGGCTAAAACTGAGCTGATCAAAGAGTAGATTTTATGAATTTTGAAAAATGTTTGAAGCAATGAAATGCTGAGCATCAAGACAAAGGAACTGCTAAGAGTTCTCTTTCTTAATGTGTGGGTTTAGAAGGGCCCTCTGGCTAATAGAAATAATGGCAGTTCCTTAGCAATCTATTTAATTTTTCTTAACAGTTCTTTTTTGAGCAAAATATGCTTTTATATGCTGATAACTGTTATATATATATATATATATATATATATATATATGTATGTATATGTATATATATAGTGTAGTTCATTCAGCAAGTGTTTCATGAGGATTTGATTTGGCGAATCCTGTGCTAAGCTCTGGGAATAAACAGATACATATGATGAGCCCTCAGTCGTTAAGATTTAGCCTGGTGTTCCTCAGAGGGCAATCTGATGTCCACCGTTGTCAGAACCAGCTGGGTACTGTGCCCTCTCTCTCAACTTCACTGTGTATGGTTAGGGGCTGCTATTGTCTCCTGGCTTTATAAACAAGATTTTTGTTTCATTCCTTGTTGAGGGATTTTTAAAGATGGGGGTGGGGAGAAATGCCTTTATTCTGCCATCTTGAAACTGGCTGGCCACTTGGACCTTTGGGTCCTGGTGAGAAGTGGAGTGTATCCAGCATTCCCCAGATGGGGTGCTTCTTACCCGCAAGGGCAGCACAGTAGATGGAAGATCCAAGAGCAAAGACAACTGCTTGAATTGGCAAGGTTACTGAGAGCCAGGAGAGTAAGTGAAGCATAGAGAGACATCTAGGAAAGAAAAGGGTGGAAGATAGGAACCATAGCATGAAGCCAAAACAAAGAGTGTCTATGAACAAGGAGCAGCAGGGTGAAAAGACAAGGAGGTGGTCTGGAAGGATTCCCAAGGCAAACTGGAGATGCTTGCGGTTGACTTTAAATTGCATCCCCACGGAGACTTGCATCTGCCGCCCAGGTCCCTTAAAAGCATCACAGTGGGACTTCCCTGGTGGTCCAGTGGCTAAGACTCCACACTCCCACTGCAGAGGGCCCTGGTTCAGTCCCAGGTCAAGAAACAGTATCCTGCTCACTGCAATAAAGATCCTGCGTGATACAACTAAGACTCAGTGCAGCCAAATAAATAAAGCCTTTTTTTTTTCTTCTTATAGAAGGCATCCTGGTGGATGGGCCATTTGACATTTTCTTCCTCATCGCCCACCTGAAAAATGAACACTAAGCTCCCTTATGAGAGTCTCATTTCTGAGCCGTTGTCAACTGTCATGTGCTCACTTGAAGCTCTCAGGATGGCACTTGATATTCCAGGGGTTTTTTGTTTGTGTTTTTTTTACGTAGTGCCTAGAACATTGTGAGTGTTCAGTAAATATATGTAGAAGAAATGAACAAATGAAAAGATAGATCAAGAAAATCAATTTAATGTTATGCCTCAAGCTCTGGGAATAAACAGATACATATGATGAGCCCTCAGTCGTTAAGATTTAGCCTGGTGTTCCTCAGAGGGCAATCTGATGTCCACCGTTGTCAGAACCAGCTGGGTACTGTGCCCTCTCTCTCAACTTCACTGTGTATGGTTAGGGGCTGCTATTGTCTCCTGGCTTTATAAACAAGATTTTTGTTTCATTCCTTGTTGAGGGATTTTTAAAGATGGGGGTGGGGAGAAATGCCTTTATTCTGCCATCTTGAAACTGGCTGGCCACTTGGACCTTTGGGTCCTGGTGAGAAGTGGAGTGTATCCAGCATTCCCCAGATGGGGTGCTTCTTACCCGCAAGGGCAGCACAGTAGATGGAAGATCCAAGAGCAAAGACAACTGCTTGAATTGGCAAGGTTACTGAGAGCCAGGAGAGTAAGTGAAGCATAGAGAGACATCTAGGAAAGAAAAGGGTGGAAGATAGGAACCATAGCATGAAGCCAAAACAAAGAGTGTCTATGAACAAGGAGCAGCAGGGTGAAAAGACAAGGAGGTGGTCTGGAAGGATTCCCAAGGCAAACTGGAGATGCTTGCGGTTGACTTTAAATTGCATCCCCACGGAGACTTGCATCTGCCGCCCAGGTCCCTTAAAAGCATCACAGTGGGACTTCCCTGGTGGTCCAGTGGCTAAGACTCCACACTCCCACTGCAGAGGGCCCTGGTTCAGTCCCAGGTCAAGAAACAGTATCCTGCTCACTGCAATAAAGATCCTGCGTGATACAACTAAGACTCAGTGCAGCCAAATAAATAAAGCCTTTTTTTTTTCTTCTTATAGAAGGCATCCTGGTGGATGGGCCATTTGACATTTTCTTCCTCATCGCCCACCTGAAAAATGAACACTAAGCTCCCTTATGAGAGTCTCATTTCTGAGCCGTTGTCAACTGTCATGTGCTCACTTGAAGCTCTCAGGATGGCACTTGATATTCCAGGGGTTTTTTGTTTGTGTTTTTTTTACGTAGTGCCTAGAACATTGTGAGTGTTCAGTAAATATATGTAGAAGAAATGAACAAATGAAAAGATAGATCAAGAAAATCAATTGAATGTTATGCCTCAAGATACCATAAGAAATTATATCAGAGAATTTCTAAGTATTCATTTCATTGTGCCTTCAAATAATGAGCTGAAGAGAAAAAAATAAGTGATCTTTGGAAAAGAAAGTACTTAGCTGAAACATGAAATCTTTGCAAATAGTAAGTTTAGTTCATTTTATAAACGAAAGTCAATTGTAACGTGAGTGACTAGGAGGATGAGATCCCTGCCCCCACCTCCCTCAGATATAAATGAGAATATGTCCTTACCTAATACTATTTGCTATCTCAGGAGGTCTTCTCCTTTACCTACTAAATAGTCACTCTTTTTTCCAAACACTAGAGAGAAACTCATTGAACCTTAATCAACCTTGATAGTCTAGATTTTTAATTTGTAAAGAGGAGACAATTGGAATTCCTTCAATCTACTTTACAAATGTCTGAGGATGCTCTGTGGACCAATGAGAGCTTCAGTCTGATGCTCCCCTTTGGGAACAGGATGCTCTTAACAGGGACCACATATCCTGAGAATTCAGACACTTTCGTCTTCTGCTGGAAGCCAGAGGAAGGAGAGAGATGGAAGGAGAAAGGAAGAAAGAGAACTCACAATGCTGCTTACACACAATGTTAAGTGTAAGTTACTTTTCATGTGTTCTTTCATTCTCCTAATGGCCTTCTGGATTGAGCCTTCTTACTCACTTTTATAGATAAAGAAACCATGTCCCACAGATGACATGGAATTTCAATCCAGGTCTCTCTGATTCCAAAACTGTGATCTTTCCAGTACCTCACAGTGATGATGGCTCTGTCACTGCTAACCCTTGCTCCTCCCACTCTATCTCAGTGAGAGGGACACTGTGAGACAGGAGGATGGGACTTCCCTGATGATCTAGAGGTTAAGAGGCCACCTGCCAGTGGAGGAACAGGGTTCATTCCCTGGTCTGGGAAGATCCCACACGCTGCAGGACAATCAGGTCTGTAAGCCACGACGATTTAAGCTCACACACTCAAGAACCCATGCTCTGCAACGAGAGAAGCCCCCACACTGAGAAGCCCGTGCACCACAACTAGAGAGTAGCCTCTGCTCACCAAATCTAGCAAAAGCCCCGACTCAGCACAGCCAAAAAAAAAAAAAAAAAAAAGACAGGAGGATGTGCTCCACCAGGAGACAGCCACTCTTGTCCCAAAGGAAGAAGATAAGCTGATGCTAGGCTGACCTTTTCTCTGAAATTTTATATGACTCTGATCTTTTGAACCATGAATAAAAATACATAATTTTGACTTTTAATATGGATAAACAGAAGAGATCCTCTTATCCAGAGAATGAATACATGTTGAAGACCTGGTTTATAGGAGATAACTGTGACAAAATGTTGGAGGATTTGGAAACATGCAAAATAAAAGCAAATCATATAAAAGTACTTTCACGGTTAAGACTACTTTGAATTCAGACATACTAAAAAATGTCCAATTTTCAGTTGGAAATTTGTCACTGGCATTCACAAGAGAGGTCAGGGCTGGATTTTCCTGTAGGGGACTCACCCCCTTGGAGGTATTAAAGTCTTGAAAATGGATGAATGTCTCAAAGAACATGGAGTTGCAAAAGATAAAAATAAAGACCAGGATAGAGCTTTAAATTACACCAGTTGTTAGGAGCTGCAAGAGGAAGTCAGTGAGACCCTAGGGATGAAAGAGGAGGAGGAGACAAAAGAAGAAAAGATAAATAATAAGTCAGAAAGCACACACACACACACATACAGAGGTGCAAGAGGAGGAGGTGGCCCAAAGTGCCTAGAGCTTCAGAGAGGGCAAGATGAATGGGAACTTTTTAGAAAGCAAGGAGTACAAATAGCAAGTCAGTGATTCTCTGAAGATGTTGCATCCTGAAACAGTGGTGAGAGCAGAAACCAGAGAGCAGAGAGTTCAAGACAAGTAGAAAAGCTGGCTTATTGTACAGAAGGAAAGGGAAGAAAATCAGATGCCTACATACTACTCAACATTCACAGTGGACTCTGGAAGGATTAAAGACCTAAATATGCAAGGTAAACATATGTTTGATGGACAAATAAAAAGTAGGAGAATGTCTTTGTGACCTGGGCAATAGGGACAAATCCTTAAGGGGGGAAATCTATTAATTTGGTTATACCATAATTACAGATTTCTGCCCAACAAATGATACAGAGAGACAGTTAATAGATGACAAACTGAAAAGAGATATTTGCAATATCTAAAACTAATAAGAGACTAATATTTGAAATGTACATGGGGAGAAGAAACAAATTAGGGGTTTTGAGATTCTGTGGGCTTCCCAGGTGGCACTAGTGGTAAAGAACCCATCTGCCGAGCAGGAGAGGTAAGAGATGTGGGTTTGACCCCAGGGTCAGGAAGATCCCTGTAGAAGGGGATGGCAACACACTCCAATATTCTTTCCTGGAAAATCCCACGGACAGACAAGCCTGATGGGCTATAGAGTCCATAGGATCTCAAAGAGTCAGACATGAATGAAGACTTTGCATGCACACATTCCTATATATAAAATAGGTCGGGACTTCCCTGATACTTTCACGGTTAAGACTACTTTGAATTCAGACATACTAAAAAATGTCCAATTTTCAGTTGGAAATTTGTCACTGGCATTCACAAGAGAGGTCAGGGCTGGATTTTCCTGTAGGGGACTCACCCCCTTGGAGGTATTAAAGTCTTGAAAATGGATGAATGTCTCAAAGAACATGGAGTTGCAAAAGATAAAAATAAAGACCAGGATAGAGCTTTAAATTACACCAGTTGTTAGGAGCTGCAAGAGGAAGTCAGTGAGACCCTAGGGATGAAAGAGGAGGAGGAGACAAAAGAAGAAAAGATAAATAATAAGTCAGAAAGCACACACACACACACATACAGAGGTGCAAGAGGAGGAGGTGGCCCAAAGTGCCTAGAGCTTCAGAGAGGGCAAGATGAATGGGAACTTTTTAGAAAGCAAGGAGTACAAATAGCAAGTCAGTGATTCTCTGAAGATGTTGCATCCTGAAACAGTGGTGAGAGCAGAAACCAGAGAGCAGAGAGTTCAAGACAAGTAGAAAAGCTGGCTTATTGTACAGAAGGAAAGGGAAGAAAATCAGATGCCTACATACTACTCAACATTCACAGTGGACTCTGGAAGGATTAAAGACCTAAATATGCAAGGTAAACATATGTTTGATGGACAAAGAAAAAGTAGGAGAATGTCTTTGTGACCTGGGCAATAGGGACAAACCCTTTAAAGGGGAAATCTATTAATTTGGTTATACCATAATTACAGATTTCTGCCCAACAAATGATACAGAGAGACAGTTAATAGATGACAAACTGAAAAGAGATATTTGCAATATCTAAAACTAATAAGAGACTAATATTTGAAATGTACATGGGGAGAAGAAACAAATTAGGGGTTTTGAGATTCTGTGGGCTTCCCAGGTGGCACTAGTGGTAAAGAACCCATCTGCCGAGCAGGAGAGGTAAGAGATGTGGGTTTGACCCCAGGGTCAGGAAGATCCCTGTAGAAGGGGATGGCAACACACTCCAATATTCTTTCCTGGAAAATCCCACGGACAGACAAGCCTGATGGGCTATAGAGTCCATAGGATCTCAAAGAGTCAGACATGAATGAAGACTTTGCATGCACACATTCCTATATATAAAATAGGTCGGGACTTCCCTGATGGCCCAGTGGCTAAGACTCTTTGCTCTCTTTGCAGAGGCCTGGGGTTTGATCTTTGGTCAGAGAGCTAGATCCCACAGGCTGCAACTAAGAGTTCCCGTGACATAACTAAAAGATCCCTCATGCCTCAAAAGACCCAGTGCAATTAAATAAATAAATAAAAATAAATATACTTTTTAAAGTTTTAAAATAGGGATTCCCTGGTGGTCGAGTGGGTAAAGAGTCCACCTTGCAGTGAAATGGGCACCAGTTCGATCTCTGGCCCAGGAAGATCCCACGTGCCACAGAGGGGCTGGACTGGTGTGTCCAGTTACAAGCCAGCGCTCTGGAGTGCATGCGCCCAGAGCTGGTGCTCTGCAATGAGACAGGCCACTGCAATGGGAGGCCCACACAGGCCAAAGAATAAAGATGGATGAAAATAAATAAAACAGTGAAAGAGGCCAAAATTAGAAAAAAAAGTTTTAAAATAGGTAAACAGCAAGGACCTACTGTAAATCACTGGGAAATATACTCAGTATCTTGTAATAACCTATAATGGGAAAAATCTGGAAAAGGATATACATATTTACATTTATAAATTTATATATATGCAAATTTTATGTGTAAAACTAAATGTATATGTATAACTGAATCACTTTGCTGTGCACTTGAAACTAATCACATTGTAACTTACCTATACTTCACTTAAAAGGTAAACAAACAAAAAGCAAAAATAAAATGTGGCATAGGGCTTCCCCTGGTGGTCCAGTGGGTAAAGACACTGCCTTGCCTTGCAAGGGGCGCTGGTTCGATCCCTGGCCTGGGAAGATCCCATGTGCCACGGAGCTGCTGGACCCATGTGTTCAATTACTGAGCTGGAGCTCTGGGGCGCATGCGCCCAGAGCCAGTGCTCTGCGACGACAGAGGCCACGGTGATGGGAGGCCTACAGGAGCCAAAGAACAAAGACAGATGAAAATAGAGAAATGGAAGACCAATAGAAGTGGCCCACCCGTCCCCCTCCCTCCCCACCCTACTTCCCCAAAAAAGATAAATAAATAAAATAAATGTTAAAAAAAAAAAAGACTTAAAAAAAATAAACAAAAAACCTGGCATACTGGCACGTCAATAGAGAAATGCAGACTCTCTGTAGAGGATGAAGTGATGTTTACTCAGATCTCCCACTTTAGGACTGTGGCACTCTCAGAGTGGTGCCTGATCGAGCACCCTTCCTTGTCTTGCCTCGAAAGACTGGTTCAGGAAGGAGCAGAAATGCTTAGCCTCCTTGCCTTAAGGCAGGACAAGTCTGAAAACCCCTTTCCACTCCAGAGCTTCCCTTGGTTCTGTCGGAAGCCTCTAGGGCAACTTCATCAGAGTGCAGCTCCTCCCTCTGCCCAATTCTGTTCCTCTTACTGACAGGTTTCGTTCCTGAGAGCCTCTCACTTCTAAACTACTTACACCCAAATGTCAGACTCAGAATCAGTTTCACAGAGAGGCCAGCCTATGTCAGTTGATACTGAAAGTGGTCTTAGGAAGCAAACTAAATGGGATTTTAGAGCTGGATCAATGGTCAGTTGTCTGGCAATGAAGACCCTGTCATGACTTGTAGAGTACCAGGAGCCTCCGGCATGCAATTACGATAGTATTGATAAAAATAACCTATAATGGGAAAAATCTGGAAAAGGATATACATATTTACATTTATAAATTTATATATATGCAAATTTTATGTGTAAAACTAAATGTATATGTATAACTGAATCACTTTGCTGTGCACTTGAAACTAATCACATTGTAACTTACCTATACTTCACTTAAAAGGTAAACAAACAAAAAGCAAAAATAAAATGTGGCATAGGGCTTCCCCTGGTGGTCCAGTGGGTAAAGACACTGCCTTGCCTTGCAAGGGGCGCTGGTTCGATCCCTGGCCTGGGAAGATCCCATGTGCCACGGAGCTGCTGGACCCATGTGTTCAATTACTGAGCTGGAGCTCTGGGGCGCATGCGCCCAGAGCCAGTGCTCTGCGACGACAGAGGCCACGGTGATGGGAGGCCTACAGGAGCCAAAGAACAAAGACAGATGAAAATAGAGAAATGGAAGACCAATAGAAGTGGCCCACCCGTCCCCCTCCCTCCCCACCCTACTTCCCCAAAAAAGATAAATAAATAAAATAAATGTTAAAAAAAAAAAAGACTTAAAAAAAATAAACAAAAAACCTGGCATACTGGCACGTCAATAGAGAAATGCAGACTCTCTGTAGAGGATGAAGTGATGTTTACTCAGATCTCCCACTTTAGGACTGTGGCACTCTCAGAGTGGTGCCTGATCGAGCACCCTTCCTTGTCTTGCCTCGAAAGACTGGTTCAGGAAGGAGCAGAAATGCTTAGCCTCCTTGCCTTAAGGCAGGACAAGTCTGAAAACCCCTTTCCACTCCAGAGCTTCCCTTGGTTCTGTCGGAAGCCTCTAGGGCAACTTCATCAGAGTGCAGCTCCTCCCTCTGCCCAATTCTGTTCCTCTTACTGACAGGTTTCGTTCCTGAGAGCCTCTCACTTCTAAACTACTTACACCCAAATGTCAGACTCAGAATCAGTTTCACAGAGAGGCCAGCCTATGTCAGTTGATACTGAAAGTGGTCTTAGGAAGCAAACTAAATGGGATTTTAGAGCTGGATCAATGGTCAGTTGTCTGGCAATGAAGACCCTGTCAAGGTGACTTGTAGAGTACCAGGAGCCTCCGGCATGCAATTACGATGCAGTTTAAAATTTTCTCACTGGTAATGAAGTGGAATGGGATATGAGAAGAGAATGAACTGACGAGGGCAATCGGTCAAGTATTTGGGAGTCTTAAAGACTTTGGAATTGGCTCACTGTTGCTGGAAGCTACCAAAGCACCAGAGAACAAGGAAAGGGCGGGAGTGATTAATCACCAATAACGGGTGAAATTACCAATGTGTTCTCTACAAAAACTCAGAGTCTGGGCTTCCCTGGTGGTACAGTGGTTAAAGAGTCTACCTGGCAGTGCAAGGGGCACCGGTTCGATCCCTGGCCCGGGAAGATCCCACGTGCTGCAGAGTGGTTGGACCAGTGTGTCCAGTTACAAGCCAGAGCTGACCCAGAGCCGCGATGCTTTTCTGTGAGACTGACCACTGCAATGGGAGGCCCACACAGGCCAAAGAATAAAAGACGGATAAAAATAAATATAAATAAAAAGAGTCATGCTAGGGAAAAGAAAATAAATATTAAAAAACAACAACAACAACCCAGAGCCTGGAAGATGACTATGGACTACCACAGACGCCACCAAGGTCCAGCACCAAATGTCAGCTGTTATGCCAGATGTGGTGTTGTGCTGAGCCTATAAACACAGCCTCAGATACATCATATGGAGTCACTAATCTCCAAATGGGTTCTTTTCTATCCATCTCAGAAAGATAGGCCAGGGACTTCCCTGGTGGTTCAGTGGTTAAGAATCTGCCTTACAATGAAGGCAATGCTGGTTTGATTCCTGTTTGGGGGACTAAGATCCCACATGTTTCATAGCAACTAAGCCCATGAGCCACAGTTGAGCCTAGACACGGCCAAATAAATAAATACAAGAAGAAAGAAAAAAGGGCCACAGCAGTTCACATTCACACAGAACAGATTAGAATCTTTTTACAGTCTTGTCCCAGGACTATGTCAACTGCCATTTGTCTGAAGGGATTGGGATCCCAGCTTGTTTCATGAAAAAGAACCTATCCTTGCCCTGGCCTATTTCATGGTCTAAGGTGAAAGACAGGAGGTAACAGAGAGATAAGAAAACAATCTATTCAGGGATTGCTTGTACTACTCAGAAGAGTGCAAGCAACAGAAACCCAATTTGAACTGGCTTAAACAACAAGTCTGAGGCTTGAATCTCATTGATCAGGCTTAGGTCATGTCCATCCTGAACCAACCACTATGGCTAAGAGAATGAAATACTCTGATTGGCTAGGAATTGTCCTGGAATGAAATTCTCTGACTAGGGGTTGTCCTAGAATGAGGGGTGAGGTAGAGCTAAGATCAGCCCACTGGGTTGAAAGCAAGGAGGGGATGATTCCCAAGAGGACAACTAAGGACACCTAAAGAAATTGAGGCTGATCAGGTGAAATAAGCAGATGTCCCGTGGAAGATTCAAGCAGAGTAGGCATATCTGCCATGGACAAGTCTAGGGAGGCTTCATGGAGGAAGTAGATAAATTTTCAATTGAAGCATAGCTGATGTATCGTATTATATAAGTACAAGTGCATGATATGGTGATTCACAATTTTTAAAGGTTATTCTCCATTTATAGTCATTAGAGAATATTGACTATATTCCCTGTGTTGTATAATAGACCGTTGTAGCTTTGTTGTTATTCGGTTGCTCACTCACGTCTGGCTCCTTGTGACCTCATGGACTGCAGCATGCCAGGCTACCCTGTCCTTCACTGTCTCCCAGAGTTTGCTCAGATTCATGTGCAGTGAGTCAGTGATGCCATCCAACCATCTCATCCTCTGCCACCCTCTTCTCCTTTTCCCTTCAATCTTTTCCACTGAGTCGGCTTTTCACATCAGGTGGCTAAAGTACTGGAGCTTCAGCTTCAGCACCAGTCCTTCCAAAAATGAATATTCAGGATTGATTTCCTTTAGGACTGACTGATTTGATTTCCTGTAGACCAAGGGATTCTCAAGAGCATCACAATTGGGGATGGGATATACTTATGACTAATCTGGAATTATACATATCTGTAAACAACAAAACTCTGTAAAAGCAAAATTTAAAAAATGGCAAAAAAAGAAAAAGAGCATCACAATTCTCTAGCACCGCAATTCGAAAGCATCATTTCTTCAGCACTCAGCATTCTTTATGGTCCAACTCTCATATCTATATGTGACTACTGAAAAAAACATAGTTATGACTATGCAGAGTTTTGTTGATGACAACTTATCTTATACCTGATAATTTGTACCTCTTACTGCCCTCTCCCCTCTCCTCTATAGAGATATAGCTGATTCTTCTTCTTGTACAGCAGAAACCAACACAGCATTGTCAAGCCATTATCCTCCAATTTTTTTTTTTAAAAAAAGGTAGATGTTTTAAATTTGAATTTGTGATACAATAACATTGCAGGGACTGATGCTGATGCTGAAGCCGCCTGATGCAAAGAGCTGACTCATTGGAAAAGACCCTGATGCTGAAAAAGACGGAGGGCAGAAGGAGAAGGGAGTGCCAGAGGATGAGAGGGTTGGATGGCATCACTGACACAACAGACATGAGTTTGAGCAAACTCCAGGAGATGGTGAAGAACAGGGAAGTCTGGCATGCTGCAGTCCACGGGTTGCAAAGAGTCAAGCACCACTTAGCGACTCAACAACAACAACAACATGTGTGCTTGTAAATGCAATGAATCGTAAATCCTAGTGGCAGGCTTTATAATGACGATTAGTTCGAAGTGATGAGAGTAAAAGACATTTGGGGATAATCTGCAGCACCTGTTGTATGAATGGAACATTTCTGTGATTCCTATTGGTGTCAGTTGCTGGTCATGCTAACACTAGTGGAGGTTGTTGCCAACACGCGCAACTGAAAGAAGTGCTAAATTTGAGTAAAATGTTAGTGGGAGTAGGGGGGAGATGTTTTTGATTTTGTTTTCCATCCAAGTTCACAGAGCCTTGGGTACAAAACAGCTGGTTTAGAGGAGGGTAGTAGTGGGAAAATTCTAGAATTGGCCGGTTTGTTTGGAAGTTGGAAGCTCCTCATAACAGCCTCTTCAGTCACACTTTTGGATGTTATTTATTTGGCTCTGTTTGGAGAGAAATCACACATCTCAGACTCTCTGTGGCCTCCCTGTTGGCACTGACTTGACTGTTCCCTCTTAAAATAAAAATCTTCTCTCAAACATCAGCCTTCTCTTCCTGACTCTCAGATCTCTCTCTCTTTTTTTTTTTGGAAGGGGACTGGGCCATGCACCTTGCAGGATCTTAAATCCTGGCCCCTGCAGTGGAAGTGTGGAGTCCTAACCACTGGACAGCCAGGGAAGTCCCTCTCACATCTCTTTTAAGCCTTCAAATATCACCTCCTCCAAGAGGTTTATCTTGATTGCGTGTGCTCAATTGCTCAGGCTCCTCTGTCCATGGGATTTCCCAGGCGAGAATACTGAGTGGGTTGTCATTTCCTTTTCCAGGGGATCTTCCTGACCCAGGGATGGAACCCAGGTCTCCTGCATCGCAGGCAGGATTCTTTACCACTGCTCGACCCGGGAAGCCCTATCTTGCTTACCTTACCTAAATGTGCACCTATGTCTCCTGCCCTCCTAATAACCTTAGCCTGCTCTAATTTTCCTTTGTTCTTAGCATGTACCACCTATCATGTTTCATAATTTACCTCTTTATTGTGTTATTTTCTCTTTCTCTCTCCCCCACGCACCCCCAACTAGAATATAATCTCTATAAAGAAAAGGATTTGGGGACTTCCCTGGTGGTCCAGTGGTTGAGACTCCATGCTTCCACTGCAGGGGGCATAGGTTCGATCCCTTGTTGGACATACTGGGCAGTGTGGCAAAGAAAAAGACAAACATTTTTTTTGGCTGCAGGGCATGCAGGATCTTAGTTCCCTGATCCAGGATCTAACTCATGTCCCCTGAACCGAAAGTCTTAACCACTAGCCTGCCAGGGAAGTCTCAATGGCGGAGTCTGTCTTCAAGCCAATTCCCTGACTGTCCAGAGGTTAGGATTTGGTGCTGGGATTCACTGCTTGGGTTCTGGGTTTGATCCCTGGCCAGGGAATTAAAATTCAACAAGTGATGCAGAGCAGCTGAAAAGCAAAGAGAAAAGGGATCTGTCTTGCTCACTACAATACAAAAACAGAGGATTGCACGTAAGTGATGCTCTTTTATTTGGCTCTGTTTGAGAGAAATCACACATCTCAGACTCTCTGTGGCCTCCCTGTTGGCACTGACTTGACTGTTCCCTCTTAAAATAAAAATCTTCTCTCAAACATCAGCCTTCTCTTCCTGACTCTCAGATCTCTCTCTCTTTTTTTTTTTGGAAGGGGACTGGGCCATGCACCTTGCAGGATCTTAAATCCTGGCCCCTGCAGTGGAAGTGTGGAGTCCTAACCACTGGACAGCCAGGGAAGTCCCTCTCACATC
The DNA here is from genome assembly GCA_022376925.1 of Tragulus kanchil. Lineage (NCBI taxonomy): Eukaryota > Metazoa > Chordata > Mammalia > Artiodactyla > Tragulidae > Tragulus > Tragulus kanchil. The sequence goes on from JAIOJX010000032.1 coordinate 147,283,344, forward strand.
TCTTTTAAGCCTTCAAATATCACCTCCTCCAAGAGGTTTATCTTGATTGCGTGTGCTCAATTGCTCAGGCTCCTCTGTCCATGGGATTTCCCAGGCGAGAATACTGAGTGGGTTGTCATTTCCTTTTCCAGGGGATCTTCCTGACCCAGGGATGGAACCCAGGTCTCCTGCATCGCAGGCAGGATTCTTTACCACTGCTCGACCCGGGAAGCCCTATCTTGCTTACCTTACCTAAATGTGCACCTATGTCTCCTGCCCTCCTAATAACCTTAGCCTGCTCTAATTTTCCTTTGTTCTTAGCATGTACCACCTATCATGTTTCATAATTTACCTCTTTATTGTGTTATTTTCTCTTTCTCTCCCCACGCACCCCAACTAGAATATAATCTCTATAAAGAAAAGGATTTGGGGACTTCCCTGGTGGTCCAGTGGTTGAGACTCCATGCTTCCACTGCAGGGGGCATAGGTTCGATCCCTTGTTGGACATACTGGGCAGTGTGGCAAAGAAAAAGACAAACATTTTTTTTGGCTGCAGGGCATGCAGGATCTTAGTTCCCTGATCCAGGATCTAACTCATGTCCCCTGAACCGAAAGTCTTAACCACTAGCCTGCCAGGGAAGTCTCAATGGCGGAGTCTGTCTTCAAGCCAATTCCCTGACTGTCCAGAGGTTAGGATTTGGTGCTGGGATTCACTGCTTGGGTTCTGGGTTTGATCCCTGGCCAGGGAATTAAAATTCAACAAGTGATGCAGAGCAGCTGAAAAGCAAAGAGAAAAGGGATCTGTCTTGCTCACTACAATACAAAAACAGAGGATTGCACGTAAGTGATGCTCAATAAATTGAATACATCAACAAATGAAACACAATTTCAGGTTGTGCTTTGCAGTGAAACAACTCAAACCTGAGAACCAGAACTGAACTCTGATCCCTGCTGCCGCTGCCAAGCTGCGGTACCTGGGGCAACCTGCCCCAGCTCACTCAGCCTGTTTCCCCCTCTATAACACAGGAGTCAAAAAAAAACCTGTCTCATAAGTTGTAAGGCTTCACTGAACCAATCAGTAACAGGCCTGGCACTGGGCAACTGAAGCATGTTAGTCATGTCCAATTCCTTGCAACCCCGTGGATTGTAGCCCACCAGGCTCCTCTGTCCATGGAATTCTCCAGGCAAGGAAACTGGAGTGGGTTGCCATTCCTCCTCGAAGCACTGGGCAGGTGTTTCATAAAGGCTAATTTCTGGCCCTTTTCGGATCTGGAGGAAGCAACTCTGTTCTGTTGGCACCAGGTCCCAGGATCTCCCATAAAAGGACAGGGCTCTTGTCCCTCGCTTTCATCGTGTTCCCAATAAAAGCTCAGAATAGAACCAGAGTCTCCTGGCTCCACTTGGAGCTATAGCCAACGGACCACACGACCACTTTTTTCCTGTCCACGACTTTTCTTTTGAAGTGGAAAGTAGTCATAGGAATAACTCACCCGGGGCAGGGAAAGGAAAAAACAGCAAAAATTGTTTTAAAAGGGAGTTATACAAGCTTATGCAGGAAAACCCCATCGAGGGACATAAATGCTGATTCAAATAAGGAGGAAATATGAAGTTTGACAGTTTTCCAGGCCTTCCCTACTCCTAAATCTCCTCTCTTCCATCACACTCTTTTTTCCCTCGCCCACAACATGGGCATTAAGAAAGGTGACAGATCAAAAAATAGACCATAAAGAAGAGGGGAGGAAGCTGGAGGTTGTTGATCAATGTGACTATAAATGCTGCTCCGTATTAGCAACAGCCTGTTCCCTAAATCATGATGGGAAAAAGCAGGCTGGAGCAGAAGCCAATGTCTCCCCAGGGAAGGAGAATGAATTTTGGATCACTAACGGAGACCGTTTTACAGGGCTGCTTTGATCTCCTGCCCGAACCAGGGCTGGGGACCAACAAGCTGGGACTCCAAGGAAAACCGGACTCACAGCAGTCTCAAACAGCTGTCTGCCCACAAGGGTGTGTACTGGCACCACATCGAGCCCAGCTATTGCCCTGCTCCAGGGCCCTTGTCCCTTGGCCCCCAAGGAGTCCTGCCTCCCCTTTTCCTCCCCACCCAAGACAGAGCTGAGTTGGCGTCTGAAAATGAGTAAGAGTCAAGCGAGGCTGCACATTGGTCTTTGTTGAGGATTTGTTTTGCCAGACAGCTTGGTGGGGAAGATTGCATTTCTCAGTTATTTTTAAACCTGGATTTCTGGAATTTGATTTGGAAAAACACAACAAAAGACAGAAACTCAAGTAAGTCATGAGAGCTCAATGGCTCTGGGCATCCTCTTTAGGTGGCTTGCTACTCCCTAAAGTGGCCATGAGCCCAAGAGTGTTGGGCTTGCAGAGGACAGAGATGCAGAGGGGATTCCAGCAGTTCCAAAAAGCATCCTGTTCTCCACCCCAAGTGGAGAAAACACCACACCTCCATGACACTTCACTTCTGGCCTCATTGCACGCCAGGCTATGTGCTGGTTGGGGATGGAAAGTCTCAGTCCTTGGTCATCTTTCAGATGATGACATTGATGATTACAGCAGATTTACATTATGAGCTTGATAGGGGAAGCCTGATAGAAGGTTGGAGATGGTGCTGCTAACCTAGCCCAGAAAGATCCAGAAAGACTCCAACTATGAAACTTGACTGGAAGTTAGCAAAGCCCTGTCAGAGAGGACTATGGGTAAGAGAAGACTGTGGTAGGGGTGGGGACAAGAAGACAGATGCTTTGAAGACAAACAGATGACACTACTGTTCCACCCAACTCTGACAGACTGTGCCATTCAAGAAAATGACCTGACCTAATTTGTACCTCATTCTTCCCATCTGTAAAATAGGGATAATCTGAATTCCTCATCTGCAGAAATTAACATTTACTAAACCTATCCTGGGTGCCAGGCACCATTACAAGCATCCGACACGTATGAACTCAAATTCCCCCCAAAATAAATCTTTGACTCTTCTACGGATATGAAATGAACTGTATTAAAGATTTTATGAAATCTGTTAAGTCATGTACATGCATGCCAAGTCGCTTCAGTTGTGTCTGATTTTGTGCGACCCTATAGACTGCAACCCACAAGACTCTGCCATTGGATTCTCCAGGCAGGAATACTTGAACCTGTGTCTCTTATGTCTCCTGCATTGGCAGGCGGGTTTTTACCACTAGTGCCACCTGGGAAGTAATGAGGGAACCAGAAAAATGTTCTGACTAATTCAAAAGGGAAATAAAAGTACCCCCACAACTGGGATTTCCCTGATGGTCCAGTGGTTAAGACACTGTGCATCTACTACAGGGGACACAGGTTCGATCGCTGGTAGGGGAACTAAGATCCCACATTGTATGTGGCATCACCAAAAAAATAGAGGAAAAAAAAAAGTACCCCACAATGATAGTGAGATAAGGAACAATGAAATTAATTTATAAATAGGTACAAAGCTGGCAAAGTTGGTCAATATCCACAAAAGAATAAATAATAGATTGCACTCCATGGGACACAATTTGCATATCTATAGACAAGAAGCATTTGCATTACTGCGAGTTTTCTCTAACTTACAGAGTTAGAAAGTAGTTTAAAGATAATGACAGGTAGAAATAACCTTTCCCTGACTGCTGACCAGCCAAGACAGCCAATATGTTTCAGAGTCTTTCCTCTTTGCCCCTATGGTATCTCTGAACCTCCTATGATCATAATCTCAAAAATTATTCTTGATCACAAAATAAAACTGGTCTCATTAGATTTGCCCTTATTGTTTATATAGGTTCAGTGAGAGTCTTAATTTGTCAGACAAATCTTGTAAATTTGTTTTGCAAAATTTAAAGCCATACACATTTAAACAACTAAAAATTAACTTGTCTAGAATTTTTTTTATAAGGGATCTTCACTTATATTTTGTTTTGTGGAGGTTAGGGGGAACATGTGGGATCCTAGTACCCTGACCAGGAGTCAAACCCACTTCCCCTGCAGTGGAAGGGTGGAGTCTTAACCACTGGACTGCCAAAGAAGTCCCTTCACTTGGATTTTTTAAATGTTCTAGCATTCGTTATTCATTGGTTAAGAAACCCTGCCCAGGAAATTATTTTTCAGCAGATTTCTCTCATCTGTTGGACCTATAAACTTATTCGCCTTGCAGTGCAAGGGACACTGATTCAATCCCTGGCCTGGGAAGATCCCACGTGCCACAGAGCAGCTGGACCGGTGTGTCCAATTACGAGCCAGCGCTCTGGAGCACATGCGCCCAGAGTCGGTGCTCTGCAACGAGAGAGGCCACTGTAATGGGAGGCCCACACATGCCAAAGAATAAAGATGGATGAAAATAAATGGATAAAAAAACCAATAAAGGAGGTCAAAAATTTTTTTAAAATGGAAGTATTCCCTTTTTTGAGGTCCCCAAATACCATTCCTTTGGCTTCCTAGGTGGCACTAGTGGTAAAGAACCTGCCTACCAATATAGGAGACGCAGGAGACGCGAGTTCCCTGGATTGTGAAGATCCCCTAGGGTAGGAAATGGCAGCCCAATCCAGTATTCTTGCCTGGAAAATCCCATGGACTGAGGAGCCTCGTGGCTACAGTCTATTGGGGTCACAAAGAGTCAGACACAACTGAGTGACTGAGCACACACATGCACACAAATATCATCCCTTAGTACCTGCAAACAAAATACCAGACTAATTTTCTTGGAGAGCTTCGTAGGGATTTGCTTAAATCCTTAAAACCAAGTTACCCTATAGAATTCATGAGTAACCTCTGTAATTAAAAACAGTATTCCCTTTCTTGTCCCATCCTTGTTGCCCTCAGGATTGAGGAGTATCCAAAAAAAAAAGGAGAGACTGAAAAGAAGCAGGGCCCTTCATGGCCCTCCCAGATACAAAAGCCCCTCCATGTCTCCTGTTTATTGTTTGTAAAAAACACTTCCGTTTCCTAAGTCTTCCAAAGAACAGAGCCAAATGTGTTAGTCACTCAGTTGTGTCTGACTCTTTGCAACCCCATGGACTGAAGCCCACCAGGCTCCTCTATCTATGGGACTCTCTAGGCAAGAATACTGGAGTGGGTTGCCCTTCCCATCTCCAGGGGATCTTCCCAACCCAGGGGTTGAGCCCAGGTCTCCTGCCTTGCAGGCGGATTCTTTATAGTTTGAACCACCGGGGAAGCCAGTCAAGTAGTGACTAATTAGAGAAGTGATGAGGTGCAGCAAAGGAAAAGTAATCCAGCAAGAAAAGTAAGGATCCCTTAAGCAATGCTTCAGTGACAAAACAGTCCTACATCTTCTCAAGGGATATACATAACAATCTGACACATAACTTTTGAGTTGTTCTGCAAAACAAAGCCCCTCCACCCAGGTCAGGGATGGTTAATCAATGCTGACCACAAGCATGTAGACACCAGACTGATTGGAACCAGAAGGCTGATGATGAAGAATCTTGAAATAGCACGCTGTTACCTCACCACCAACCAATTAGAAGAAAGTCCATGAGTTGGTCACACAACTTGCAACCCTCACCCTTAATTTTGACTTGAGAAATTCTTCTCTGAAAGTCGTTGGGGAATTTGCATCTTTTGAGTGTGAGCTGCCCATTTTCCTTCCTGGTCTATCTATAATGCTGTTTGTTCCTTCATCACAACCTGGTGTTAGTAGATTGGCTTTGCTGCCCCTGGGCAAGCTGACCTTGTTCAATTCAGTATCAAATTGTATGCTCTAAAATAGCTTGTTGTATCTGATTTGAGGAACAACACTCTCAATTATGCCATTCCCTTGTACCTGCAAACAAAATACCAGACTAATTTTCTTGGAGAGCTTGAGGGATTTGTTTTGTTACCCTATAGAATTCATGAGTAACCTCTGTAATTAAAAACAGTATTCCCTTTCTTGTCCCATCCTTGTTGCCCTCAGGATTGAGGAGTAGCCAAAAAAAAAAGGAGAGACTGAAAAGAAGCAGGGCCCTTCATGGCCCTCCCAGATACAAAAGCCCCTCCATGTCTCCTGTTTATTGTTTGTAAAAAACACTTCCGTTTCCTAAGTCTTCCAAAGAACAGAGCCAAATGTGTTAGTCACTCAGTTGTGTCTGACTCTTTGCAACCCCATGGACTGAAGCCCACCAGGCTCCTCTATCTATGGGACTCTCTAGGCAAGAATACTGGAGTGGGTTGCCCTTCCCATCTCCAGGGGATCTTCCCAACCCAGGGGTTGAGCCCAGGTCTCCTGCCTTGCAGGCGGATTCTTTATAGTTTGAACCACCGGGGAAGCCAGTCAAGTAGTGACTAATTAGAGAAGTGATGAGGTGCAGCAAAGGAAAAGTAATCCAGCAAGAAAAGTAAGGATCCCTTAAGCAATGCTTCAGTGACAAAACAGTCCTACATCTTCTCAAGGGATATACATAACAATCTGACACATAACTTTTGAGTTGTTCTGCAAAACAAAGCCCCTCCACCCAGGTCAGGGATGGTTAATCAATGCTGACCACAAGCATGTAGACACCAGACTGATTGGAACCAGAAGGCTGATGATGAAGAATCTTGAAATAGCACGCTGTTACCTCACCACCAACCAATTAGAAGAAAGTCCATGAGTTGGTCACACAACTTGCAACCCTCACCCTTAATTTTGACTTGAGAAATTCTTCTCTGAAAGTCGTTGGGGAATTTGCATCTTTTGAGTGTGAGCTGCCCATTTTCCTTCCTGGTCTATCTATAATGCTGTTTGTTCCTTCATCACAACCTGGTGTTAGTAGATTGGCTTTGCTGCCCCTGGGCAAGCTGACCTTGTTCAATTCAGTATCAAATTGTATGCTCTAAAATAGCTTGTTGTATCTGATTTGAGGAACAACACTCTCAATTATGCCATTCCAGGCCTTGATGTATGATCAATTTATTCTAGTAAGAAGAAGGGCATATTCTTATTGAAACTATGCAAATAATTCTTGTCATAAGAAGTGGGGGTCAATTGAGTTTCTGAATTCTGCAAGATTGGTAAATGGTTTTTTGTTTGCTTGTTTGTTTTTTCATATTTATTTATTTGACTGCATTGGGTCTTAGTTGAGGCATGTGAACTTCATCACCTTATGGTATGTGGGATCTCAGTTCCCTGACCAGGGATCGAACCTGTGTCCCCTGCATTGGGCAGATTCTTAACCACTGGACCACCAGGGAAGTCCCTAGGTTGGTAAATGTTTAGTTCCATTTACAAAAGCAGACTCTACAAAATTGTTATGAGTTACAGATGGCTTAAGAAGAAAGGATTTACTTATGAATTTGGAAACTAGAACATGAAAACAAGATCAACGATATTCCAAACAAATGCTTTGGCGAGCAGAGGCTACTCTTTGTTGTGCTGTGCGGCCACAGCAGTGGCTTCTCTTCTTGCAGAGCACGGGCTCTAGGGCTCATAGGTTTCAGTAGTAATGGCACACAGGCTCAGTAGTTGCGACTCGTAGGGTCAGTAGTTGTGGCGGACAGGCTTGGTTGTTCCAAGGTGTGTGGAATCCTTCTGAACCCAGGATCAAGCTCATGTCCCCTGCATTGGCAGGCAAATTCTCATTCACTGTGCCACCAGGGAAGTTCTCTGATGACTCTTGAGTTAGTGTCTTAAGAAGCCAGCTGTTTGACTATAGAGTCCTGGAAATCCTGACTCACTCCACCAGTAGATCTTAAAAGTTGTCTAAGCCAGGTCAGCTCAGCTCTGAGTGTCAGCAGTTTGAAGTATCTGGTACAATCCTTTTCCATGAAACTCTGACACTGTCCTTCTTTGTTGAGAACACAAACTCTGGTCTAGCATTTTCAAGCAAGCCTCAGAGATCTCATAGATGGCGATGACCAAAATGGATGTGGTTAATTTATTATCGATAATTTTCCAATGTGAAAGGTCTGATGAGAGTTCATAAAAAGAATCATGAAACTGACAAAGAAATTAAATTGTTTCTGGCATGTAGAATGAAAATCAGACATTCCAAAAAGAATAAAATGTAGGCAAAATATATCTAAAGATAATGATTAAGCCCATTTTCAAAGAAGTCAGGAAATGTTACATCTGATTCATAAAAATGGATAAACATAATTTATAGAGAGGAATAAATCTTGAGAAATAACATAATATTCCTGAGACATATTGCTTTTTTTTGTACCAAGAGACTCAATAAATCTGGAGTAGGGTCTAGATGTTTTACAGATGACTAAAGATCTCTATTCCATAAATCCGAGGTGCATCCTACTGGCCTAGACCACACTAGATTCAAATTAAAGAAGTCCTTGGGACTTCCCTGGTGGTCCAGGGGTTAGGACTTGGCACTCTCAACAGCCAGGGGCTTTGGATTTGATCCTTGATTGGAGAACTAAAATCCTGTAAGCCACATAGAGCAAAAAGAAAGAAAAAGAAGGAAACCTTACCCAAGTATTGTAGCAGCAAGTAGAGTTTTTTTTTTTCTTTTCTTTTAATTCTGGCCTCTTTATTTTTTATTTATTTATTTTCTTTCTTTATTCTTTTTTTAAAAAAATATTTATTTATTTACTTATTTGGGGGGGTGGGGGGTAGGGAGTGGGGCAGGCGGGCCACTTCCATTGGTCTTTCATTTATCTATTTTTCATCCGGCTTTGTTCTTTGGCTCCTGTGCGCCTCCCATCACAGTGGCCTCTGTTGTCGCAGAGCACCGGCTCTGGGCACATGGGCTCCAGAGCTCCGGCTCAGTAATTGGACACATCGGTCCAGCCACTCCACGGCACGTGGGACCTTCCCAGGCCAGGGATCGAACCGGCGCCCCTTGCACTGCAAGGCGATGTCCTTACCTACTGGACCACCAGGGAAGCCCGTTTATTTATTTTCATCCATCTTTATTCTTTGGCTTGTGTGGGCCACCCATTGCAGTGGCTTCTCTTGTTGCAGAGCACCGGCTCTGAGCGCATGTGCTCCAGAGCGCTAGTTCCCAATTGGACACACTGGTCCAGTCGCTCCGCGGCACGTGGGATCTTCCTGGGGCCACGTATCGAACTGGTGCCCCTTGCACTGCAAGGTGAACTTTCTACCCATTGGACCACCTGGGAAGACCCGCAAGTAGACATTTTAAATATCTGAGCTCAAGACTGATAAACTACACTATCGTGGCCAATACCATCAGGCAAAGCACTGACAGGAGAGTGAAGAAAGGAGGAAAACTCAACAAAGCTATTCCGTAATGGCTCTAGTTCTTAAGAGAGCTTGTTCATGACTGCGCTGCCTTGAGGGTAAATACGTCCAATAGAGCGCAAGGATGTAGTTCTGGGGACTTCTCATAAAGATTTGTAAAATATTTGTATAATTAACATTGTATCTAGATATATTTAGCCTAGAGAAAGCTGAGTGTTTCTACTGATTTGATACCTCTGTCCATGCTCCTTTTCAAGCAATCTAATTATTTCTAGCATCTTTTTTGTTTTTTTTAATAAAGAGAAAGACCATATTCTTGTGATTTTCCAGAGACCCTATGAGAAAGCTCAAAGATAGTTTTAGATATAGGAGATGTCTTGAAATTTTTCTTTACTCTTTTCCATATTTTAGGATCCAGTCTAGGAAAGCAAAAATTCAGAGAAGTCATCAGAAGAGATCTGGACATTTGATCGAGGTAGGGGTCATGAATGTCTGTAATTGTGATAATAAAGCATTTAAAAATAAACATAGAAGGTAACAAGACAGTAAAGAAGGTTAGCTTGTTCATAAGTGAGGAATGATGGTTCTTTCCCTCTACCCTTAAATAATCAAGGAAATAATCAAATCAAAATAAATCACAGAAAATTATTAAGACGTGGACAGTTCATTATCTTGGCAATTATACAAAAAACAAAGAATAACCTTCATAAGCAGGTGAAAGCATTGATCAGTAAACCAAGAAAGCAAGCCTGTCAAGGTTGAGCAAACTTTGGTGCAATTTTGAAATATTTCAAGCTTTCTTTCAGATTCAGGTATCACAAACCAAAGGATGTAAAATTTACTTATATAAAAATGCTCACTTACACTCTGAGTCAAACTGACACTTCACCTTAGCACAGTGTTGCTCTTTCAATGGACCCACAAGAACAGAACAATTTTCATATTGATGCTAAGATGCTACTTGTGTAAACAAGCAATAAGTGAGTGCAATAAGTGAGTGTGAGTACCTTTTTAACCTTCAAATGAATCAATAAATATTCTAAGATCAGTTAAAATATTCTCCCGCTCTCAAACTCCAATATGGTAAACATTAAGTTAAAATTTGCATAAACAAAATAAGATAAAATTTATATATAAAAATAAAATCTATATGTTAAAAAAATCTATATATGGGGCTTCCCTGGTGGCCCATTGGGTTAAGAGTCCCCCTTGCAGTGCAAGGGGCACCAGTTCGATCCCTGGCCTGGAAAGACCCCACGTGCCATGGAGTGACTGGACCAGTGTGTCTGATTATGAGCCAGCGTTCTGGAGTGCATGCGCCCAGAGCCAGTGCTCTGCAACCAGAGAGGCCACTGTGATGGGAGGCCCACACAGGCCAAAGAGTAAAGATGGATGAAAATAAATGGATAAAAAATCAATGAAAAGAGGCCAAAATTTAAAAAAAAGAATCTATATATGGAAAAATAAATAGACTCTCTATATTTTTAAAATTACATAGCAAAAGCTGTTTGGGGCCCTATTAAAAGTCTCAAGAATATAAAGAGATTAGAAGGCAGGTTCTCCCTCCAAATCCTGAGATGCTCTGTTCGCACACATATTATATTTCTCTGTTACTGCTCTTCTAGTGTAATCTCAACCACTCATAGAATTTTACATTTAACCAAAGTTCTGCTTTTTACCAAAGTAAATAACTTCTTTTTCACATATAACAGTAGGGTGTAGGGGGTAAGTTAATTAAGACCTGTCTGCCTTACCTAAGTATTTTAGCGGACAATCAAAGCTTACAATGCAACTTCTCAGAGGTATCTCTTAAATCAGAGAAAATTATTAAGACGTGGACAGTTCATTATCTTGGCAATTATACAAAAAACAAAGAATACCCCACAGTAAAATTGCTAAACCAAGAAAGCAAGCCTGTCAAGGTTGAGCAAACTTTGGTGCAATTTTGAAATATTTCAAGCTTTCTTTCAGATTCAGGTATCACAAACCAAAGGATGTAAAATTTACTTATATAAAAATGCTCACTTACACTCTGAGTCAAACTGACACTTCACCTTAGCACAGTGTTGCTCTTTCAATGGACCCACAAGAACAGAACAATTTTCATATTGATGCTAAGATGCTACTTGTGTAAACAAGCAATAAGTGAGTGCAATAAGTGAGTGTGAGTACCTTTTTAACCTTCAAATGAATCAATAAATATTCTAAGATCAGTTAAAATATTCTCCCGCTCTCAAACTCCAATATGGTAAACATTAAGTTAAAATTTGCATAAACAAAATAAGATAAAATTTATATATAAAAATAAAATCTATATGTTAAAAAAATCTATATATGGGGCTTCCCTGGTGGCCCATTGGGTTAAGAGTCCCCCTTGCAGTGCAAGGGGCACCAGTTCGATCCCTGGCCTGGAAAGACCCCACGTGCCATGGAGTGACTGGACCAGTGTGTCTGATTATGAGCCAGCGTTCTGGAGTGCATGCGCCCAGAGCCAATGCTCTGCAGCAAGAGAGGCCATCGTGATGCGAGGCCCACACAGGCCAAAGAATAAAGAGGGATGAAAACAAATGGATAAAAAAAATCAATGAAAAGAGGCCAAAATTTAAAAAAAAGAATCTATATATGGAAAAATAAATAGACTCTCTATATTTTTAAAATTACATAGCAAAAGCTGTTTGGGGCCCTATTAAAAGTCTCAAGAATATAAAGAGATTAGAAGGCAGGTTCTCCCTCCAAATCCTGAGATGCTCTGTTCGCACACATATTATATTTCTCTGTTACTGCTCTTCTAGTGTAATCTCAACCACTCATAGAATTTTACATTTAACCAAAGTTCTGCTTTTTACCAAAGTAAATAACTTCTTTTTCACATATAACAGTAGGGTGTAGGGGGTAAGTTAATTAAGACCTGTCTGCCTTACCTAAGTATTTTAGCGGACAATCAAAGCTTACAATGCAACTTTCTACAGCCACAGGTATCTCTTAAATATGTTAAAAATGCTCATTAACAAAACCCAGAACATAGCCTTATATATAAACTTAAAATTATGCTTAGTTAATAATGTTTCAGTATTCTATCTTAGAAATAATTTCGGTATCAATGATTATTTATTAAATAACTCAATTTAATATCAGTTCAGGCACTAGTGGTAATGCAGGAGACATAAGAGATGCAGTTCGACCCTTGGGTTGGGAAGTTCCCCTGGAGGAGGAAATGGCAACCCACTTTAGTATTCTTGCCCAGAGAATCCCAAGGACAAAGGAACCTGATGGGCTACCATCCATGGGGTCGCAAAGAGTTGGACACTGACGTGACTTAGCACATACGCAAACCCCCCATGACGTGTGCTTTAACCACAAATGGTGACTTTGGCAAATGGAGTTCACCTGGCTCCATCAGGTACATCTGTTGGATATCTCCATGGCACATTAAAGGATCACTTTCAAAAAAAGACAAAATCATGACTCTTATACAGACACAGATGAACACTGGCCAAGACTTTATTGAACTCATAACACAATGAAGGAACCACTAAGATGTTACAAGTGATTAAAAGCGAAATTCGAAGTATTATATTTATAGTCAGAAATGAAATGCCAAACTGATAAAACTGGCCAATATCCTTAGGGAAAAAAATCAGTTTTACTTTATCAGACACAATTTGCATTTCTACTAGCAATAACTGGGGCTTCCCAGGTGGCTCAGACGATAAAGAATCTGCCTGCATTAGAGGAGAACTGGGTTTGATCCCTAGATCTGGAAGACCCCCTGGAGAAGGGAATGGCTACCCCCTCCAGTATTGTTGCCTGGAGAATCCCATGGACAGAGGAACCTGGCCGGCTGAAGCAGAAGGGAAGGGGGCAGGGCACAAACTTTTTTTTTTTTTTTTGGTAAAGATTTATTGATTTATGGCCTTCTTCAGTTGTAGCTGGTGGGGGCTACTCTCAAGTTGTAGTGCATAATTCTCATTGCAGTGGTTCCTCTCCTGTTGCGGAGCACAGGCTCCAGGGTGTGCAGGTTTTGGTAGTTGTGGTGCACGAGCACAGTAGCTGTGACACACAGGCTAAGTTGTCCCGCAGCATATGGGATCTTCCTGGGCCAGGGATTGAACTTGTATCCTCTGCATTGGCAGGCAGATTGTTTACCACTGAACCAGCAGGGAAACTCAGGGTACAACCTTTAAAGAGATGACATGGCCCAGGGACGTGGTATAAACCGAGTAGAACAACACAAATCCAAGATGGTGGATGAGTCGACTTCCACTAAACCTCGTTGTTGTTGTTCAGTCACTCAGTCGTGTTCAACTTTTTGCGACCCCATGGACTGCAGCACACCAGGCTTCCCTCTCCTTCATTATATCTTAGAGTTTGCTCAAACTCAGCTCCATTGAGTCAGTGATGCCATCCAGTCATCTCATCCTCTGTCATCCCTTCTCCTCCTGCCTTCAATCTTTCTAGCATCAGGGTCTTTTCCAACGCGTTGTCTCTTCGCCTCAGGTGGCCAAAGTATTGGTGCTTCAGCTTCAGCATCAGTCCTTCGAATGAGTTTTCAGGGTTGATTTCCTTTAGAATTGACTGGTTTGATCTCCTTGCTCTCCAGGGGACCCTCAGCACCACAGTTTGAAAGCATCAGTTCTTTGGCACTCAGCACTGAGCCTCTGTATATGTTCATTGTAACAGATCAGCAAGCTAAATACACACCCATATTTTCCATGACAGTTTCTAGGTGGACTATAAAGATGAAAAAGTGGTCAGTGGCCCAATTCCTGGAAATGTCCCCCACTTGCCCCAAATAATTGCCATAATCTTCCTACTTATTAGTCTGTGGAAGTATGCAGCCCATAAAAGCTAATCACACCATATTCCCAGGTCTCCCTTGTCTTCTTTTTTTTCCAAAGAATAGGGTTTTTTGGGGGGGGGCGGGTAGCGGGTTGGGGAGGGAGAGGGGTGGGCGGGCCACTTCTATTGGTCTTTCATTTATCTATTTTCTTTGTTCTTTGGCCATGTGGGCCTCCCATCACAGTGGCCTCTGTTGTTGCAGAGCTCCGGCTCGGTAATTGGACACATCAGTCCAGCTGCTCCGCAGCACGTGGGATCTTCCCAGGCCAGGGATCGAACCGGCGCCCCTTGCACTGCAAGGCGGTGTCCTTACCCACTGGACCATCAGGGAAGCCCCTCTCTTCCCTTCTGAGATGGCCTACGTTCTGTGGAGTGTTTCTCTTTAAATAAACCCACTTTTTACCTATCACTTTTGTCTCTCACTGAATTTTCTCTGTGATAAGACACCCAGAACCTGAGCTCCATTGAGTCCTGAAACGAGGTGTGTGATTTCAGTTAAAAAGAACATGGGCTTGGGAATTCCCTGGTGGTCCAATGGTTATGACTCAGTTTCCATTGCAGGGGGTATGAGTTTAATCTCCATTAAGTTCCCAAAAGCTGTATGGTGTGGTCAAAATTTAAAAACAGACCATGGGCTCAAGCCCCTATTTGGGTTTGGCTGGGTTCAAGTCTAGCCCATGGGTTCAAGTCTCAATCTGAGTTGCATAGTTTCATTACTATCAGTTTTCTATAATTTAGAGAGCTGTAGAGTAATTCAAAGACAATGGAACTTACCAATAATCTTGCTGTGTGAGTTAATCGGATACCCATTAATGTTTTTTCTACTTTCTTTCTTTCCTCCCTGTGCCATCCCTCCCCTTTTCAAAGTCTTCCACAATTTTCCCCCACATCTGGTTGCTCCGTCATGGCGAACCCATTGTCACCCCATGGACCGCCAAGCTCCTCTGTCCATGGGATTCTTCCGGCAAGAAGACTGAAGTGGCTTGTCATGCCACTTGTCATGCTCGTCCTGACCCAGGGATCGAGCCCTGATCTCCTGCATAGCAGGCAGATTCTTTACCATCTGAGCCATCAGAAAATTAAGTTGCTTTTATTTATTTATTTTTGGCTATTCTGGGTTTTCACTGCTGCCACAGGCTCTTCTCTAGTTGCAGGGAGTGACGGCTACCCTCTAGTCGAAGTGAGCAGGTTCTTGTTGCGGTGACTTCTCTTGTAGAACATGGGTTTCAACAGTTGCAGCACATGGGCTCAATTGTGGCTCATGGACTTAGTTACTCCACAGCATGTGGAATCTTCTGGGATCAGGAATCGAACCCATGTCACCTGCATTGGCAGGTGAAGTTTTCACCACTGAGCTACCAGGGAAGCCCTTAAATTGGTATTATTAATCTTATTTTAGATAAAGAGAACTCAATGTAGAGAGAGATTGAGTCCAAGGTCACACACCTAGTAAGAGGCTGAGCTATTGTGAAATGTACCTAAGATTCTATTTTAATCAGGTATGGAAAGATGACAGACATGGCGACAACTGCCTTTGAAAGAAGAATGTATCACCTCAAGAGAAGTGGAACATGCGGCTTATTGGGGGGATTTCAGTTAAAAGAACATGGGCTTGGGAATTCCCTGGTGGTCCAATGGTTATGACTCAGTTTCCATTGCAGGGGGTATGAGTTTAATCTCCATTAAGTTCCCAAAAGCTGTATGGTGTGGTCAAAATTTAAAAACAGACCATGGGCTCAAGCCCCTATTTGGGTTTGGCTGGGTTCAAGTCTAGCCCATGGGTTCAAGTCTCAATCTGAGTTGCATAGTTTCATTACTATCAGTTTTCTATAATTTAGAGAGCTGTAGAGTAATTCAAAGACAATGGAACTTACCAATAATCTTGCTGTGTGAGTTAATCGGATACCCATTAATGTTTTTTCTACTTTCTTTCTTTCCTCCCTGTGCCATCCCTCCCCTTTTCAAAGTCTTCCACAATTTTCCCCCACATCTGGTTGCTCCGTCATGGCGAACCCATTGTCACCCCATGGACCGCCAAGCTCCTCTGTCCATGGGATTCTTCCGGCAAGAAGACTGAAGTGGCTTGTCATGCCACTTGTCATGCTCGTCCTGACCCAGGGATCGAGCCCTGATCTCCTGCATAGCAGGCAGATTCTTTACCATCTGAGCCATCAGAAAATTAAGTTGCTTTTATTTATTTATTTTTGGCTATTCTGGGTTTTCACTGCTGCCACAGGCTCTTCTCTAGTTGCAGGGAGTGACGGCTACCCTCTAGTCGAAGTGAGCAGGTTCTTGTTGCGGTGACTTCTCTTGTAGAACATGGGTTTCAACAGTTGCAGCACATGGGCTCAATTGTGGCTCATGGACTTAGTTACTCCACAGCATGTGGAATCTTCTGGGATCAGGAATCGAACCCATGTCACCTGCATTGGCAGGTGAAGTTTTCACCACTGAGCTACCAGGGAAGCCCTTAAATTGGTATTATTAATCTTATTTTAGATAAAGAGAACTCAATGTAGAGAGAGATTGAGTCCAAGGTCACACACCTAGTAAGAGGCTGAGCTATTGTGAAATGTACCTAAGATTCTATTTTAATCAGGTATGGAAAGATGACAGACATGGAGACAACTGCCTTTGAAAGAAGAATGTATCACTTACAATTCTCAAGAGAAGTGGAACATGCGGCTACACAGGGTAGCATGGGAAAGCAACGAGGTCACTTAGAAAAAAAACCAAAACCATTGGACTAAAGTTTTTATTGTGGTTTTCATGGCAAGGTAGGAGAGAGGTAACATAAATCAGGATTGGCTCGTTTCAATAGTTTCAGCAGGCTCTAGGCTTTGGGGTAGTACCTGGTGATCTGGTGCACAGCGCTGGGGTGATTGACTTGAGGCAATACTGACTTGGCTGAGTCAGATAAAGGAGGTACTGGGGCATTTTACTTTGGATTGAATGGCTTGCATATGAATGGAAGGCTCTTAGGCAAGTTGTTTACTATCTCTAGAAATGAGCAAGCCCTGGGAGGGGCAGTCTCTCCAGGATGAGCCAGGGCCTAAAATGTCAAAGCATCATAAATACAGAAAATAAAAACATGATTAGTCCGTGAGCCTGAATTTCAACCGACTGTCTCTGGAATGTGTTTTTCCTTCGCACACCCTGCTGCCTTTCATAGGGTTATCGTGAGTACTCAAGTGGGATATAAAGTACACGTATAATGCTTAGCACATTGCCTGGCACTTAGCAAGTTGTTTAGAAATTACCAGGACTGTTATGCAAAGGCCAAGAAGTGGGAGAGAGAACAGGGCGTATTCAGACAACTCAGCAACCTGGCTTTACTGAGGAATGCAAGGGAGTGGGGGTGAGGAGGGATGCTAGCTGGAGTGGGTCGCGAAGACAGACACAACTGAGTGTGCATGCACCCAAAACCATGGTGGCGCTAGTGGCAAAGAACCCGCCTCCCAGTGCAGGAGACTTAGAGACTTGGGTTCGATCCCTGGGTCTCGAAGATCCCTTGGAGGAAGGTATGGCAACCACTCCAGTATTCTTGCCTGGAGAGTCCCATGGACAGAGGAGCCTGGCGGACTACAGTGCATGGGTTGCAAAGATGACTGGAGCAACTTAGCACGTCAGCAGCTGGAGTGGTTAAGGAGAGGCCAGCCAGGTCTTAGAGGCTTTGTTAAGGAGGATGGAATTTACCCTGAGGGCAAGAAAGGACCAAGGCTGAGTTTTAAACAAGGATCAGATTTGTTCCTTTTAGAGAACTTTCTTTTGGCTGCAGTACGGAGAATGAATGTAGCCCAGAAAAACACTTAAGTCAATAGTGACCAGCCCACCTGGAGGAAGGTTTTAATATCCCCAGCAGCCATTCAGCATTCCCAGATTTTCATTAGTGCTCTACCTTCCCCAGAGCTTCCTTAGAAACTCAGATAGTAAAGAATCTGCCTGCAATACAACAGACACAAGAGACCCAAGATCGATCCCTGGGTTGAAAAGATGGCAGTATTCTTGTCATGGACAGAGGAGCATGGTGGGCTACAGTCCATAGTGTCACAAAGAGTCAGACACAACCAGGCACTTGTCAGCGGCTGCCTTTCCCACATTCTCAGTTCCTGTGGTGGTGGTGATGGTGGTGGGGGTTGGTTCTATCTCCCTCATCCCCCCAAGGTGGAAAACTTGGCCACCCCAGGCCCAGATGAATCCACTCAGCCCATTTCTTGGGCCACTATGTCAATGATATTTATATC
Organism: Tragulus kanchil; assembly: GCA_022376925.1. Taxonomy (NCBI): domain Eukaryota; kingdom Metazoa; phylum Chordata; class Mammalia; order Artiodactyla; family Tragulidae; genus Tragulus; species Tragulus kanchil. The sequence goes on from JAIOJX010000032.1 coordinate 147,301,545, forward strand.
CAGTAAGAGTGACTACCAGGACTCTGACTTCGATTATTGGGAAACAAACTTGCTTTTGTGTGCAGACTTTGAATTTGGGTGGGTGAGAAGGCAAGAACTGTGGCAACCACTTTGTCACTATAAGGAGAGAGCCTGGAGCTAAAGGGGGCCATGATCTAAAACAAAAGAATAATAAAGTCAATCCAATGGGAAACAGACAGTGAGTTCCAGTGTCATCATTTGAGCCCTAAATCCAGCCATGCCTGAAGCCACTGACCTCACTGTTGAGTCCACTTTTTGACAAGCCAATTTGAGTTTGGTTTCTGGCTGACACAATGGAAATAAAGCAAATGGTTCATTGCAATACATTCCTTGTGCTCAGTTGCTCAGTTGTGTCTGACCCTTTGTGACCCCTACAGACTACCTGCCAGGCTCCTCTGCCCATGGAATTTTCCATGCAAGAATACAGGAGCTGGGCGTCATTGGCTACTCTGGGGGATCTTCCCCATCCAGGGATTGAACCCGAGTCTCCAGAGTCTCTTGCGTTGGCAGGTGGATTCTTTACCACTGCTCCACCTGGGAACCCCAGCGATTAGATTTCAGTAGACACATTTGGGGGAGACATAAACATTCAGTCTATAGAAATAGGATTGTCTCTTTTTTTCTTTATTATTTAGTCAATATTAGGGAATGGATTAATGGCTTCTCTGATGGCTCAGAGGGAAAGAACGTGCCTGAAGTTCAGGAGATACAAGTTCGATCCCTGGACTGGGAAGATCCCCTGGAGTAGGAAATGGCACCCCACTCCAGTAATGCCTAGAAAATTCTGTGGACAAAGGAGCCGGGCAGGCTGCAATCCATATCATAGAGTCAGACACAACTGAGCAACAGCACACACAGACAATCCCCAACATGATGGTGTCTGGAGGTGATACCTTTGAGAGATTATAAGGTCAAAGAGTGGAGTCTTCCAGAATGGGATTAGTGCCCTTTTAAAAGACACCCCAGAGAGCTCCCTTGTCCGTTTGACCTACGAGGACAACAAAAACGATGGCATCTGTGAACTAGGAATTGGGTTCTTACCAGACACTAAATTTTGATCTTGGACTTGACAGTCTGAGAACTTAGAGAAATAAATTTCTGTTGTTTATAAACCACCTAGCGTATTCAGTTTATTCAGGATCTTTTTTTTAAAACACCAAAAACATTTTTACTGAGGTATAGCCAATTAACAATTTTGTGATAGTTTCGGGTGAACTAGATGGCATACAAAAAGAATAATAAAGTCAATCCAATGGGAAACAGACAGTGAGTTCCAGTGTCATCATTTGAGCCCTAAATCCAGCCATGCCTGAAGCCACTGACCTCACTGTTGAGTCCACTTTTTGACAAGCCAATTTGAGTTTGGTTTCTGGCTGACACAATGGAAATAAAGCAAATGGTTCATTGCAATACATTCCTTGTGCTCAGTTGCTCAGTTGTGTCTGACCCTTTGTGACCCCTACAGACTACCTGCCAGGCTCCTCTGCCCATGGAATTTTCCATGCAAGAATACAGGAGCTGGGCGTCATTGGCTACTCTGGGGGATCTTCCCCATCCAGGGATTGAACCCGAGTCTCCAGAGTCTCTTGCGTTGGCAGGTGGATTCTTTACCACTGCTCCACCTGGGAACCCCAGCGATTAGATTTCAGTAGACACATTTGGGGGAGACATAAACATTCAGTCTATAGAAATAGGATTGTCTCTTTTTTTCTTTATTATTTAGTCAATATTAGGGAATGGATTAATGGCTTCTCTGATGGCTCAGAGGGAAAGAACGTGCCTGAAGTTCAGGAGATACAAGTTCGATCCCTGGACTGGGAAGATCCCTGAGTAGGAAATGGCACCCCACTCCAGTAATGCCTAGAAAATTCTGTGGACAAAGGAGCCGGGCAGGCTGCAATCCATATCATAGAGTCAGACACAACTGAGCAACAGCACACACAGACAATCCCCAACATGATGGTGTCTGGAGGTGATACCTTTGAGAGATTATAAGGTCAAAGAGTGGAGTCTTCCAGAATGGGATTAGTGCCCTTTTAAAAGACACCCCAGAGAGCTCCCTTGTCCGTTTGACCTACGAGGACAACAAAAACGATGGCATCTGTGAACTAGGAATTGGGTTCTTACCAGACACTAAATTTTGATCTTGGACTTGACAGTCTGAGAACTTAGAGAAATAAATTTCTGTTGTTTATAAACCACCTAGCGTATTCAGTTTATTCAGGATCTTTTTTTTAAAACACCAAAAACATTTTTACTGAGGTATAGCCAATTAACAATTTTGTGATAGTTTCGGGTGAACAGTGAAGGCACTCGGCCGTACATATACGTGCATTCGTTCTCCCCCAAACCCTGCTCCCATCCAGGCTAGTTAGTCTATGTAATTTATTATCTGAACAGATGAAAACACCTACCAATCATTTTTATTAATATCAGTGAAAAGAATTCTCAGTTTAAACACTCTCAGGCACTACTGGTGAAAACAGATACAAAGTTTTTAGAAGAAGGACAGCATTATTTATTAGAGCAAATGTTAGGGAGAACCCAAATGTCCATCAAAAAGAAAATGGAAAAATAAATTATGGAATTTCTGTACAATCAAAGCTATTACACAGTGGAAACTCAACACATACAGCCTGGCACACAGCGAAATATATTACTACTTTTTTTTTTTTTTTAGATTTATTTATTTATTTATTTTGGGGAGGGGAGGGAGGGGAGCAGGCAGGCTACTTCTATTGGTCTTTCATTTGTCTATTTTCATCCATCTTTGTTCTTTGGCCCATGTGGGCCTCCCATCGCGGTGGCCTCTGTTGTCGCAGAGTGCCGTTTCTGGGCACATGCGCTCCAGAGCTCCGGCTCGGTAACTGGACACATCGGTCCAGCTGCTCCGCAGCACGTGGGATCTTCCCAGGCCAGGGAACGAACTGGCGCCCCTTGCACTGCAAGGTGGTGTCCTTACCCACTAGACTTTCAGCACTCTACCTACTGGACCACCAAGGAAGCCCTATTACTACTTTTTAAAAAGATTGTGAATAGATCTACATAAAAACACGGTGACCTGTCCATGATACATACATATATATACATATACATATATATATAGTATAATCTATATGTCTTATAACTGGCCCCACCACTTGGCTTGTGGGATCTTCATTCTGTGACTAGGGATTGAACCTGGGCCCTCATCAATAGGAGTGCAGAGTCTTAACCTCTGGACCACCAGGAAATCGTCAGACTTTATGATATCCACCAGACTGTCAATTGTTGTAATCTCTTGACAGTCCGAGATTACATGTTCTCTTAATTTTCTTTCTTTTTCTGGCTGCATTGAGTCTTCATTGCTGTGTGTGAACTTTCTCCAGCTGTGGAAAGCGGCAGCTACTCTTTAGTTATAGCATACAGGCTCATTTACTCTGCGGCATGTAGATTCTTCCTGCACCAGGAATGGAGTCCAGGTTCCCTGAATTAGCAGGTGGATTTTTATCCACTGTACTGCCAGGGAAGCCCTATACATCCTTCCTGCACCACAACTACTGAGCCTGCATGCTGCAGCTACTGAGGCCCAAGCACCTGGAGCCGGTGCTCCACACCAGGAGAAACGCTGCAATGAGAAGCCAACACACAGCAACTAGAGAGGATCCCCCAATGTGCTGCGACTAGAAACACTCTTGCAACAACGAAGATTGAGAACAGACAAAAAGAAACAAACAAATGAAATTTTAAATTTACAAAAAAATGGAAAAAAATACCAACAGTCACCTTAAAAAAAAAGAATTCAAAAAATAAAATATGATTAAAGTTCAATTTTTAAATGTTGGCCTCTTTTATTGGTTGTTTATTTATTTTCATTTATCTTTGTTCTTGGGCCTGTGTGGGCCTCCCACTGCAGTCACTGCTCTTGTTGCAGAGCACCAGCTCTGGGCGCATGCGCTCTAGAGTGCTGAAAGTTAAATATTTTTAAAGTAATGAAGATGCAGTCCATATATGTGTCTCACTCGATTTTTTTTTTTAAGTTTTCTTTTGTTTTTTGCCTTTAAGTCATCATGTGTTTTCATCCATCTTTATTCTTTGGCCTGTGTAGGCCTCCCATTGCAGTGGCCTCTCTTGTTGCAGAGCACTGGCTCTGGGTGCATGCGCTCCAGAGTGCTCGGTCGTTATTGGATACACCGGCCCAGCCGCTCCATGGCATGTGGGATCTTTCTGGGTCAGGGGTGGAACCAGTGCCCCTTGTACTGCAAGGTGGACTCTTTACCCACTGGACCACCAGGGAAGCCCTAACTCCACTTTTTAACATCATAAATAAAATATAGCTCAAGATACTCTTTAAAAAAAGACATCATTTTAATAGATTAAGGGGAAGTTGTGCAAATATCTTGGCAAATGTGTTAAGGGTCCTTCTCTTCCAATTCTGCACATTTGTAAGACTTCAGTCAAATCCTAATAAGTCTTACAGTTCTAAGGAGAGCATGAGAATTAGGTCCTTTGGCGTTAACAGAGTTCTGATATTACCGGTTCAAAAGCTAGAAGTTCTGTCTTCATGTTGACAACATTCAAATGTTTGGAAACATGGGGAAAATGGACTGACTTTTCCTCTTCTTGATCCAATTGTTTTGGCTTTGAGCAGGAAGTGCTTTTGCATCGTATCCCAGGGTTTAATATCTGACCTAGAGATCCAGCTTCTACTAACAGACGAGGAATTAGAGGAAAGCAACAAACAGTATGTTGGGAGGGAAGAGTGAATACAAAGGTAAAGACTCCTTGAGGGCTTCCCTGGTGGTCCCCTCAGTAGGGCCAAGGATGCTCCACACCAGGAGAAACGCTGCAATGAACACACAGCAACTAGAGAGGATCCCCCAATGTGCTGCGACTAGAAACACTCTTGCAACAACGAAGATTGAGAACAGACAAAAAGAAACAAACAAATGAAATTTTAAATTTACAAAAAAATGGAAAAAAATACCAACAGTCACCTTAAAAAAAAAGAATTCAAAAAATAAAATATGATTATAGTTTAATTTTTAAATGTTGGCCTCTTTTATTGGTTGTTTATTTATTTTCATTTATCTTTGTTCTTGGGCCTGTGTGGGCCTCCCACTGCAGTCACTGCTCTTGTTGCAGAGCACCAGCTCTGGGCGCATGCGCTCTAGAGTGCTGAAAGTTAAATATTTTTAAAGTAATGAAGATGCAGTCCATATATGTGTCTCACTCGATTTTTTTTTTTAAGTTTTCTTTTGTTTTTTGCCTTTAAGTCATCATGTGTTTTCATCCATCTTTATTCTTTGGCCTGTGTAGGCCTCCCATTGCAGTGGCCTCTCTTGTTGCAGAGCACTGGCTCTGGGTGCATGCGCTCCAGAGTGCTCGGTCGTTATTGGATACACCGGCCCAGCCGCTCCATGGCATGTGGGATCTTTCTGGGTCAGGGGTGGAACCAGTGCCCCTTGTACTGCAAGGTGGACTCTTTACCCACTGGACCACCAGGGAAGCCCTAACTCCACTTTTTAACATCATAAATAAAATATAGCTCAAGATACTCTTTAAAAAAAGACATCATTTTAATAGATTAAGGGGAAGTTGTGCAAATATCTTGGCAAATGTGTTAAGGGTCCTTCTCTTCCAATTCTGCACATTTGTAAGACTTCAGTCAAATCCTAATAAGTCTTACAGTTCTAAGGAGAGCATGAGAATTAGGTCCTTTGGCGTTAACAGAGTTCTGATATTACCGGTTCAAAAGCTAGAAGTTCTGTCTTCATGTTGACAACATTCAAATGTTTGGAAACATGGGGAAAATGGACTGACTTTTCCTCTTCTTGATCCAATTGTTTTGGCTTTGAGCAGGAAGTGCTTTTGCATCGTATCCCAGGGTTTAATATCTGACCTAGAGATCCAGCTTCTACTAACAGACGAGGAATTAGAGGAAAGCAACAAACAGTATGTTGGGAGGGAAGAGTGAATACAAAGGTAAAGACTCCTTGAGGGCTTCCCTGGTGGTCCAGTGGGTAAGGACACCGCCTTGCAGTGCAAGGGGCGCTGGTTCTATCCCTGGCCTGGGAAGGTCCCACGTGCCACGGAGCAGCTGGACCAATGTGTCCAATACTGAGCTGGAGCTCTGGAGCGCATGCGCGCAGAGCGCCTGCTCTGCGACAACAGAGGCCACAGTGATGAGAGGCCCACAAGGGCCAAAGAACAAAGATGGATGAAAAATAGATAAATGAAAGACCAATAGAAGTGGTCTGCCGCCCCTTCCCTCCCCACCCCACCCCCACCAAAATAAATAAATAAATCTTTAATAGGTCAATGCCATCAGCTTTTTGTTTTATGGTCTTGAGATTCCTTGGGTGTAAAGCGAGGGAATTCAGGATCAACATTCCCAGAGTGGCGAAAGAGGTTTATTTTCCCACAATGGAGGATCCCAAGCTGCCCAGGTGTCTCATCAGGCAATATCCTGGGTCAGGATTCTTTAATTCACAGTATCCATCTAGTGCCTACTTAAAATATGAAAGTTGCTCAGTCATGTCTGACTTTTTGCAACCCCATGGACAAGCCATGGAGTTCTCCAGGCAAGAATACTAGGGTGGCTAGCCCTTCCCTTCTCCAGAAGACCTTCTCAACCCAGACATCGAACCCAGGTCTCCCATTTTGCAGGCGGATTCTTTACTATCTGAACCACCAGGGAAGCCCAGTGCCTACTTGGCTTCAGGCAAAGCTCACAGTTATACTAAGCCCTCACAGAGTTTACTGGTTATGATGAGGTACAGACGAAGAAGTCAACAGACATGTAGAGAAACACTCTGACAAAAGAAAGATAAAGCAGGGTGAGGGAAAAGGAGGGTCATGTGATGGTCAAGGAAGTCGTCTCTACTGAGAAGTTATTTGTACAGAGACAAAAGGACTTGATGGATGGAGTCATACAACTCTCTGTGTGAGCAGAATTTTAGGCAGAGGAAAGGATGGGAAGGAAGACCTTGAGTCCAGAGGCTGGTATGACTGGATCAGAGTGAGTAAAGGAAGGAATGGTTGGAGGTCAGATCAGAGAGGCAATGGAAGGACAGATCATGCCCTGGGAGGCCACTGTGACAACTTTGGCTTCTACCCAGAGTTGGACAGGAAGCCATCGGAGAGCATGAACAGAGGTGTAGCACTATCTGACAAGAATCATCTCACCCATCCACCAACAGACCCACAACAGAAGGAACAGTCTGTGCTTGTGGAGCACAGACTTCAGTAAGGAAGGCTGGAAGCAGAGAAGTGAGTCAGGATTCTGTTGCAACAATGCAAGAAGAGATGATGTTGGCCTGGACTAAGTTAGCCACAGTGCCAGTAGCAAAAAGTGACCCCGGTCTTTTTTTTTTCTTTTAAACCTTTATTTTGCTTTTAACTTTTACAGAGTTTTGTTGTTTACAGATATGTATGTTCCCAGATTAGTCATATGTATATCCCCCCCTTCCCACCCCTCCCAACCATCACACAACACCCCTGAAGGATCCCCTTTTCTCACAGAGCAATGACTAGAGCTATTTTCTTCACTTATGATAGTACAGGCCTTCATGCTACTTCCTTTACGCCTCCCACCTTCTGTTCCTTCCCCACAATGTCCATATGTCCACTGTCCACGTCTGTCTTTCCGTCGCTTCACTGCGTGTGCCATCATCACCATCCTACTAGATTCCATATATATGTGTTAATATACTGTATTTGTCCTTCTCTTTCTGACTGACTTCACTTTTTATGATCTGTTCTAGATCCAGCCACCTCATTAGGGCTGATTCTTCTGCATTTCTCTTTACAGCTGTGTAGTATTCCATTGTATATATGTAGCAGAGCTTTTGGATCCATTCATTCGTCAATGGGCATCTAGGTTGCTTCCATGTTCTAGCTATTGTATAGAGAGCTGCAATGAACATTGGGGTACAGGTGCTTCTTTCAGATTTGATTTCATCAGGGTATAAGCCTAAGAGTGGGATTGCTGGGTCGTATGGTGCTTCTATTTTTAGTTTTTTAAGAAATCTCCAGACTGTCTTCCATAAAGGCTGTATCAATTTACATTCCCACCAGCAGTGCAGGAGTGTTCCCTTTTCTCTGCACCCTCTCCAGCATTTATTGTCTGTCGATTTGTGGATGATGGCCATTCTGACGGGTGTGAGGTGATATCTCATTGTTGTTTTGATTTGCATTTCTCTAATTATAAATGAAGTTGAGCATCGTTTCATGTGCTTTTGGGCCATCTGTATGTCGTCGTTGGAGAGGTGTCTGTTTAGGTCCTTTTCCCATTTTTTGATTGGGTTGTTCGTTTTTCCAATGCTGAGTTGTCTGAGTTGTTTGTAGATTTTGGAGATTAATTCTTCATGTGTTGTTTCATTTGCTATGATTTTCTCCCATTCTGTGGGCTGTCTGTTCAGCTTTTTTGTGATTTCTTTTGCTGTACAAAAGCTTTTAAGTTTCATTAGGTCCCACATGTTCATTTTTCTTTTAACTTTTACAGAGTTTTGTTGTTTACAGATATGTATGTTCCCAGATTAGTCATATGTATATCCCCCCCTTCCCACCCCTCCCAACCATCACACAACACCCCTGAAGGATCCCCTTTTCTCACAGAGCAATGACTAGAGCTATTTTCTTCACTTATGATAGTACAGGCCTTCATGCTACTTCCTTTACGCCTCCCACCTTCTGTTCCTTCCCCACAATGTCCATATGTCCACTGTCCACGTCTGTCTTTCCGTCGCTTCACTGCGTGTGCCATCATCACCATCCTACTAGATTCCATATATATGTGTTAATATACTGTATTTGTCCTTCTCTTTCTGACTGACTTCACTTTTGATCTGTTCTAGATCCAGCCACCTCATTAGGGCTGATTCTTCTGCATTTCTCTTTACAGCTGTGTAGTATTCCATTGTATATATGTAGCAGAGCTTTTGGATCCATTCATTCGTCAATGGGCATCTAGGTTGCTTCCATGTTCTAGCTATTGTATAGAGAGCTGCAATGAACATTGGGGTACAGGTGCTTCTTTCAGATTTGATTTCATCAGGGTATAAGCCTAAGAGTGGGATTGCTGGGTCGTATGGTGCTTCTATTTTTAGTTTTTTAAGAAATCTCCAGACTGTCTTCCATAAAGGCTGTATCAATTTACATTCCCACCAGCAGTGCAGGAGTGTTCCCTTTTCTCTGCACCCTCTCCAGCATTTATTGTCTGTCGATTTGTGGATGATGGCCATTCTGACGGGTGTGAGGTGATATCTCATTGTTGTTTTGATTTGCATTTCTCTAATTATAAATGAAGTTGAGCATCGTTTCATGTGCTTTTGGGCCATCTGTATGTCGTCGTTGGAGAGGTGTCTGTTTAGGTCCTTTTCCCATTTTTTGATTGGGTTGTTCGTTTTTCCAATGCTGAGTTGTCTGAGTTGTTTGTAGATTTTGGAGATTAATTCTTCATGTGTTGTTTCATTTGCTATGATTTTCTCCCATTCTGTGGGCTGTCTGTTCAGCTTTTTTGTGATTTCTTTTGCTGTACAAAAGCTTTTAAGTTTCATTAGGTCCCACATGTTCATTTTTCTTTTTAGTTCCGCTGTTCTAGTAGGTGGGTCAGAGAAGATCTTGCTTTGATTTATGTCCTTGAGTGTTTTGCCTATATTCTCCTCTAAGAGTTTGATGGTTTCTGGTCTTACATTTAGGTCTTTAATCCATTTTGAGTTGATCTTTGTGCATGGTGTCAGGGAATGTTCCAACTTCATTTTTTTGCATGTAGCTGTCCAATTTTCCCAGCACCATTTGTTGAAGAGGCTGTCTTTGTCTCATTTTATAGTTTCAAAAAGTGCCCCCCGTCTTTATGGGAGAAAGATAATGAATGAGCCAACCAGATATATCTTGAGGACCATCTGACAGTGATGGGACAATCCATAATTATTCATGAGGATATTCGTTGACTTTTGGCCAAATGGTATCCAATTCCCAGCTCTCTCCTATTAATACACCAAGACCCCTCTGTTGGAACTCAGTTGGAGTTTTACAAGAGGGGCTATTCCTGACACTTACTTACACTTATAAATGAAGCCGAGAGGGCCAGATCCTTCCATTCTCTGTCCCTTAGTGATGCGGCTATGACATAAGCTCAACCAATGGACTCTCCAAACACAAAGAGAATGGAAAAGGGGCTGGAAAGCCCAGATTCATCACAGAGGCAGCACATAAACACGGCCTGTCTGAAGCATAGCCTCAGCTTTTGTTTCTGCTGCCCAGCCTGCCTCAGACGAGGCCATCAGTGCATTGTGCAACTCTGATGGGGGCAGGGGGCACCATTGCATGCTATTCTATCTTAGTCTGTGGCAGGGGCCAGCAGACTTCTCCCGTAAATATTTTAGGCTTTCTAAGCCATATGATCTGTAGGACAGATACTCAGCTCTGTTGTTACGGAGCAAAAGGGGGCATAGACAATATGTACAGTGATAAGCATTCTGGGGGCATTTGTTCTCTGCAGCCCTGATGGAACAAACCAGCAATGTTTTAAGAAAGAGGGAGTTCCAATAAAAATTTGTTTGTAAAAACACATAGTAAGCTAGAATTTTGGCTGGTGGTGGGTCCTAGTTTGCTGTCTTCTGGTCAGAGTGTTTCCTGCCCTAGGAGCTGTACGTATCTGTAAACAAGAAAAGCCTGTAAACGTTAAAAGTAGGACTTCCCTGGTGGTCCAGTGGGTAAGGACACCGCCTTGCAGTGCAAGGGGAGCCGGTTCAATCCCTGGCCTGGGAAGATCCCACGTGCCGCGGAGCAGCTGGACCGATGTGTCCAATGACCGAGCCGGAGCTCTGGAGCACATGTGCCCAGAGCCAGTGCTTTGTGACAGCAGAGGCCACCGTGATAGGAGGCCCACACGGGCCAAAGAACAAAGATGGATGAAAATGGACAAATGAAAGACCAATAGAAGTGGCCCGCCTGCTCCCCTCCCTCGCCACCCCACCCCCCTCAAATAAATACATAAATAAATCTTAAAAAAAAAAAAGTTAAAAGTAAAATAAATGTTTGGTTTTTTTTTTTTTAAAGATGACTGTCAGGCCTTTGGAGGTCATTTTGTTCCTGGTTTTTCAAGCTGGCCACACAGCTTTCTTTTGATTCTGTGAAAGTCCATATCCTTTGTTTCAGTTCATTCTTCCATAAGAAAATATCATAGCCTGGGTGGCTTGAACAACTGAGATTTGTTTTCTCACATTTCTGGAAGCTAGAAAGTCCAGCATCAAGGTGCTGTCAAGGTGGAGTTCATTCTTCTTCTTTTTTTTAGATAAGTGAACTTTATTATTTTTTTTGGCAGTCCTGGGTCTTTGTTGCCTCACACAGACTTCCTATAGTTGCAGTGAGTGGAGGCTACTCTTCACTGCAGTGCACAGGCTTCACGTTGCAGTGGCTTCTCTTGTTTTGAAGGATAGCTCTAGGACACACAGGTTTCAGTAGTTTGGGTTCGTAGGCTCTAGAGCACAGACTTATGAGCTTAGTTACTCTGTGGCATGTAGGATCTTCCCAGCTCAGGGACTGAACTCATGTCTCCCTTATTGGCAGGCAGATTCTTTACGACTGGGCCACCAGGGAAGCCCAAGGTGAGGTTCATTATGAGGCCTCACCTCTTGGCTTGTAGGTCACCTCCATCTCCCTTTGGCTCCCATGACCTCTTCTTTGTGTGTGCTGAGGGTGAGGAGAGAGAGCGCTAGCTCTCTGGTGTCTCCCTTTATAAGGGCACTAATCCCATAGTGAGGACCCCATCCTTATGACTCATCCTATCCTAATTAACCCCCAAAGGCCTCATCTCCACACTAGGGGATAAGACTTTAACACGTGAATTTAGGAGAGACATAAAAATTCAGTCCATAACACCCTTCTCATGAATTTTAGTTTTGATTCAGGTAGAGTCATTCTCTGTGGTTTGCACCCAAGAACCTTAATTGGTGAACCACTTACTCAATTTCATTTAATTCTGTCTGGCTCGTCAGAGAGAAAACAAGAAGGGATTGGGACTTCCCTGGTGGTTAAGTGGCTAAGACTCCACACTCCCAACTCAGGGGTCCTGGGTTCAATCCCTAGTCAGGGGGCTAGATCGTGCATGCTACATCTAAGATTGAAGATCCCATGTGATGCAATTAAGACTTGGTGCAGCCAAAGAAGTAAATAAATATTAAGAAGAAGAAGAAACAAGAAGAGAGAGTGAGGATAACTCAGAGTCCCCATTCACACTGCTGAAGAAACAGCCCAGAGCTGATACAACCAACAGAAGTCATTAGTGTCATCTTGATTTATGATCTATCCACGTGTTTAAGAGTTTCCTAACTGCACAGTTATAACTTCCTACCTCTTTCTTAGAAGATTCAACCAGGACCACAGTAAACAATAAATGTCTCCGGAGCTGGTTTATTCACAGCCCCTGCCTTCCTTCCCTGTCTTCCTCTCATCAAATGCTTGACTCTTAGAGTTGTGTCTTTCCTGTTTACAAAGAGATATGAGACGTGTTAGTTGAAAAGTCTGCGCCCAATGTTTCATTGCTTCCTCCTGCCTCACAAGATGAATTTCACTTGGCCCTGGAGTTTTGTCTTTGGAAGTGATGGATTTGATGATGTTCAGAAATTCATGACAGTAGATGACCATATCTGGAAGGCGCTCATTCACAGTACTCATTTGTGTTATATTTATTTATATAATCCACCATGTTCCAAAGAAGATTGACTGCATGCTGGGCAAAGGATATTTTTGAAGTAAGCAATGGGGGTTCCCTGGCAGTCCAGTGGTTAAAACTTCACCTTCCAATGCAGTAAAGTGTGAGTTTGATCCCTGGTTGAGGAGTTAAGATCCCACATACCTTGAAACCAAAAAAACTAAAACATAAAATAGAAGCAATATTGTAACACATTCAATAAAGACTTTAAACATGCTCTACACAAAAAGGGATTTTTTAAAAAGTAAGCAGTGGAGCTTCCCTGATGGTTCAGTGGTTAAGACTTCACCTTCCAATGCTAGAGGTGTGGGTCTGATTCCTAGTAGGGGAACTAAGATCCCACATGCTCTGCATTGTGGCCAAAAAGAAAAACAAATAAGCACAATGCCATTTACATTAGCAAATGAAATACTAATTTCTCCAAAATGAAATACTTAGGTATAAGTTCTAACAAAATATGTAGAAGACCCATGTGATGCAATTAAGACTTGGTGCAGCCAAAGAAGTAAATAAATATTAAGAAGAAGAAGAAACAAGAAGAGAGTGAGGATAACTCAGAGTCCCCATTCACACTGCTGAAGAAACAGCCCAGAGCTGATACAACCAACAGAAGTCATTAGTGTCATCTTGATTTATGATCTATCCACGTGTTTAAGAGTTTCCTAACTGCACAGTTATAACTTCCTACCTCTTTCTTAGAAGATTCAACCAGGACCACAGTAAACAATAAATGTCTCCGGAGCTGGTTTATTCACAGCCCCTGCCTTCCTTCCCTGTCTTCCTCTCATCAAATGCTTGACTCTTAGAGTTGTGTCTTTCCTGTTTACAAAGAGATATGAGACGTGTTAGTTGAAAAGTCTGCGCCCAATGTTTCATTGCTTCCTCCTGCCTCACAAGATGAATTTCACTTGGCCCTGGAGTTTTGTCTTTGGAAGTGATGGATTTGATGATGTTCAGAAATTCATGACAGTAGATGACCATATCTGGAAGGCGCTCATTCACAGTACTCATTTGTGTTATATTTATTTATATAATCCACCATGTTCCAAAGAAGATTGACTGCATGCTGGGCAAAGGATATTTTTGAAGTAAGCAATGGGGGTTCCCTGGCAGTCCAGTGGTTAAAACTTCACCTTCCAATGCAGTAAAGTGTGAGTTTGATCCCTGGTTGAGGAGTTAAGATCCCACATACCTTGAAACCAAAAAAACTAAAACATAAAATAGAAGCAATATTGTAACACATTCAATAAAGACTTTAAACATGCTCTACACAAAAAGGGATTTTTTAAAAAGTAAGCAGTGGAGCTTCCCTGATGGTTCAGTGGTTAAGACTTCACCTTCCAATGCTAGAGGTGTGGGTCTGATTCCTAGTAGGGGAACTAAGATCCCACATGCTCTGCATTGTGGCCAAAAAGAAAAACAAATAAGCACAATGCCATTTACATTAGCAAATGAAATACTAATTTCTCCAAAATGAAATACTTAGGTATAAGTTCTAACAAAATATGTAGAAGACCCATATGAGGCAAACTACAGACCTCTGATGAAAGAAATCAAATAACAGCTAAATAAATGAAGTGACGCTTTATGTTCATGGATAGGAGCTCTCATTATTGTTAAGATCTATTCTTCCCAACTCAATATATAGATTCACTTCAATCCCAATAAAAATCCCAGCAAGCTATTTTGTGGATATTGACAAACTGAGTTTATATGGAGACGCAAAAGATCTAAATAGTCATTACAATATCAAAGAAGAAGAACAGAATCAAAGGACTGACACTACCCAGCTTCAAGATTTACCCTAAAGCTACAGTAATCCAGACAGTGTGGTATTAAAAAAACAGACTGATCAACGGAACAAAGTAGAGAGCCCAAAATTAAACCCACACAAATATGGTAGAAGGGTCTTTTACAGAGGAATAAAGGCAATTCAATGACAAAAGAATAGTTTTTTAACAAATGATGCTGAAACAGCTGGACATAAACACGCAATAAAAATGAATCTAGAGGGCTTCCCCTGGTGGTCCAGTGGGTAAGGACACCACCTGGCGGTGCAAGGGGCGCCGGTTCGATCCCCGGCCTGGGAAGATCCCACGTGCCGCGGAGCGGCTGGATTGATATGTCCAATTACCCAGCCGGAGCTCTGGCACGCATGCGCCCAGAGCGGGTGCTCTGCGACAACAGAGGCCACCGCGATGGGAGGCCCACAAGGGCCAAAGAACAAAGACGGATGAAAATAGAGAAATGAAAGACCAATAGAAGTGGCCCGCCCATCCCCGTCCCTCCCCACCCCACCCCCCAAAAGATAAATAAATAAAATTTAACAACAACAACAACAACAAAATTGAATCTAGATATGGATTCTCTGTCTTTCACAAAATGGATCATAAACCTAAAAGGAAAACAAAAACCATAACATTTCTTCGGACTTCCTAGGTGGTCCAAGAAGGTGATCCTTCCCAGGGGGCTCTGACTCCATGCTCCCAAAGCAGGGGGCCTGGATCTGATCCCTGATTGGGGAACTAGATCCCACATGTCACAAATACTAATTTCTCCAAAATGAAATACTTAGGTATAAGTTCTAACAAAATATGTAGAAGACCCATATGAGGCAAACTACAGACCTCTGATGAAAGAAATCAAATAACAGCTAAATAAATGAAGTGACGCTTTATGTTCATGGATAGGAGCTCTCATTATTGTTAAGATCTATTCTTCCCAACTCAATATATAGATTCACTTCAATCCCAATAAAAATCCCAGCAAGCTATTTTGTGGATATTGACAAACTGAGTTTATATGGAGACGCAAAAGATCTAAATAGTCATTACAATATCAAAGAAGAAGAACAGAATCAAAGGACTGACACTACCCAGCTTCAAGATTTACCCTAAAGCTACAGTAATCCAGACAGTGTGGTATTAAAAAAACAGACTGATCAACGGAACAAAGTAGAGAGCCCAAAATTAAACCCACACAAATATGGTAGAAGGGTCTTTTACAGAGGAATAAAGGCAATTCAATGACAAAAGAATAGTTTTTTAACAAATGATGCTGAAACAGCTGGACATAAACACGCAATAAAAATGAATCTAGAGGGCTTCCCCTGGTGGTCCAGTGGGTAAGGACACCACCTGGCGGTGCAAGGGGCGCCGGTTCGATCCCCGGCCTGGGAAGATCCCACGTGCCGCGGAGCGGCTGGATTGATATGTCCAATTACCCAGCCGGAGCTCTGGCACGCATGCGCCCAGAGCGGGTGCTCTGCGACAACAGAGGCCANAGCGATGGGAGGCCCACAAGGGCCAAAGAACAAAGACGGATGAAAATAGAGAAATGAAAGACCAATAGAAGTGGCCCCCCCATCCCGTCCCTCCCACCCCACCCCCCAAAAGATAAATAAATAAAATTTAACAACAACAACAACAACAAAATTGAATCTAGATATGGATTCTCTGTCTTTCACAAAATGGATCATAAACCTAAAAGGAAAACAAAAACCATAACATTTCTTCGGACTTCCTAGGTGGTCCAAGAAGGTGATCCTTCCCAGGGGGCTCTGACTCCATGCTCCCAAAGCAGGGGGCCTGGATCTGATCCCTGATTGGGGAACTAGATCCCACATGTCACAACTAAACAAAAGATCCTGCAGCTAAGACCCAGCACAACCAAACTCATAAATTAAAAAAATATATTAAAAAAGACCCATACAATTTCTAGAAGAAAATATAGGTGAAAATCTTTAGGTGATCTTAGGTTTGGGAATGAGTTTTAAATTTTTATTTTCATATCATTTAAATTGAAGTATAGTTGATATATAATATTTTATAAGTTACAGATATACAATATAGTAATTCACAATTTTTGAAGGCTATAATCCAGTTATAGTTATTATAAAAGATTGGCTAGGGCTTCCCCTGGTGGTCCAGTGGGTAAGGACACCGCCTTGCAATGCAAGGGGCGCCAGTTCGTTCCCTGGCCTGGGAAGATCCCACGTGCCGTGGAGCGGCTGGACTGAGGTGTCCAATCACCGAGCCGGAGCTCTGGAGCGCATGAGCCCAGAGCTGGCGCTCTGCGACAACAGACGCCACCGCGATGGGAGGCCCACAGGAGTCAAAGAACAAAGACGGATGAAAATGGAGAAATGAAAGACCAATAGAAGCGGCCCGCCCGCTCCCCTCCCTCCCCAACCCAACCCTCGCCCAAAATAAATAAATTAATTAAAAAAATAAAAAAGATTGGCTATATTTTTCATGTTGAACAATACATTCTTATAGCTACTTTTTTTTTAAATTTTTTTTCTTTATTTGTTTGGCTGTGCTGGGTCTTAGTTGTGGCCTGTGGGATCTAGTTTTCTGACCAAGGATTGAACCCAGGCCCCCTGCATTGGGAGTTTGAAGTCTTAACCATTGAACCACAAGGGAAGTCCCCTTATAGCTACTTTATTTATTTATTTATTTATTTAGGCCACTTCTATTGGTCTTTCATTTACCATCTTTGTTCTTTTTGGCCTGTGTGGGCCTCCCATCGCAGTGGCCTCTCTCATTCCAGAGCACTGACTCTGGGTGCAGGCACTCCAGAGCTCCAGCTTGGTAGTTGAACACATCAGTCCAGCTGCTCCATGGCATGTGGGATCGTCCCATGCCAGGGATTGAACCGGTGCCCCTTGCATTGCAAGGCGGTGTCTTTACCCACTGGGCCACCAGGAAAAGTCCCTTATAGCTACTTTTATACTTAATACTTTATACCTTTCAATTCCCTACCCTATATGATGAGTTTTTAGACACAACACCCAAAGTACAAACTGTGAAAGAAAACATTGATAAGATAATCTTAATGAAAACTAAAAAATCTTTTATGAAAGATACAGTTAAGGCAACAAAAAGAGAAGTCATAGGCTGAGACAAAATTTTTGCAACACACATATCTGATGGAGGACTTGTGTCCAAAGTATACAAAGAACTTTTAAAAGTTAACAGTCAGAAAACAAGCAACCCACTTAAAAAAAAAGGCAAAAGATCTGGACAGACATCTCACCAAAGAAGATATACACATGGCAAATAAGCATATGAAAAGTTGTTCTATGTTATAGGTCACTAAGAAATTGCAAACTAAAGCCACAATATGATACAACCATGCTGTTTGTCTATTAAAATGGCTGAAATTCAAAACACCAATAACGTCAAATGCCGGCAAGGATAGGCAACCAGGCTATGCAGCAATGAAGTCTTGCTGCTGGTGGAAATTCAAAGTGGTACAGCCACTTTCCGCCCGCTCCTCCCCCCCCAAACCCCAAACCCCTCGCCCAAAATAAATAAATTAATTAAAAAAATAAAAAAGATTGGCTATATTTTTCATGTTGAACAATACATTCTTATAGCTACTTTTTTTTTAAATTTTTTTTCTTTATTTGTTTGGCTGTGCTGGGTCTTAGTTGTGGCCTGTGGGATCTAGTTTTCTGACCAAGGATTGAACCCAGGCCCCCTGCATTGGGAGTTTGAAGTCTTAACCATTGAACCACAAGGGAAGTCCCCTTATAGCTACTTTATTTATTTATTTATTTATTTAGGCCACTTCTATTGGTCTTTCATTTACCATCTTTGTTCTTTTTGGCCTGTGTGGGCCTCCCATCGCAGTGGCCTCTCTCGTTGCAGAGCACCGGCTCTGGGTGCATGCGCTCCAGAGCTCCAGCTTGGTAGTTGGACACATCGGTCCAGCTGCTCCATGGCATGTGGGATCTTTCCTGGCCAGGGATTGAACCAGCGCCCCTTGCACTGCAAGGCAGTGTCCTTACCCGCTGGACCACCAGGAAAAGTCCCCTTATAGCTACTTTTATACTTAATACTTTATACCTTTCAATTCCCTACCCTATATGATGAGTTTTTAGACACAACACCCAAAGTACAAACTGTGAAAGAAAACATTGATAAGATAATCTTAATGAAAACTAAAAAATCTTTTATGAAAGATACAGTTAAGGCAACAAAAAGAGAAGTCATAGGCTGAGACAAAATTTTTGCAACACACATATCTGATGGAGGACTTGTGTCCAAAGTATACAAAGAACTTTTAAAAGTTAACAGTCAGAAAACAAGCAACCCACTTAAAAAAAAAGGCAAAAGATCTGGACAGACATCTCACCAAAGAAGATATACACATGGCAAATAAGCATATGAAAAGTTGTTCTATGTTATAGGTCACTAAGAAATTGCAAACTAAAGCCACAATATGATACAACCATGCTGTTTGTCTATTAAAATGGCTGAAATTCAAAACACCAATAACGTCAAATGCCGGCAAGGATAGGCAACCAGGCTATGCAGCAATGAAGTCTTGCTGCTGGTGGAAATTCAAAGTGGTACAGCCACTTTGGAAGACCACTTGGTAGTTTTTTGGTTTTATTTTTAAGCTAAACCTAGCCTGACCCTAAGAGTTAGCATTGCATCCCCACAGTTGTGTGTGTCTTCACTCAAAGGAATTGAAAAATTATGTCCATGCAAAACTGGCCTGTGGATATTTATAGCAGCTTTATTTATAATTGCCAAAAATTAGAAGTGACCAAGATGTTCTTCAGTAGGTTGGGTGGATAAACATACAGTGATCCATCCAGACAGTAGAGTATTATTCATGCTAAAAGGAAATGAGTTTATGCCCAGTAGGAGTGGGAGCTTATCCCCACCCTCCCAGTGCAGGGGGCTCAAGTTCTATCCCTCTTCAGGGAACTGTAATAGATTATCAAGCCACAACAAGACATGGAGGAAACTAACGCGTATTGCTAAATGAATGAAGCCATTCCGAAAAGGCTGACTGCCGTGCAATTCCATCTCTATGATATTCTGCAAAAGCCCAAACTAAAGAGACAGTGAAGAGAACAGAGGTTCAGGGAGCATGGGTGGCGGGGAGGAATGAACTGGCAGGACACAGGGGATATTTAAGGCAGTGAAACTATTCTGTATGATACTATGAACATGGATACATAACATTACGCATTTCTTAAAATGCAAAGAATTGTTTGGGGGAAGTCTTTCAGTCTCAGCTCATGGCCTGGGAGATTTTGAAAGAAACTTAAAAAGAGTCAACAAAAAGAGAAGTCATAGGCTGAGACAAAATTTTTGCAACACACATATCTGATGGAGGACTTGTGTCCAAAGTATACAAAGAACTTTTAAAAGTTAACAGTCAGAAAACAAGCAACCCACTTAAAAAAAAAGGCAAAAGATCTGGACAGACATCTCACCAAAGAAGATATACACATGGCAAATAAGCATATGAAAAGTTGTTCTATGTTATAGGTCACTAAGAAATTGCAAACTAAAGCCACAATATGATACAACCATGCTGTTTGTCTATTAAAATGGCTGAAATTCAAAACACCAATAACGTCAAATGCCGGCAAGGATAGGCAACCAGGCTATGCAGCAATGAAGTCTTGCTGCTGGTGGAAATTCAAAGTGGTACAGCCACTTTGGAAGACCACTTGGTAGTTTTTTGTTTTTATTTTTAAGCTAAACATAGCCTGACCCTAAGAGTTAGCATTGCATCCCCACAGTTGTGTGTGTCTTCACTCAAAGGAATTGAAAAATTATGTCCATGCAAAACTGGCCTGTGGATATTTATAGCAGCTTTATTTATAATTGCCAAAAATTAGAAGTGACCAAGATGTTCTTCAGTAGGTTGGGTGGATAAACATACAGTGATCCATCCAGACAGTAGAGTATTATTCATGCTAAAAGGAAATGAGTTTATGCCCAGTAGGAGTGGGAGCTTATCCCCACCCTCCCAGTGCAGGGGGCTCAAGTTCTATCCCTCTTCAGGGAACTGTAATAGATTATCAAGCCACAACAAGACATGGAGGAAACTAACGCGTATTGCTAAATGAATGAAGCCATTCCGAAAAGGCTGACTGCCGTGCAATTCCATCTCTATGATATTCTGCAAAAGCCCAAACTAAAGAGACAGTGAAGAGAACAGAGGTTCAGGGAGCATGGGTGGCGGGGAGGAATGAACTGGCAGGACACAGGGGATATTTAAGGCAGTGAAACTATTCTGTATGATACTATGAACATGGATACATAACATTACGCATTTCTTAAAATGCAAAGAATTGTTTGGGGGAAGTCTTTCAGTCTCAGCTCATGGCCTGGGAGATTTTTAGTTCCCTGACGAGAGAGAGAATCTCATGCTCTATCGCAGTGGAAGCATAAAGTCTTAATCATTGGGCCACCAGGGAAGTCCTGCAAAGAATCACTTAACACAAAAAGTGAGTCCTACTGTAAACTATGGACTTTAGTTAATAGTAATGGATTAATATGGAGTCATAATTATAATAAATGTACTTCCTAATGCAATATATTAAAAACAGAAGAAATTGTCATGTGTGGTAGGGGGACATGGGGTATGTGAAAACTCTCCTTGGTTTCTGCCCAATTTTTCTGTCCACCTGAAACTGCTCTAAATAATAAAGTCTATTCATTATTAAACATATTTATAGATTTATTTATTTGGCTTTGCCAGGTCTTAGTTGTAGCACATGGGATATTCAGTTATAGTATTCGAACTCCTAGTTGTGACATGAGGGAGCTATTCTAGTTCCCTGAAGAGGAAAAGAACCTGGATCCCCTGCTTTGGGAGTGTGGAGTCTTAGCCGTTGGACCACCTAGGAATTCCCCAAAGTCTATTAATTTTTAAAAATGTGAATGCTATTGTGGCTAAGACAATGCTGTGTGTCTTCTTGAGAATCACATTTCCTAGCTCTCTTAGAGTTCTGTTGGGCCCAAGTGACTGAGGCCTAAGTGGTAGAACGTAGATGCAAGCTTGTAAACCATCTCCAGTCTCGGTCCTTCAAAATATTCCACTTTACACTCCAGTTTTTTTCTTCCTTTGCGATAACCTTGATCTAGATGATGAAAAAACAAAACAAAAAAGGGTCGCCCAACCCACATTGATTCTGCATGGATGAGGGGAAGAAAAACCAACAACTTGTTATTCTCATAAGCCACTGAGATTTTCAGGATTTATTTGTTAGTGCAGCATAGCACCATGTAGCCTGACCCAACCAAGTACAAAAAGGCTTATAATGAAAACAAACAGCGATAAAAATGTAATTCTCTTACCTGAGCTCTCCTCACTTTCCAGTCTTATTCCCCAGAGAACTACTTTCAATATTTTAGTAGCTTCTTTGGGCATTAATGTCTATACTTCTACATATGATTTTTAAATTTTCATTATTTATTTGACTTCTCAAGGTCTTTTTTGTGGCATGTGATCTCTTAGTTGCAGCACGTGGGATCTTAATTAGTTCCTGGATTAAGGATCGAACCCAGGTCCCTTGCATTGGTAATGTGAAATTTTAACCTCTGGACCACCAGAGACGTCCCTCTACATACAATTTTATTTCTTTCTCTTTTTTTCTTTTCCCCATCATGCCTTTTTTCTTTATATTTATTTTCATCCATCTTTTTATTCTTTGGTATATGTGGGTCTCCCATTGCAGTGACCTCCTCACTGCAGGGCACTAGCTCTGGGTGTGTATTCTCCAGAGCGCTGGCTCATAATTGGGCACACAGGTCCAGCCGCTCCATGGCACATGGAATCTTCCTGGGCCAGGGATTGGACCAGTGCCCCCTGCATTGCAAGGTGGACTCTACCCACTGGACCAGTGGGGAAGCCCTTTAATTTTTTTTTTAAACTTTTATTTTACTTTTAACTTCTGCAGAGTTTTGTTGTTTACAGATATGTATGTTCCCAGATTAGTCATATGTATATCCTCCCCATCCCACTCCTCCAGATTGTCACACAGCACCCCTGCAGGATCCCCTTTTCTCACATAGCAATGACTATCACTATTGTCTTCACATATGATAGTACAGGCCTTCATGCTACTTTCTTTACACCTCCCACCCACTGTTCCTTCCCCATAATGTCCATATGTCCACTGTCCATGTCTGTTTCTCCATCGCTTCACTGCATGTGCCATCATTACCATCCCACTAGATTTCACATATATGTGTCAGTATATTGTACTTGTCCTTCTCTTTTTGACTTACTTTACTTTTTATGATAGGTTCTAGATCCAGCCACCTCATTAGGGCTGATTCTTCTGCATTTCTTTTTACAACTGTGTGGTATTCCATTGTATATATGTACCAGAGCTTTTGTATCCATTCATTCATCGATGGGCATCTAGGTTGCTTCCATGCTCTAGCTATTGTATAGAGAGCTGCAATGAACATTGGGGTACAGGTGTTTAATTTTTTTTTTAAAGATTTATTTATTTATTTATTTATTTTGGGTGGGGGTCGGGTTGGGGAGGGAGGGGAGCGGGTGGGCCACTTCTATTGGTCTTTCATTTCTCTATTTTCATCCGTTTTTGTTCTCTGGCTCCTGTGGGCCTCCCATCGCGGTGGCGTCTGTCGTTGCAGAGCGCAGGCTCTGGGCGCGTGCGCTCCAGAGCTCTGGCTCGGTAATTGGACACATTGGTCCAGCCGCTCCGCGGCACGTGGGATCTTCCCAGGCCAGGGATGGAACCGGCGCCCCTTGCACTGCAAGGCGGTGTCCTTACCCATTGGACCACCAAGGGAGGCCCTGTTTAATTTTTAATGTATCAATTTTAGGCATCATCTATTGACTTCCCATTATGGCAGGTGATTTTTTTCTTAGTATTTTTCCACCATCAAATACCCTAATTCTCTTTTCATCTTCACCAGGTAATAAATATGAACTCTGGGGGACTAAATCCACACTCAGTTTTGATGTTATTCAGAATATGCAAATGTGGAACCCTGATGCGCCAGATAACACACCATCGTTACGTTTCATCCTGAGCATTTTTTAAAATTTTGTTTATTTATTTATTTTATGACTATTCTGAGTTTTCACTGCTGTTTCAGGCTCTTCTCTAGGTGCAGGGAGTGGGGGCTACTCTCTGGTTGAGGTGAGCAGACTTCTTGTTGCAGAGACTTCTGTTGTTGTGGAACTGGGGCTCTAGGGCACACGGGCTTCAGTAGTTGTGGCTGACGGGCTTAGTTGTTCCACAGCATATGGGATCTTCCCTGATCAGGGATCGAACCTGTGTCTCCTGCATTGGCAGGTGAACTTTTTATGCCTGAGCTACCAAGGAAGCCCTAACCTGAACATTTTTTTTTTCTTGGAGGGTGGGGGGAAATATCGATCAGGAGGCAAGAAATCTATTGATAAATCCCTCCCAAATGTAAAAATATCAGTCAGCAGTTACTATACCAACTGCTAGTTTCACATAGTCATGCCTAATATTAACTCAGGTAATATTAAGCCTATCATTACCCGATTTTACAGGGGTGCAAGGCAAAAAGTTCCAAGAGAATTCAACCTTGTCTGAAACTAGCCCACATGCTGTACAGAATGCACTATGAGCACAGCTTCAGTACTACTCTTCCTCCTTTTACAACTCCTGAACATTTTTTATTTGATTTTTATCTCTGTTTCTACTGTCTTGTTCTTGGTTTAATTTGCTTAGTTTGTGTGTTGTTTCCTTTTGTTTTAGACTATGCATGACCAATTCTTCCCATATTTGTCATTCTTCCTGGCTGCCCACATCTCAAACCCTTCTGTATTTGGGAAATTCCCCCTAATAAGACTTGTGGGAAGCAGAACTTACAACACAGAAATGGAAGATGCTAGAAAATCACTTTCCCAGCCTCTTACAGCTTAGGTCACAGGCACTTGGCTTGGGCTCTACCCATGCAATGCACACATTTTTGACTTCGAATAGTTAACTAATGACTGCAGAAGCAGAAAGGGCAAGAAGCCTTTTTTTGGATAGAAGAAGCTGCAGCAGGACAGCAGTGAGAGACGAGCACTGAGCCAAGCCCAGTGACCCAGCAGGATCACAGCTGTGAGCTGCCGTGGCCGTGAGCCCTTTTCAGTCTGCTTTGAGAGTGTTTCTATGTGGAACCCTGTCCTCCCCTCGTTACTTTATCCTGAGCATTTTTTAAAATTTTGTTTATTTATTTATTTTATGACTATTCTGAGTTTTCACTGCTGTTTCAGGCTCTTCTCTAGGTGCAGGGAGTGGGGGCTACTCTCTGGTTGAGGTGAGCAGACTTCTTGTTGCAGAGACTTCTGTTGTTGTGGAACTGGGGCTCTAGGGCACACGGGCTTCAGTAGTTGTGGCTGACGGGCTTAGTTGTTCCACAGCATATGGGATCTTCCCTGATCAGGGATCGAACCTGTGTCTCCTGCATTGGCAGGTGAACTTTTTATGCCTGAGCTACCAAGGAAGCCCTAACCTGAACATTTTTTTTTTCTTGGAGGGTGGGGGGAAATATCGATCAGGAGGCAAGAAATCTATTGATAAATCCCTCCCAAATGTAAAAATATCAGTCAGCAGTTACTATACCAACTGCTAGTTTCACATAGTCATGCCTAATATTAACTCAGGTAATATTAAGCCTATCATTACCCGATTTTACAGGGGTGCAAGGCAAAAAGTTCCAAGAGAATTCAACCTTGTCTGAAACTAGCCCACATGCTGTACAGAATGCACTATGAGCACAGCTTCAGTACTACTCTTCCTCCTTTTACAACTCCTGAACATTTTTTATTTGATTTTTATCTCTGTTTCTACTGTCTTGTTCTTGGTTTAATTTGCTTAGTTTGTGTGTTGTTTCCTTTTGTTTTAGACTATGCATGACCAATTCTTCCCATATTTGTCATTCTTCCTGGCTGCCCACATCTCAAACCCTTCTGTATTTGGGAAATTCCCCCTAATAAGACTTGTGGGAAGCAGAACTTACAACACAGAAATGGAAGATGCTAGAAAATCACTTTCCCAGCCTCTTACAGCTTAGGTCACAGGCACTTGGCTTGGGCTCTACCCATGCAATGCACACATTTTTGACTTCGAATAGTTAACTAATGACTGCAGAAGCAGAAAGGGCAAGAAGCCTTTTTTTGGATAGAAGAAGCTGCAGCAGGACAGCAGTGAGAGACGAGAGCACTGAGCCAAGCCCAGTGACCCAGCAGGATCACAGCTGTGAGCTGCCGTGACTGGTACTTGGGAGTCGTGGTGGTACCACCCTCACTGTCCCAGTTTACAGTCTGCTTTGAGAAGTGTTTCTAGTAGGGTAGCCGTGAACGGCGTTCTCCAAGCCTCTTGGGATTTTTTGGACCACCTGATATTCTTTGAATAAAGTCTCTTCATAAATCAGCTACAGTTAGTTCCTCTTAGTTTGCAGAGAGTAATGGCTACAGCTACAGTTTTTCACAAGGTCACATGGGAGGCCGACTTCCTGGGCTTATGACCCATGCATTCTCAGAAGCACCCACCCAGTTTTTTTCATGCCCTATTTTACCATCTTGAAATTTTTTTTTTTTTAATTTTTTATTTAGTTATTTTTATTTTTTGGCTACACTGGGTCTTTGTTGCTGCATGAGGGCTGCTCTCTAGTTGTGGTGAGCAGGGGCTACTCTCTAGTTGTGGTGCGTGGGCTTCTTTTTGCAGTGGCTTCTCTTCTTGTGGAGTACAGGCTCTCGGGTATATGAGGCTTCCATAGTTGTGGTGCACAGGCTTAGTTGCCCCAAGGCATGTGGGATCTTCCCCAACCAGGAGTCACACCTGTGTCCCTTACATTACAAAGTGGATTCTTAACTACTGGACTACCAGGGAAGCCTGATTTTTTTGTTTTTTTTTTCATCATGCCACAAGGTATGCAGGATTCTAGTTCTCCAACCAGAAACCAACCTGACACTCCCTGCAGTGGAAGCTCAGATTCATTTTTTTTTTTTAATTTTGGCCTCTTTTATTGGCTTTTATTGATTCATTTATTTTATTTTCATCCATCTTTTTACTCTTTGGCCTGTGTGGGCCTCCCATTCCAGTGTGCTGGCTCATAATACACCAGTCCATCTGCTCTGTGGCATGTGGGATCTTCCCAGGCCAGGAGTTGAATCAGCATCCCTTGCACTGCAAGGCGACTCTTTACCCATTGGACCACCAGGAAAGCTCTGGGAGCTCAGATTCTTAACCACTGGACCCCCAGAGAAGTCCCACCATCTTGAAATTCTTAATAACTTTCAAGTAAGAGGCCTTGCCTCTTCAGTTTCACCTTGCACCTGGCCCTGTGAATGACAAGCAATCCTGGTCGTATGGAGTGGATGATGTGTGAATTTCCCTATTTTTCATGAAAAAAGAAGTGTTTCCTGTTTTTCTGCCTCCTCTACCCATTTGGACTGAGCTCTCTGCACGGCTGTCATGCCGAGACTTCCATTTGCCGTCAACTTGGGAGTTTCCCTCACTTTTGGCCTGGGTTTGAGCCACTGTCTCCTGGATACTTGTCTTTGTCTTGGGTTTTTCTCTCATATGGGTGGAGTTCATCATCAATCACTTTCTGAGAAAAAGGGCATTAGAGGTAAAAGTTCTGAGTATTTGCATTTCTGTTTATGTATTATGATTGCATACCTGTGTTATGTATTCTACCACACATCTGATTGATAGATCGGCTAAGCATAGAATTCTATGCTAACATTTTTCACTTAATATTTTGAAGCTTTTGTCCCCTTGCTTTCTAGCATTTATGTAATTAATTATTTAGAAGGTCCTTCTCATTTCCAAGTCCATAAATGTGGCATGCTTTGGCTTTTCTTTTCTCAGTCTCTCTCTCTCTGAAACATTTTTGCCCTCCAGGCCAGTACCTACAAGTTTCCTGGGGATGTTCCGCCAAGGTCAAAATAAATTTCTTTATACTCCTTAGGGTTCAAATTAAGAATAATAATTACAGAATTTTCTATTTCTTTTATATAACAAATGATTTATTGTACCCTCACTGAGTGTTGGATAGTCTGTTAAGTGCTGGGTTTGCAATGGTCAATGGGGCAAATGGAATTTTTGCCCTCAGTGAAGCTTGTGCGACTGTAGAGAAGGGTGTGGAACTTTACCAAACAATTGAATATTTTGGTACTTCTGATGAAGAAAAGAGTGTTGCAATAGTGATGAATGAGGGTAGTCAAGAAAAGTTTCTCTGAGTTCTGAAAGACGGGAAGGGGCCAACATGTGAAGAGCTGGGGTGGAATGTTCTGGAAAGAGATTTCTACGGATGACAAACTTCTTGTGCTAGACTGTCAGACTCACCCGATTAGGATCCCTGTTACTTCGATTTTTTGAATGCTGTGCATCATGCAGGATCTTAGCGCCCTGACCAGGGATTGAACCCATGCTACCTACAGTCGAAGTACCACCAGACTCCCAGGATCCTGGTTACTTCTTGACTCTCATCTCTCACTCTCTTCCAGCCACTCTGGCATCCTTACTGTCCTTTGAACACGCTGGGCTTGCCACAGTTTCAGGGCCTTCAGACTGATCATGCCGAGACTTCCATTGCCGTCAACTTGGGAGTTTCCCTCACTTTTGGCCTGGGTTTGAGCCACTGTCTCCTGGATACTTGTCTTTGTCTTGGGTTTTTCTCTCATATGGGTGGAGTTCATCATCAATCACTTTCTGAGAAAAAGGGCATTAGAGGTAAAAGTTCTGAGTATTTGCATTTCTGTTTATGTATTATGATTGCATACCTGTGTTATGTATTCTACCACACATCTGATTGATAGATCGGCTAAGCATAGAATTCTATGCTAACATTTTTCACTTAATATTTTGAAGCTTTTGTCCCCTTGCTTTCTAGCATTTATGTAATTAATTATTTAGAAGGTCCTTCTCATTTCCAAGTCCATAAATGTGGCATGCTTTGGCTTTTCTTTTCTCAGTCTCTCTCTCTCTGAAACATTTTTGCCCTCCAGGCCAGTACCTACAAGTTTCCTGGGGATGTTCCGCCAAGGTCAAAATAAATTTCTTTATACTCCTTAGGGTTCAAATTAAGAATAATAATTACAGAATTTTCTATTTCTTTTATATAACAAATGATTTATTGTACCCTCACTGAGTGTTGGATAGTCTGTTAAGTGCTGGGTTTGCAATGGTCAATGGGGCAAATGGAATTTTTGCCCTCAGTGAAGCTTGTGCGACTGTAGAGAAGGGTGTGGAACTTTACCAAACAATTGAATATTTTGGTACTTCTGATGAAGAAAAGAGTGTTGCAATAGTGATGAATGAGGGTAGTCAAGAAAAGTTTCTCTGAGTTCTGAAAGACGGGAAGGGGCCAACATGTGAAGAGCTGGGGTGGAATGTTCTGGAAAGAGATTTCTACGGATGACAAACTTCTTGTGCTAGACTGTCAGACTCACCCGATTAGGATCCCTGTTACTTCGATTTTTTGAATGCTGTGCATCATGCAGGATCTTAGCGCCCTGACCAGGGATTGAACCCATGCTACCTACAGTCGAAGTACCACCAGACTCCCAGGATCCTGGTTACTTCTTGACTCTCATCTCTCACTCTCTTCCAGCCACTCTGGCATCCTTACTGTCCTTTGAACACGCTGGGCTTGCCACAGTTTCAGGGCCTTCAGACTGATCACTGCCTCTGCCCCCGCATATCTGTCTGAACTGTTACCTCACCCTCTTCAAGTCTCAAATGTCACCTTCTCATTGAGCCCATGCCCAGCTACTGTGCTGAAAACTCCAAATCCATGCTTCAGCTCCTCTGAGTCCCTCTCAGCTTGCTTTCTTTTCCCTTAGTGCTGAGTCTCATCCAACACAATGTGTTTATTGATGTGTCTTGTTGACAGTCTGTCTCCTCTCACTAAAATGCAAACTTCCAAGAGCAAGGGATTTTTTTAAACATTTTCCCCCCATCATGCCTCTTTTATTTTTTATATTAATTTTCATCCATCTTTTTATTCTTTGGCCTGTGTGGGCCTCCCATCTCACTGGCCTCTCGTCGCAGAGCACCGGCTCTGGATGCATGCGCTCCAGAGCGCTGGTTCTTAATTGGACACACTGGTCCAGCCACTCTGCGGCATGTGGTATCTTCCTGGGCCGGGGATCAAACCAGTGCCCCTTGCACTGCAAAGTAGACTCTTTACCCGCTGGACCACCGGGGAAGCCCCAAGGGCAAGGATTTGTGTGTACTTTGTTCCTTGCTGTCTCTTCAGGGACATTGAAGGTGATTGATAAGTATGTTCTTAGTGAGTGGATGGCTCTGTATATTTAAGCAACAGAAGGCCAGTACATGGGACAGGGTAAGCAGAGGGGGTAAGGCAGGAGAGAAGGGGGCAGAAGGCAGACATTTGGGCCAATGGGGCATAGAAAGGTGTGTGGGTTTTACCCAGAGAGTAACAGAAGGCCTTTCAAGGATTTTAAATAGGGAAGTGACATTATCCAATCTGTAAACTGTAAGGGATAGCTGCCACGAGGGCCTGGATTCAGAATGTATGGCAGTCACTAAGGCGACCCTTGGGGCCGTTTTGAATGCTGTGCATCATGCAGGATCTTAGCGCCCTGACCAGGGATTGAACCCATGCTACCTACAGTCGAAGTACCACCAGACTCCCAGGATCCTGGTTACTTCTTGACTCTCATCTCTCACTCTCTTCCAGCCACTCTGGCATCCTTACTGTCCTTTGAACACGCTGGGCTTGCCACAGTTTCAGGGCCTTCAGACTGATCACTGCCTCTGCCCCCGCATATCTGTCTGAACTGTTACCTCACCCTCTTCAAGTCTCAAATGTCACCTTCTCATTGAGCCCATGCCCAGCTACTGTGCTGAAAACTCCAAATCCATGCTTCAGCTCCTCTGAGTCCCTCTCAGCTTGCTTTCTTTTCCCTTAGTGCTGAGTCTCATCCAACACAATGTGTTTATTGATGTGTCTTGTTGACAGTCTGTCTCCTCTCACTAAAATGCAAACTTCCAAGAGCAAGGGATTTTTTTAAACATTTTCCCCCCATCATGCCTCTTTTATTTTTTATATTAATTTTCATCCATCTTTTTATTCTTTGGCCTGTGTGGGCCTCCCATCTCACTGGCCTCTCGTCGCAGAGCACCGGCTCTGGATGCATGCGCTCCAGAGCGCTGGTTCTTAATTGGACACACTGGTCCAGCCACTCTGCGGCATGTGGGATCTTCTGGGGCCAGAGATCAAACCAGTGCCCCTTGCACTGCAAAGTAGACTCTTTACCCGCTGGACCACCGGGGAAGCCCCAAGGGCAAGGATTTGTGTGTACTTTGTTCCTTGCTGTCTCTTCAGGGACATTGAAGGTGATTGATAAGTATGTTCTTAGTGAGTGGATGGCTCTGTATATTTAAGCAACAGAAGGCCAGTACATGGGACAGGGTAAGCAGAGGGGGTAAGGCAGGAGAGAAGGGGGCAGAAGGCAGACATTTGGGCCAATGGGGCATAGAAAGGTGTGTGGGTTTTACCCAGAGAGTAACAGAAGGCCTTTCAAGGATTTTAAATAGGGAAGTGACATTATCCAATCTGTAAACTGTAAGGGATAGCTGCCACGAGGGGCCTGGATTCAGAATGTATGCATGCGTGCTCAGTCACTAAGTTTTGTCTGGCTCTTTGTAACCCCTTGGGCTACATAGCCTGCCAGGGTCCTCTGTTCTGGGGATTTTCCAGGCAAAAATCCTGGCGTAGGTGGCCATTTCCTCCTCCAGGAGATTTTCTCAACCCAGGGCTGGAACTGGAGTCTCCTGTGTCTCTTGCATTACATGCAGATTCTTAACTACGGAGCCCCCAGGGAGTAGAAATGAGGAGATGACTTGACTACTGCAGTAAGGATGAGAGCAATGCAGATGGACAAACTAAACAGAGGCCAGATTTGATAAGAAATCTGCAGTCAATCCTGTCTCAGGATCCTTGCTAAAATCCAGGTGCGAGTTTAATTCTACCTCTTTTTGTGAGATTTTCCTTCAAATTCCAAAGTTGGTTTTTGTAATGAATGATCCAGCTAGGCATTAAGAGAGACAGGAAGAAGATAAATTAAATCCTACCAGAACTCAGAGGAATCCTTTCCCTAACCTTCAAAGTCCTTAGTGTAGAATTTCCTCCCCTCTGCTTGGCTCGTGGCTGATATTTCTTGGTGTCCCCTGAATCTGTCCTGCCTTCTTCATCCCCAGTGAATGGACCCTTCCTTGTTCTCTTCTGCTCTCAGTTCACTGTATGTAGATCAACCTCTGCTTACTGCTCTT
This sequence comes from Tragulus kanchil, assembly GCA_022376925.1. Lineage (NCBI taxonomy): Eukaryota > Metazoa > Chordata > Mammalia > Artiodactyla > Tragulidae > Tragulus > Tragulus kanchil. The sequence continues at coordinate 147,333,323 of JAIOJX010000032.1, forward strand.
TTTCTTTTTTTCTTAATTGTTTATTTATTTGGCTGTACCAGATCCTAGTTTGCAGCACGTAGGATCTTTGATCTTTCTTGAAGCATCCAGGATCTTTTTAGTTGCAATATGTGGGATCTGGTTCCTGGACCAGGGATTGAATCCAGGCCCCCTGTCTTGGGAGTGTGGAATCTCAGCCACTGGAACACCAGGGAAGTCTTCTCAACTTACTGCTCTGAACTGAAATTGTTCACTGGTCTGCCTGACTTCCCAAGTAGACTAGGAATTCTTTACAGGTGAGGACCTTGCCTGCTTATCTTTGTGTCCTGGCTTTGTCTACAGTGCGTGGCACACAGCAAGTGCTCAGTAAGACTGTTGAACTTGACTGCCTGTGTCACACTGGCCATTCCCTCAGGACTGCTTTATTGCTCACATCCTCACCATAAGATAAGAGGAGCTGGCCTGTCTTGATTAGCCCCAAACCCTCAATCTGATCCGGCACAGACACTCTTTCCAGGCTCTTTTCCAAATTAGGCAGAGACTTCCCAAATGCAAAGCCTCTGAGAGTTCTCTGCAGTGAGCGCCGAGACTTGGCTAGCCAGGGAAAGGATTCTGAAGTTGTCTCCAAATAAGGTGAAAGGATTAGCTGCTGTTAAAACAGCATGGGAATTGTCAGTAAGGAAATAGTCTCTCTGAGATGAACCCTCCTGAAATCGATAATACAATGCTTCCAAATATGAGCTACTGTTGGGACAGAAGCCTGCGTGTCACTGTGCCTGACCATCCCTTCCAGGTCAGGGATCTAGTGGTGCCAATCCCACTAAGGGTGGGTGTACAACGGAAGTCAAGACGCAGCCCACTTGAGATCTCGGTCCTTAACTGATTAGCAGGCATGGTCTAATAACAGTCATGTCACAAGGAAAGTATGGGTTCAGGCTTTCTGAATAGTGTTCAAACACCATGCAGAATGAACAGTCAGAAGTCTCTACAAGCCAGGTTATTAGAAAAGACTTCCTTTCAAACTTTTATCAAGAATATTCATACAGGGCTTCTGTGGTAGCTCAGTAATAAAGAGTTTGCCTGCCAATGCAGGAGACACAGGTTTGATCCCTGATCCAGGAAGATCCCACATGCTGCGGAGCAACTAGGCCCGTGAGCCACAACTATTGGACTGGTACTCTAGAGCCTCGGAGCCACAACTGTTGAGCCCATGTGCCACAACTATTGAAGCCCGTGTGCCCTAGAGCCCCAGTTCTACAACGAGAGAAGTCTCCACAACAAGAAGCCTGCTCATCTCAACTAGAGGGTAGCTGTCACTCCTTGTAACTAGAGAAAAGCCTGCAGCAGTGATGAAAACACAGAATAGCCAAAAATAAATAAACACATAAATAAAATGCATTTCTTTAAAAAAAAAAAGAAGAAGAATATTCATACAGGGCATCCCTGGTGATCCAGTGATTGAGATTCTGCCTGCCATTGCAAGGGACATGGGTTTGATCCCTGGCCCAGTAAGATCTCACATGCCACAGGGAAACTAAGCTAGTGTGCCACAACTGCTGAAGCCCACATGTCCTAGAGCCCATGCTCTGTGACAAAAGAAGCCATCACTATGAGAAGCACACACACTGCAGTGAAGAGTAGCTCCCTGGGCTTCCCTGGTGGTCCAGTGGGTAAAGAGTCTGCTTTGCAGTGCAAGGGGCATCAGTTTGATCCCTGGCCTGGGAAGATCCCATGTGCCGCGGGGTGGCTGGATCTGTGTGCCGGCTCTCTGCAGTGCGTGTGCCCAGAGCCAGTGTTCTGCAATGAAAGAGGCCACTGTGGTGGGAGGCCCACACATGCCTAAGAATAAAGATTGATGAAAAATAAATGATGACTTAGAGGAAAGAAAAAAAAAAGAGTAGTTGCCACTCGTTGTAACTAGAGAAAGCCCACAAGCAGCAATGAAGACTTATGGCAGCCAAAAATAAAAATAAATAATAAATTTTAAAAAGGATATTCATACAAAATATGTGAGCTATTTGTTACTTTGTAACAAGTTATCCCCAAATATAGCCATTTGAAATAACGTTTGTTATCTTATGGTTTCTGTGGATTGAGAAGTGAAGGAGAGGCCCAGAGGGGTGGTCCTTGCTAAGTCTCTGATGTGGTTGCAGTCAAATTGTTGCTTGGGGCTGCATCATCTGAAGGCTCGACTGGGGCCAGACGATCTGCTTCCCTGATGGCTCACTCCCACTGCTGTTGGCACAGGGCTTCAGTTTCTCATCACATGTAGCCTTCCAGAGAGCTGCTTAAGTGTGCTTCCGACCCATCCTCTGGCATCTCCCAGGGCGAGTGACCCAAGAGGGAGACCAAGATGAAGCCTCCATGAGTTTTATGGTCTAGCGTTAAAAGTTGCACCCCGTCACTTCTACTTTATTCTCTTTGGCAGAAGCAAGGCTGTAAGTCCAGCTCACAGTCAAAGGGAAGGTATTTAGGGTCCACCTTTTGAAGGAAGTGTCAGAGTTGCAGACATAGTTCGGACTGCCTCATCCAGTCAAGAACAAACCAGAAGACAGAAAGCCTTGAGGCTGCTAAAATTTCTATTGCATTTAGGTCAAAGAGGATTTGGCATGAAGAAGGGTCCCAAATCAAAAGGGATGTTGCGGGGGCTGCCCTGATGGTCCAGTGGTTAAGAGTTTGCCTTGCAATGCAGGGGACTCTGGTTTGATCCCTAGTTTGGGAAAATCGCCACATGCCATGGGGGAGCTTAGCCTGTGCACCACAAATACTGAGCCTGCATTCTGAAGCCCGTGACTCCAAAAAAAAGAAAAAATTTAAAAATGGATGGTGCATTTGTTCGTTTGTTCATCCATTCATTTATTCATTTCAAAGCTGCCCATTAAGCACCTACTGTGTGCAGTGGAAATTTGGACTATATACACAATAGGGCTCATGAAGAGGCCCGATTACTGTTAGACAGTTGCTGATCTTTATAGAGCACTTTCTGTGTGCCCTGCTGGAAAGAGTCTCAACTATAATTATCTCATCTAATCCTCCCTATAACCCTTGGAATTGAGCACTATTATCGTTTCCCATTTCACAAATGAGAAACTTAGCCTTATAGAACTAGGGAAGGTGTGTACCATCAAGAGGCAGAAGCCATGATTTGAACCAAAGGACCCTGACTTTGTAACAAGTTATCCCCAAATATAGCCATTTGAAATAACGTTTGTTATCTTATGGTTTCTGTGGATTGAGAAGTGAAGGAGAGGCCCAGAGGGGTGGTCCTTGCTAAGTCTCTGATGTGGTTGCAGTCAAATTGTTGCTTGGGGCTGCATCATCTGAAGGCTCGACTGGGGCCAGACGATCTGCTTCCCTGATGGCTCACTCCCACTGCTGTTGGCACAGGGCTTCAGTTTCTCATCACATGTAGCCTTCCAGAGAGCTGCTTAAGTGTGCTTCCGACCCATCCTCTGGCATCTCCCAGGGCGAGTGACCCAAGAGGGAGACCAAGATGAAGCCTCCATGAGTTTTATGGTCTAGCGTTAAAAGTTGCACCCCGTCACTTCTACTTTATTCTCTTTGGCAGAAGCAAGGCTGTAAGTCCAGCTCACAGTCAAAGGGAAGGTATTTAGGGTCCACCTTTTGAAGGAAGTGTCAGAGTTGCAGACATAGTTCGGACTGCCTCATCCAGTCAAGAACAAACCAGAAGACAGAAAGCCTTGAGGCTGCTAAAATTTCTATTGCATTTAGGTCAAAGAGGATTTGGCATGAAGAAGGGTCCCAAATCAAAAGGGATGTTGCGGGGGCTGCCCTGATGGTCCAGTGGTTAAGAGTTTGCCTTGCAATGCAGGGGACTCTGGTTTGATCCCTAGTTTGGGAAAATCGCCACATGCCATGGGGGAGCTTAGCCTGTGCACCACAAATACTGAGCCTGCATTCTGAAGCCCGTGACTCCAAAAAAAAGAAAAAATTTAAAAATGGATGGTGCATTTGTTCGTTTGTTCATCCATTCATTTATTCATTTCAAAGCTGCCCATTAAGCACCTACTGTGTGCAGTGGAAATTTGGACTATATACACAATAGGGCTCATGAAGAGGCCCGATTACTGTTAGACAGTTGCTGATCTTTATAGAGCACTTTCTGTGTGCCCTGCTGGAAAGAGTCTCAACTATAATTATCTCATCTAATCCTCCCTATAACCCTTGGAATTGAGCACTATTATCGTTTCCCATTTCACAAATGAGAAACTTAGCCTTATAGAACTAGGGAAGGTGTGTACCATCAAGAGGCAGAAGCCATGATTTGAACCAAAGGACCCTGACCCCCAAAGCCTTTATGCTTCTACTTCGAATACTGGTCACAAGCCTTAGTCCTACTTTATTTATTTTTTTTTTTAAAGATTTATTTATTTATTTATTTTGGGCGAGGGTCGGGTTGGGGAGGAAGGGGAGTGGGCGGGCCACTTCTGTTGGTCTTTTATTTCTCTATTTCCATTCGTCTTCGTTCTTTGGCTCCTGTGGGCCTCCCATCGCGGTGGCATCTGTCGTTGCAGAGCGCCGGCTCTGGGCGCATGCGCTCCAGAGCTCCGGCTCGGTGATTGGACACATCAGTCCAGCCGCTCCGCGGCACGTGGGATCTTCCCAGGCCAGAGCTCGAACTGGCGCCCCTTGCACTGCAAGGCGGTGTCCTTACCCACTGGACCACCAGGGGAAGCCCCTTAGTCCTACTTTAATTGTGTGTTCCTGTTGTTTGAAGGAGGCTCAGAGAGAGTGACTTACCCAGACTTGTTTTGGCAGAGCTGGGCTGCAAAGCCAGTTCCTGAGAGTTCCAAGTCTGTGCTCTCTTCTCCTCCACTTGCGTCAAAATGAGTCCTTTCTGTCTGGCTTCCAGAGCTAGGATGGGAAAGGGCCCAGGGGAGCGGGGAGGGATGGGGGAAGGGGAAATGGTCTCCGAGGCCTGGAAGCTTTTATAAGCGCAGGTCTGCCCGGTTGGTGGAAGAACTCATCAGCATATGCCCCGAGGCTGCTATGAAGGTGCTGTGGAATTCCTGGTTCTCCTGACGAGGTGTTACTCAGCCAGGGCTGTCAGCCAGCTGGCCTCTCAGAAGCCCGCTGTGCGGTCTGGACAGAAAATGACATCAGATGCTGCGCATCATTGCGGAGCCCTCACGGAGCTGCAGGCATGTAGCTCAGGGGGTGGTGCACATACATGTAAGGCATCAGGGCATCCTCGTGTGCAGTGGAAATTTGGACTATATACACAATAGGGCTCATGAAGAGGCCCGATTACTGTTAGACAGTTGCTGATCTTTATAGAGCACTTTCTGTGTGCCCTGCTGGAAAGAGTCTCAACTATAATTATCTCATCTAATCCTCCCTATAACCCTTGGAATTGAGCACTATTATCGTTTCCCATTTCACAAATGAGAAACTTAGCCTTATAGAACTAGGGAAGGTGTGTACCATCAAGAGGCAGAAGCCATGATTTGAACCAAAGGACCCTGACCCCCAAAGCCTTTATGCTTCTACTTCGAATACTGGTCACAAGCCTTAGTCCTACTTTATTTATTTTTTTTTTTAAAGATTTATTTATTTATTTATTTTGGGCGAGGGTCGGGTTGGGGAGGAAGGGGAGTGGGCGGGCCACTTCTGTTGGTCTTTTATTTCTCTATTTTCATTCGTCTTCGTTCTTTGGCTCCTGTGGGCCTCCCATCGCGGTGGCATCTGTCGTTGCAGAGCGCCGGCTCTGGGCGCATGCGCTCCAGAGCTCCGGCTCGGTGATTGGACACATCAGTCCAGCCGCTCCGCGGCACGTGGGATCTTCCCAGGCCAGAGCTCGAACTGGCGCCCCTTGCACTGCAAGGCGGTGTCCTTACCCACTGGACCACCAGGGGAAGCCCCTTAGTCCTACTTTAATTGTGTGTTCCTGTTGTTTGAAGGAGGCTCAGAGAGAGTGACTTACCCAGACTTGTTTTGGCAGAGCTGGGCTGCAAAGCCAGTTCCTGAGAGTTCCAAGTCTGTGCTCTCTTCTCCTCCACTTGCGTCAAAATGAGTCCTTTCTGTCTGGCTTCCAGAGCTAGGATGGGAAAGGGCCCAGGGGAGCGGGGAGGGATGGGGGAAGGGGAAATGGTCTCCGAGGCCTGGAAGCTTTTATAAGCGCAGGTCTGCCCGGTTGGTGGAAGAACTCATCAGCATATGCCCCGAGGCTGCTATGAAGGTGCTGTGGAATTCCTGGTTCTCCTGACGAGGTGTTACTCAGCCAGGGCTGTCAGCCAGCTGGCCTCTCAGAAGCCCGCTGTGCGGTCTGGACAGAAAATGACATCAGATGCTGCGCATCATTGCGGAGCCCTCACGGAGCTGCAGGCATGTAGCTCAGGGGGTGGTGCACATACATGTAAGGCATCAGGGCATCCTCGTGGCCACAGAGGAGCCCACACTCATTGTGATTTCCATCCTACAGAAGAGGAAGCTGTGGCGCAGAAAGGGTGACTGGTCTGAGTTCACACAGACATCCAGGCTTAACGTGGATTCACTGGGGTCCAGAGTGGGGTGGGCCATAAACAGTTCAAGCTGAGGGGCCTGTCGTTAGGGGATCTGGAGTTAGGAGGTCTGATTTTGTGAACTCCAGGCATTCCTGCCTTTGTGGGCCTTCCTTCCAGAAAAAATATTAAATATCATATTTTATGACTCTTTGGAATAAAGATGAATCAGATCCAGACTAAATTCATTATGTATTATCATTAGATCCATTTCTTCCCTCCTGACCTTAAAATGAATGAAAATTAAAACAATGTGTGGGTCCCTAAAAGTATCACGGACCTATTCAATGAATCTCTTGTGCCTAATGGAAAAGCTGGCCCAGTCTGGGGTCCTGATTCCCCTGCTCACTGATGCTGAGGTCTTGGCAGAGTTACTTGACCTCTCTGTGCCTCACTTTCTCTCTCTGGAGTATGGGGCAGACAATATACAAGTGATGATAATAAGGGAGACATGAAGTAACACACGTAAAATGCTCAGCACAATGCCTGCCTTGAATGAAAATGCCCACACTGCAGCTTTTCTGGGCTGCAAAGCCAGTTCCTGAGAGTTCCAAGTCTGTGCTCTCTCCTCCACTTGCGTCAAAATGAGTCCTTTCTGTCTGGCTTCCAGAGCTAGGATGGGAAAGGGCCCAGGGGAGCGGGGAGGGATGGGGGAAGGGGAAATGGTCTCCGAGGCCTGGAAGCTTTTATAAGCGCAGGTCTGCCCGGTTGGTGGAAGAACTCATCAGCATATGCCCCGAGGCTGCTATGAAGGTGCTGTGGAATTCCTGGTTCTCCTGACGAGGTGTTACTCAGCCAGGGCTGTCAGCCAGCTGGCCTCTCAGAAGCCCGCTGTGCGGTCTGGACAGAAAATGACATCAGATGCTGCGCATCATTGCGGAGCCCTCACGGAGCTGCAGGCATGTAGCTCAGGGGGTGGTGCACATACATGTAAGGCATCAGGGCATCCTCGTGGCCACAGAGGAGCCCACACTCATTGTGATTTCCATCCTACAGAAGAGGAAGCTGTGGCGCAGAAAGGGTGACTGGTCTGAGTTCACACAGACATCCAGGCTTAACGTGGATTCACTGGGGTCCAGAGTGGGGTGGGCCATAAACAGTTCAAGCTGAGGGGCCTGTCGTTAGGGATCTGGAGTTAGGAGGTCTGATTTTGTGAACTCCAGGCATTCCTGCCTTTGTGGGCCTTCCTTCCAGAAAAAATATTAAATATCATATTTTATGACTCTTTGGAATAAAGATGAATCAGATCCAGACTAAATTCATTATGTATTATCATTAGATCCATTTCTTCCCTCCTGACCTTAAAATGAATGAAAATTAAAACAATGTGTGGGTCCCTAAAAGTATCACGGACCTATTCAATGAATCTCTTGTGCCTAATGGAAAAGCTGGCCCAGTCTGGGGTCCTGATTCCCCTGCTCACTGATGCTGAGGTCTTGGCAGAGTTACTTGACCTCTCTGTGCCTCACTTTCTCTCTCTGGAGTATGGGGCAGACAATATACAAGTGATGATAATAAGGGAGACATGAAGTAACACACGTAAAATGCTCAGCACAATGCCTGCCTTGAATGAAAATGCCCACACTGCAGATTTGGGACTCACCAGCCTCCATAATAGGGCTTCCCTGGTGGTTCAGATGGTAAAGAATCTGCCTTCAGTGCAGGAGACCCAGGTTTGATCCCTGGGTCAGAAAGATCACTTGGAGAAGGGAATGGCTGCCCACTCCAGTATTCTTGCCTGGACAGAGGACTCTGGCGGGCTACAGTCCATCGGGTTGTAAAATGTTGTACACAACTGAGCAACTAACATACACGCCTCCATAATTGTGAGGCTCAGTTCCTTATAAACAAACAAACAAATAAATCCATCCTATTGGTTCTATTTCTGCAGAGAAATATGAAAAACATAATACATTGTCATGATAATTTTTTTTATTTTATTAATTTATTTATTTGACTAGTCTAGGTTTTCATTGCTGCCACAGGCTCTTCTCTCGTTGCAAGGAGTGGGGGCTACTCCCTAGTTGAGGTGATCGGGCTTCTTGTTGTCATGACTTCTCTTGTTGCAGAACCTGGGCTCTAGGGCACACAGGTTTCAGTAGTTGTGGCACATTGGGCTCCATAGTTATGGCTCCGAGGCTTTAGAGCACAGGCCCCATAGTTGTGGCTCACGGGCTTAGTTGCTCCACAGCATGTGGGATCTTCCCAGATCAGGGATCGAACCCGTGTCTCCTGCATTGGCAGGCGAACTCTTCACCACTGAGCTACCAGGGAAGCTCCCATGATGATTTTTTGATTAAAATGTTTTTGTCCCATAAAATGAAAACAATACTTGCATATTAATGAAAAATTTCCAAGGCAACCTTGCTAATATTTGGATATATTTACTTCCACCCTTTATTTTGTTTCCCTGCTTACTTAATTTACATGCAGAGTACCTCCTGTGAAATGTTGGGCTGGATGTATCACAAGCTGCGTCAAGACTACCAGGAGCAATATCAACAGCCTCAGATATGCAGATGATATCACTTTAATGACAGAAAGTGAAGAGGAACTAAAGAGTCTCTTGATGAGGGTGAAAGAGGAGAGTGTAAATGTTGGCCTAAAACTCAACATTGAAAAAACTAAGCTCATGGTACCTGGTCTTACCACTTCATGGCAAAATAGATGTGGAAACAATGGAAACAGTGACAGACTTAATTTTCTTGGCCTCCAAAAACACTGTGGATGGTGACTGCAGCCATGAAATTAAAAGACACTTGCTGCTTAGAAGAATATCTATGACAAACTTAGACAGTGCATTTTAAAAGTAGAGACATCACTTGGTGACAAACTCTGTATAGTCAAAGCTATGGTTTTCCCAGTAGTCATGTATAGATGTGAGAGTTGGACCACAAAGAAGGCTGAGTGCCAAAGAATTGATACTTTCTACCTGTGGTATTGGAGACAACTCTTGAGAGTCCCTTGGACAGCAAAAGAGATCAAATCAGTCAATCTTAAAGGAAATCAACCCTGAATTGGAAGGACTGATGCTGGAAGCTGAAGCTCCAATACATTGGCCACCTGATACAAAGAAAAGGGTCTTATTGGAAAAGACCCTGATGCTGGGAAATATTAAGGGCAGGAGAAGAAGGTGGCAACAGAGGATGAGATGGTTGGATGGCAACTCCAAATCAATGAATATGAGTTTGAACAGACTCCGGGAGATAGTGAAAGACTAGGAAGCATGGTGTTTTACAGTCCATGGGGTCACAAAGAGTTGGACGCTACTTACGGACTGAAAAACAACAACAACATTTCATTTATTTGCCTGGCTACATTGAGTCTTAGGATGTGGGATCTTTCTTGTGTCACGTGGGACCACTGTTTGTGGTAGGTGGGCTCAGGAGTTGTAGTATGCAGGCTTAGTTACGATATATGTGAAATCCCAGATCTCTGACCAGGGATCGAACCCACATTCCCTGCACTGAAAGGTGGATTCTTAACCACTGGACCACCAGGGAAGTCTCTCCTTCCACCTTTTCAAAAAAAGTTAATACAGTTGAGATCTCTCACTGTAATTTTATGTTCTGCTTTAAAAATTCAACATTATAACAAAGTACATCTCTTCATATTATTACAAATCTTGAAAACATATTTTTTTTTCTGATAATAAAGCAAAAGTAGTACATGTATATTTTAGGGGCTTCCAGATAACTCAATAGTAAAGATTTCACCTGCAATGCAGCAGCCACAGGAGACACGGGCTCAATCCTTGGGTCAGGAAGATACCCTGGAGGAGGAAATGGCAACCCTCTCCAGTGTCCTTGCTGGGATAATCCAATAGATCAAGAGGCACAGCAGGCTACAGTTTAGTGGTGGCAAGAGTTGGGCACAACGGAGCATGCCTGCACAAAAGTAGAGTATCTATGACAAACTTAGACAGTGCATTTTAAAAGTAGAGACATCACTTGGTGACAAACTCTGTATAGTCAAAGCTATGGTTTTCCCAGTAGTCATGTATAGATGTGAGAGTTGGACCACAAAGAAGGCTGAGTGCCAAAGAATTGATACTTTCTACCTGTGGTATTGGAGACAACTCTTGAGAGTCCCTTGGACAGCAAAAGAGATCAAATCAGTCAATCTTAAAGGAAATCAACCCTGAATTGGAAGGACTGATGCTGGAAGCTGAAGCTCCAATACATTGGCCACCTGATACAAAGAAAAGGGTCTTATTGGAAAAGACCCTGATGCTGGGAAATATTAAGGGCAGGAGAAGAAGGTGGCAACAGAGGATGAGATGGTTGGATGGCAACTCCAAATCAATGAATATGAGTTTGAACAGACTCCGGGAGATAGTGAAAGACTAGGAAGCATGGTGTTTTACAGTCCATGGGGTCACAAAGAGTTGGACGCTACTTACGGACTGAAAAACAACAACAACATTTCATTTATTTGCCTGGCTACATTGAGTCTTAGGATGTGGGATCTTTCTTGTGTCACGTGGGACCACTGTTTGTGGTAGGTGGGCTCAGGAGTTGTAGTATGCAGGCTTAGTTACGATATATGTGAAATCCCAGATCTCTGACCAGGGATCGAACCCACATTCCCTGCACTGAAAGGTGGATTCTTAACCACTGGACCACCAGGGAAGTCTCTCCTTCCACCTTTTCAAAAAAAGTTAATACAGTTGAGATCTCTCACTGTAATTTTATGTTCTGCTTTAAAAATTCAACATTATAACAAAGTACATCTCTTCATATTATTACAAATCTTGAAAACATATTTTTTTTTCTGATAATAAAGCAAAAGTAGTACATGTATATTTTAGGGGCTTCCAGATAACTCAATAGTAAAGATTTCACCTGCAATGCAGCAGCCACAGGAGACACGGGCTCAATCCTTGGGTCAGGAAGATACCCTGGAGGAGGAAATGGCAACCCTCTCCAGTGTCCTTGCTGGGATAATCCAATAGATCAAGAGGCACAGCAGGCTACAGTTTAGTGGTGGCAAAGAGTTGGGCACAACGGAGCATGCCTGCACACATACTTATTGTAGAATATTTGAAAAATACAGAATAGTATAGAAAATGAACGAAAATTTTCCTATGATCCCACCACACATTAGTGTGTGTTTGTAGTGTATTATTGTCTGTTTTCTCCTCTTGGAAATCATTATAATAATAGATTTGTTCTATTTTTTCATATTACAATCTCATTAAATAGTCTTCAAAATCTTATTTTTAGATGGCTTCCTAATTAAATATTATATGAATGTACCATGGGTTTTCCAGAATACATATCACCTCATTTTTAGTTTTATCTTATCACCCTGATTTTGAACTGTAAAATGGTTTTTTGTGGTTTTTTTGAGGGGCCACTTCTATTGGTCTTTCATATATTTCTCTTTGTTCTTTGGCCTGTGTGGGCCTCCCATCGAGGTGGCCTCTGTCGCTGCAGAGCACTGGCTCTGGGCGCAGGTGCTCCAGAGCTCCAGCTCAGTAGTTGGACACATCAGTCCAGTCACTCCACGACACGTGAGATCTTCCCAGGCCAGGGACCGAACTGGCGCCCCTTGCACTGCAAGGCGGTGTCTTTACCCACTGGACCACCAGGGAAGCCCTGTAAAATGTAATTTTAAGTAGTAAGTATATGATATCATAAGTAGAAGCTTCATAAATCACTTCACTATTCCCTCTGGTTGGACATTTAGAATGACTCATTTAGGACGGTCACTGAAAACATCAGATGAGTTCTCCTTCCCACCAATGTCCTACAAAACAGGCTCATTCGTCCACTTTACCCTCAACCTCTGTTCTTCTAAGCCAACACTCCTACTTACCTAGCTACACTTGTCTTTGTATATAGGATGTATGAATGATCATGGTGGGTGAGAAGTCAACGGCTTACCAGAAAATCTCAGATCTCGGACTTTCTTTTATAGGCAACAAGGAATGAGCAAAGACTTTTGAATAACAGAAGGCCTTGAGCAGATCACATCTGTTTTCCAGAAAGATCAGTCTAGTAGGAAATGAACTGTAGGTGCAGAAGGAAAATGATAAAGGTAGGAAGACTCAGCAAGAGAATTTTCAGTTGAGAGGTGAGGAAAAGAGCAATGGAAATCAAAATGAGAAAGATGGGAGAAAGACCTTACAGATAAATACAGGACGAGGCTCGGGGCTTCTCTGGTAGTCCAGTGGTTAGGGCTTTGTGCTTCCACTGCAGGAGGTGCCAGTCTGATCTTGGTTGTTGAACTAAGATCCTGCATGCCTCGGCCAAAACAAACAAAAAAGCCTTAAAAGAAGAAGAAGAAGAAGAAGGATTGAGGCTTGGTAATCAAAAAGAAAGGAGGAATGTGGTAGAAAGGCCACTGATAATTAAGGATGATGGAATCTTATAAGTAAAACCCTGCACTTATGCCCATCAACCCCTAAAAGGGCAAGCAGGCAGAGTCCATTCCCAGGAAGTTCCCCCATCTTTTTTTTTTTTTAAGAAAGGCATTTTATTTGTTTATTTTTGGCTATTCTGGGTTTTCACTGCTGCTACAGTTTCTTCTCTAGTTGCAGAGAGTGGAGGCTACTCTGGTTGAAGTGAGCAGGCTTCTTGTTGTGGTGACTTCTCTTGTTATGGAACTCAGGCTCCAGGCCACACGGGCTTCAGTCATTGTGGCACATGGGCTCCATAGTTGCAGCCCCAAGCCTCTAGAGCACAGGCTCAATAGTTGTGGCTCACGGACTTAGTTGCTCAGCATCACCTGGGATCTTCCCGGATCAGGGATCGAACCCGTGTCTCCTGCATTGGCAGGTGAACCCCTTACCACTGAGCTACCAGGGAAGCCCCCCCATCTTATTATAGCCACCCAGTCACAAGTAGCCTCAAAATCAAGATGACAATGTGTGGGGTTTCCCTGGTGGTCCAGTGGGTAAGGACACTGCCTTGCAGTGCAAGGGGCGCCGGTTCCATCCCTGGCCTGGGACGATCCCACGTGCTGCGGAGCGGCTGGACCGATGTGTCCAATTACCGAGTCGGAGCTCTGGAGCATATGCGCCCAGAGCCGATGCTCTGCGACAATAGAGGCCACCGCAATGGGAGGCCCACATGGGCCAAAGAATAAAGATGGATGAAAAATAGATAAATGAAAGACCAATAGAAGTGGCCTGCCCAACCCCCTCCCTCCCCAACCCCCCCCTCCTCAAAAAAAAAATTAAAAAAAAAAAAAAGATGGCATTGTGAAACGTCTTTGCAATTCCTGTACTCTCTGCACTGGTACCTCTTCTCCCACTTGACCTCTTCTTCCATCTTCTACCCCTGGCTTCCACTAAGGGCCTCTGACTTCATCTAGCCACAACCCCTTGCCAAGGGGTGGGCATAGAAAAAAATTAAAAAAAAAAAAAGGTCTGCCTTGTCATCTCCTTCCCACGTTGAGACTGTAAAGAGGCAGAGACAATGCAAAACCCAGGGAAACCCATCCTGCCGTACACTCAAGAGAGGTGACACAAAAAACATCAGGGTCAAATTCAGGATGCCAATTTTCACCCGATACATTCTCTTTGCGTAACATAGACTGTATCTGCCACTGTCAAGAGGGGAGGTTTTGTTGAGCAGACGGTGTCATGTTCTTGGCAGATGATGTCAGTTGTGGTGATTGGAACAATGCTTTTGAGTCTTGATTTTCCTATCTCCAATGTGGCCTGAGTATTATTAATGTGGGTGCAATTATGCCTGAAGGTAAGCTTTCAGTTCAAGAAGTTCTGCTTCCTGATTCAAACGGTGGTCATCTCTGTGTGAAGCTAAGTCTGGGATCCTTCACTAGACCGTCACTTGACTTTATCCCTCATCAAAGTGTCTCTGCATGGTGAACCTCTCTTTCTCTGGCTTCATGTTTCCATGTGGCAGGAGTCCATCATAGTAACATGTCAGCGGCTCTTGGTTCCTTCCCTTATTGTTGCCCTAGAAGGAGGGGTAACTATCTGATTGGTGGGTCTGGGTAAGGAACCAGGCATGCTCAGTTCAGATCCTTCTTCCCTTCTCTCTGGCAACACACATCTTCTGCTGCTCCAAGCCTTCAGTCCAACAGGAGCTGACTCTACCCTGGAGGTAATGGTCTGCTCCAGCCTGCGGCCATCTCAAACTGAGTGGCTATGTCTAATTCTAGGGTGAGGAATTAGAAGGTCCCTTCATTAGACAACAAAAGCCAACATTTTTATTATCAGTTTTATTGATCGTAAAATTTATCCATCTCTACCTATTTCATTCTGTGTCTTCCTTTCATTTTGTTCCAAATTCAAGCAGGAAAAAAAAGTGCTGTGTTATTTATTGGGCTTTCCCCAAGCCCTAACAGTAGGGACACATCTAAGACACGTGTAATAAAATTAGAGAATTGGACCTCCCAACAAATTGACTTCCACTAAGGGCCTCTGACTTCATCTAGCCACAACCCCTTGCCAAGGGGTGGGCATAGAAAAAAATTAAAAAAAAAAAAAGGTCTGCCTTGTCATCTCCTTCCCACGTTGAGACTGTAAAGAGGCAGAGACAATGCAAAACCCAGGAAACCCATCCTGCCGTACACACAAGAGAGGTGACACAAAAAACATCAGGGTCAAATTCAGGATGCCAATTTTCACCCGATACATTCTCTTTGCGTAACATAGACTGTATCTGCCACTGTCAAGAGGGGAGGTTTTGTTGAGCAGACGGTGTCATGTTCTTGGCAGATGATGTCAGTTGTGGTGATTGGAACAATGCTTTTGAGTCTTGATTTTCCTATCTCCAATGTGGCCTGAGTATTATTAATGTGGGTGCAATTATGCCTGAAGGTAAGCTTTCAGTTCAAGAAGTTCTGCTTCCTGATTCAAACGGTGGTCATCTCTGTGTGAAGCTAAGTCTGGGATCCTTCACTAGACCGTCACTTGACTTTATCCCTCATCAAAGTGTCTCTGCATGGTGAACCTCTCTTTCTCTGGCTTCATGTTTCCATGTGGCAGGAGTCCATCATAGTAACATGTCAGCGGCTCTTGGTTCCTTCCCTTATTGTTGCCCTAGAAGGAGGGGTAACTATCTGATTGGTGGGTCTGGGTAAGGAACCAGGCATGCTCAGTTCAGATCCTTCTTCCCTTCTCTCTGGCAACACACATCTTCTGCTGCTCCAAGCCTTCAGTCCAACAGGAGCTGACTCTACCCTGGAGGTAATGGTCTGCTCCAGCCTGCGGCCATCTCAAACTGAGTGGCTATGTCTAATTCTAGGGTGAGGAATTAGAAGGTCCCTTCATTAGACAACAAAAGCCAACATTTTTATTATCAGTTTTATTGATCGTAAAATTTATCCATCTCTACCTATTTCATTCTGTGTCTTCCTTTCATTTTGTTCCAAATTCAAGCAGGAAAAAAAAGTGCTGTGTTATTTATTGGGCTTTCCCCAAGCCCTAACAGTAGGGACACATCTAAGACACGTGTAATAAAATTAGAGAATTGGACCTCCCAACAAATTGAAATAACACATCATCCATTTTAAGTCGAACAACACGTAAGACGACACATAATTCATTTTAAATCTAGCAACAAAGCAATGGGATTCCAAAGAAAAAGTTGTGTTCTTCCAATCTGTAGCCAAAATATTTACACGGGGCCTGGTGATACGCCGGCAGTGGTTTACAGAGCACAGCCTGTTCAAACCAAACAGTTGCTCTGTTCCTGATTTTGGAAACTCGTCAAGGAATCAGTGTTTACTTAGACAACTTAGGCCCCAAGCTGCTCTTGTGTAGGCTGGATTGAATCCAAGTAGAAGCCATGGCCCAGGAACATTCCTCTTTCTCCCCTGACCATTAAGTTGCAGACTTCTTGGCTCCCCAGAGCCCTCTGGAGGGCAACTGGTCCAGCCTTTGGTCCACTGTCCAGTCCCCAGTCTGGGCTCTATAGACTAAGCTTTGGTTCAGAACTGTCCCTGTGGTGCCCAACTCAATGAGTAATCCTGTGTGTGAATGTCTTATTCATTTAACTTCCAAAGAGAGAGAGTGTAGGTTTTAGAGCAGAGGATTTGGTGTTTAATATGTGGATGACTTGAATTAGTTGGGAGCATCATGCAGGGGGTGGGCCAGCTCTGGGAAACAGACCATGGAAAATCTAGGAAGGTCAAGTCTAAATGTCCAGGGAATGAGATCTGTGATTTCTACCCAAAGTAAGAAAACAAGCCCAATATTACTGAAGAACAACATATACAAGAATGAGGATCAAGAATAATGCTTGGAGGGCTTCCATGGTGGTCCAGCAGGTTGAGAGTTCGCCTGCAGTGCAAGGGTCACCAGTTCAATTCCTGGCCTGGGAAGATGCTGTGTGCCACGGAGTGACTGGATTGGTGTGTCCAATTACAAGCCAGCGCTCTGGAGTGCATGCTCCCAGAGCTGGTGCTCTGCAACGAGAGAGGCCATTGCAGTGGGAGGTCCACACATGCCAAAGAATAAAGATCAATGAAAAATAAATGATGACTTAGAGGCAAAAAAAAAAAAAAAAAAAAAGGCTTAAGTAGGGCCATTCATTAAAAAAAAAAAAAAAAGAACAATGCATGGAAAAAGCATATGCCATGTCTCCTAGGCTCTCAAGAAGAGACAGTAGTTATTACTGTTCTCACTGAGGTGATTTTGAAAAATAATGAAGGACTTCCCTGGTGGTCCAGTGGCTAAGACTCCACGCTTTCAATGTGGGGAGCCTGAGTTTGATCCCACTAGATCCCATAAGCTCCAATTAAAGATCCCACATACTGCAATGAAGATCCTACATGCATAACAAAGACTGAAGACCCATGTGTTGCAACTAAGACCAAGTCCAGTCAAATAAATAAATAAATCTTAAAAACTAAAACAGCCAAGTGGGATTAAAGCAGTGAATGCCATAGTTTCTGTGTGTTCTGTCTGTTTTTCTATTTGACTGATAACTGCCTTTTCTTGATCTTTGATGGTTCTAAAAGCACCATCAGTCACTGCCCGGTCAGTACAGTGGTGGACAAGGACTTAGGCCTGGCTGGTCTTTCTTGCAATGTGACTGTTTCCAGGATAGGCTTGTTACCTAAGCAGGCCAATCAGATCCATCTATTAGATTTTAACTTCCCCTCCATGAGATAAGTTGGCATAATAGAAAGAGCATGAGCTTTGGCATCCAGAGGTGTGGGTTCCGGCTCAAGAATTTGTGCAAGTTTCTTTACTTCTTTGAACCTCAATGTCTTCATCTTAGTACATAAAGGAGTAAAACTGACCTTGCAGGATTGTGAGGATTGGTGGTTTAGTCACTAAGTTGTGTCTGACTCTTCGTGACCCTATGGACTGGAACCTACCAGGCTCCTCTTTCCATGGGATTCTCCCGGCAAGAATACTGGAGTGGGTTGCCATTTCCTTCTCCAGGGGATCTTCCCAACCGAGGAACTGAACCATGTCTCTTGCACAGCAGGCAAATTCTTTTTGGGGGGACGGGGTGGGTGGTGGTGGCGGGTTGGGGAGGGAGGGGCGGTGGATCACTTCTATTGGTCTTTCATTTCTCTATTTTTCATCCATCTTTGTTCTTTGGCCCGTGTGGGCCTCCCATCGCAGTGGCCTCTGTTGTCACAGAGCACCGGCTCTGGGCGCATATGCTCCAGAGCTCCGACTCGGTAATTGGACACATTGGTCCAGCCGCTCCGTGGCACATGGGATCTTCCCAGGCCAGGGATTGAACGGGTGCCCCTTGCACTGCAAGGTGGTGTCCTTACCCACTGGACCACCAGGGAAGCCCGCAGGCAAATTCTTTATTGACTGAGCTACAAGGGAAGCCCAGCTGTGGGATTAATAGGAGATAAAATATATACAATGCTTGGACATAGTAAACATCAATCAATGACTTCTGTTGACAATATTCACAGTAAAAAGAAAAAAAAAAAGTCTAATTCTCTCCATTCATCCACCTTGCCTAATCAGTCTTCACTCTGTGAAACATTTTTAATTAAGAGTAATTGGGAGCCCTCTACCAATTATAGATGAGAAGATTCAGCTATAATTTTCCCTGACCCTTGAGTTCTCAAGAGTGTAGAAATAGGACAAGAGAGTAAAATCTTAGAATGGAAAAGGCATTGGCTGGTCAATGCTTTCCAGGATAGGCTTGTTACCTAAGCAGGCCAATCAGATCCATCTATTAGATTTTAACTTCCCCTCCATGAGATAAGTTGGCATAATAGAAAGAGCATGAGCTTTGGCATCCAGAGGTGTGGGTTCCGGCTCAAGAATTTGTGCAAGTTTCTTTACTTCTTTGAACCTCAATGTCTTCATCTTAGTACATAAAGGAGTAAAACTGACCTTGCAGGATTGTGAGGATTGGTGGTTTAGTCACTAAGTTGTGTCTGACTCTTCGTGACCCTATGGACTGGAACCTACCAGGCTCCTCTTTCCATGGGATTCTCCCGGCAAGAATACTGGAGTGGGTTGCCATTTCCTTCTCCAGGGGATCTTCCCAACCGAGGAACTGAACCATGTCTCTTGCACAGCAGGCAAATTCTTTTTGGGGGGACGGGGTGGGTGGTGGTGGCGGGTTGGGGAGGGAGGGGGCGGGTGGATCACTTCTATTGGTCTTTCATTTCTCTATTTTTCATCCATCTTTGTTCTTTGGCCCGTGTGGGCCTCCCATCGCAGTGGCCTCTGTTGTCACAGAGCACCGGCTCTGGGCGCATATGCTCCAGAGCTCCGACTCGGTAATTGGACACATTGGTCCAGCCGCTCCGTGGCACATGGGATCTTCCCAGGCCAGGGATTGAACGGGTGCCCCTTGCACTGCAAGGTGGTGTCCTTACCCACTGGACCACCAGGGAAGCCCGCAGGCAAATTCTTTATTGACTGAGCTACAAGGGAAGCCCAGCTGTGGGATTAATAGGAGATAAAATATATACAATGCTTGGACATAGTAAACATCAATCAATGACTTCTGTTGACAATATTCACAGTAAAAAATAAAAAAAAAAACAAAAGTCTAATTCTCTCCATTCATCCACCTTGCCTAATCAGTCTTCACTCTGTGAAACATTTTTAATTAAGAGTAATTGGGAGCCCTCTACCAATTATAGATGAGAAGATTCAGCTATAATTTTCCCTGACCCTTGAGTTCTCAAGAGTGTAGAAATAGGACAAGAGAGTAAAATCTTAGAATGGAAAAGGCATTGGCTGGTCAATGCACTGATAATAAGTGGACAGGAAATCCTTATTCTAGGGTTCAGGAGCCTGTCTTCAGTCTAGATGCAGGAGCAGTACTGACTAATAGAACTTCCTGCTATGATAGAACATTCTATATCTACACTGTTCACTGCAGTAACCATTAGCTGCATGTGGCTATTGACCTGCAGCTATTGTGGCTGCATGTGGCTATGGGAATAGGGTCAGTGAGACTGAAGAGCTCAACTATGTATTTATTTAAATTACTTTAAATGTAAATATCCACCTGTGGCAATACGTACCCTATTGGACAGAGCACTGTGTGAGTTAATACAGATGTGGGTGAGGATAACACCCAGTGCTAGTTTGGCCAGGAATGTGTGCAGGAAGAACTGTAATTTGGAAGTGGCTAGGGTCATGGGGTCTTCAGCAATTGGTAAAAGAAATTCATATATCTAGTTAGCAATTTAAAACAATATATGCCAGGGCTTCCCTGGTGGTTCAATGGTAAAGAATCCACCTGCCAATGCAGGGAACATGGGTTTGATGACTGCTCTGGGAAGATCCATATGCTGAGGGGCAACTAAGTCCAAGCACCACAAACACTGAGTCCGTGAGCCTAGAGCCTGTGCTCTGCAACAAGAGAAGCCCACAATGAGAAGTCCACACATGGCAGCTACAGAGTAGCCCCTGCTCACTGCAACTAGAAAAAGTCCAGGCACAGCAATGAAAACCCAAGGCAGCCAATAAATTTAAATTTTTTCTTGAACTTTTTTTTTAAAAAAGGTAGTCATCAACAAATGAAAAGGGAACCAACTGGTCTGGGAAGATTCCACATGTTGTGGGGCAACTAAGCCCATGTGCCACAACTGAGCAAGCCCGCACACTCTGGACCCTATGGTTTGCAACAAGAGAAACCACCCCATAAGAAGTTCGTGCACCACAACTAAAGAGAAGCCCCTGCTTGCCACAACCAGAGAAAGCCTGCACACAGCAGTGAAGACCCAGTACTGCCAAGAAGAAATAAATAAAAATAAATGTTAAAAAATGTATGCTGAGGGCCCTAAAAATTGTCATACCAAGTGAAATAAGTCAGATAAACGCAAATATCACATGATATCATTTGTATGTGAAATATTTTCAAAAAAATGATACAAAAGAAACTTATTTACAAAACAGAAATAGATTCACAGACAGAGAGAACAAACTTCTGATTACCAGTGAGGGAAAGAGGAGAAGGGATAAATTAAAGATTTGGGATTAAAGATACACACTACTATATGTAAAATAGATAAACAATAAGTGCCTATTGTTTAGCACAGGGGACTCTATTCAGCATCTTGTCATAACCTACAATGGAAAATACTTTGAAAAAGAATATATGTATGTGTACATATATGCAGGTACAAATATAACTGAATCACTTTTCTGTACATCTGAAACATCGTACATTAACTATACTTCAACAACAACAAAGAAGATCCTCCCAGTGCATGCTGGATTAGGCACTCTGTTGCAAAGTGACAGGATTTCAGAGAAGACTGTCTTAGAATTTGATTTTTGTTTTAGAATCTTTTATGTATTTATTTATTTGACTGAACTGGGTTTTCGTTGCAGCATGCGAGCTCTTAGTTGCGGTATGTGGGAGCTGGTTCACTACCAGGAGCTGAATCCAGGTCCCTCTCATTGGGAGCCACAGTCTTAGCCACTGGACCACCAGAGACGTCCCAGAATTTGCTTTTAAATTTGTAAATTGCAAAGTACTGTAACACACTGCAGAAAGATTAGTAACCAGGAGGAGGAAAAATTCTTCCAAATTCCACCACAGAGCTGTGATCGTGTTTGTAAATTTCTTTTCAGTCTATTGCATAGGTTTGTTTCTAATTCACATGTGCATCTATGTAGCGGACATATATTTTCAATTATAATCTCCATGGAGATAGTTTTTATATTCTACATTTTCCATTAGTGTAAGTATTAATATTTTTCTATTTCATCAGATTCTGTATATTATTTTTAATAATTACAAAATATTTTACTGGCTACATTCTGCATATATATATAATTCATAAAACCACCTACTGATTTTTGCTTTTTTTTAAGGATATTTTCAGTTTTCTCAATGGGTTGCTGGGACAGGTGCACTAAGGCACATTAACTCCCCACCTCTGAATACTTTTGTGTAGCAGAAGGAGACTTGAATATAAACAGACCTGGATTTAAATCCTGGGCCTTCATCACTTAGTAGCTACATCTTGAACTTCAATTTTTCATCTACAAAATTGGAATAATAATATCTGCCTTTGTGGTTGTCATCAGGTATTTGTAAATTTCTACCCACACTGTCCAGAACCAAGGAGATGCTCATGAATTATAACACTATTATAAATATTTTAAAGTTATCACTATTTTTTCTTAT
Source organism: Tragulus kanchil (assembly GCA_022376925.1). Taxonomy (NCBI): domain Eukaryota; kingdom Metazoa; phylum Chordata; class Mammalia; order Artiodactyla; family Tragulidae; genus Tragulus; species Tragulus kanchil. Next base: position 147,355,380 of record JAIOJX010000032.1, read on the forward strand.
AAACCATTTCATTATTATTATTATAATCTTTTTAAAAAAAATTTTACAGAGTTTTGTTGTTCACAGACATGTATGTTCCCCTATCAGTAATAAGCATATCCATGGTCCCCACCCCTTCCCAGTCCCCCATCTTATTGTAATCTTATTAATTTTTATTTTTATTTATTTTTTTCTGGCATGTGGGATTTTACTTCCCTGACCAGGGATCAAACCCACACCCCCTATATTGGGATTACAGTCTTAACCACTGAACTGCCAGAAAAGTCCCTTTAAAATTATAATCATTTTTAGAAAGTTCAATTACTAGTAGTGTTTATAATCTGAAGACCTATCAATTGTAAGAAATATCCTAATTTATGCTAATAAGTCTCATGGCCCATCCCACCTGGTTAGACCAAAATCCCTTATCCCCATCAGCTTAGATGTTGGGAGGTAGAGGGTCCCTAAGGCTAAGAGAAATGGGACCCGTGGGAAAGTTTGGGGGAAGCATTGAGGGAGGCTTCAGAATAGACTGGGAAGGTGAGAGCAGGAGGGTTGCCTTTCACCTACTAGCCAAATGCACAAATTTCCCCTTTGGCTCGCTTCTCTTCAAAGCTGTCCTTTTCCCACAGTGATGAATGTGTGATGCACTGAATTTGTGGAACATTAAAAAAAAAGAGGCAGAAGAGGAAATAGGAGGATTTACAAGATGTGATCCTGCCAGAGCTGGCCACCCTGGAGTGACAGACAGGCAAGGTGCTGTATGTGGAATTCTGTCCCTTCGAGGTCTTCTAGTCCTGCCTAAGCTATGGTGAGTGAATTCCTAAGCCCCTGTCAACTGGGTTTTCCTTGATGGTTAAAATAGGGATAGTAATAATAATGTTCACATGGAATTGAGAAGTTCCAATAATAAAGAAACCACAGTGCTCAGTCCTCAGGCATGGAGCATGAGATCCCAGGTGGGATGACTCACATCCATTAACTTTTCCAGTGGACACATGGTCCCCAAAGACTGGCATCACTATGTCCACTTTATTTGTAAATTTCTACCCACACTGTCCAGAACCAAGGAGATGCTCATGAATTATAACACTATTATAAATATTTTAAAGTTATCACTATTTTTTCTTATAAACCATTTCATTATTATTATTATAATCTTTTTAAAAAAAATTTTACAGAGTTTTGTTGTTCACAGACATGTATGTTCCCCTATCAGTAATAAGCATATCCATGGTCCCCACCCCTTCCCAGTCCCCCATCTTATTGTAATCTTATTAATTTTTATTTTTATTTATTTTTTTCTGGCATGTGGGATTTTACTTCCCTGACCAGGGATCAAACCCACACCCCCTATATTGGGATTACAGTCTTAACCACTGAACTGCCAGAAAAGTCCCTTTAAAATTATAATCATTTTTAGAAAGTTCAATTACTAGTAGTGTTTATAATCTGAAGACCTATCAATTGTAAGAAATATCCTAATTTATGCTAATAAGTCTCATGGCCCATCCCACCTGGTTAGACCAAAATCCCTTATCCCCATCAGCTTAGATGTTGGGAGGTAGAGGGTCCCTAAGGCTAAGAGAAATGGGACCCGTGGGAAAGTTTGGGGGAAGCATTGAGGGAGGCTTCAGAATAGACTGGGAAGGTGAGAGCAGGGGGGTTGCCTTTCACCTACTAGCCAAATGCACAAATTTCCCCTTTGGCTCGCTTCTCTTCAAAGCTGTCCTTTTCCCACAGTGATGAATGTGTGATGCACTGAATTTGTGGAACATTAAAAAAAAAGAGGCAGAAGAGGAAATAGGAGGATTTACAAGATGTGATCCTGCCAGAGCTGGCCACCCTGGAGTGACAGACAGGCAAGGTGCTGTATGTGGAATTCTGTCCCTTCGAGGTCTTCTAGTCCTGCCTAAGCTATGGTGAGTGAATTCCTAAGCCCCTGTCAACTGGGTTTTCCTTGATGGTTAAAATAGGGATAGTAATAATAATGTTCACATGGAATTGAGAAGTTCCAATAATAAAGAAACCACAGTGCTCAGTCCTCAGGCATGGAGCATGAGATCCCAGGTGGGATGACTCACATCCATTAACTTTTCCAGTGGACACATGGTCCCCAAAGACTGGCATCACTATGTCCACTTTATAAGGAGGAAACCAGGACTCTGAGAGGTGGAGGTCCGTGCTCAACCCAGAAACTTAGCAAACTGTAAAGCTCTGGATGGCTATAATCTGTGGTAATGACTCTCTGGAGGTCTTCCTTTTTTACCTTTTGGCCACGCTGGGCAACACGTGGGATCTTAGTTTCCCATCCAGGGATCGAAGCCATACCCTCTGCACTGGGAGCACAGAATCTTAACCACTAGACTACCAGGAGAGCCCTGCAGTCCTTAACACATTCCTGGACAGTTTTGCTGCAAAGTTCTTCAGAGGATTGCAGAGTACATTGAACAAACTCACTTGACATATATATGTTGAGCGCCTACTGTGTGCGAGCCACTGCTGTGGGGATTCAGCAGTGAATGCCTGCACAAACTACCCTCAAAGAGCAGGCCTTTTTGTGTGAGAAGGCTGACAAAATCAAACAAGGAGGGACTTCCCTGCTAGTCCAATGATTAGGGCTCTGCACTTCCACTGCAGGGGGAGGGGGTTTCCATCCCTGTTTAGGGAACTTTCACATGCTGCTTTGTTGTTATTCAGTTGCGAAGTTGTGTCTGACTCTTTGCAACCCCATGGACTATAGCAGGCCAAGCTTCCCTTTCCTTCACTATCTCCCAGAGTTTGCTCAAACTCATTTGAGTTGCTCAAACTCCATTGAGTCAGTGATGCCATATCCAACCATCTTATCCTTCGCTGCCCTCTTCTCCTCTTGCCCTCGATCTTCCTCAGCATCAGGGTCTTTTCAAATGAGTCAGCTCTTTGCATCAGGTGGCCAAAGTATTGGAGCTTCAGCATTTGTCCTTCCAATGAATACTCAAGGTTGATTTCCATTAGGGTTGACTGGTTTGATCTTCTTGCTGTCCGAGGGACTCTCAAGAGTCTTCTCCAGCATCAATTCTTCAGTGCCCAGCATTTTTTATGGTCCATCTCTCACATCCTCATGTAACTACTGGAAAAATCATAGCTTTGACTATACAGACCTTTGATAGCCAAAAAGAACCCACCCCAAACAAACAAGTATATATTATGCCCTGTGATGCTAAGTACTGGGAAGAAAAATAAAACAGGGAAGGGTGATTTTATATCCATCGGTCCAAGAAGGTTCTGTGACAACAGCTGTGTTCATTACTCAGATACTAAGGTATACAAGTGTGTCATAACAACAGAGCCCTGGGATCTTGCTGGTCCCTGTAGCTCCAGTCCTCAGCAGAAGTTCGGCTTCTCAGTAGGTGCTGAGTAAACATTGGTTGAACGAGTGAATAAACAAGCAACCATCATTTTGGACCTGCTAGAGAAATCTCTGCGTATGGGCAGGCACGGAGTTTGATTCAGTTGCTATCAGCTGATTCTTATGGAGAACTTTCTGTGTGCCAGGCACTGTTCTTACCTCCGTGGCCACGGAACAACCCTTTCTTCTGAAGATCTTCACTAAAGATGATAGTGTTATGGTTGTCTAGTCATTAAGTTGTGACCGACTTTTCTGCAACCCCATGGACCCTTCAGGCTCCTCTGTCCATGGGATTTCCCAGGCAAGAATACTGGCATGGATAGCCATTTCCTTCTCCAGGGGATCTTCCCAGTCCAGAGAGTGGACCCCCGTCTCCTGCATTGGCAAGCAGGCTCTTTACTGCCAAGCCACCAGGGACTCGCCACAGGTGAAAGTAGACCTTGCAATTTAAATGTAGAAGAGAGCACGTGGAGCAAGGGAAGAACAAGGGGTTAATTGAAAAGAGTAAGAGTTTCAAACTCCATTGAGTCAGTGATGCCATATCCAACCATCTTATCCTTCGCTGCCCTCTTCTCCTCTTGCCCTCGATCTTCCTCAGCATCAGGGTCTTTTCAAATGAGTCAGCTCTTTGCATCAGGTGGCCAAAGTATTGGAGCTTCAGCATTTGTCCTTCCAATGAATACTCAAGGTTGATTTCCATTAGGGTTGACTGGTTTGATCTTCTTGCTGTCCGAGGGACTCTCAAGAGTCTTCTCCAGCATCAATTCTTCAGTGCCCAGCATTTTTTATGGTCCATCTCTCACATCCTCATGTAACTACTGGAAAAATCATAGCTTTGACTATACAGACCTTTGATAGCCAAAAAGAACCCACCCCAAACAAACAAGTATATATTATGCCCTGTGATGCTAAGTACTGGGAAGAAAAATAAAACAGGGAAGGGTGATTTTATATCCATCGGTCCAAGAAGGTTCTGTGACAACAGCTGTGTTCATTACTCAGATACTAAGGTATACAAGTGTGTCATAACAACAGAGCCCTGGGATCTTGCTGGTCCCTGTAGCTCCAGTCCTCAGCAGAAGTTCGGCTTCTCAGTAGGTGCTGAGTAAACATTGGTTGAACGAGTGAATAAACAAGCAACCATCATTTTGGACCTGCTAGAGAAATCTCTGCGTATGGGCAGGCACGGAGTTTGATTCAGTTGCTATCAGCTGATTCTTATGGAGAACTTTCTGTGTGCCAGGCACTGTTCTTACCTCCGTGGCCACGGAACAACCCTTTCTTCTGAAGATCTTCACTAAAGATGATAGTGTTATGGTTGTCTAGTCATTAAGTTGTGACCGACTTTTCTGCAACCCCATGGACCCTTCAGGCTCCTCTGTCCATGGGATTTCCCAGGCAAGAATACTGGCATGGATAGCCATTTCCTTCTCCAGGGGATCTTCCCAGTCCAGAGAGTGGACCCCCGTCTCCTGCATTGGCAAGCAGGCTCTTTACTGCCAAGCCACCAGGGACTCGCCACAGGTGAAAGTAGACCTTGCAATTTAAATGTAGAAGAGAGCACGTGGAGCAAGGGAAGAACAAGGGGTTAATTGAAAAGAGTAAGAGTTTCAGGGTCAGGAAGGAGTTCAGCAAGTGTATCGCCTGACTTTTTTTCAGTGCAAACAATAACTCGTTCTGGTTTTTGGATTAGGGCTCGCTGAGTCAGGGGTTCAAGAGGAAGAGCACAAGGGTGGGAGTGGCAGATGTCATCCGCAGCAGATGGTGATGCCCCAGGGACGAGTCGTGGCCTCGCGATGCTTCCCTCCACCCCTCTGGCCCAGGAATCAAGGTCGGGGCAGACAACGAAGCTCAGTTCCCTGGGGTCCCTTTCTCAGCATCTCCACCAGGCCAGCCCATCCCGAGAACATCACCCTTGTTCCGCCCTTGGACTCCACTTCAGGCTCAGCAGAGTCCCAGAAGCCAGGGGTGTAAGAGGAATCATTCCAGCATCTGTTATGAACCATTATTTCCATTCCTTTGGCTGTGCTTTCTCCAGAGCCCCGAAGGCACTAGGTCAGTGCTGCTTGCAGCCCAAACGTCTGATGTGCCAGGCCTTCGTTCAACCTCACAAAATAAGGGGATGATTATTAAAAGAACAGACATTGCATTCCATATTTACCCCAGATGACACTGTCGTGATCCCTAAAATAACTCCAGATCGCCTGGATGGAACTTGCTCGTTCTTTTTCATCTTGCTATTTTGCAACTGTTTATGGAGACCATCACCATAGTGATATTATCGGAGCGGGTCAAATGAAATTCCAAACCCTTGGGTTGCTATTGGTTTTCCTTCATACCTTGGAACATGACTTTTTCACCCCAGACCGACACTTTCATTTCTTCTAAGGATTTTAGTTCTCAGCTCCAAGTCAACAGCAGGACTTTCTGATTGATTCCCAGTAGTTAAAACCACAGAGGTGGTCCATGCCAGGGGATGCGATGGAAGTACTTGGGTTGAGTTCCAAACTGGAAACCTTATTTACCAGAAATCTCCTTCTCTTCAGATAAAACTTGGGTCAATTTTAAAATCGCCACAGGTGAAAGTAGACCTTGCAATTTAAATGTAGAAGAGGCATGTGGAGCAAGGGAAGAACAAGGGGTTAATTGAAAAGAGTAAGAGTTTCAGGGTCAGGAAGGAGTTCAGCAAGTGTATCGCCTGACTTTTTTTCAGTGCAAACAATAACTCGTTCTGGTTTTTGGATTAGGGCTCGCTGAGTCAGGGGTTCAAGAGGAAGAGCACAAGGGTGGGAGTGGCAGATGTCATCCGCAGCAGATGGTGATGCCCCAGGGACGAGTCGTGGCCTCGCGATGCTTCCCTCCACCCCTCTGGCCCAGGAATCAAGGTCGGGGCAGACAACGAAGCTCAGTTCCCTGGGGTCCCTTTCTCAGCATCTCCACCAGGCCAGCCCATCCCGAGAACATCACCCTTGTTCCGCCCTTGGACTCCACTTCAGGCTCAGCAGAGTCCCAGAAGCCAGGGTGTAAGAGGAATCATTCCAGCATCTGTTATGAACCATTATTTCCATTCCTTTGGCTGTGCTTTCTCCAGAGCCCCGAAGGCACTAGGTCAGTGCTGCTTGCAGCCCAAACGTCTGATGTGCCAGGCCTTCGTTCAACCTCACAAAATAAGGGGATGATTATTAAAAGAACAGACATTGCATTCCATATTTACCCCAGATGACACTGTCGTGATCCCTAAAATAACTCCAGATCGCCTGGATGGAACTTGCTCGTTCTTTTTCATCTTGCTATTTTGCAACTGTTTATGGAGACCATCACCATAGTGATATTATCGGAGCGGGTCAAATGAAATTCCAAACCCTTGGGTTGCTATTGGTTTTCCTTCATACCTTGGAACATGACTTTTTCACCCCAGACCGACACTTTCATTTCTTCTAAGGATTTTAGTTCTCAGCTCCAAGTCAACAGCAGGACTTTCTGATTGATTCCCAGTAGTTAAAACCACAGAGGTGGTCCATGCCAGGGGATGCGATGGAAGTACTTGGGTTGAGTTCCAAACTGGAAACCTTATTTACCAGAAATCTCCTTCTCTTCAGATAAAACTTGGGTCAAGTTTCAGAGTATTGAAAGAGGCACTAAATAAACGAAAAGTCTAACAAAGCTTCAGAGCCTGGTCTGAGGAACATGACTATAGAGTTCAACAAATAAACACAGCTGGCGTGGGGAGAACCTTTAGCAAATACTTATCCTCTTGATTATTTATTTTTTTCGTAATTATCATCTTGGCCAACAGCCCTTATTAGAGTGTTCTCATACACTGCTGTTGGGAGTGTGAATTCATAAGGCTTTTCTAATAGAAAACTTGACAATGGGTAGGAAAAGTCCTACAGTGTACTCTTCCTGTGAAGCAAACTTCTACCTGTGGGTTCTAAGAAAATAATTAGGAATGTGAGCAGAGGAAAGTATACAAAGGTGATCACTGCTAATAGCAGTGGAAGAATGGAGAAAACCAGACTGTACAACACAAGGGGATTACTTTTCTTAAAAAAAAAAAATCACCATCTATCCATATGATGGATATTAAGCCAGCACTACAAATTGCACCACAGGAGAAATTTTAATAACATGTAATCCATTCCTGATGTGTTCCCAGGTAGGAAAAAAGCAAGTAACAAAAATGTGCATGCAGTATAATCCCATTTTTGCAAAACGTGTATGTACATGGAAAGGAAAAAGACTAGAAGGATAGGTTCTAAAAAGATGGACAGTGATTATTCCTTGGGTAATTTTCTGGTTTGGGTGTTGTATCTATAATTTTTACAATGAGCATGTAATTCTGTAGTCAGATGCTTAAAAAGCTGTTTTAAAGAGAAATGAGCTGTTGGGCCTTTTAAAATCACCTCTGATGGACTTTATGGGCAGAAATAAACTCCTCTTCCAAGAGCGTCCTTGTTTAAATCTCATAAGATAGAAAGTGCTCAATGATCTCTTACTGTGATTGAAGATAATGAATGAGCTGTATGGTACGTGGGACCAATAAATATTTAGCAATCATGGGTTTTCTGTCTATTTAGAGTTTTAACATCAAAGATGTACAAGGCTGAGACTTCCCTGGTGGTCCAATGGCTAAGACTCCACACTGCCAAAGCAGGGGGCCTGGGTTCAATCCCTGGTCAGGGAACTAGATCCCATATGTTGCAACTAAAGATCCCACATGCTGCAACTGAAGATGTCGCATGCCGCAGCAAAGATCAAAGATTCTGTGTGCCACAACTAAGACCCAGCACTCCCGAATAAATATTTTTTAAAAGATATATAAGTCTGAGACATAACCAGACATAAAACATATGAACAATGTAATAGGACCAGCAAATGTATTTTGAAAGATACCACAAGTCGTTTTCACATTCAGTAACAATGAAGGTTATTGGGAACCGGCGGGAGGGGGGATCATCCATAAAACCAAATAGCACATGATGAGCCACCAGTTTATTGCCTTCTTTCTTTAAATCTCATGACAGTTGGATGTGATAGGTATCATATGGGTTTTGCAGATGGTGCAGTGATAAAGAATCCACCTGCCAATGCAGGAGACACAGGAGATTCGGGTTCAATCCCTGGGGCGGGAAGATCCCCCGGAGTAGGAAATGGTAAGCCACTCCAGTACTCTTGCCTGAAAACTTCCATGGACAGAGAAGCCTGGCAGGCTACAGCCCATGGGGTTACAAAGAGTCAGTCACGACTGAGCATGCACGCCACACCCAATGATAGCAATGCCAGGTATCACATACTGATTTTACAGAAGTGGAAATGGGGATGTGGAGGGTAGGTCACCTGCTCTCTCACTGCTTCAGGGAGATAGAAGATGCAATTATTCAACTAGAAGAGGCATAAAACCCAGTTTAGGACTGGAATGGTTAGGATGGGAAGGGAGGGGTAGAAAGAGAAGGAAGACTTAAGTACGTCTATGGCGTGATCCCCCAAATCTTTTACCAGACTGGTAAACACTTAGAGTTGATCTTGAAGAAAATAATAATTTAGTTGCCGTCCTTTGAGCACCTGGGGATGATGCTGATATAAAAATGAGGATTACAGGGTGTCATTATAGCCAGCCTCCCTGGCTTGTGGGAAGTAGTAGACATGCTGCAGGAAGATGTACCACAGATGTGCCAGAGAGTAAATTACACAGACTCCTAGAGTCTGTCATCATCATGCTCATCACTTAAAACATCTAAACACCTCTTTGTTTAGGGTAATGTGAAAAAAGCCTAGTATTTCTTTAAAGCTTAAAACTGCCAGACAATCTGATCAGAGTGAAAAAAAAAACCATAGCCTTTTTGGATCAGTCAGAACTCTGTCCAAATCCTGGCTCACCTTTCTGTAGTGATGGGACCTTTGTTCATCTTCATTGGCTCTACTTGAGGTATCCTGCTTAACACATTCATGGAAATCTGCTCAAAAATGGGTCATCCCGACTGTTTCCTGTTATGTTGGAAGCTGTTATGAGTAGCTTTTCAGACTTTTATTAGTCAGGGGAGTGCTAGCTGCTGAAACCACCCTTGGTTCTTAGTGACTTACTACACTAAAGGTTTATTTTCTCCCTTGGACACAATCTGACTGGATATTTCCTGTAAACTCTCCTGGATGGAATACAGGCCTCCTCCATCTTGAAGTCCTCCCTTGGATCCCTTGCATTCAGCTGGCTGGTGATGAACAAAGACAGAGGGAGAGAACGGGGTGGTCCCCAGGGGCAAACCTGGAGATGACACACATCACTTCCTCCTACATTCCATTGGTCAAAGCCCAGTCACATGACCATAACCTAACTCTAGGGAGGCCAGGAAATGTAGACAGTGCTTGTGCCAGGAAGAGAAAATGGAAAAGGTGAACATGTAGCCTGGCAGTGCCATATACGTACAGCAGCCATGAGTAGTGTGGGGCAGAGAGCAAAGCAAGATCAAGATAAAAGCCCACAGGAACCACCATACCAGTCGTCCAGGCAGTGGTGCCTGATAGAGGGAACTCTGGAGATCAGAGTTTTCTCACATAGTTTTTTTTTTTTTTTTTTTTTTTTCTAATTTGGCTGTGCTGGGTCTTCATTGCTGTACTGGCTTTTCTCTAGCTGCGCTGAGCAGGGGATACTCTCATTAGCTTCTCATGGACTTGGCTTCTCTTGTTGTGGAGCCTAGGCTCTAGGTCATTGGGGCGTTAGTAGCTGCAGCTTCTGGGCTCTAGAACATAGGCTCAGCAGTTATTGTGGTACAAAGCCTTAGTTGCTCCTTAGCATATGGGATCCTTGTGGGTCATGGACCGAACCCATGTCCCCTGCATTGGCAGGAGAATTCTGTTTGTTTGTTTTTAAATATTTGTTCCTTTGAATGTGCTGGGTCTCAGTTGCAGCATGCAGGATCTTTAGTTGTGCCATTTGGCATCTAGTTCCCTGACCAGGAATTGAACCTGGATCCCCTGAATTGGGAGGACAAAGCCTTAGCCACTGGACCACGATGGAAGTCCCTCTCATGTTGGTTTTAAACTGGGTCAGCCCTTACAGGATCTTAGACTAAGTCCGTCTGATCCTGTCTGGCAGTTTTAAGTTATAAAGAAGGCAGTACAGTGAGTATCAGAAATGAATTTGGGCTTCCCTGATAGCTCAGTGGTAAAGAGTTCACCTGCCAATGCAAGAGACACGGGTTTGATCCCTGACCTGGGAAGATCCCACATGCTTGAAGCCTGGGAGCCACAACTACTGAGCCTGTGCTCTAGAGCCTTGGAGCCACAACTAGTGAGCACATGCGTCCTAGAGCCCGAGTTCCACAACAGGAGAAGTCTCCGCAATAGGAAGTCTGCTCACCTCAACTAGAGAGTAGTCCCCACTCCCTGCAACGAGAGAAGAGCCCGTGGCAGCAGTGAAAACCCAGAATAGCCCAAAATAGATAAATAAAAATTTAAAAAAAGGGTCTTCTTGCTAGTGTCATTGCTCTGGGCCTTCATCTGAATCACCCTATCCCACCATGCCCTGCATTTTTTCCTTTTGGCATTTGGCTACCTTTAGACTTGGAGATCAGAGTTTTCTCACATAGTTTTTTTTTTTTTTCTAATTTGGCTGTGCTGGGTCTTCATTGCTGAACAGCCTTTTCTCAGCTGCGCTGAGCAGGGGATACTCTCATTAGCTTCTCATGGACTTGGCTTCTCTTGTTGTGGAGCCTAGGCTCTAGGTCATTGGGGCGTTAGTAGCTGCAGCTTCTGGGCTCTAGAACATAGGCTCAGCAGTTATTGTGGTACAAAGCCTTAGTTGCTCCTTAGCATATGGGATCCTTGTGGGTCATGGACCGAACCCATGTCCCCTGCATTGGCAGGAGAATTCTGTTTGTTTGTTTTTAAATATTTGTTCCTTTGAATGTGCTGGGTCTCAGTTGCAGCATGCAGGATCTTTAGTTGTGCCATTTGGCATCTAGTTCCCTGACCAGGAATTGAACCTGGATCCCCTGAATTGGGAGGACAAAGCCTTAGCCACTGGACCACGATGGAAGTCCCTCTCATGTTGGTTTTAAACTGGGTCAGCCCTTACAGGATCTTAGACTAAGTCCGTCTGATCCTGTCTGGCAGTTTTAAGTTATAAAGAAGGCAGTACAGTGAGTATCAGAAATGAATTTGGGCTTCCCTGATAGCTCAGTGGTAAAGAGTTCACCTGCCAATGCAAGAGACACGGGTTTGATCCCTGACCTGGGAAGATCCCACATGCTTGAAGCCTGGGAGCCACAACTACTGAGCCTGTGCTCTAGAGCCTTGGAGCCACAACTAGTGAGCACATGCGTCCTAGAGCCCGAGTTCCACAACAGGAGAAGTCTCCGCAATAGGAAGTCTGCTCACCTCAACTAGAGAGTAGTCCCCACTCCCTGCAACGAGAGAAGAGCCCGTGGCAGCAGTGAAAACCCAGAATAGCCCAAAATAGATAAATAAAAATTTAAAAAAAGGGTCTTCTTGCTAGTGTCATTGCTCTGGGCCTTCATCTGAATCACCCTATCCCACCATGCCCTGCATTTTTTCCTTTTGGCATTTGGCTACCTTTAGACTTGGTGATTAATTTTCTCCACTTAGTCACTTTACCTACCCGACCACATACTGGCCATCTCTCCTCTGCCTTGGCCTTTGCTTTCCTTTTTGGCCAAACTGTGGAATCATTCTGACCACAGTGGCATTGTTTGCCTTACATAAATAGGTTGCCATGTCTAACCTGGGCATACAAGTTAATGACCTCAGTAAAGACCCTCTTATACCCTGTATGCCATTGGTGCACTTGAACAAAAATTAAAGCTGATTGGCTTCCCTGGTGGTTCAGTGGGTAGAGAGTCCACCTTGCAGTGCAAGGGACACTGGTTTGACCCCTAGCCTGGGAGGATCCCACATGCTGCATAGCAGCTGGACCGGTGTGTCCAATTACGAGCTAGCACTCTGAATCGTATGTGCCCAGAGCTGGTGCTCTGCAGTGAGAGAGGCCACTGCGATGGGAGGCCCACACAGGCCAAAGAATAAAGATGGATGAAAATAAATATTAATAAAAGAGACATGATGGGGAAAAGAAAAAGATGTCAAAAAAATTAAAGCTGATACGTATGTTTATTTATTTAGAAAGATCAAAGGTTATGTAGGGGAGAGAATGTTATTTTCCTTCCAAAAATTTTTTTAAAGTCTTACATGAATTGAAGTAATGCTTCACAGAACTCTGAAATTCTTTTTTTAATGTTATTTTGGAAAAACAGAATTTTCTTATTTTAACCAAATCAAATTTATCAATTAAAAAAATTTTTTTTAGCTTGCACTTTTTGTGTCCTGAGAAACCTTTGCCTACCCAGTGTTGTGAAGACTTTCTCTCACATTTTCTTCTGGAAGTTTTATGGTTTTCATTTTGAAGTTTAGATCTATGTTCCATTTTGTGTTAATGTTTACATTTGGTGTGAAGGAAGGTCAAGACTCATCTCTAGCACCATTGAGGAAGTCTGCTCACCTCAACTAGAGAGTAGTCCCCACTCCCTGCAACGAGAGAAGAGCCCGTGGCAGCAGTGAAAACCCAGAATAGCCCAAAATAGATAAATAAAAATTTAAAAAGGGTCTTCTTGCTAGTGTCATTGCTCTGGGCCTTCATCTGAATCACCCTATCCCACCATGCCCTGCATTTTTTCCTTTTGGCATTTGGCTACCTTTAGACTTGGTGATTAATTTTCTCCACTTAGTCACTTTACCTACCCGACCACATACTGGCCATCTCTCCTCTGCCTTGGCCTTTGCTTTCCTTTTTGGCCAAACTGTGGAATCATTCTGACCACAGTGGCATTGTTTGCCTTACATAAATAGGTTGCCATGTCTAACCTGGGCATACAAGTTAATGACCTCAGTAAAGACCCTCTTATACCCTGTATGCCATTGGTGCACTTGAACAAAAATTAAAGCTGATTGGCTTCCCTGGTGGTTCAGTGGGTAGAGAGTCCACCTTGCAGTGCAAGGGACACTGGTTTGACCCCTAGCCTGGGAGGATCCCACATGCTGCATAGCAGCTGGACCGGTGTGTCCAATTACGAGCTAGCACTCTGAATCGTATGTGCCCAGAGCTGGTGCTCTGCAGTGAGAGAGGCCACTGCGATGGGAGGCCCACACAGGCCAAAGAATAAAGATGGATGAAAATAAATATTAATAAAAGAGACATGATGGGGAAAAGAAAAAGATGTCAAAAAAATTAAAGCTGATACGTATGTTTATTTATTTAGAAAGATCAAAGGTTATGTAGGGGAGAGAATGTTTTTTTCCCTTTCCCAAAAAATTTTTTTAAAGTCTAACATGAATTGAAGTAATGCTTCACAGAACTCTGAAATTCTTTTTTTAATGTTATTTTGGAAAAACAGAATTTTCTTATTTTAACCAAATCAAATTTATCAATTAAAAAAATTTTTTTTAGCTTGCACTTTTTGTGTCCTGAGAAACCTTTGCCTACCCAGTGTTGTGAAGACTTTCTCTCACATTTTCTTCTGGAAGTTTTATGGTTTTCATTTTGAAGTTTAGATCTATGTTCCATTTTGTGTTAATGTTTACATTTGGTGTGAAGGAAGGTCAAGACTCATCTCTAGCACCATTGAGGGGAGATGCTGTTCTTCCCACACTGAAGGACATTGGCGGTGTCATCAACAATTATTTGACTGTTAGAAATTCCCTAGTGGTTCAGTGATTAGGGCTCCATGCTTTCACTGCTGAGGACCTGGGTTCAATCCCTGGCCAGGGAACTAAGATCCTGCAAGCCTTGCACCATGGCCAAAAAAAAAAAGACTGTATATACTTTAGTCTATTTTTGCACTCAGTTCAGTCCCTTAGTTGTGTCTGACTCTTTGAGATCCCGTGGACTGTAGCACAACAGGCTTCCCTGTCTTGCTCAGACTCATGTCCATTGAGTCAATGACACCATCCAACCATCTCATCCTCTGTCTTTCCTTCTCCTCCTGCCCTCAATCTTTCCCAGCATCAGTATCTTTTCCAATGAGTCATCTCTTCTCATCAGATGGCCAAAGAATTGGAGCTTCAGCTTCAGCACCAGTCCATGAATAGGGTACATCTATTTATTTAGATCTTTAATTTCCTTCAGCAATATTTTCTAGTTTTCAGAGTACCCAGGACTTGCAGATCTGTCATTAAATATATTTCTAAGTATTTCATGGGGTTTTGTGTGTTATGGTAAATAGTATTTTAAAATATTTTATTTCCAATAGTTTGTTGATCTGGTCTTTTGATTGAGCCCGGGGTCCCCAACCCCCGGGGCATGAACCAGTACTAGTCTATGGTCACTTAAGAACCAGGTCAAACAGCAGGAGGTGAACATGGGTGAGTTAGCGAAGCTCCATCTGTATATACCTGTTGCCCATCACTCTCAGATGGGACCATCTAGCTGTAGGAAAACAAGTCCAGGGCTCCAACTGATTCTGCACTATGGTGAGTTGTATAAGTATTTCATTATATATCACTATATAGTAAGAATAGGATTAAAGCGAACCATAAGTTCAATGTGCTTGAACCATCCTGAAATCATCCACCCACCCTGGTCCATGAAAAATTGTCTTCCATGAAACTGGCCCCTGGTGCCAAAAAGTTTGGGAATTGCTGATCTAGCCTTCCACTTGACTGGTCTCTAAGTCTTGCCTTTTTTTTTTTTTTTTTTTTTACTTTTTATTTTTACAGTTTTGTTGTTTACAGATATGTATAATCCCAGCTTGGTCATATGTATATCCCTGGCAGTCTTGCCATTTTTTCAGCTCCTACATCAGTTCTGCATCTGGTTTAGTCTCATTCAGAACATGCCAATCTGATTGGAATGAGGAATGAGCGCCTTGGAGGAGTTGTGGGGGACCCAGGCTTCCATCCTCCTTAGGGTTTCTCTGGCTCTGCACTTGATGAACTTCATTCATAGGGCACCAGATTCTAGTTCAGTCCTAATTGTGATGTGAGCCATTGGTCCCTGCCTCAGGTTTTGGACTAGCCTCCCCTTTATTGTCCAATGACTCAATGACACCATCCAACCATCTCATCCTCTGTCTTTCCTTCTCCTCCTGCCCTCAATCTTTCCCAGCATCAGTATCTTTTCCAATGAGTCATCTCTTCTCATCAGATGGCCAAAGAATTGGAGCTTCAGCTTCAGCACCAGTCCATGAATAGGGTACATCTATTTATTTAGATCTTTAATTTCCTTCAGCAATATTTTCTAGTTTTCAGAGTACCCAGGACTTGCAGATCTGTCATTAAATATATTTCTAAGTATTTCATGGGGTTTTGTGTGTTATGGTAAATAGTATTTTAAAATATTTTATTTCCAATAGTTTGTTGATCTGGTCTTTTGATTGAGCCCGGGGTCCCCAACCCCCGGGGCATGAACCAGTACTAGTCTATGGTCACTTAAGAACCAGGTCAAACAGCAGGAGGTGAACATGGGTGAGTTAGCGAAGCTCCATCTGTATATACCTGTTGCCCATCACTCTCAGATGGGACCATCTAGCTGTAGGAAAACAAGTCCAGGGCTCCAACTGATTCTGCACTATGGTGAGTTGTATAAGTATTTCATTATATATCACTATATAGTAAGAATAGGATTAAAGCGAACCATAAGTTCAATGTGCTTGAACCATCCTGAAATCATCCACCCACCCTGGTCCATGAAAAATTGTCTTCCATGAAACTGGCCCCTGGTGCCAAAAAGTTTGGGAATTGCTGATCTAGCCTTCCACTTGACTGGTCTCTAAGTCTTGCCTTTTTTTTTTTTGCTTTTTATTTTTACAGTTTTGTTGTTTACAGATATGTATAATCCCAGCTTGGTCATATGTATATCCCTGGCAGTCTTGCCATTTTTTCAGCTCCTACATCAGTTCTGCATCTGGTTTAGTCTCATTCAGAACATGCCAATCTGATTGGAATGAGGAATGAGCGCCTTGGAGGAGTTGTGGGGGACCCAGGCTTCCATCCTCCTTAGGGTTTCTCTGGCTCTGCACTTGATGAACTTCATTCATAGGGCACCAGATTCTAGTTCAGTCCTAATTGTGATGTGAGCCATGGTCCCTGCCTCAGGCAGCCCAGAAAGCAGTAGGGGCAAGTTACAAGTGAAGAGGTGTACTAAGAACACAGTTTCCATGGGAACACAGAGAAGCAGGACCCAAACTCAGCTTTCGAGGTGACTGGCAGAGAATACTACATGAGGGAGGAGGTGACCATTCTTCTGGGGCTGACGGGTTCACCTGAGATGCATTGTTGAGGCCAACCAAAGTCTGGTGGGTGGCTGGCTGGCCAGCTTAATAAACTAAACACGAATTCTCCCAACTATGCATGTACCCATAAAAACTCCAACAGCTGGCCCACATGTGAGAAGGCTTGCTCTCACTCTGAGCGAGACCCCACAGACGATCAGGAGACAAATACTTCTGGTCCGGCAGAAGGCAGCTGGGAGTTCTCCCAGGTACCTACTAGAAAAGCAAAAACAAAAGCTCTGAGAAGATGATGCCTACCTTGTGAGAGAGCAGCCCCTTGGTACTGAAGACTTGGGGGTGTGTTTAAAAAAACCAGAGTGCTAGCAGTCTGTCTACTTGCCCTCCAACCGTTTCTTGTGACATGTTCTTTCCAGATGCTGGGGGCTGGGAAAAGTTGATCTAAGCTGTCTAGCCAAGTCTGCCTCCCCTACAAACCGCACAGTGTTCTGTTTTCAAAGGAAGTCAGCCTTTTGGGGACCTTTCCTCAGTCCTGCTTAGGGTTCCAAGGACAAGAAATTTCTGAGACCTACAAGGAGCTTGTTTCAATAACTTGCATGAGCTTACCCAGAAAGCATGCTCGGAGGGACCATCTGGTCTTTTGTTCGTCTACTCTTCAGCATCCCTTTCTTCTTCTTTTGGTGATAGTCCCCTGGTCCCCTCTCATTACATGAGAAACAGTTCCCCTCCCCCCTCATGGTGTCCCCATCCTGCCAGCCCCAGGGGTAGGCTTGTGACTGAGGCCTGCTGGTAACCGAGGCCATGCACATGGATGAGATTGTATAAAGAGAAGCCACAAGATCAGAGGAGGAGAGAACCCCATCCTTTAGAGGGCAGGAAGAAGAGAATGAGCCCCCAAACCAAGGCCATACTTTGGCTTCGCCCAATCAGGATCCTGTCCTCAGGAGCTCAGGTGAGCTCAACTCCACCCAAACTAACTGTCTGAAGTTAAGGAAGAGTTGAGTTGTAGAAAAGACCACTAAGCCAGCTGAGTGATGGAGAAAATGGAAGTACCAAGTGGTATCTTTCCTCTCCTGGGGTTCTTGGTAAAAAAAAAATCCTTAAACTGAATCCCACTGAAACTTTAATATACGCAGTGAAGATGTTCAAGAGATATAGTATAAACTCTTCGTCTGCAGAATTCAGTGTAGCGAGGGCTTAAAAGCTGGCTAATTCCAGGATTCTCTATATCTCCAAAAGACACTGTAAAACATCTAAATCCACTGTTAGTAATGAGAAGATCCCCAGCTCAGAAAGCAGGTTCTGGACTGATAAAATCAGAGGTGATTGAGGAGCTAACAGTCTCAGCTCCTACGATAACTGGGCATTTATTAACCCAGCAGTTCCAGCTGTGGAGACTCAATTGATGAAAGAAAGAAACCATGTTGGGCAGAATTCTAGGTAATGCCCTCTTTTTTTTAACTTAGACTTAAAAAAAAAACTATTTATTTACTTATTGTTGGCTGTTCTGGGTGTTCGTTGCTGCACCGGGGCTTTCTCTAGTTGCAGTGAGCAGGCTTCTCATTGCAGTGCCTTCTCTTATTACATAGCACAGGCTCTAGGGTACACGAGTTTCAGTAGTTGCAGCATGTGGACTCAGTAGTTGTGGCTCCTGGGCCTCGCTGCCCTGCAGCATGTGAGATCTCCCAGATCAGGGACCTTTCCTCAGTCCTGCTGAGGGTTCCAAGGACAAGATATTTCTGAGACCTACAAGGAGCTTGTTTCAATAACTTGCATGAGCTTACCCAGAAAGCATGCTCGGAGGGACCATCTGGTCTTTTGTTCGTCTACTCTTCAGCATCCCTTTCTTCTTCTTTTGGTGATAGTCCCCTGGTCCCCTCTCATTACATGAGAAACAGTTCCCCTCCCCCCTCATGGTGTCCCCATCCTGCCAGCCCCAGGGGTAGGCTTGTGACTGAGGCCTGCTGGTAACCGAGGCCATGCACATGGATGAGATTGTATAAAGAGAAGCCACAAGATCAGAGGAGGAGAGAACCCCATCCTTTAGAGGGCAGGAAGAAGAGAATGAGCCCCCAAACCAAGGCCATACTTTGGCTTCGCCCAATCAGGATCCTGTCCTCAGGAGCTCAGGTGAGCTCAACTCCACCCAAACTAACTGTCTGAAGTTAAGGAAGAGTTGAGTTGTAGAAAAGACCACTAAGCCAGCTGAGTGATGGAGAAAATGGAAGTACCAAGTGGTATCTTTCCTCTCCTGGGGTTCTTGGTAAAAAAAAAATCCTTAAACTGAATCCCACTGAAACTTTAATATACGCAGTGAAGATGTTCAAGAGATATAGTATAAACTCTTCGTCTGCAGAATTCAGTGTAGCGAGGGCTTAAAAGCTGGCTAATTCCAGGATTCTCTATATCTCCAAAAGACACTGTAAAACATCTAAATCCACTGTTAGTAATGAGAAGATCCCCAGCTCAGAAAGCAGGTTCTGGACTGATAAAATCAGAGGTGATTGAGGAGCTAACAGTCTCAGCTCCTACGATAACTGGGCATTTATTAACCCAGCAGTTCCAGCTGTGGAGACTCAATTGATGAAAGAAAGAAACCATGTTGGGCAGAATTCTAGGTAATGCCCTCTTTTTTTTAACTTAGACTTAAAAAAAAAACTATTTATTTACTTATTGTTGGCTGTTCTGGGTGTTCGTTGCTGCACAGGGGCTTTTCTCTAGTTGCAGTGAGCAGGCTTCTCATTGCAGTGCCTTCTCTTATTACATAGCACAGGCTCTAGGGTACACGAGTTTCAGTAGTTGCAGCATGTGGACTCAGTAGTTGTGGCTCCTGGGCCTCGCTGCCCTGCAGCATGTGAGATCTCCCCAGATCAGGGACTGAACCTGTGTCTCCTGCATTGGCAAGCAGATTCTTTACTACTGACCTACGAGAGAAGCCCGGTAATGCCCTCTTTATGTGTTTTAATCTTGTTTGCTCAGCCAATCAATTGTGTCCGACCCTTTGCAGCCCCATGGAAGCCTGCCAGGCTCCTCTGCCCAAGGAATTCTCCAGGCAAGAATACTGGAGTGGGGTGCCATTTCCCATTCCAGGGGATCTTATCAACCCAGGGATCCAACCCAAGTTTTTTGCATCTCCTGTATTGTTAGGAGGATTCTTTACCCCCAGGACCACCTGGGAAGCCTGTTTATCTTACATTAGCTGAAAATGTAAAGTGTTAGTCACTCAGGTCTCCTGCATAGCAGGCAGAATCTTTACTGACTGAGCCACCAGGGAAGCCCCATATTAGCTGATGAATATCATGAAAACTCAGTATACAGGGAAGGGTTGATTTGAATCTCTGAGGCCCTCAGGATTGCTTCTTCCTTCCTTGAGTCTTGGTACTATTTGGTTTAGGACTTCCTTCCACCTAGCCTCAATTCGGAAAACACTTGTGGGCACCCACTATGTGTAAATTGCCATGCTATGTGCTACTACACTGTAGGAGCATCGTCTTTTGCTGTTTACAAAGCATTTTCCTACATGCAATCTCAATTTAGAGAACAGACTTTGAGCCAGAAAGACCAAAGTGAGGGCTTCCCTGATGGTCCAGTGGGTAAAAAGTCCGCCTTGCAGTGCAAGGGGGCACTGGTTTGATCCCTGGCCCTGGAAGATCCCACGTGCTGCAGAGTGGCTGGACCAGTGTGTCCAATTACAAGCCAGCACTCTGGAGCATATGCGCCCAGAGCCAGTGCTCTGCAACAAGGGAGGCCACTGCAACGGGAGGCCTACACATGTCAAAGAAGAAAGATGGATGAAAATAAGTAAATAAATAAATAAACAATAAGGGGCTTCCCTGGTAGCTCAGTGGTAAAGAGTTTGCCTGTCAATGCAGGAGACACGGGTTCAATCCCTGATCCAGGAAGATTATTACATAGCACAGGCTCTAGGGTACACGAGTTTCAGTAGTTGCAGCATGTGGACTCAGTAGTTGTGGCTCCTGGGCCTCGCTGCCCTGCAGCATGTGAGATCTCCCCAGATCAGGGACTGAACCTGTGTCTCCTGCATTGGCAAGCAGATTCTTTACTACTGACCTCGAGAGAAGCCCGGTAATGCCCTCTTTATGTGTTTTAATCTTGTTTGCTCAGCCAATCAATTGTGTCCGACCCTTTGCAGCCCCATGGAAGCCTGCCAGGCTCCTCTGCCCAAGGAATTCTCCAGGCAAGAATACTGGAGTGGGGTGCCATTTCCCATTCCAGGGGATCTTATCAACCCAGGGATCCAACCCAAGTTTTTTGCATCTCCTGTATTGTTAGGAGGATTCTTTACCCCCAGGACCACCTGGGAAGCCTGTTTATCTTACATTAGCTGAAAATGTAAAGTGTTAGTCACTCAGGTCTCCTGCATAGCAGGCAGAATCTTTACTGACTGAGCCACCAGGGAAGCCCCATATTAGCTGATGAATATCATGAAAACTCAGTATACAGGGAAGGGTTGATTTGAATCTCTGAGGCCCTCAGGATTGCTTCTTCCTTCCTTGAGTCTTGGTACTATTTGGTTTAGGACTTCCTTCCACCTAGCCTCAATTCGGAAAACACTTGTGGGCACCCACTATGTGTAAATTGCCATGCTATGTGCTACTACACTGTAGGAGCATCGTCTTTTGCTGTTTACAAAGCATTTTCCTACATGCAATCTCAATTTAGAGAACAGACTTTGAGCCAGAAAGACCAAAGTGAGGGCTTCCCTGATGGTCCAGTGGGTAAAAAGTCCGCCTTGCAGTGCAAGGGGGCACTGGTTTGATCCCTGGCCCTGGAAGATCCCACGTGCTGCAGAGTGGCTGGACCAGTGTGTCCAATTACAAGCCAGCACTCTGGAGCATATGCGCCCAGAGCCAGTGCTCTGCAACAAGGGAGGCCACTGCAACGGGAGGCCTACACATGTCAAAGAAGAAAGATGGATGAAAATAAGTAAATAAATAAATAAACAATAAGGGGCTTCCCTGGTAGCTCAGTGGTAAAGAGTTTGCCTGTCAATGCAGGAGACACGGGTTCAATCCCTGATCCAGGAAGATTCCACATGCTGCAGAGCAACTAAGCCCGTGAGCCACAACTATGGAGCCTGTGCTCTAGAGCCTCAGAGCTGCAACTATGGAGCCCATGTGCTGCAACTATTGAAGTCCGTGTGCTCTAGAGCCCAGAGCCCAAGTTCCACAACAAGAGAAGTCATGGCAACAGGAAGCCTGCGCACCTCAACTAGAGAGTAGCCCCCACTCCCTGCAACGAGAGAAGAGCCTACAGCAATAGTGAAAACACAGAATAGCCAAAAATAAAATAAAATAAAATAAAATAAATAAAAGAGGCCAAAATTAGAAAAAAAAAAAGAACAAAAACAAAAACAGAAAGACTGAAGTGAAGCTCATCCACTCATTTATCTCTGTGACCTTAGCAAGTAATTTGTCCAAGTTTCAACTTTTTCTACAGAATGGTAATAGTAGGAGCTTCTAGTGCAAAGGATTGTTGGGAGGACTCCATGAGATAATATGTGAAAAGGGCTCAGCACATAGTAAGCATTCAATTCAAAGTTGCCATTATTTATTATTCACTTTTGGTTCACTTATTCACATAATAACCCTATGATGTGGGTGCTATTATCTTATTTCACAGACAGACCTTTACTATTATGTTTTGGGTACTGTAAACCCACAGCAACCAAAGGAGTGTTTAGATATAGAAAAGTTCTCAGAGAGGAAGTGGAGGCATCCAAGGGAACTCAGAGGAACCCCGAGCACCAAGAGAGGTATATGGATGTGAGAGGCTAACTGTAATAATACTGAGAGGTCAGTAGTAAGACGAGGCCCCTCAGTAACCACTAGCTCCTGGAACAAGGACTTTCCAAGCTGACAGGTGGAGACAGAGGCACGATCCAGACTGATTTAGAGAGAAACCAGAGATGATCCAGAGAAGGAAATGGCAACCCACTCCAGTATTCTTTTGTTTTGTAATGTATTTCATTTATTTTTCAGCAGTGTATTTTATTTTATTTATTTTTAAAATTTTATTTATTTATTTTTGGCTATTCTGTGTTTTCACTATTGCTGTAGGCTCTTCTCTCGTTGCAGGGAGTGGGGGCTACTCTCTAGTTGAGGTGCGCAGGCTTCCTGTTGCCATGACTTCTCTTGTTGTGGAACTTGGGCTCTGGGCTCTAGAGCACACGGACTTCAATAGTTGCAGCACATGGGCTCCATAGTTGCAGCTCTGAGGCTCTAGAGCACAGGCTCCATAGTTGTGGCTCACGGGCTTAGTTGCTCTGCAGCATGTGGAATCTTCCTGGATCAGGGATTGAACCCGTGTCTCCTGCACTGGCAGGCAAACTCTTTACCACTGAGCTACCAGGGAAGCCCCATGTATGCTTTTCTTGAACTAGTATGAACTATCTTTCAACATGGTCTTGGTAGTCACAGATTGTTTTGCAATTTCAATTAACAACTTCAAATATTTCTCCATCGGAACTCCACAACTTAATTGAAGGCATGTGTTAGGTCTCAAGGAGATGGCAGACTGGAGGCTGACGAGAACAGGGTAATGCCTGCAAACGCCAAAACAGAGAGGCGGAGAACAAGGCCAATACCCACTTCAGTATTCTTGCCTGGAAAATTCCATGGATGGAGAAGCCTGGCGAGCTATAGTCCATGGGGTCTCAAAAATATCTATATCCATATATATATGGGACTTCCCTGATGGCTCAGTGGTAAAGAATCTGCCTACAGTGTAGGAGGCCTGAGTTCCATCCCAGGGTCGAGAAGATCCCCTGGAGGAGGGCATGGCAACGCACTCCAGTTTTCTTGCTTGGAGAATTCCATGGAGGAGCCTGACGGGCTGCAGTCCATGGGGTCACACAGAGTCAGACACGCCTGAAGTGACTAAGCAGCAGCAGTAGCAGCAGCAGAGAGTCTGGAAATAGGCACAACAAACAGAAATAACCAAGTTTTCATGTGAGGAGAAGCAAATAAATGCGGGAGGTGGTTGGAGGAAGATGTAGATCAAGGAGGTTTTGTTGTTAAAAAAAACTTTTTTTGAAGCTATTGGGACATTTTTTAAAGCAGATGGGAATGATCCAGGATGGAGGGAGAATTCAGTGACTAAGGCAAGAGGGGTCCAGAGTCAGAGTGGAGGGGTTGGCTCTGATAGGTGCACAGATCTTTATTCACAAGCACACGGGGGACTTCCCTGATGGTCTTGCAGTTAAGACTCCATGCTTCCAAAGCAGGGGGCCTGGGTTCAATCCCTGGTCAGGGAACTAAGATCCCACATGCTGCATGGCACAACCAAAAACTTTAAAAAAAAAAAAAAAGCACAAGGAACTAAATAAACAACAAGGACCTACTGACAGGGAACTACATCCAGTATCTTATAATAAGCTATAATGGAAAAGAATCTGGAGAAGAATATATATATATATATATGTATGTACACGTGGATAGATATATGTATGTATGAAAATGAAAGTGTCAGTTGCTCAGTCATGTCTGATCATTTGCAACCCCACGGACTGTAGCCCACCAGGCTCCTCTAGACATGGAATTCTCCAGGCAAGAATACTGGAGTGGGTTACGATTTCCTTCTCCAGAGGCTCTCCCCGACCCAGGGACTGAATCCAAATCTCCTGTGTTTTCTAAGTTACAGGCAGATTCTTTACTGCTGAGTCACCAGGGAAGCCCGTATGTATACATAGGTATGCATATATGTATAAATATGTATATGTATATGTAGATAGATATGAAGTGGAATCACTTTGGGGTACACTTGAAACCAACACAACACTGTAAATCAACTACACTTAAAATCCAGGATGGAGAACCCTATATCCATGGGGTCTCAAAATATCTATATCCATATATATATGGGACTTCCCTGATGGCTCAGTGGTAAAGAATCTGCCTACAGTGTAGGAGGCCTGAGTTCCATCCCAGGGTCGAGAAGATCCCCTGGAGGAGGGCATGGCAACGCACTCCAGTTTTCTTGCTTGGAGAATTCCATGGAGGAGCCTGACGGGCTGCAGTCCATGGGGTCACACAGAGTCAGACACGCCTGAAGTGACTAAGCAGCAGCAGTAGCAGCAGCAGAGAGTCTGGAAATAGGCACAACAAACAGAAATAACCAAGTTTTCATGTGAGGAGAAGCAAATAAATGCGGGAGGTGGTTGGAGGAAGATGTAGATCAAGGAGGTTTTGTTGTTAAAAAAAACTTTTTTTGAAGCTATTGGGACATTTTTTAAAGCAGATGGGAATGATCCAGGATGGAGGGAGAATTCAGTGACTAAGGCAAGAGGGGTCCAGAGTCAGAGTGGAGGGGTTGGCTCTGATAGGTGCACAGATCTTTATTCACAAGCACACGGGGGACTTCCCTGATGGTCTTGCAGTTAAGACTCCATGCTTCCAAAGCAGGGGGCCTGGGTTCAATCCCTGGTCAGGGAACTAAGATCCCACATGCTGCATGGCACAACCAAAAACTTTAAAAAAAAAAAAAAAGCACAAGGAACTAAATAAACAACAAGGACCTACTGACAGGGAACTACATCCAGTATCTTATAATAAGCTATAATGGAAAAGAATCTGGAGAAGAATATATATATATATATATGTATGTACACGTGGATAGATATATGTATGTATGAAAATGAAAGTGTCAGTTGCTCAGTCATGTCTGATCATTTGCAACCCCACGGACTGTAGCCCACCAGGCTCCTCTAGACATGGAATTCTCCAGGCAAGAATACTGGAGTGGGTTACGATTTCCTTCTCCAGAGGCTCTCCCCGACCCAGGGACTGAATCCAAATCTCCTGTGTTTTCTAAGTTACAGGCAGATTCTTTACTGCTGAGCCACCAAGGAAGCCCCGTATGTATACATAGGTATGCATATATGTATAAATATGTGTATATGTATATGTAGATAGATATGAAGTGGAATCACTTTGGGGTACACTTGAAACCAACACAACACTGTAAATCAACTACACTTCAATAAAATTAAACAAACAAAATAAGACTATTTGGGGAAAAGAGTCCTAGGGAACTAGAATTAAAGTCAATAGCCTCTGATAAACCATAATGGAAAAGAACATGAAAAAGGATATACATGTATAACTGAGTTACTTTGCTATAGAGCAGAAATTAACACAACAGTGTGAAGCACCTATACTTAGATGAATGGTTAAAAAAACACATGGAACTATATTCAGTATCTTGTACTAACGTATAATGGAAAAAAGTGTGTATATATATATATGTATATATATATATATATATATATATATATATATATATATATATATATATATATGAATCGCTTTGCTATACACCTGAAACTCACACCATATTGGTTTTTGTTGTTTGTTTTTGTTTTTAGTCTTTGGCCATGCTGCATGGCTTGTGGTATCCTAGTTCCCCAACCAGGGATTGGACTCTGGCCCCTTGGAGCAGAAGCACAGAGTTCTAACCACTGGGCTGTCAGGAAATCCCCCCAACAGAATATTGCAAATCAACTGTGCTTCGATTTAAAAAGCAGGGGAGGCAGAGAAGACAGGCAAGACCCAGAACTGTTGGTAGAACAGAGGGTTTCTGTCTGACTCTCTCGTGTCTGTGAAGCAGGAGGCAAGCTCATCTGCTTAGACTGAAGCATGAGAAAGGAACAAAGGAAGAAGATCAAAAAATCATCCTTGTAGAGCGTGGGAATGAATGCCACACGAAAATACAGAAGGAAGGCTAGGCAGGATTCCTTTAAAGCTGGACTCTCCTCTTGTTTTTTTTTCTGATGAGCAGAGAGCAGGAGAAAGTGTCAGTTGCTCAGTCATGTCTGATCATTTGCAACCCCACGGACTGTAGCCCACCAGGCTCCTCTAGACATGGAATTCTCCAGGCAAGAATACTGGAGTGGGTTACGATTTCCTTCTCCAGAGGCTCTCCCCGACCCAGGGACTGAATCCAAATCTCCTGTGTTTTCTAAGTTACAGGCAGATTCTTTACTGCTGAGCCACCAAGGAAGCCCGTATGTATACATAGGTATGCATATATGTATAAATATGTGTATATGTATATGTAGATAGATATGAAGTGGAATCACTTTGGGGTACACTTGAAACCAACACAACACTGTAAATCAACTACACTTCAATAAAATTAAACAAACAAAATAAGACTATTTGGGGAAAAGAGTCCTAGGGAACTAGAATTAAAGTCAATAGCCTCTGATAAACCATAATGGAAAAGAACATGAAAAAGGATATACATGTATAACTGAGTTACTTTGCTATAGAGCAGAAATTAACACAACAGTGTGAAGCACCTATACTTAGATGAATGGTTAAAAAAACACATGGAACTATATTCAGTATCTTGTACTAACGTATAATGGAAAAAGTGTGATATATATATATGTATATATATATATGTATATATATATATATATATATATATATATATATATATATGAATCGCTTTGCTATACACCTGAAACTCACACCATATTGGTTTTTGTTGTTTGTTTTTGTTTTTAGTCTTTGGCCATGCTGCATGGCTTGTGGTATCCTAGTTCCCCAACCAGGGATTGGACTCTGGCCCCTTGGAGCAGAAGCACAGAGTTCTAACCACTGGGCTGTCAGGAAATCCCCCCAACAGAATATTGCAAATCAACTGTGCTTCGATTTAAAAAGCAGGGGAGGCAGAGAAGACAGGCAAGACCCAGAACTGTTGGTAGAACAGAGGGTTTCTGTCTGACTCTCTCGTGTCTGTGAAGCAGGAGGCAAGCTCATCTGCTTAGACTGAAGCATGAGAAAGGAACAAAGGAAGAAGATCAAAAAATCATCCTTGTAGAGCGTGGGAATGAATGCCACACGAAAATACAGAAGGAAGGCTAGGCAGGATCGAGGGCTCCTTTGAAATGCATGGACATCAACTTAAAATGACACCTGTCACTTGTAACTTCCCATCAATATTCAGATATTCTGATGCAGGCAGAGAGCAGGGAAAGAGATGGGTTTAACTAGGGTGGGCAAGTTAGAAGAAAAGAGAGGAGAAAAGAAAGAGTGGCAGGTGGAAGAATATGATAGTATAAACTAACAGGAGATTGGGTTTTTGAAAGAGGAAAGAAGAACAGTACTAAGATATTGATGGAATTTGCCTCTTACTCACAGTCCCTCAGGTAGCACTAGTGGTAAAGAACCTGTTCACCAATACATGAGACACGAGACACAGGTTTGAGCCCTGGGTTGGGAAGATCTCCTGGAGAAGGGCATGGCAACCCATTCCAGTATCCTTTTGTTGTTGTTTTTTAAATTTTGGCATCTTTTACTGTTTATTTATTTATTTATTTATTTATTTATTTTCATCCATCTTTTTATTCTTTGGCCTGTGTGGGCCTTCCATTGCAGCGGCCTCTCTTGTAGCAGAGCACCAGCTCTGGGCGCATGCGCTCCAGAGCGCTGGCTTGTAATTGGACACACCAGTCCAGCCCCGCGGTGGCACGTGGGATCTTCCCCGGACAGGGATTGAACCGGTGCCCCTTGCACTGCAAGGCAGACTCTTTACCCACTGGACCCCCTGGAGAATCCCAAGGAAAAAGGAGCCTGGCAGGCTACAGTTCATAGGGTTGCAAAGAGTTGGACACAACTGAAGGGACTTGGCATGCAGCATGATGCACAGCCCCTCAAAAGCAGCTGTGTAATGAAACATGCCTCCCACCCCATTTACTGGGATCTGATCTGTGGTTTCCCACCTGTGGGCTGGCCAGTGACCTGCCCAATGAGCGGTCAACATTAAAAGATGAGCTGAGTTAATTGCATTCTGTCTTAGGAGCTGAACTCCCGTAATAAAAAAGCTTTCGACAGAAAACAAAATTTAAAAAGGGTTTCTGTCTGCTTTTTAAGCAGGAGGCAAGCTCATCTGCTTAGACTGAAGCATGAGAAAGGAACAAAGGAAGAAGATCAAAAATCATCCTTGGAGAGCGTGGGAATGAATGCCACACGAAAATACAGAAGGAAGGCTAGGCAGGATCGAGGGCTCCTTTGAAATGCATGGACATCAACTTAAAATGACACCTGTCACTTGTAACTTCCCATCAATATTCAGATATTCTGATGCAGGCAGAGAGCAGGGAAAGAGATGGGTTTAACTAGGGTGGGCAAGTTAGAAGAAAAGAGAGGAGAAAAGAAAGAGTGGCAGGTGGAAGAATATGATAGTATAAACTAACAGGAGATTGGGTTTTTGAAAGAGGAAAGAAGAACAGTACTAAGATATTGATGGAATTTGCCTCTTACTCACAGTCCCTCAGGTAGCACTAGTGGTAAAGAACCTGTTCACCAATACATGAGACACGAGACACAGGTTTGAGCCCTGGGTTGGGAAGATCTCCTGGAGAAGGGCATGGCAACCCATTCCAGTATCCTTTTGTTGTTGTTTTTTAAATTTTGGCATCTTTTACTGTTTATTTATTTATTTATTTATTTATTTATTTTCATCCATCTTTTTATTCTTTGGCCTGTGTGGGCCTTCCATTGCAGCGGCCTCTCTTGTAGCAGAGCACCAGCTCTGGGCGCATGCGCTCCAGAGCGCTGGCTTGTAATTGGACACACCAGTCCAGCCCCGCGGTGGCACGTGGGATCTTCCCCGGACAGGGATTGAACCGGTGCCCCTTGCACTGCAAGGCAGACTCTTTACCCACTGGACCCCCTGGAGAATCCCAAGGAAAAAGGAGCCTGGCAGGCTACAGTTCATAGGGTTGCAAAGAGTTGGACACAACTGAAGGGACTTGGCATGCAGCATGATGCACAGCCCCTCAAAAGCAGCTGTGTAATGAAACATGCCTCCCACCCCATTTACTGGGATCTGATCTGTGGTTTCCCACCTGTGGGCTGGCCAGTGACCTGCCCAATGAGCGGTCAACATTAAAAGATGAGCTGAGTTAATTGCATTCTGTCTTAGGAGCTGAACTCTAAAGCACAAAAGAATCTGCCAGTTAATGGAACAAGCTGATGCAGAGAACGAAGGACAAGTCAGCAGGATGAACCCTACGCAGGCTGACATGTGGAGGAAACAGGGCTGTAAGTGAGCTGGAGATGCCAGGCAGTCAAGGATGTAGCAGCTGCACTGACAGCAGCAGGAAAGGGGCTGCATTAGAAAGGTGGATGAGCCTGTCCCTGAGTTCTGGGTTGGTTTCCGAACCCTCTTATAACCGAACTTAACTTTCAAAGGTTTTTTAAGCAGGAGGGTGACATGATCACATCTGGGGTTGTAAGTGTGGGCTCTGGTTCCAAGCTACCTGACTTTGAAAATATTAGCTGCGTGATCTCAGGCAGGTTACTTAACCTCTCTGTGCCTCCCTTTCCTCACCTGTAAAATGGAAATAACAGAGCTGCCCTCATAGGGTGGGTAATAAGGATTAAATGAGAAAATACAGGTAATGCATTATGAATAACAAGGCACCTTTCCAATCTTATTTTAAGTAGATAGTCCAAATGTCACTTCTTTTCCATAACTTGCCTTCATGTCTTTATTCTTTAACTTTCATGAGGAACACCACCTTCTCCTGATCCTCTTCCTCATCCCAGGGTCCTTGCAGGTTCCTCTTTGTCTTGACCTCTTCTCTCTATGTTCACCTCCTATGTGAACTCACTAAGGTGTCTTATGCATTTAAATACCTCAAAATATCACTTATTAGCTGACACATCTCAAAAATTTATCACCAATTGCAAACATTCATATCTGATTACTTGACATCTTTATTTAAATCTCTGAAAGGCAGACTCTTTACCCACTGGACCCCTGGAGAATCCCAAGGAAAAAGGAGCCTGGCAGGCTACAGTTCATAGGGTTGCAAAGAGTTGGACACAACTGAAGGGACTTGGCATGCAGCATGATGCACAGCCCCTCAAAAGCAGCTGTGTAATGAAACATGCCTCCCACCCCATTTACTGGGATCTGATCTGTGGTTTCCCACCTGTGGGCTGGCCAGTGACCTGCCCAATGAGCGGTCAACATTAAAAGATGAGCTGAGTTAATTGCATTCTGTCTTAGGAGCTGAACTCTAAAGCACAAAAGAATCTGCCAGTTAATGGAACAAGCTGATGCAGAGAACGAAGGACAAGTCAGCAGGATGAACCCTACGCAGGCTGACATGTGGAGGAAACAGGGCTGTAAGTGAGCTGGAGATGCCAGGCAGTCAAGGATGTAGCAGCTGCACTGACAGCAGCAGGAAAGGGGCTGCATTAGAAAGGTGGATGAGCCTGTCCCTGAGTTCTGGGTTGGTTTCCGAACCCTCTT
The DNA here is from genome assembly GCA_022376925.1 of Tragulus kanchil. Lineage (NCBI taxonomy): Eukaryota > Metazoa > Chordata > Mammalia > Artiodactyla > Tragulidae > Tragulus > Tragulus kanchil. The sequence goes on from JAIOJX010000032.1 coordinate 147,386,271, forward strand.
ATAACCGAACTTAACTTTCAAAGGTTTTTTAAGCAGGAGGGTGACATGATCACATCTGGGGTTGTAAGTGTGGGCTCTGGTTCCAAGCTACCTGACTTTGAAAATATTAGCTGCGTGATCTCAGGCAGGTTACTTAACCTCTCTGTGCCTCCCTTTCCTCACCTGTAAAATGGAAATAACAGAGCTGCCCTCATAGGGTGGGTAATAAGGATTAAATGAGAAAATACAGGTAATGCATTATGAATAACAAGGCACCTTTCCAATCTTATTTTAAGTAGATAGTCCAAATGTCACTTCTTTTCCATAACTTGCCTTCATGTCTTTATTCTTTAACTTTCATGAGGAACACCACCTTCTCCTGATCCTCTTCCTCATCCCAGGGTCCTTGCAGGTTCCTCTTTGTCTTGACCTCTTCTCTCTATGTTCACCTCCTATGTGAACTCACTAAGGTGTCTTATGCATTTAAATACCTCAAAATATCACTTATTAGCTGACACATCTCAAAAAATTTTTCACCAATTGCAAACATTCATATCTGATTACTTGACATCTTTATTTAAATCTCTGAAAGGCAACCCAAATATAACTTGCCCCAAACTCTTACCAGACAGCCCCTCCAAAAAACCCCAAACAACAGGGCTTCCCTGGTGGTCCAGTGGGTAGAGATTCTACCTTGCAGTTCAGGGGGTGCTGGTTCAATCCCTGGCATGGGAGGATTCCACATGCAGCGGAGTAGCTGGACTGCTGCGTCTAATTACGTGCCAGCACTCTATAGTGCATGCATCCAGAGCCAGTACTCTGCAACGAGACAGGCCACTGAGATGGGAGGTCCACACAGGACAAAGAATAAAGATGGATGAAAATAAATATAAAAATAAATGAGGCATGATGGGGAAAAAAAATCTTTAAAAAACCCCCAACAAACAACAATAACAACAACAACAAAAAACTAGGCCTCTGGTCCTCCTCCCACAATCTTCCACAGATCAATAAATGGCAAATTCTTCTGGTGCTGATCAAGCTAAGACTCTTAGCATCATCCCAACTCCTTTCTTGTCATGCTTACGTCCACCTCACTTGTGTGTGACCTAGGGTTTATCTCCCTAGCCTTTTGTTAGGAGGGTGAAATGAGTTATTATTTGTGAAGTGCACAAGAGTGTCCATCACACAGAAGTTCCGTATAAATGCTTCTGAAATAAATAACAAATGCTTTTCATACAGAAAGAGCTTTCCAACAGCCCTAGCCCCCTACAGTCCATTCAGAACACAGCAGTCTCCTGATCCTTGGAAAGGCCCGGCTGGATCCCGTCCCGCCTAGGTAATGCATTATGAATAACAAGGCACCTTTCCAATCTTATTTTAAGTAGATAGTCCAAATGTCACTTCTTTTCCATAACTTGCCTTCATGTCTTTATTCTTTAACTTTCATGAGGAACACCACCTTCTCCTGATCCTCTTCCTCATCCCAGGGTCCTTGCAGGTTCCTCTTTGTCTTGACCTCTTCTCTCTATGTTCACCTCCTATGTGAACTCACTAAGGTGTCTTATGCATTTAAATACCTCAAAATATCACTTATTAGCTGACACATCTCAAAAATTTATCACCAATTGCAAACATTCATATCTGATTACTTGACATCTTTATTTAAATCTCTGAAAGGCAACCCAAATATAACTTGCCCCAAACTCTTACCAGACAGCCCCTCCAAAAAACCCCAAACAACAGGGCTTCCCTGGTGGTCCAGTGGGTAGAGATTCTACCTTGCAGTTCAGGGGGTGCTGGTTCAATCCCTGGCATGGGAGGATTCCACATGCAGCGGAGTAGCTGGACTGCTGCGTCTAATTACGTGCCAGCACTCTATAGTGCATGCATCCAGAGCCAGTACTCTGCAACGAGACAGGCCACTGAGATGGGAGGTCCACACAGGACAAAGAATAAAGATGGATGAAAATAAATATAAAAATAAATGAGGCATGATGGGGAAAAAAAATCTTTAAAAAACCCCCAACAAACAACAATAACAACAACAACAAAAAACTAGGCCTCTGGTCCTCCTCCCACAATCTTCCACAGATCAATAAATGGCAAATTCTTCTGGTGCTGATCAAGCTAAGACTCTTAGCATCATCCCAACTCCTTTCTTGTCATGCTTACGTCCACCTCACTTGTGTGTGACCTAGGGTTTATCTCCCTAGCCTTTTGTTAGGAGGGTGAAATGAGTTATTATTTGTGAAGTGCACAAGAGTGTCCATCACACAGAAGTTCCGTATAAATGCTTCTGAAATAAATAACAAATGCTTTTCATACAGAAAGAGCTTTCCAACAGCCCTAGCCCCCTACAGTCCATTCAGAACACAGCAGTCTCCTGATCCTTGGAAAGGCCCGGCTGGATCCCGTCCCTGCCCTGCGCCTCTCCGACCTCAGCTCCTGCGTCTCTCCCCTTGTCCAGTCTGAGCCATCCATCTCCACCTCCTCGTGCCACAGACACACCCGGGATGGTCCTCCTCAGCTCTTCGCCCTTGCTGTTCCTTGTGCCTCCCTCTCATGCAATGTGAGGCCTTCCAGAGATCCAAAAAAGAGGGGGTATATGTGTATGTATAGCTGATTCACATTGCTGTACTGTATAAACTAATACAAAACTATAAGGCAGCTATGAAGTATTAGTTGCTCAGTCATGTCTGACCCTTTGCAACCCCCTGGACTGTAATCTGCCAGGCTTCTCTGTCCAAGGAATTCTCCAGGCAATACTGGAGTGAGTAGCTATTCCCTTCCCCAAGAGATCTTCCTGACCCAGGGATCGAACCCTAGTCTCCCACAATAAAAATTAGTCAAAAAAAAAAAAAAAAAGTTGGGCCTTCCCAGCCCTGCTTTGCTAGACTGCAGCCCATTCCCTCACTCTGATTTCCCTCCACACCTCTGTTTTTACCTGGTATTTGATAGTCTCTCCTCCCCTGGTTCAAGCAGTGCAACAGGAATGGTCTTGTTCATTGCTCTCTCCTTAAAGCATAGAGCAGTGCTTGGTACACAGTAGATGCTCAATAAATACCAAGTGAAAACTCCTAAGTGCCACACCTTTGTCTGAATTCTCTTAGTACAGGTCTGAGTCATTCTTGTGAGACTTAGCTGCATCACTTTCATGCCAGTGGCAGCTTTCACTTGACTATGAACTGCCTGAGGACAGGGAGGCCCGTCAAGACCTGGCTCCTGGTGCTCTTTCCTGTGATTCTTACAATGTTTTGCAGTTTACCATCCCCTCACGGGTGACTTGATTTGAATCTCACAAAATAGGGAGCAAGCTAGGGGAGACAATTATTATTTGCAGGGCTAGAATCCTGGGTCTCCTGACTTCTAGATCAAGCTTAACAAATACCTGAATGAGGAGGGACTTCCCTGGTGGCTCAGCCGTTAAAGAATCTGCCTGCAGTGCAGAAGACGTGGGTTCGATCCCAGTGTCAGGAAGTCGCCCCTAGAGAAGGGAATGGCAGTCCACGCCAGTATTCTTGCCTGGAAAATTCTACAGACAGAGAAGCCTGGCGGGCTGCAGTCTAGGGGATCTCAAAGTCTTGAATGAAGAGAAAAAAAACAAGAGTCAGTCTTCTGTGGAATGAGGAAGTCCCACTGGCAACTGGGCGGGTTCTCTGTAGCACCTTTAAAACTACCCTTAACATCTAACATTTATTGCGCGCCGGATTTTCTAAATCTCCTTGTGTGGTCCTCACAGCACTCCCGGATCGGGAAGCTGTGAGGACATCCTAATGTCCTGTTCGCTCCTGTTATCTCCGGAGGCTCCGTTTTTAGCGATCGGCTCCGTGGCGGCGACCTGCTCCAGGTCTCACACGGAGCAAGTGGCAGAACGCGGGATTCCACCTCCGGACCGCTCACTGCGCCTCCTCCCGGGACGGCGCTGCCCCAGGGGCCGCCCCAGTTCCGGGTCCGCGGCCGGAGCGAGCGCGTGCAGCGGGTGGGGCGGGCAGGGCTGACCCCTCCCAGCCCCAGCGCCTTCCGCATGGGGGGCCCCCCCCCGTCCTTGATTTCCCTCCACACCTCTGTTTTTACCTGGTATTTGATAGTCTCTCCTCCCCTGGTTCAAGCAGTGCAACAGGAATGGTCTTGTTCATTGCTCTCTCCTTAAAGCATAGAGCAGTGCTTGGTACACAGTAGATGCTCAATAAATACCAAGTGAAAACTCCTAAGTGCCACACCTTTGTCTGAATTCTCTTAGTACAGGTCTGAGTCATTCTTGTGAGACTTAGCTGCATCACTTTCATGCCAGTGGCAGCTTTCACTTGACTATGAACTGCCTGAGGACAGGGAGGCCCGTCAAGACCTGGCTCCTGGTGCTCTTTCCTGTGATTCTTACAATGTTTTGCAGTTTACCATCCCCTCACGGGTGACTTGATTTGAATCTCACAAAATAGGGAGCAAGCTAGGGGAGACAATTATTATTTGCAGGGCTAGAATCCTGGGTCTCCTGACTTCTAGATCAAGCTTAACAAATACCTGAATGAGGAGGGACTTCCCTGGTGGCTCAGCCGTTAAAGAATCTGCCTGCAGTGCAGAAGACGTGGGTTCGATCCCAGTGTCAGGAAGTCGCCCCTAGAGAAGGGAATGGCAGTCCACGCCAGTATTCTTGCCTGGAAAATTCTACAGACAGAGAAGCCTGGCGGGCTGCAGTCTAGGGGATCTCAAAGTCTTGAATGAAGAGAAAAAAAACAAGAGTCAGTCTTCTGTGGAATGAGGAAGTCCCACTGGCAACTGGGCGGGTTCTCTGTAGCACCTTTAAAACTACCCTTAACATCTAACATTTATTGCGCGCCGGATTTTCTAAATCTCCTTGTGTGGTCCTCACAGCACTCCCGGATCGGGAAGCTGTGAGGACATCCTAATGTCCTGTTCGCTCCTGTTATCTCCGGAGGCTCCGTTTTTAGCGATCGGCTCCGTGGCGGCGACCTGCTCCAGGTCTCACACGGAGCAAGTGGCAGAACGCGGGATTCCACCTCCGGACCGCTCACTGCGCCTCCTCCCGGGACGGCGCTGCCCCAGGGGCCGCCCCAGTTCCGGGTCCGCGGCCGGAGCGAGCGCGTGCAGCGGGTGGGGCGGGCAGGGCTGACCCCTCCCAGCCCCAGCGCCTTCCGCATCCCCGCCCGGAGGCCGGCGGGCACCGTCCCCGGCCCCACCGCGCCGCTGCTCCGGAACGGCCCGAAGCTGGATCTAGCTCCGGGCCGACGGCTCCCCTCCGGAGACCCGCTGAGGGTCCCGCCAGCCCCGCGCCCCGACCCCCGGGCCAGCTCGCCCCGCCCGCCGGGCCCGCCCCTCGCTTCCCCGCTCGGCGCTCCTCCCCCCGCGCCGCGCTCCATACTTGGCGATCGCCGCGGCCTTGCGCGCTCATTGGCCGAGAGCCGGCTGCGTGGGGGCGGGCCCGGGCCGGGCCGGGGCGGGGAAGGAAGGTGGCGGCGGCTCGGCGCGGGGGGAGGGGGGCGCTGACCCGGATGTTCACTCCTGGGCACCCGGGGAAGTGGAAGCGCCGGGCCCTGCTGCGGGGGGGAGAGCCACAGACGCCGGGACCGGGACCGCCGCCGCCACCGCCGCCATGGTAAAGGCCCGATGCCCCCCTCCCCAGGCCCGGGGACCCCGCCGGCGCTCGCGTCCCCGTTGCCCCGCCCGCCCCGGCCTGCGAAGGGTGGGCGCCCCCGGGTGGGGAGGGCGGGGTCCCGGAGCCCAGGTAGACACCCTCCCGGTTCGTTCCGGAGGGTGCCGCCGGCCTGGGCGGCTTGGCGGGGCAGAGACTCTGTCTGCCGCTCCCAGCCCCGCCCTTGGGGCACGCTGGACTTCCACACTTCACGTCCGAGCCTCGGCTGGGCTCCATAGCCCAGGCTAGACCCTAGTGATGGTCCCGGCCGGATTTTCTAAATCTCCTTGTGGTCCTCACAGCACTCCCGGATCGGGAAGCTGTGAGGACATCCTAATGTCCTGTTCGCTCCTGTTATCTCCGGAGGCTCCGTTTTTAGCGATCGGCTCCGTGGCGGCGACCTGCTCCAGGTCTCACACGGAGCAAGTGGCAGAACGCGGGATTCCACCTCCGGACCGCTCACTGCGCCTCCTCCCGGGACGGCGCTGCCCCAGGGGCCGCCCCAGTTCCGGGTCCGCGGCCGGAGCGAGCGCGTGCAGCGGGTGGGGCGGGCAGGGCTGACCCCTCCCAGCCCCAGCGCCTTCCGCATCCCCGCCCGGAGGCCGGCGGGCACCGTCCCCGGCCCCACCGCGCCGCTGCTCCGGAACGGCCCGAAGCTGGATCTAGCTCCGGGCCGACGGCTCCCCTCCGGAGACCCGCTGAGGGTCCCGCCAGCCCCGCGCCCCGACCCCCGGGCCAGCTCGCCCCGCCCGCCGGGCCCGCCCCTCGCTTCCCCGCTCGGCGCTCCTCCCCCCGCGCCGCGCTCCATACTTGGCGATCGCCGCGGCCTTGCGCGCTCATTGGCCGAGAGCCGGCTGCGTGGGGGCGGGCCCGGGCCGGGCCGGGGCGGGGAAGGAAGGTGGCGGCGGCTCGGCGCGGGGGGAGGGGGGCGCTGACCCGGATGTTCACTCCTGGGCACCCGGGGAAGTGGAAGCGCCGGGCCCTGCTGCGGGGGGGAGAGCCACAGACGCCGGGACCGGGACCGCCGCCGCCACCGCCGCCATGGTAAAGGCCCGATGCCCCCCTCCCCAGGCCCGGGGACCCCGCCGGCGCTCGCGTCCCCGTTGCCCCGCCCGCCCCCGGCCTGCGAAGGGTGGGCGCCCCCCCGGGTGGGGGAGGGGCGGGGTCCCGGAGCCCAGGTAGACACCCTCCCGGTTCGTTCCGGAGGGTGCCGCCGGCCTGGGCGGCTTGGCGGGGCAGAGACTCTGTCTGCCGCTCCCAGCCCCCGCCCTTGGGGCACGCTGGACTTCCACACTTCACGTCCGAGCCTCGGCTGGGCTCCCCATAGCCCAGGCTAGACCCTGGGCTAGTGATGGTCCCGGCCAGGCGCCCCCTTTGGAGTCCCAGGCGTGGTCCCCCCTCCTCCTCCCCCTGTCCTGGCCTAGGTCCCCATCCCCCGTGCCTACAGCCCGGGCTAGGCCGTCGCTTCCTCCTGTGGCCCGGCTAGGCCTCTGTCCCTCATCTCCCCCTTTCTCCTGGCCTCTGTCCGGACCCCCCTTCATCTCTTCTCCATGGCTGCAGCCCACATTCGCACCCCTCTGCACCATGGCTTCAGCCTGAATCTTCTCTCCCCTCCCTGGCCTCAGGTCTGGACACCACTCCTCGCCCCTGGCCCTCGCCTGGACATCACACCCTCCCCGCCACCCCCCGTTCCCCTTCTCCGGACTTCTCACCACTCTCGGCGGAGCCCGCGTCGGCCCCATTCTTGTCCTGGGCTTTGCCCTCCCCTTGGGGCCGCGTTCCCTGCTCGCATCCCAAGGGGCCCCCTCGCTTCCACCTAGGGCGAGCCGTCTTGGCCGCCACTGGGAAACGACAGGGGCCCTCCAGCCCGGGTGGGGACGGGGTCCCGGGACTGTGCGGTGCCCCTTCTGAGAGGCCGCCGGGGAGCGAGCGAGTGGGGCAGGGCGGGCATCCGTGTGCCCGGAAGGCAGCGCGGTGATCTGCGGGCCCTTCCCGCGACCGCCGCCTGGGTGTCGCGGGGTGCGGCGCTGGCGGAGCGTGCAGCTGGGGCCGACGGCGCCGGGGTGTCCCGCGCAGTGAGGGTGGGGGAGCCGCGGGACGGGATGAACGCACAATCGCCCTTGTGAGGCCGCCGCCCTTGGGGGGGCCCTGGGCTCTGAGGCCAGCAGATGGCCCGGACGCGATGCAGTCCAGCAGACGCAGCCTCCCATTCCCCCTCAACTGTCAGCTCGTGAGGGTTGGAACTGCCGATTATGGAGGTGCTGCGGATCAGGTGAGCCAGACTGGGAGGGAGAGCGCCGGCTCGGCTCTGCTGTTTGTTTTGGTAATGAAGGCAGGTGCTCTGGGGGCGCTCTGACTGGCCCAAGGTTTCACCTAGGTCCAGGCCGGGGAGAAGGCCCTCCCTCTACTTTAGAACCTTGTGCGCGGCAGGCCCAGCACCCAGGATGGAAGGGTGAAGGAACCTTGGGCGAGCGGACTGGAGATTCAGGCTGGCCACCTGCTGCTCCGCCTGGGGGCAGGCAGATGTTCGCCTGTGGACTTCGGGCCTCGAAGGGCTTGAGGCTCTTGCTTCCTTGTTTAGGGAAGGGATGTTGCTGCTGACCTAGGGTGATTAATTTAGAGTGGCTGCGTTTTTTTTTTTTTTTTTTCAATGCCTTCCTGAATGGTGGTGATGAACGCAGTGGCCTTTAGGATTGGACTTCTCCCACTGCCTCGACAGAGAACTGGCTACAGGGAACGGGGCCCAGTCCCAGGACGTGAGGGAAAAATGCCTGTAATGACCCAGAAGGAGCCGGATGATCCTCGAGGCTTCCAAGCGCCCTGTATTTGGGTCTTATTGGGGTAATCTGAAAGGACTGTGGAAGGGATGGAGGGAGAAGGCTGGACAGGGTCGGGGGCCGGCGAGGTGCCAGGCGCTGTGGTCTGCGCGTTCCTTCGTCCACACAGAGCCTTCTGAGATAGTTGCTGTCGCCTACAGATGATGAAACAAGCAGAGGCTGGTGGAGTAACTTACTCAGTGTGTCGCTTAGTTGATGGAAGGCTCTAAATGGCATCCTTCCATTGTCCCAGGCTGCTTGTGTGCTGAGGGTGTCAAGGACACTGTTTCCAAGACGTGATGATGGGTCCTCAGGCGCCGACGAGGAGGGAGCAGCCCCTGCGGGCTACCCATTATGGTTCGGGTCCTTTGCACAGAGGTGTCACTTCTTAGTGAGACAGTAATGTGGTGATGCTGGCATATTTAAAGTGGGCCGTTTCAGGGCAGGGAGTTTTGTCTTTTGTTTTACGTGTGTCCCCGGGACCTAGAACAGTACCTGGCACTGAAGGGAATAGCTTGGAGCGCTCCCTTTTGGGGTATGTCTTGAACTTAGCCACTTCGATGGCATCCTCCTGCTCTTAATAACTTCTTCTTAGTATCCCCTAGGCTTGTTTAGTAATTTCTGACTGCTTTTTGTTCAGTTTATTCCCTAGTTGAATATTCTGACTAATCAACCAGCATAAACCGGTTGGAATAGGACAGAAGCAGTGGTGTGGGGTTGCGTAGTATTAAGACCACTGTGGTTTTTTTTTATTTTCAGTAGATTTGATGGTAGGGAAACCAGCTAGCTCCCAGTTGCCCATAGAGGGACATGGCAGTTTGAGAATCTGAAATACTTTAGACTTTGGAGAAAATTTCATGATTTTTGTTGCACAGTTATGGATGCATAGGCACATGGAATTTCTTTGTATTCTCTTAGCAGGTAAAAAATCTCACTTCTGTAAAGTTTCAAAGCACTTTTCCTTGCCCAGCTCTAACTTCTCATTTAGGAATTGCTGTTCATTTAGACTTAAATGAACAGACTAGTTGGTGGGGCTGCAGCATGCAGGAATGGGCTGGCCCGCCTCAGGAGTTGTCCTCCGCTCCCGATGGTTTGGCCTGACAGGTGGCCTGTTATATATTGTGACGCGGTAAAACATACAGTCGATTTCTTGGCTGCTCTCTTGCTGTAGGTGAGACACACAGCTCAGACCTCATATGTGTATACAGCCTTGTTTGTTTCAACCCAGCTGGCTGCTCTTTGGTGGAATGCTTCAAAACAGTAGCCGACGATTGATCAGTAGCTTGAAGTTAAGGAGATGCTACATCATGTGTTTGAAAGTAGATATTCCTGTTTATTACCCGGAAGTCCCCTTTTATGTTCCTTGGGGGAGGGGAGAGGACAGGTGACTGAGGGCAGAGGGAGATGGTGGCTGGGCAGGTACTTTGAACATTGGGACTCTTGCTTCCCAGGCAGGGCAGTGCATGCCATCGGGCAGAGACAGGGGTTGGGGTCGGAGCATGGTGGACTTCTTAGTGAGACAGTAATGTGGTGATGCTGGCATATTTAAAGTGGGCCGTTTCAGGGCAGGGAGTTTTGTCTTTTGTTTTACGTGTGTCCCCGGGACCTAGAACAGTACCTGGCACTGAAGGGAATAGCTTGGAGCGCTCCCTTTTGGGGTATGTCTTGAACTTAGCCACTTCGATGGCATCCTCCTGCTCTTAATAACTTCTTCTTAGTATCCCCTAGGCTTGTTTAGTAATTTCTGACTGCTTTTTGTTCAGTTTATTCCCTAGTTGAATATTCTGACTAATCAACCAGCATAAACCGGTTGGAATAGGACAGAAGCAGTGGTGTGGGGTTGCGTAGTATTAAGACCACTGTGGTTTTTTTTTATTTTCAGTAGATTTGATGGTAGGGAAACCAGCTAGCTCCCAGTTGCCCATAGAGGGACATGGCAGTTTGAGAATCTGAAATACTTTAGACTTTGGAGAAAATTTCATGATTTTTGTTGCACAGTTATGGATGCATAGGCACATGGAATTTCTTTGTATTCTCTTAGCAGGTAAAAAATCTCACTTCTGTAAAGTTTCAAAGCACTTTTCCTTGCCCAGCTCTAACTTCTCATTTAGGAATTGCTGTTCATTTAGACTTAAATGAACAGACTAGTTGGTGGGGCTGCAGCATGCAGGAATGGGCTGGCCCGCCTCAGGAGTTGTCCTCCGCTCCCGATGGTTTGGCCTGACAGGTGGCCTGTTATATATTGTGACGCGGTAAAACATACAGTCGATTTCTTGGCTGCTCTCTTGCTGTAGGTGAGACACACAGCTCAGACCTCATATGTGTATACAGCCTTGTTTGTTTCAACCCAGCTGGCTGCTCTTTGGTGGAATGCTTCAAAACAGTAGCCGACGATTGATCAGTAGCTTGAAGTTAAGGAGATGCTACATCATGTGTTTGAAAGTAGATATTCCTGTTTATTACCCGGAAGTCCCCTTTTATGTTCCTTGGGGGAGGGGAGAGGACAGGTGACTGAGGGCAGAGGGAGATGGTGGCTGGGCAGGTACTTTGAACATTGGGACTCTTGCTTCCCAGGCAGGGCAGTGCATGCCATCGGGCAGAGACAGTGGGTGTTGGGGTGCTGGACGCTAATGGGTGAGAGTAACTCACGGTACACAGCGTGTGTGTGAAGGGCCCTCTCTGTGTGTTCTGTGTGCTGGGGACGAGGTTGTACAGTGAACCAGACAGGGGTCCCCGCCGTCACAGCTGGCCCTGCTTGGCGGGAGGTGTGTCGCTCTTGCCTGAAGTTTAAGGAAGCAGAGCCTTGTTAAATGTAACTCCAAACACACTTGTGTGAGATAACATGGGAGACTTAAGAGAAAGCTGGGGCTTGTGCCAGACTTCAGCCCCGGCCTCGTGGCGTGCACCTGCCCTTGACCTGCTGCCACTGCACGGGTGAATCGGCACACGCAGCCGGTCCCCTGCACACTGGCAGCTCTCCAAGCAGGAAGGTAACCTGGTGCCACGAAAGTCCTGCCCTTCTTATTTGGGTAGCCCCTGTTGATTGAGATCTCCCGTCATCTAGAAATCTGATTTAGGTCTTGCCTTATCACCCTGTTGGACGCTGGCGAGGTTGAGTGACTAGTGTGCGTGGTGGGCCTGGGACTCGGGTCTGGGGCCCCGTTTCCTGTGCCAGACGTTCACTCGGTTCCCAAGAAACCGTGAGCAGTAGGCCCCATGGTACAGGCACTCTCGTCTCATTTCTCCTTGTGGCAGATCCTGCCAGTGAGAGTGGGGTGTGCAGGTCCAAAGGGTGCGAGATCACCCATAGTAAGACCAGCAAGGGACTTGCCTGGTGGTCCAGTGGCTGGCTAAGATGCCACGCTCCCAATGCTGGGGGCCTGGGTTCAATCCCTGGTCAGGGAACCAGATCCCACATGCTGCAACTACAAGTTCATATGCCGCAACTAAAGGTCCTGCATGCTGCAACAAAGATGGAAGATCCCAAGAGCTGCAACAAAGACCCAGGACAGCCAAATTAAAAGCAAAGACCAGCAAGAGCCAGGCTGTTTGCAAAACCTAGGCTTTTAGAGGTCAGCACTTTGGAGTGAGTAGGTGGAGGCTTGCCTGCTGTGAGAGGTCAGGCCCCTTGCAACAGCCCCTCCAGGAAGGTGCGGCCCTAGGAGGGAGGCCGCATCGTGTGCAGAGTTAAGATTCAGGAGCCAGACGGCCTTGGGATAACATGAGTACCTCCTCATACGGCCGTTAGGAGGATTAAATGAGAAAATACTTGAGGTGTGCTTTGAACAGCATTGGCACATAAGTAGTACCCACAGTGACTGTCGCTGTCGCCGTTTCACAGATCAGAGTCAAAGCGGTAAGCGGTTAATCTATCTGGAGCTCCTGACTGGAGGAACCGGGTGTTCTGGTTTCCGAGGGAGACCCCTTGCCTCCACTCCTTAACAGCCTGATGAAGGCAGATTTGCAGTTGGCTTGGCTTTGGGCTGTGTCTTGGATGAAGCGTGCCCCTTACAGGGCCTGAGGCTCTGCTCCACCACCAAAGATTGGACTTCCTGTGCTCCAGACACCTCGTGTTGCCGTGGTCTGATGCTGCGTCTCAGGCTCTGGATGCCTGGTCTGTGCCCAGTGTAGCCCTCCATGAACAGAGGGGCTTGCCCTCTTCCAGGCTTGTGAGCCTGTGAGCTCCCCAAGGGTAGGGACCTTGTCTGTTTGGTTCTCACCAGGCACCCAGGGTGGCGTGGGCCCCCTGGTGCTTGGTGAGCACCTCATAGATGCTGAATGTGTGAGTGGTCAGCATCGCGAGTGAGGTGCTCCAGGGCGCTGACTCTGGGGTTTGGCAGATCTGGCGAGGAGTGCCATCTCTGCAACTCAGTGTGTGACTGAAGTCAGGATCCTTTTCACTCTGCCTCCGTTTCTTGACGGGTAGCGTGAGGATGGCGCAGGAGAAAAAAGGGATAATTGTAATGTGCTTAGCACACAGTGTTGGGTAGCCTTGCTTATCGTTGGTCTTAATCTGCATGCTCCATGGTAAGAACATGAACAGAAGCCATAATCCCTGTGTTCACATCCAGAAGGGAAGGCAAGGTGCATCCAGAAAGCTAAGCACAGCAGGAAGGAAGCAGTAAAGGGAAAGACTCAACAAGGGCCCCGGCCTGCCTGTGCCTGCAGGCTTGCCTCAGTTGCTGCCTCCACCAAGCCCTGCCGACCTCTCCAGCCCCTGGGCAGCCTTGGTGGAAACAGGTGGGGGCAAAGCCTGGGGAAACCTTGACTAGGCCAGAGAGGATAGGGAGGGGTCGAGGGCCTGGAACAAGAGCAGAGGTCAGGGTGACAGTCAGCCTTGCGAGTTGGGGACTGACGGCAGAGTGCGCCGCAGTGGGAGAGCCTTGGTCTCCGGAGGGAGCTGTGGAGTGCCGGAGTTGCTAAGCTAAGGAGTTTCATTTGCTGGCGATCTCACTTCCACAGTCTGTGTCCCCACAGATCAGAGTCAAAGCGGTAGCGGTTAATCTATCTGGAGCTCCTGACTGGAGGAACCGGGTGTTCTGGTTTCCGAGGGAGACCCCTTGCCTCCACTCCTTAACAGCCTGATGAAGGCAGATTTGCAGTTGGCTTGGCTTTGGGCTGTGTCTTGGATGAAGCGTGCCCCTTACAGGGCCTGAGGCTCTGCTCCACCACCAAAGATTGGACTTCCTGTGCTCCAGACACCTCGTGTTGCCGTGGTCTGATGCTGCGTCTCAGGCTCTGGATGCCTGGTCTGTGCCCAGTGTAGCCCTCCATGAACAGAGGGGCTTGCCCTCTTCCAGGCTTGTGAGCCTGTGAGCTCCCCAAGGGTAGGGACCTTGTCTGTTTGGTTCTCACCAGGCACCCAGGGTGGCGTGGGCCCCCTGGTGCTTGGTGAGCACCTCATAGATGCTGAATGTGTGAGTGGTCAGCATCGCGAGTGAGGTGCTCCAGGGCGCTGACTCTGGGGTTTGGCAGATCTGGCGAGGAGTGCCATCTCTGCAACTCAGTGTGTGACTGAAGTCAGGATCCTTTTCACTCTGCCTCCGTTTCTTGACGGGTAGCGTGAGGATGGCGCAGGAGAAAAAAGGGATAATTGTAATGTGCTTAGCACACAGTGTTGGGTAGCCTTGCTTATCGTTGGTCTTAATCTGCATGCTCCATGGTAAGAACATGAACAGAAGCCATAATCCCTGTGTTCACATCCAGAAGGGAAGGCAAGGTGCATCCAGAAAGCTAAGCACAGCAGGAAGGAAGCAGTAAAGGGAAAGACTCAACAAGGGCCCCGGCCTGCCTGTGCCTGCAGGCTTGCCTCAGTTGCTGCCTCCACCAAGCCCTGCCGACCTCTCCAGCCCCTGGGCAGCCTTGGTGGAAACAGGTGGGGGCAAAGCCTGGGGAAACCTTGACTAGGCCAGAGAGGATAGGGAGGGGTCGAGGGCCTGGAACAAGAGCAGAGGTCAGGGTGACAGTCAGCCTTGCGAGTTGGGGACTGACGGCAGAGTGCGCCGCAGTGGGAGAGCCTTGGTCTCCGGAGGGAGCTGTGGAGTGCCGGAGTTGCTAAGCTAAGGAGTTTGCATTTGATCTGGGACAGTGTGGAGCCAGTTAGATTTTTGACAGGGCAGGTGGAAATTTGAGCAGGCTGGCAGAGTCATGGTATTTTAGGAAGAGTCATCTGGCCGTGGTGTGCAGCCGGGAGGGAGGCATTCACAAGCATTAGCCTACGAGGCTCTAAGGGTCCCGGCTGCCGAGTGGCTGCAGGAGTGGAAAGGAAGGGATGGGTGAGAAAGATAAAGATAGGAAGGCAGTGAGCTGTCGTGATTGATCACGGCTGGACTGTGGGAAAGCTTCTGTCCCCAGAGCTGCCCTGTTCCCACATTCGGAGAGGGTGCGGTATCACTGACCTAACAGCTGTTTCTGAGCAGTTTAAATCATAGTGGTGTCTGCAAAGCCTTGATATCCTCCTCCCGACTGAACTGGGACCTCGGTCTGGTTAGCCCAGGGACCCCGCCACCCGGGCTCTTGTATCAGCAGTGGCACCGAGTCCCACTCAGCAGTGTCACCCTCGCATCCCCTGTTTCACGCAGCCTCTCGGCCCCCGGAACCTGAGCTCTGGATACCAGGTGCCTCTGCCGGGCACGAGCTTTTCCGTCTGGTCATCCACGCCCTGGACGCTCACTCAGCAGTCAGACCTATGAGAACGTGAGTCCTCAGGTTGAACGGAGGAGGCAGACGAAAACAGGCTGGTCTGAGATTCTGCCCGACTCGGCCATGTGTGCAGGGGCGGCACCGCGTCCCTCCTTCCTGTTTCCCCCTGTTCCTGCTCCTCAGATTTCAGGCAGCTCTGAACACCTGTGAGAGAAGCCTTCCTCTGCAACTGTTTCTTCCAAGGCAGCAGCCCTGGCTGTTACGTCCACCTGCCTCGTAGGGGTCATTGTGAGGACTCAGGGTATAAGGTGTATAAGGGTAGAAGGTACTTAGTTTGTTGCTGTGGCAGGAGTGGTTATTTTATTAACACGGATGGTTGATGGGTGATGTTTCACTTAGCCTCCCAAGAAGCCTGGAAGGAGCCCCCAGTTTCTGAGACCCTCAAGAGGCAGCGTCCCTTGGCCTCGCTGGCAATGAAGAACTTCCAGGCCAGCACTCTCTGGCCACGCAGGTCTTACCACACTGCAGATTGCAAGCTCTCGTTTCCACTGGCTCAGTGAGCTTCTCCACCCACTGCTTAAACCGCTCCTCGAAGCTTCCTCTTCTAGCTCTGAACTCGGCAGGACCCTTCTGAGTTAGGATCTGCTCAGAAATCGTGGTTATTTAGCATTATTTGGACTTAACTGTCTCGGGGGTTTCTGTAAGATTCTGACAGAAGACTTGTTAGAGTTATCAACTGAAATATCTTCAGTTAAAAATGTTAGGGTTCTTAAAAAAATGTTAGTGCTTTTTTGCACGTGTCTTTTCTGCTGGGGTCAATGACAAGCAGCCTTCCCTTGTAAATACCAAGGCCGTCTTCCCTTGTCAGTTGCAGCGTGAGAGGCAGACGGTTCAGGTGTGGCCTGCTCCTGGGTCAAGCTGCTGCTGGAGCTGCTCCATCATGAGGCTTTGGCCTTGACGGGGTGTGTCTGATTTCACATGCACCTGATTCCTGCATGCAGTTTTGAGCTCAGGGACTAGAAAGAAGAGCTTTTGGTCCGCCTTGCACTCCTGCCTAAAACTGATTTAAGGCACTGTGGCCACTGAAAGAACTACTCTTGGATTTGCCTCTGTCTCACCTGCAGCCTTGTTGTTGTGTTTTTTTGTTTTGTTTTGTTTTCAATTTTACGTATGTATTTTTGACTGTTTTGAGTTTTCACTGCTGCCACAGGCTCTTCTCTAGCTGAGGTGAGCAGGCTTCTTGTTGCAGTGACTTTTCTTGTTGTGAAACTCAGGCCCTAGGGCACATGGGCTTCAGTAGTTGCAGCCCATGGGCTCAGTAGTAGCGAGACTGAAGCTCTAGAGCGCAGGCTCCATGGTTGTGGCTCATGGGCTCAGCTGCTCAGCACGGTTTTATCAGGGTCGGGCCCGTCTCCTGCATTGGCAGGCGAACTCTTCACCACTGAGCTACCAGGAAGCCCTAGGTGGCTAGGAGTGGTTATTTTATTAACCTTTTTTCCCTCCCAAGAAGCCTGGAAGGAGCCCCCAGTTTCTGAGACCCTCAAGAGGCAGCGTCCCTTGGCCTCGCTGGCAATGAAGAACTTCCAGGCCAGCACTCTCTGGCCACGCAGGTCTTACCACACTGCAGATTGCAAGCTCTCGTTTCCACTGGCTCAGTGAGCTTCTCCACCCACTGCTTAAACCGCTCCTCGAAGCTTCCTCTTCTAGCTCTGAACTCGGCAGGACCCTTCTGAGTTAGGATCTGCTCAGAAATCGTGGTTATTTAGCATTATTTGGACTTAACTGTCTCGGGGGTTTCTGTAAGATTCTGACAGAAGACTTGTTAGAGTTATCAACTGAAATATCTTCAGTTAAAAATGTTAGGGTTCTTAAAAAAATGTTAGTGCTTTTTTGCACGTGTCTTTTCTGCTGGGGTCAATGACAAGCAGCCTTCCCTTGTAAATACCAAGGCCGTCTTCCCTTGTCAGTTGCAGCGTGAGAGGCAGACGGTTCAGGTGTGGCCTGCTCCTGGGTCAAGCTGCTGCTGGAGCTGCTCCATCATGAGGCTTTGGCCTTGACGGGGTGTGTCTGATTTCACATGCACCTGATTCCTGCATGCAGTTTTGAGCTCAGGGACTAGAAAGAAGAGCTTTTGGTCCGCCTTGCACTCCTGCCGAAAACTGATTTAAGGCACTGTGGCCACTGAAAGAACTACTCTTGGATTTGCCTCTGTCTCACCTGCAGCCTTGTTGTTGTGTTTTTTTGTTTTGTTTTGTTTTCAATTTTACGTATGTATTTTTGACTGTTTTGAGTTTTCACTGCTGCCACAGGCTCTTCTCTAGCTGAGGTGAGCAGGCTTCTTGTTGCAGTGACTTTTCTTGTTGTGAAACTCAGGCCCTAGGGCACATGGGCTTCAGTAGTTGCAGCCCATGGGCTCAGTAGTAGCGAGACTGAAGCTCTAGAGCGCAGGCTCCATGGTTGTGGCTCATGGGCTCAGCTGCTCCGCAGCACGTGGGATTTCCCTGATCAGGGGTCGGGCCCGCGTCTCCTGCATTGGCAGGCGAACTCTTCACCACTGAGCTACCAGGGAAGCCCTGGCCTTGTTTATCAGTCCCTTGCTTATCTGCTGAGCACAACTTGGTCACTGTGGTCCTTGGGGCTGGATGTGGAGAACACAGCAGTGGCCAGTCTGGACCGCCTCAGATGCTTGGCTCTGGGAGAGCTGATTTTGTTTTTCTGTCCTACCACGGGGTCTGCAGGATCTTCATTCCCTGACCGGGGATGGAACCTGTTCTCCCTGCACCACAAGCACAGTCTTAACCCCTGGGCCACCCAGGAAGTCCCTCTCTGAGTTTCCGACTTGTGCCGTCTTTGCTTCCTTCTGTTGCCTCCTCCAGTCAGCTCCTGTCTTGAAATCTCTTGCAGCAGGAAGGGTGTGGAGCCCTGGCAGTTCTGGGGTTTTGAGGCCTCTGCTTGGTCTCGGGGAACAGGAAGCGGAGGTGCCCAGAGACAGCAGTATTGGGTCTTCCCCAGAACGTGCAGATAAGGGAACAAGCTCAGGAAGGGTGAGTCGTTTGCCTAAGGGCCCTGGCTCCTGAGTGCCTGAGTCAGCATTCTGATCCAGGCCCATCCCACTCCGGCCTGGGGAGTTCTGCCGTCCCCCCCATCTCACGCATGGACCCACCAGGATGTTTGTTTCAGGGCGAGAAACCCGGGGTCGAGAGGTTCACCTATAGGTCCAGCCACAGTGGCTGAAGACGTTGGAGTGTAGGTTAGAAGTTCAGAGGATTGGGACTTCCCTGGTGGCCCAGTGGTTAAGAATTTGCCTTGCATAGGAGGGGATGTGGGTTCAATCCTGGTCAGGAAGCGAAGATGTCACTTGCTGCAGAGCTGTGGATGCCACGTGCTGCAGCGAGAGTCCCCGCACTGCACTGAACGATCCTGCTGACACACCTGCTGAAGCCCGTGTGCTACCAGCAGGATCTGACACAGCCAAGGGAAAAAATACTAAAGAAAAGTTCAGAGGGCTTTTGGGTTCAGGTTGCTGAAAATGAAAGCAGCTGGCACCGTCTGAGCCGTGATCTGTTTTCAGAAAGATGCCTGCTAAACTATCGCACGGGGATTTCCTGATCAGGGTCGGGCCCGCGCTCCTGCATTGGCAGGCGAACTCTTCACCACTGAGCTACCAGGGAAGCCCTGGCCTTGTTTATCAGTCCCTTGCTTATCTGCTGAGCACAACTTGGTCACTGTGGTCCTTGGGGCTGGATGTGGAGAACACAGCAGTGGCCAGTCTGGACCGCCTCAGATGCTTGGCTCTGGGAGAGCTGATTTTGTTTTTCTGTCCTACCACGGGGTCTGCAGGATCTTCATTCCCTGACCGGGGATGGAACCTGTTCTCCCTGCACCACAAGCACAGTCTTAACCCCTGGGCCACCCAGGAAGTCCCTCTCTGAGTTTCCGACTTGTGCCGTCTTTGCTTCCTTCTGTTGCCTCCTCCAGTCAGCTCCTGTCTTGAAATCTCTTGCAGCAGGAAGGGGTGTGGAGCCCTGGCAGTTCTGGGGTTTTGAGGCCTCTGCTTGGTCTCGGGGAACAGGAAGCGGAGGTGCCCAGAGACAGCAGTATTGGGTCTTCCCCAGAACGTGCAGATAAGGGAACAAGCTCAGGAAGGGTGAGTCGTTTGCCTAAGGGCCCTGGCTCCTGAGTGCCTGAGTCAGCATTCTGATCCAGGCCCATCCCACTCCGGCCTGGGGAGTTCTGCCGTCCCCCCCATCTCACGCATGGACCCACCAGGATGTTTGTTTCGTAGACGAGAAACCCGGGGTCGAGAGGTTCACCTATAGGTCCAGCCACAGTGGCTGAAGACGTTGGAGTGTAGGTTAGAAGTTCAGAGGATTGGGACTTCCCTGGTGGCCCAGTGGTTAAGAATTTGCCTTGCATAGGAGGGGATGTGGGTTCAATCCTGGTCAGGAAGCGAAGATGTCACTTGCTGCAGAGCTGTGGATGCCACGTGCTGCAGCGAGAGTCCCCGCACTGCACTGAACGATCCTGCTGACACACCTGCTGAAGCCCGTGTGCTACCAGCAGGATCTGACACAGCCAAGGGAAAAAATACTAAAAGAAAAAGTTCAGAGGGCTTTTGGGTTCAGGTTGCTGAAAATGAAAGCAGCTGGCACCGTCTGAGCCGTGATCTGTTTTCAGAAAGATGCCTGCTAAACTATCAGGTGGTAGGTGCCTCCTGTGCGCCATCCTCAGGGGCACCTTGGCCTCTGGGCAGCACTGCTGTTCATCCTCGTCGTCATGGGCGCCCTGGGCTTCTCCCTGTGAAGCCCGTCCCGGCCTAGGCGCCACAGGTAGTGGTGGGTGGCTGGGAACCTGAGGGGAAAGACCAGACTGGTTGTTTTAATAGTCGTATGACCTTGCGTGGGGTGAGCTGGTTACTCTCCCAATGCTGATATGTTCTGTTTCGTATCCTTGGGAGATAAGACACATGCAAAGTCCCCACTCAGAGCTGTGAGCGTCACCGCCGTGGTCCGCTGTCCCTGGCTCATGGGCTGTGGCTCCGTGGTGTTGAATGGGTAGTGTCTAGTCGGTCCTGAATGCCCTCCTCTCACTGGGGAACCATGTGAACCTGCCGTTTCCCTAGGCTGAAAATGGCTGAAAACCAGCATCTCATGTGGTTCAGTCTAGCACAGATCAGATGGCAGGGCAGGACGATTCCAGAGTCAGGCTTTGTAGTTCATGTCTAGATCTCCTTTGGGACTTGAAGCCGTGACCACACTTGGCTTCTGGGGACATCGAGCTTGGGCTCCTAGTCGGTCAGTGTCCCTTCAGGTGGGAATGACAGGAACGGGAGAAGGGGCTGAGCGGGGCTGCCTCGGGGGTTGGATCTTCTGGTATTGAAGGACTGTCTGGAGGATCCATTGGTGGAAGGTCTACTGGGGGGGATCGGGGCCTTGTGGAAATGGGGACCCCGACGCTGCCAGCATTCACTGCAGCTTTGCACCCGGAGGGTGCCGAGCCCTTGGCCCAAAGTCACATGACTGGCTGTCCTTGGAGTAGGAGGCAATCTTAAATTCTTGCTTATTTATTTATTGTGGGGTAGGGTGGGGTGGAGACAGAGAGGGGTGGGCAGGCCACTTCTATTGGTCTTTCATTTCTCTGTTTTCATCCATCTTTGTTCTTTGGCCTGTGTGGGCCTCCCATCGCAGTGGCCTCTGTTGTCACAGAGCACTGGCTCTGGGCGCATGTGCTCCAGAGCTCCGGCTCAGTAATTGGACACATGGGTCCAGCCGCTCCGCGGCACGTGGGATCTTCCCAGGCCAGGGATTGAACCGGCGCCTCTTGCACTGCAAGGCGGTGTCCTTACCCACTGGACCACCAGGGAAGCCCCAGGAGGCAGTCTTGATGCCCAAGTCCAGGGCAGCTAAGGGCAGGTTCTGGAGTCCGACCCCGCGGGTCCTAGCCTGAACCTGCAGCTTCTTTCACTCTGCCTCAGTTTCCTTGTCTCATGGTGAAATGTAGGAATAAGAGTATCTCTTTTTGATGGATTTTTTCTGAAGTATCTTTTTATGAGGAGGATTACATGAGTTAATGCATGTAAAACCAGACACAGGGTGACATTAACTTCTGTCATTAATAATACTACGTTATTATCAGTGACATGGACTCTTGGCGTGCTGTTAGAGCCAAAAGAGACTGGAACAGTGGAAACTCCCTCTGCTTTGAGCTGAAGGAGTTTGGGCTCCGTGTTGGTGTTGATCTCCCGGAGGAATGTTCCTTCTCCCAGAGCTCACTGGAAGCACACCCTTGTTGGAGTGAGCCTTGCAGAGCATAGCCCTGCCTCTCTGTGAACAGGTTGCTTGAAATGATGCTTTTGTTCCAGGTTGTAACACAAGTCACTCTTCTGGAAAATGGCTTAGTTTTCTTTTTACTTTTTGATTGAGTGGAATTTTGTTTTGTTTTGTTTTTTTTTAACTGAGTGAGTGGCCTGGCGTGCCAGTCACATATAGTGCCCAGAGCCATTGAGGGGAGCAGGGCAGGGTGCTGATAAGTGAATCTTACCCTTTCCCCACCCCCCGAATGTCCTGATCCATCTTCTCCTTTTCTGAAGATGGCAGGCTTTTTCAGGGGCTCTCAGCTGCCGTGAAGCAGTGTTGCATTAGTGAAGTGCAGACCTGCCAGACTTCACTGCTTCAGGGGTTTCATATTTGATTTTAAGGACATGTATTTGACTTTAAGGTATGTAGAGTATTGAGATTTAGGAGTATACGAAGGAGGAAGATAAAAGAAGACGAGGGAAAAACGGTTGTGGCAGGCAGCCTGGTAGAATAGAGTGGAAGGGGATCCCTGCATCTGGCTTCTCAGGGACTGCTTAGCCTCAGCTTTTCTGAGCCTCGACTCTGAGCCTCAACTTTTTCTCATCAGTGAAATGGACGTAATACCCTCCTCTTTACAGAGGACTAAGTAAGAATAAGATAGCTCCAATCTCATAGGATGATGCCTTATCTGTGGGAATTTCATCTTTTGTCTTGCCAATTAGCACCATTCCACCATGAAGAGAATTGGATTGACTCTGTAATGAATTGGATGGGGCTTCCTGGTGATCCAGTGGGTAAAGAGTCCACTTTGCAGTGCAAGGGGTGCCGGTTCGATCTCTGGCCTGGGAATAGCTCACGTACTGCGGAGCGGCTGGACCGCTGTGTTCAATTACAAACTGGTGCTCTGCAGTGAGAGAGGCCACTGCAATGGGAGGCCCACACAGGCCAAGGAATAAAGATGGATAAAAATGAATAGATAAAGGACCAATAAAAGAGGCCAACATTAAAATAAAATAAAAAAAAGAATTGGATGGCACTCTAAGATGCTGCTTGGGGGCCATCTCCCGGAGGAATGTTCCTTCTCCCAGAGCTCACTGGAAGCACACCCTTGTTGGAGTGAGCCTTGCAGAGCATAGCCCTGCCTCTCTGTGAACAGGTTGCTTGAAATGATGCTTTTGTTCCAGGTTGTAACACAAGTCACTCTTCTGGAAAATGGCTTAGTTTTCTTTTTACTTTTTGATTGAGTGGAATTTTGTTTTGTTTTGTTTTTTTTTAACTGAGTGAGTGGCCTGGCGTGCCAGTCACATATAGTGCCCAGAGCCATTGAGGGGAGCAGGGCAGGGTGCTGATAAGTGATTCTTACGATTGCCCGGTCTCCCGAATGTCCTGATCCATCTTCTCCTTTTCTGAAGATGGCAGGCTTTTTCAGGGGCTCTCAGCTGCCGTGAAGCAGTGTTGCATTAGTGAAGTGCAGACCTGCCAGACTTCACTGCTTCAGGGGTTTCATATTTGATTTTAAGGACATGTATTTGACTTTAAGGTATGTAGAGTATTGAGATTTAGGAGTATACGAAGGAGGAAGATAAAAGAAGACGAGGGAAAAACGGTTGTGGCAGGCAGCCTGGTAGAATAGAGTGGAAGGGGATCCCTGCATCTGGCTTCTCAGGGACTGCTTAGCCTCAGCTTTTCTGAGCCTCGACTCTGAGCCTCAACTTTTTCTCATCAGTGAAATGGACGTAATACCCTCCTCTTTACAGAGGACTAAGTAAGAATAAGATAGCTCCAATCTCATAGGATGATGCCTTATCTGTGGGAATTTCATCTTTTGTCTTGCCAATTAGCACCATTCCACCATGAAGAGAATTGGATTGACTCTGTAATGAATTGGATGGGGCTTCCCTGGTGATCCAGTGGGTAAAGAGTCCACTTTGCAGTGCAAGGGGTGCCGGTTCGATCTCTGGCCTGGGAATAGCTCACGTACTGCGGAGCGGCTGGACCGCTGTGTTCAATTACAAACTGGTGCTCTGCAGTGAGAGAGGCCACTGCAATGGGAGGCCCACACAGGCCAAGGAATAAAGATGGATAAAAATGAATAGATAAAGGACCAATAAAAGAGGCCAACATTAAAATAAAATAAAAAAAAGAATTGGATGACTCTCAAAATCCCCGCATTACGGATCTGAGATGCTGGTGTCTGGCTGACACTAAGGAGAGGCCTGGCCTCCGGCTTCCCCAGTGCTTGCTCTCGGCCGGGCAGTCCTCTGCTCGTTGGCTTAGAGGAGTTACCATGCACAGGGACTTGTGTGCGGTCAGCCTCTCTGTGCCGAACATTATCGGCACTGTCTCATGTCATCTTTCCCAGGGCTCAGGTCATGCCCCCGTTTTGGAGTTGTGAAGATGGAGGCCTGAGAGGTTACGATGGATCTTGTTCAGGGTCACACAGCTAGTCAGGGCAGGGGTGGTCTTTAAATTTAGTCCTGATGACAGAATCCCGCCCACAGTACCCACTAGAGGCCGGTCCAAGGGTGTATTCTCACGTGTGAGTACTTTGCTCTGAACATCTCGCAAATGTCCTTTAGCAGTTTCTGAGCTTTCTGCAGCTCGAAGCGGACTGTTGGTGTGTTCCTCTAGTCTGGCTTATCTGAGGCATCGGCCTTGGAGCCGTCTTAAGCTGAAGTGTGCAGTAGCCGCGGTGCTTCGTTTCCAGGGGGCCTCGTGTCCTGCGTGGGAATCTGCCCCAACGTCAGGTGTGGAATTGCACTTGAGGCCCTGGTACAGTGTGCTCTTTACTCCTCCCTGTACTCTCTCCTCCTCTCTGGGCCCATCCAGGTGGATTCTGGCACAGTGTGTCTGTCAGGGAGCAAGCTAGCGTGCGGACTCGGGCCCGGCTTCCTCTGCGGCCTGGCCGTGTCACACTGCACCTGGGCCAGAGATGAGCAACATGGCTCCATGTAGGTGCAGCTCTCGTAGATAACCAGCCAGCTCCGAGAGGGAAAGCCATACACGGATACGGAATGAGGCTCCTGTCCTCAGAGAGCTTAGAGTGCCAGGCTGTGGGTGACAGCACCCGTCCTCAGCAGAATGGGCAGGACCTCCGTATCCTTGGGCCATGGCGGCCTCTGGCACGTGTCCTCTTGTCAGGCACTAGGTGATATTCCTGGGAAATAGGCCCATCTTCCCAGTGCTTTGTCTACTGTGATTTCTTCATTCCTTCCTTTAAATAATCTCCAGGGGCGTTTATCTCATGGCCAGCTAGAGTTCTGTGTCCTCTAGCCTCCCGTAAAGCTAGCTTTATAAGGCTTTTTTTTTTTTTTCTCTTTTTTAAATTTTACTTTTTTGCTTTTACAGATTTGTATAATCCCAGATGATCCTGTGTACATCCCTGACCCTTCCCTCCTCTGCCCCCCGCCCAGTCCCACTGATCGCACCCCTCCATGCCATCATATAGCCCCCATGTGGGATACCTTATTCCCACAGCACATTGACCACAGTTAACGCTTTTACATATGATAGTGTAGGTTTCCATGTTACTCTTTGCATGCCTCTCACCCACTGTTCACTCCCCACAATGTTCATAAGTGTTCTCTATGTCTGTTTTTCCAGCACTTCTTTGCATGTTATAAGGCTTTTGTGTTGATGGACTATTGCTTTCTTTCCATTTTTTTTTTAAGAATGAGGTTGAGTTTTTTTTTTTAATCGAAGTATAATTGACAGACAACATTTTATTAGTGTCAAGGGTACTACGTAATGACTCGGTATTTGCATATGATGGACAGTGGTTTCTGAGCTTGCTGAATTCCAGAGGGAGAGCACACAGAAGCATCTTGGGAATTTGCCCCAGGATCCTGCTTGTATTTAGATTTTGCACGGGACCTATTTGGCACACACTGATTGTAGAGGAAGCATTTCTTGAATTCAACAGACAGAACTGGCTGCCATGGTCCCCAGGAGGGCCCGCCCATCATGTGACCGATTACCAGAACAAGGATATAGAGTTGGACCTTTGTACGATGAGCTCAGAGTCTCTGTGAGACTTGATTCTTCCTCCTGCGTCTTTGTGAGGCATTGGATTCACTGCTGAAATACTGTAAGGTGAATTCCATTACATACCAGAATCGCTTAAGGAAAGGGGGAAAAAGAACAAGATTTTAAGCCTCGGGTGATGGGCTGTGTATTGAAACAAGCACCGCCATGAAACTGAAGCGCTGAGAGGCCCTCAGTCAAGGATGCAGCTGATTCCATATCTCTGGTGATTCCAAATAGGCCCATCTTCCCAGTGCTTTGTCTACTGTGATTTCTTCATTCCTTCCTTTAAATAATCTCCAGGGGCGTTTATCTCATGGCCAGCTAGAGTTCTGTGTCCTCTAGCCTCCCGTAAAGCTAGCTTTATAAGGCTTTTTTTTTTTTTTCTCTTTTTTAAATTTTACTTTTTTGCTTTTACAGATTTGTATAATCCCAGATGATCCTGTGTACATCCCTGACCCTTCCCTCCTCTGCCCCCCGCCCAGTCCCACTGATCGCACCCCTCCATGCCATCATATAGCCCCCATGTGGGATACCTTATTCCCACAGCACATTGACCACAGTTAACGCTTTTACATATGATAGTGTAGGTTTCCATGTTACTCTTTGCATGCCTCTCACCCACTGTTCACTCCCCACAATGTTCATAAGTGTTCTCTATGTCTGTTTTTCCAGCACTTCTTTGCATGTTATAAGGCTTTTGTGTTGATGGACTATTGCTTTCTTTCCATTTTTTTTTTAAGAATGAGGTTGAGTTTTTTTTTTTAATCGAAGTATAATTGACAGACAACATTTTATTAGTGTCAAGGGTACTACGTAATGACTCGGTATTTGCATATGATGGACAGTGGTTTCTGAGCTTGCTGAATTCCAGAGGGAGAGCACACAGAAGCATCTTGGGAATTTGCCCCAGGATCCTGCTTGTATTTAGATTTTGCACGGGACCTATTTGGCACACACTGATTGTAGAGGAAGCATTTCTTGAATTCAACAGACAGAACTGGCTGCCATGGTCCCCAGGGAGGGGCCCGCCCATCATGTGACCGATTACCAGAACAAGGATATAGAGTTGGACCTTTGTACGATGAGCTCAGAGTCTCTGTGAGACTTGATTCTTCCTCCTGCGTCTTTGTGAGGCATTGGATTCACTGCTGAAATACTGTAAGGTGAATTCCATTACATACCAGAATCGCTTAAGGAAAGGGGGAAAAAGAACAAGATTTTAAGCCTCGGGTGATGGGCTGTGTATTGAAACAAGCACCGCCAGATTCCAGATCAGCTGAAGCGCTGAGAGGCCCTCAGAGGAGATCAGGGAAGGATGGCAGGAACAGCTGTTACTTACACACTTCACGTAGCACTTGACATGCATTAGCCTGTTTCGTTCCCAGAATTTTCCTTCAGCATGAGGTCCTGTGAGTTTAGGACTTGAGGTAAATCATAAGTTATGTAAATTTAGAGATCCTGCAGATTGCTTATCAGTGGCAGAGCCCGGACTTGCAGCCAGCGGCTCTGCAGCTAAAGCCTTTCCTTTCGTCTCTGCTGTGTCATGGAACTTCATCACCCTCACGGGGCTTGTGGCTCGTCCAATCCCATAGTGAGTCCCCAGGCAGCTGGGTCCTCTGTCGAACACTCTGGAATTGGGACCTCCACCCTCTGGAGTAGGCCATTGTCTTTTCTACCACATAAACTCAGGCCCATTTGAAAACTCTTCTTTGAACTTGCTTCTTCACTGGCGCATGGAAAGACCACACTTCTTGACATGACCTTGTTAGGGAGCTTCATGGAAGCCGGGGCTTCTTATTTAGTCACTGAGTCGTGTCTGACTCTTTTGTGACCCCAAGGACTCCGGCCCACCAGGCTCCTCTGTCCATGGGATTTTCCAGGCAAGAATCCTGGAGTGGGTCGCCCTTTCCTCCTCCAGGGGATCTTCCCTATGCAGGGATGGAACCCGCGTCTCCTGCATTGCAGGTGGATTCTTCACCACTGAGCCGCCCCGGAACGTCAGTGCCCTGAGTTACAGGAGAGATCTGGCCCAGGACCTTTTGAGAGCTCCTGTTGTACTGAATGAACATAGGAGACATGAGCTGCGGTGACAGGACGCTGGGGAGTGTGGGTGCTCAACTGTAGATTGAAAAATGGTGGTGTGTCTGTTTAGTGGGATGTGATGTTCGTCTCCACACATACATGTATGTTGTATGTATTTGTCTCCCCTCCTTTCAAGTCACTTAAGGTGGCTCCTCAGGAGTGGGACTGTGGGCTAAAGAGGACATGTGGTTTTCTCTCCACCCCGTCTTCCCCACTCTTCACTCTCACAGGTGCTGTAGCCTGTGCCCTGCAGGCTGTCCCCCGGGCCCTCTGAGCCGACCTCAAGGCAACTTCCTCTCCTTCAGTCCGACTTCCGGTTCTGACAAGTGGAGCGCACTCCTTGCTTTCCTGCAAAATACCCCAATCTGGTGTGTGCCGCTTTGGTTTTGTCACATCTCTCTCCGTGTAGAACTGTTCATTTTTCTTTGAATTGCCTCATTTTTTAAACTTAAATTATTTAAGGGGAAACTGTCCTTACCACAAGTAGAAAACCAGTGTTAACTGCCCTGGGCAGAAAGTACACATTGACAACAAGCTTAAGTAACCGTTGATGAAAGAGATGCAGCATCTGTGGACCATCAGAGACCGCTGGTGTCCCCCAGTGTCAGGCTTGTGGCTTGTTCCCGTCTCCGCACCTCAGAAAAACGTGGGGAAGGGAAAGACATTGGCAAGAAGGGGTATGCAGGCGCCTTGAAGTGGTGTCTGACTGAGGGGAGCCAAGACTTGCCAGGAGGACAAGGGGTGGGTGGAGAGAACAGCACATGCGAAAGTGCAGAGGCCATGTTCAGGCGCCCTGACAGGAACTGGACGTCCTCAGAGCCAGAAAGCTGGGAGAGCTTGGTGCCACTGGGCAGGAGGCAGGGCCCCTTGTAAAGGAAGTCCCGTGCCATGAAGGAGGCTCCGGTTCTAGTGGCCCTTGTCCATTTCAATACCCGCTTCATAGCCTGTCTAGAGCAACAGCCCCGCCTTCACCCAGGCAGCCCAGCCATTGACTTTCTTCCCTTGGGTGTTTTTGCTGCTGGTCCAGTTCCCCTTTTCCTCCAGTTATTTGCTGAGTGCCTCCTGTGTGCCGTGCTCCATGCCAGGTCCTGGGACAGTGGGCTGAGAAAAAGGGAGGGCCCTGCCACCAGCTGTCCATAGCCTAGTGGAGGAGGTGCGTGGCCGTCTAGTTGGCCATGAACACCAATGGCTGGGCCCCGGGGAAGCTTTCTGACTCGTTCCCCTCCCTAAGGCATCCCTTTGGAGTCTGATGTTGTTATTAAAACAAAAGCTTGTAGTGTTTTCTCCTTAGTTATAAAAGTAATGTGTTGGGGCCCTCTTTGGGGTACTCTCCCCCAGGTGCTGTAGCCTGTGCCCTGCAGCTGTCCCGGCCCTCTGAGCCGACCTCAAGGCAACTTCCTCTCCTTCAGTCCGACTTCCGGTTCTGACAAGTGGAGCGCACTCCTTGCTTTCCTGCAAAATACCCCAATCTGGTGTGTGCCGCTTTGGTTTTGTCACATCTCTCTCCGTGTAGAACTGTTCATTTTTCTTTGAATTGCCTCATTTTTTAAACTTAAATTATTTAAGGGGAAACTGTCCTTACCACAAGTAGAAAACCAGTGTTAACTGCCCTGGGCAGAAAGTACACATTGACAACAAGCTTAAGTAACCGTTGATGAAAGAGATGCAGCATCTGTGGACCATCAGAGACCGCTGGTGTCCCCCAGTGTCAGGCTTGTGGCTTGTTCCCGTCTCCGCACCTCAGAAAAACGTGGGGAAGGGAAAGACATTGGCAAGAAGGGGTATGCAGGCGCCTTGAAGTGGTGTCTGACTGAGGGGAGCCAAGACTTGCCAGGAGGACAAGGGGTGGGTGGAGAGAACAGCACATGCGAAAGTGCAGAGGCCATGTTCAGGCGCCCTGACAGGAACTGGACGGCCTCAGAGCCAGAAAGCTGGGAGAGCTTGGTGCCACTGGGCAGGAGGCAGGGCCCCTTGTAAAGGAAGTCCCGTGCCATGAAGGAGGCTCCGGTTCTAGTGGCCCTTGTCCATTTCAATACCCGCTTCATAGCCTGTCTAGAGCAACAGCCCCGCCTTCACCCAGGCAGCCCAGCCATTGACTTTCTTCCCTTGGGTGTTTTTGCTGCTGGTCCAGTTCCCCTTTTCCTCCAGTTATTTGCTGAGTGCCTCCTGTGTGCCGTGCTCCATGCCAGGTCCTGGGACAGTGGGCTGAGAAAAAGGGAGGGCCCTGCCACCAGCTGTCCATAGCCTAGTGGAGGAGGTGCGTGGCCGTCTAGTTGGCCATGAACACCAATGGCTGGGCCCCGGGGAAGCTTTCTGACTCGTTCCCCTCCCTAAGGCATCCCTTTGGAGTCTGATGTTGTTATTAAAACAAAAGCTTGTAGTGTTTTCTCCTTAGTTATAAAAGTAATGTGTTCGGGGCCCTCTTTGGTGGTTCTGTGGGGAGGGCTTGGTGCTTCCATTGCTGTGGCGCTGGGTTTGATCCCTGGTCGGGGAACTAAGATCCCATGAGCTGGACGGCGCAGCCAAATAAATAATTGAAGTAATGTGCTCATTACCAAAAAGCTGGAAAATACAGAGAAGATGACGAAACATTGCTCATAATCTTACCCTGCCAACAGCTGCTGTTCACCTTTCGGTATATCACGTCAGCAGCATTGTCTCTATATAGTTTAAAGGTTTTTCCTGTGACAATTCATATTGTCTGTCTTATTTTTCTAAAATATTTCTTTATTTAATTTTTGACTGTGTCGGGTCTTAGCTGTGGCGCGTGGAATCTGTATTGTGACACAGAGGCTTTTCTCTAGTTGCAGCTCACGGATTCCAGGACACAAGGGTAATAGCTGTAACATGAGGTTAGTTGTCCCAGGGCATGTGGGATATTACTTCCCTGACCAGGGATTGAACCCATGTCCATGACATGCAGATTCTGAACTGCTGGACCACCAGGAAAGTCACCCTGTGCTATTTGTTTTTTTTTTAATTTTTTATTTTACTTTTTACTTTTACAGAGTTTTGTTGTTTACAGATATGTATGGGCCCAGATTAGTCATATGTATATTCCCGGCCATCCCACCCATCCCCTGTGCTATTTTTATATTCTTTTTTCCCCACAAGATTTTCTTATTATGGGAGTCTTCAAGAACATTTTAAATGACTACTAGTTCGACTGATTGATGCAGTCATTTGGTTGACCATTCCCCTGGAGTTGGACAAGTCAGAGGTTCCTCAGTTTTCTTTGTGTTGCTGTGCACTGAGGGTCTTTGTCCAGAGCTTTCTATTGTGTTTCCTTCTCTGTTGTGACTTTGCTCTGGTAGCTTTGTCTGGAGGTGTCAACCTGCTCTCCTTGCTGGAGTGTCTGCGTCGTTGTTGCTCTGGGTTGGCATTCTGTAAAGTCACCATGAACATGGAGTTAGCAAATCCTAAACCATTGCTCCGGTGACAACATTTCTGTGGTCTGATTATCATGTAACTGAGGAAGACAGTTACCGTGTAGTAGCAGTTATGTAGAATCAAAAAAAAAAAAAAATTCAGGCTCAAAAATTCAGGCTCATAGAAACAGTAGAAAGCTGGTTGACATGGGTCGGGGTTGTGGAAAATAGGGAGTGGTTGGTGAAAGGATTTGAGTTTTCAGCTCTAAGATGAATAAGGTCTGAGGAGGAGCTAATGTGAAACATTAAAAAAAAAAAAAGATACAAAATACCCTGTTTTCTGTGTGTTTATGCTTAAAGACACCTTACATCATGCATATTGTGGACTCGTCATTGTTGAAGCCAGGGCCGACAGCTTGTCCACCGTGGGTCTTCTCTGGCACATCACAGCTGGGACAGCGGGCAGCACTGTGCTGGGGGCCGTTGTTAACAACAGAGTCAACGACAAAGGGCAGTGGGGCGCTAGACGGACCGTGAAGAGGGCTGTGTTTACCGCACGAGAGCCGAAACAAGAGGGCAGAGGTTGCCTCGTTCACACTTTGCCGGGTCGGGTGCATCAGGTGACCCAGGTTGGGTTCTCCGCTCTGCATGTGGCTGGATGACCGTGCAAGGATTGCTTTGAGAGTTACACATACGTCTTAGTGAGCGGGCAAGTCTGCAGAATGAAATCTGCAAATAAAGAGAACTGACAGCTCCTGCTAGGTACCCAGCAAGCCTGGTTTGTGGCCCATGTTGTACCTGCCTTGTGAGGGAGAGGTAGTTACAACAAGGATGCTTTAAAAATGCGACTTCAGTGGAGATCTTCCACATGTTTTAATTCTTTTTTATAGGGGGGCAGTGTGGAGGGAAGAATAATTCCTATGAATATTTGATACCTGTTTTTCTAGTAAATCAGTGAATCTTTCTCAGAGGCTGATAAGACTTTGGAAGTCACTTTTTTCCTGTCTTAAGACAGGTGTGTGCTCTTGTCTCTTGGAGCAGGCCCAACTACAGCATGCCCTTTGTGTCCCTGGAGATTGTATTTTATTTTATTGGTTGATTTGCCTGTGTTGGATCTTAGTTGCCCTGTGGCATGTGGGATCCTAGTTCCTGGACCAGGGATTGAACTCACATCCCCTGCATTGGTAGGTGGATTGTTAACCACTGGACCACCAGGGAATTTCCTCCCTGGCAATTTTAGATGAGAGTCACATTCATAGGGGTGGGACGGATGCAGCTCTGGGGAGCCCTGCTACCCTGTATTATTTTCCAGCTGCTTTTCTGAGCATCTGGTGCTGATGTGGAAACACACGTGAACCTGAATTGTCCTTTAAACCAAAGCAGTCTTGGTAATCTTTCTCGTTTGCTTGACTCACCCAGCAAAAGAGAAAGGAGAGTCATTGAGGTAAGGAAGTGGCTTAAACACTGACACCTGGCTCTGGTGTGGGGAGCAGAGCAAGGTCCCCTTGACAGTCATCTTGGAGTCAGGGGTCCATAGGACCCAGGACACTGACTCCCTCTGACTGGGCTGACACCTGATGTTCGGACCTTACTGGCAGGCATTAGGGACAGCGGGCAGCACTGTGCTGGGGGCCGTTGTTAACAACAGAGTCAACGACAAAGGGCAGTGGGGCGCTAGACGGACCGTGAAGAGGGCTGTGTTTACCGCACGAGAGCCGAAACAAGAGGGCAGAGGTTGCCTCGTTCACACTTTGCCGGGTCGGGTGCATCAGGTGACCCAGGTTGGGTTCTCCGCTCTGCATGTGGCTGGATGACCGTGCAAGGATTGCTTTGAGAGTTACACATACGTCTTAGTGAGCGGGCAAGTCTGCAGAATGAAATCTGCAAATAAAGAGAACTGACAGCTCCTGCTAGGTACCCAGCAAGCCTGGTTTGTGGCCCATGTTGTACCTGCCTTGTGAGGGAGAGGTAGTTACAACAAGGATGCTTTAAAAATGCGACTTCAGTTGAGATCTTCCACATGTTTTAATTCTTTTTTATATGGGGGCAGTGTGGAGGGAAGAATAATTCCTATGAATATTTGATACCTGTTTTTCTAGTAAATCAGTGAATCTTTCTCAGAGGCTGATAAGACTTTGGAAGTCACTTTTTTCCTGTCTTAAGACAGGTGTGTGCTCTTGTCTCTTGGAGCAGGCCCAACTACAGCATGCCCTTTGTGTCCCTGGAGATTGTATTTTATTTTATTGGTTGATTTGCCTGTGTTGGATCTTAGTTGCCCTGTGGCATGTGGGATCCTAGTTCCTGGACCAGGGATTGAACTCACATCCCCTGCATTGGTAGGTGGATTGTTAACCACTGGACCACCAGGGAATTTCCTCCCTGGCAATTTTAGATGAGAGTCACATTCATAGGGGTGGGACGGATGCAGCTCTGGGGAGCCCTGCTACCCTGTATTATTTTCCAGCTGCTTTTCTGAGCATCTGGTGCTGATGTGGAAACACACGTGAACCTGAATTGTCCTTTAAACCAAAGCAGTCTTGGTAATCTTTCTCGTTTGCTTGACTCACCCAGCAAAAGAGAAAGGAGAGTCATTGAGGTAAGGAAGTGGCTTAAACACTGACACCTGGCTCTGGTGTGGGGAGCAGAGCAAGGTCCCCTTGACAGTCATCTTGGAGTCAGGGGTCCATAGGACCCAGGACACTGACTCCCTCTGACTGGGCTGACACCTGATGTTCGGACCTTAGCATGTTAGGGGTGTGGTGTAGGCTGGGTCAACGTGGCAGGATTGGGGTGTTGGGTGGGAGGAGTGAGGCACTTCAGGTCCTTGCAGCTCAGGACACTTGGGTCCCTGTGCAAGAGACAAGTCACCTGTGGGGACCAAGGCAGGACCCTGCACCTCTGCTGTTGGCTTCCTCCATTCACCCTTCTGCTTCGTCCTTTCCTTTTATTCCTCGTTGCTTTAACCTGCCCCTGGAGTGAGCCCAGGATCCTGGAGGATGTGTTCCCTTACTGGATTGTCAGCCAGCACAGTTTATTATCATCTCTAATGACTGTCCTTAAATACAGTCTTGAGCCTGACACCTCAGTCTACTCAAAGCAGAGACATCTATAAAATCACACATGTGATGTGCTCATTCTGTTTTTCTCTATGCATAGTAAAAACAGGTAACCACTAAATTGCATTGGTCTGTATCGCCTCTAACACACTCTCCCAAACCGTGGTGACCTGCATACCACATTCTGAGAAATGCCAGAGAGGCAGAAAGACAGCTTGCTCCAGAAGTCTGGAACCTGACTGCAGGCCACGTCCTGCCCCTTGACCTGCTGTGTGATGACCTGTCCCCCTCCTGCCTCCTGGCCTGTATTTTCTTCACACTGGGCTGAAGAGCTCCGGATCCCTCAGGGCTTGAAAGTTGAAAGGGTGCGGTTCGCTGGTACCTCCATGGTTTCCTGGCCCTTCTGACAGGAGCTCAGAACTCTGACCTGGAATGCAATTTATTTGTTCAAAGAAATAGAGCCTTTTAAAATACTGGAGCTCAGGGACGTTTTGTCTTCAAATGTGCTGCTTATTTTTATTTGGGTTTCTGCACTCATTGCTCGTTAGCCAGGGAAGCAGCTTGATCGAGGGCACTGAGTGAGGACTTTGGAGTCTGGCAGCATCGTGGCTCTTTCCATCCTTCTGGCTTCTCCTCTCTGATGTGGGAATGTAAGACCCTCCTGGCAGGGCGCTCATGCTGCGGAGGAGGCCAGGCGCACAGATCCATGCGGTGTCTGATGTGGGTTCCTTCCCCACCCTCAGCCTGCATGGGGTAGAAGTTGGTGTTGCCTCCGTCGCAGGAACAGAGTTGTTCTTGGAGAGAGATGTGAAGCGTGGCTTCTGGAGCCAGACTGCCGGGCTTCAGTTCCCGCTCCTCCACTTGCAGCTGCACAGCTCTGGGCTTCGTGTAGCTCTCTGGGCCTGGTTCATCATCACAGGGTCTATTTGAGACAGTTAAATAAAGCAGGTAAAATGCCCGCATTACTGCCTAGCAGGCAGTGAGGGCTATAATCATGTTGTTGACTTACCATAATTAATGAGATGATTCTATCCAAATGAGTAGTTCTTGTTCAGTTGCTAAGTCATGTATGACTCTTTGCCACCCCATGAACTATAACATGCCAGGCTTCCCTGTCCTTCGCTTCTCCTGGAGTGTGTTCAAACTCATGTCCACTGAATCAGTGATGCCATTCAACCATCTCATCCTCTGTTACCCCCTTCTCCTCTTGCCCTCAGTCTTTCCCAGCATCAGGGTCTTTTCCGGTGAGTCTGCTCTTTGCATCAGGTAGCCAAAGAATTGGAGCTTCAGTTTCAGCATCAGTCCTTCCAATGCATATTCAGGGTTGATTTCCTTTAGGATAGACAGGTTTGATCTCCTTGCAGTCCAGGGAACTTTTGAGAGTGGAATATAGTAAGTGCTGAGTAAATGTTTTTCTAGCATGGCAGGAGGCCTGGTTCCCCGTGTGAGCTGAGAGGGCTGGTTTTCTTTTTTTTTTTTTTTAAACATTTAGGGGAGGCTCAGAACTCTGACCTGGAATGCAATTTATTTGTTCAAAGAAATAGAGCCTTTTAAAATACTGGAGCTCAGGGACGTTTTGTCTTCAAATGTGCTGCTTATTTTTATTTGGGTTTCTGCACTCATTGCTCGTTAGCCAGGGAAGCAGCTTGATCGAGGGCACTGAGTGAGGACTTTGGAGTCTGGCAGCATCGTGGCTCTTTCCATCCTTCTGGCTTCTCCTCTCTGATGTGGGAATGTAAGACCCTCCTGGCAGGGCGCTCATGCTGCGGAGGAGGCCAGGCGCACAGATCCATGCGGTGTCTGATGTGGGTTCCTTCCCCACCCTCAGCCTGCATGGGGTAGAAGTTGGTGTTGCCTCCGTCGCAGGAACAGAGTTGTTCTTGGAGAGAGATGTGAAGCGTGGCTTCTGGAGCCAGACTGCCGGGCTTCAGTTCCCGCTCCTCCACTTGCAGCTGCACAGCTCTGGGCTTCGTGTAGCTCTCTGGGCCTGGTTCATCATCACAGGGTCTATTTGAGACAGTTAAATAAAGCAGGTAAAATGCCCGCATTACTGCCTAGCAGGCAGTGAGGGCTATAATCATGTTGTTGACTTACCATAATTAATGAGATGATTCTATCCAAATGAGTAGTTCTTGTTCAGTTGCTAAGTCATGTATGACTCTTTGCCACCCCATGAACTATAACATGCCAGGCTTCCCTGTCCTTCGCTTCTCCTGGAGTGTGTTCAAACTCATGTCCACTGAATCAGTGATGCCATTCAACCATCTCATCCTCTGTTACCCCCTTCTCCTCTTGCCCTCAGTCTTTCCCAGCATCAGGGTCTTTTCCGGTGAGTCTGCTCTTTGCATCAGGTAGCCAAAGAATTGGAGCTTCAGTTTCAGCATCAGTCCTTCCAATGCATATTCAGGGTTGATTTCCTTTAGGATAGACAGGTTTGATCTCCTTGCAGTCCAGGGAACTTTTGAGAGTGGAATATAGTAAGTGCTGAGTAAATGTTTTTCTAGCATGGCAGGAGGCCTGGTTCCCCGTGTGAGCTGAGAGGGCTGGTTTTCTTTTTTTTTTTTTTTAAACATTTATTTTATTTATCTTTTGGAGGGTGGGGAGGGGAAGGAGGGGGACGGGCGGGCCACTTCTATTGGTCTTTCATTTCTCTATTTTCATCCATCTTTGTTCTTTGGCTCCTGTGGGCCTCCCATCGCAGTGGCCTCTGTCGTGGCCTCTGTCGTCGCAGAGCACCAGCTCTGGGCGCATGCACCCCAGAGCTCCGGCTCGGTAATTGGACACATCAGTCCAGCCACTCCGTGGCACATGGGATCTTCCCAGGCCAGGGATCGAACTGGCACCCCTTGCACTGCAAGGCAGTGTCCTTACCCACTGGACCACCAGGGAAGCCCGAGGGCTGGTTTTCTATGTGCCACTCGCCTTGGATCAGACTTTCCTTCCTCCCCACCCTCACCCCTCTTACGCCTTTCGTGCCTGTAACCCACCAAACAGGAACCCAATATAGGACCACCCTGGCCGAGCGGAGCCCGTGCACAAAGCCCTCCTCTGCGTTTGGCTTTGAAAGAATTGTAACTTTGAAAAAGGCCATAGAAATATAACTTTCAGAAATAAAACTATGTGGATAAAGCATCGTGTACTGAAACATCTCCCTTCTGTTCTTGTCCTCATCTGCCCAGTCTCCTCCAGCTTCCCCTCCCTTCCTTAGTCCTTGAGCCCTGGGTGACCAGTGGTAATATTTCTAGGGTCTCTCTTTAAGCCATTATTTACGTATAATAGAACTCACCTGTTTTAAGTGTACAGTTTAATGAGTTTTGGTAATAATCCCATAACTACTACCATAGTCAAGTTATAGAAGGGTTCTCTCACCCCAAAACATTTTTTAATTTTACTTTTTTGATTGAGGATAATAGCTTTACAGAGTTGTGTTGTTTACTGCTCCCAGAAGTTTTCTTATGCCCCTCTGCATGCCCTCCCCCCCTGCCCTTGGCAGCCGCTGATCTGCTCTGTCACTGTGATTCTGCCTTTTCTGTAATTTCATAGAGATGGAATCATAGTACATAGATTGTGCCTGACTGATTTCACGTAGCATGATTTTTCTTTTTGAGATTCATGCATGTCGTTGCATATATTACTGTTTTGTTCCTTT
The DNA here is from genome assembly GCA_022376925.1 of Tragulus kanchil. Taxonomy (NCBI): domain Eukaryota; kingdom Metazoa; phylum Chordata; class Mammalia; order Artiodactyla; family Tragulidae; genus Tragulus; species Tragulus kanchil. Next base: position 147,423,835 of record JAIOJX010000032.1, read on the forward strand.
TTAGAGCTGTATGGGACTCTAGTATTCCGTGGCTTGGGTATCAGGTTTGCCCATTCACCAGTTGGTAGGCATTTGGGGTTGTTTACAGGTTTGGGATGTTATGAATAGTTCTGTTTTAAATCTTCAGTGGTGAGTTTTTGTGTAGACATGTGTTTTTTTCCTGTCCTCGTGTCTTTATTCATATCTGTGAAACAGATATGAATAAATTCTGTTCCTTGCCCGCTTTTTCCATAAAGGGTGAAATACTATAAAGATGTTTCTGGCTCCCGGTGTTTTTTGAAAGGGCCTCACATTGTATGAGAAGATTCCTGTCCAGTCTCTAATTCGGTCATGTGTCCTAGGGTCCTAGGAACTAAGGGTGCCAAGAGGTCTTGCTGGCTCCTGGGTGGAGTGCCGGCCTGTCCTGCTGGGAACTTGGAGAAGGCGGGGCAGGTGGGCGTGGCTGCAGAGAGGCCTTGTTCCATCTCAGGGGGAGGGTCACCGAGGAGGGTGACTGAGGCTCTGCTAGGCTTGGATGGAGTCGTCGCAGGAGTGTTTGGCATCAGAATCATAAAGGAAATCGGCTTGTGCACCGATCACATCCTGTTGCAAAACCACAGATGCTTAGCAGAGGTAACACCCGCCCTTCTGTGTAAGTGAGGCTGGATGAGTGGGTCGCTGACCTGTTCTGAAGAAAGTTCAGATTATGGATGTGGAGAACAGTGGCGCGGATGATTTGTTTGCTCAGGACACATTTTATTAAAGTCATACCTCTACGTGTCTCTGGGCCCTGTTGCCTGCTGGACCCCAGTATCCGTCCTCCTCCCAAGGACGTACTGTTTTGAAACTTGAGAGGGAGATCGGGCTTGATGGAATGTGCAGATTTGTATAAAAAATGGATGTTGAGGTCTTGACCTTCTTCTGGTAGTACTGTTAGGAGACAGTAGTACTAAGGAAACCAATCCACTGTTCATATAAAGTCTGCACCTAGGAATGCCTCCTGCAGCTGTATTATTCACAGAAATTCTCCACGATGCTGAAAGGGTCCTCTCAGTGGTGTTGAACTCTGCGACCCCCTGGACTGCAGCATGCCAGGCTTCCCTGTCTTCCGTCTCTCCTGGAGTTTGCTCAGACTGTCTGGGTGCTATCCTCTAATTAGCGGCCATATGTGGCTCTTGAGCCCTTGATATGTTTCTAGTGTGATTGAGGACTGAAAAGTTTCTACTTGGCTCCTCTACTGGTCTATGTGGGTCCAGTGTGTTTTTTTAACATGTGTTTTCCTGTCCTCGTGTCTTTATTCATATCTGTGAAACAGATATGAATAAATTCTGTTCCTTGCCCGCTTTTTCCATAAAGGGTGAAATACTATAAAGATGTTTCTGGCTCCCGGTGTTTTTTGAAAGGGCCTCACATTGTATGAGAAGATTCCTGTCCAGTCTCTAATTCGGTCATGTGTCCTAGGGTCCTAGGAACTAAGGGTGCCAAGAGGTCTTGCTGGCTCCTGGGTGGAGTGCCGGCCTGTCCTGCTGGGAACTTGGAGAAGGCGGGGCAGGTGGGCGTGGCTGCAGAGAGGCCTTGTTCCATCTCAGGGGGAGGGTCACCGAGGAGGGTGACTGAGGCTCTGCTAGGCTTGGATGGAGTCGTCGCAGGAGTGTTTGGCATCAGAATCATAAAGGAAATCGGCTTGTGCACCGATCACATCCTGTTGCAAAACCACAGATGCTTAGCAGAGGTAACACCCGCCCTTCTGTGTAAGTGAGGCTGGATGAGTGGGTCGCTGACCTGTTCTGAAGAAAGTTCAGATTATGGATGTGGAGAACAGTGGCGCGGATGATTTGTTTGCTCAGGACACATTTTATTAAAGTCATACCTCTACGTGTCTCTGGGCCCTGTTGCCTGCTGGACCCCAGTATCCGTCCTCCTCCCAAGGACGTACTGTTTTGAAACTTGAGAGGGAGATCGGGCTTGATGGAATGTGCAGATTTGTATAAAAAATGGATGTTGAGGTCTTGACCTTCTTCTGGTAGTACTGTTAGGAGACAGTAGTACTAAGGAAACCAATCCACTGTTCATATAAAGTCTGCACCTAGGAATGCCTCCTGCAGCTGTATTATTCACAGAAATTCTCCACGATGCTGAAAGGGTCCTCTCAGTGGTGTTGAACTCTGCGACCCCCTGGACTGCAGCATGCCAGGCTTCCCTGTCTTCCGTCTCTCCTGGAGTTTGCTCAGACTGTCTGGGTGCTATCCTCTAATTAGCGGCCATATGTGGCTCTTGAGCCCTTGATATGTTTCTAGTGTGATTGAGGACTGAAAAGTTTCATTTTAATTAAAACTTAAACTTGGCTCCTCTACTGGTCTATGTGGGTCCAGATGAATGTTGACCCCCCTTGGTTAAATTTTCTTTAATTAAATTATTCTTGATAGAAACCATAGGAATACTATTACACTGGGCCTGTTTTAAGTGATTTTTAATCTGATTAGGTGGCTATGTTGTTTCATATGGGGTGTTATTTATACAGTACATTTACTGGGTGCCTGTTTTATAAGACCCATGGTAAGTGCTGCATTGGGTGATCAGAAGTTATCTAAGTTACTTAACCTCCTTAGACCTCAGACTCCCCATCTGTAATGAGAATATTGGGCCAGATGGGCTTTTTAAAGCCCTTTCGTGTGCAGTCATGTTTGTGAGTTTGTCTTTAATAGCAATAGCACTTATTTTTTGAATGCCCCTGTGTGCCAGGAATTGTATCCAGGACGGTAACTAAATGTGTTCTCTCATTTAAATGTAATGGTTTAATCTTCACTTGGTCCCTGGGGAATAGATATTCTAGGTTCACAGATGAGGGCCCTGAGGCTCCGTCAGGTTCAGCAGTTTACCTGCCGTTATGTGGACAATAAGCTTTGGAGTTCAGAATTCCCACGTGGGTCTGCTTCATTCTCAGCTCATTTTCAGTGAAATCTTTATGTATGCACTGGCGGTTTTAAAAATAGATCTGCTTCTTTAAACATTTACAATTCTTGTTTTAAGTAAAAATTCAATCAGTGTGTTTTTAAATAGACTTTTCGATTGTGCTCAGGTTGGGGGTTTAGGAGCGAGGTGAGCAGGTGGTGTGGGCAGAGGCTAGCTCATGGGGCACGCTCACATCCTCCTCCACCCATCTCCATGAAAGGCCTGCCATGAACACACTCCTTTTGGAATGGGCCAATCCACTGTTCATATAAAGTCTGCACCTAGGAATGCCTCCTGCAGCTGTATTATTCACAGAAATTCTCCACGATGCTGAAAGGGTCCTCTCAGTGGTGTTGAACTCTCGACCCCTGGACTGCAGCATGCCAGGCTTCCCTGTCTTCCGTCTCTCCTGGAGTTTGCTCAGACTGTCTGGGTGCTATCCTCTAATTAGCGGCCATATGTGGCTCTTGAGCCCTTGATATGTTTCTAGTGTGATTGAGGACTGAAAAGTTTCATTTTAATTAAAACTTAAACTTGGCTCCTCTACTGGTCTATGTGGGTCCAGATGAATGTTGACCCCCCTTGGTTAAATTTTCTTTAATTAAATTATTCTTGATAGAAACCATAGGAATACTATTACACTGGGCCTGTTTTAAGTGATTTTTAATCTGATTAGGTGGCTATGTTGTTTCATATGGGGTGTTATTTATACAGTACATTTACTGGGTGCCTGTTTTATAAGACCCATGGTAAGTGCTGCATTGGGTGATCAGAAGTTATCTAAGTTACTTAACCTCCTTAGACCTCAGACTCCCCATCTGTAATGAGAATATTGGGCCAGATGGGCTTTTTAAAGCCCTTTCGTGTGCAGTCATGTTTGTGAGTTTGTCTTTAATAGCAATAGCACTTATTTTTTGAATGCCCCTGTGTGCCAGGAATTGTATCCAGGACGGTAACTAAATGTGTTCTCTCATTTAAATGTAATGGTTTAATCTTCACTTGGTCCCTGGGGAATAGATATTCTAGGTTCACAGATGAGGGCCCTGAGGCTCCGTCAGGTTCAGCAGTTTACCTGCCGTTATGTGGACAATAAGCTTTGGAGTTCAGAATTCCCACGTGGGTCTGCTTCATTCTCAGCTCATTTTCAGTGAAATCTTTATGTATGCACTGGCGGTTTTAAAAATAGATCTGCTTCTTTAAACATTTACAATTCTTGTTTTAAGTAAAAATTCAATCAGTGTGTTTTTAAATAGACTTTTCGATTGTGCTCAGGTTGGGGGTTTAGGAGCGAGGTGAGCAGGTGGTGTGGGCAGAGGCTAGCTCATGGGGCACGCTCACATCCTCCTCCACCCATCTCCATGAAAGGCCTGCCATGAACACACTCCTGTGGAATGCCCTCTGGACGCCCAGGCTGGGAAAGCTCGGCTCCTGCCAGGAGCACCAGGGAATAATAGTGGCCTGGGGGAGAGAGGAAGAGGCAGAGTTTGGTCCTGAAACATTCTCTTGCCCCTCCCTGTGCCTCCAGGCAAGAGATGCCCGAGGAAAGGCTCACAGATGTGGAGCCTGAAGCTGACTCTGTCCACCACCTGCTTACTGGCTGGATGACCTCATGCAAATCACGCCATGTGTCTGAGCCTGGGGGGCTTCACTCCCTCATCCACCAGCAATATTACTTGAGATTTTCCCGTGAACCGTACGCTGTATGGGTGCTGAGGACCCAGAAGTGAGAGAATCTGTACCTTTGTGAAGCTTCATATTTTTTTTTTCAAGTATTTAATTTTTAAATTTAATTTTGGTTGCACTGGGTCTCCATTGCTGCGTGCAGGCTTTCTCTAGTTGTGGAGCACAGGCTCTAGGCACGTAGGCTTCAGCAGTTGTGGCTGGTGGGCTCAGTAGTTGCAGCACTTGGATTTAGTTCCCTGCAGTATGTGGAATCTGCCCAGACCAGGGATTAAACCTGTGTTGCCTGCATTGGCGGGTGGATTCCTATATACTGTGCCACCAGGGAAGTCTCGTGAAGCGTGATTCTGATTGCTCCTTTTTCCCATCTTCGATACCGGGAGACAGGTCTTGGGAACCTGCCTCCTGGGGTTGTTTTGCCCTGGGAATAGATATTCTAGGTTCACAGATGAGGGCCCTGAGGCTCCGTCAGGTTCAGCAGTTTACCTGCCGTTATGTGGACAATAAGCTTTGGAGTTCAGAATTCCCACGTGGGTCTGCTTCATTCTCAGCTCATTTTCAGTGAAATCTTTATGTATGCACTGGCGGTTTTAAAAATAGATCTGCTTCTTTAAACATTTACAATTCTTGTTTTAAGTAAAAATTCAATCAGTGTGTTTTTAAATAGACTTTTCGATTGTGCTCAGGTTGGGGGTTTAGGAGCGAGGTGAGCAGGTGGTGTGGGCAGAGGCTAGCTCATGGGGCACGCTCACATCCTCCTCCACCCATCTCCATGAAAGGCCTGCCATGAACACACTCCTGTGGAATGCCCTCTGGACGCCCAGGCTGGGAAAGCTCGGCTCCTGCCAGGAGCACCAGGGAATAATAGTGGCCTGGGGGAGAGAGGAAGAGGCAGAGTTTGGTCCTGAAACATTCTCTTGCCCCTCCCTGTGCCTCCAGGCAAGAGATGCCCGAGGAAAGGCTCACAGATGTGGAGCCTGAAGCTGACTCTGTCCACCACCTGCTTACTGGCTGGATGACCTCATGCAAATCACGCCATGTGTCTGAGCCTGGGGGGCTTCACTCCCTCATCCACCAGCAATATTACTTGAGATTTTCCCGTGAACCGTACGCTGTATGGGTGCTGAGGACCCAGAAGTGAGAGAATCTGTACCTTTGTGAAGCTTCATATTTTTTTCAAGTATTTAATTTTTAAATTTAATTTTGGTTGCACTGGGTCTCCATTGCTGCGTGCAGGCTTTCTCTAGTTGTGGAGCACAGGCTCTAGGCACGTAGGCTTCAGCAGTTGTGGCTGGTGGGCTCAGTAGTTGCAGCACTTGGATTTAGTTCCCTGCAGTATGTGGAATCTGCCCAGACCAGGGATTAAACCTGTGTTGCCTGCATTGGCGGGTGGATTCCTATATACTGTGCCACCAGGGAAGTCTCGTGAAGCGTGATTCTGATTGCTCCTTTTTCCCATCTTCGATACCGGGAGACAGGTCTTGGGAACCTGCCTCCTGGGGTTGTTTTGAAGAGAAGGAGATCCCTGGTTAACCCAGCTCCTGATCCCCTCCCCAGAGCTGGCTGGGTTAGTTCCTCAAGGCTGGTGCTCTATGTCAGTTACTGCATCTTTGGTCAAAGTCCTTGGGTGCTGTAGATTACCCTGCCCTCATTGCTGTTCCGAAGAGGCTGGACACTCTAGCTCAGCAGAAGGGCAGATGCTGTGGAGGAAGCCCCTAGCGCAGCGCCCAGTCCTGGCGGTCCTCAGTACAAGACGTTTCTTCTTCCAGACTCCGTTTTCTCCCTTTTTTTAGATGAGGAAATTCTGCCACATGGGATCTGTGGAGTGTATGGGGCTGGAGGGCCGAGTGAGGAATAGTAAGAAATGGACCTCCCATTCGCCCTTATTTCCTTTGTGTTTTTCTGACTATAAAAGTAATTCTTTTTCTATTTGAACAATGTAGGAATGTGTAACTTAGAAAGTGAGAGCACCCCTATTCCCCTCACCCCAGAGATTACTTCTTAAGAGGCTTCCTCCACTTCTGCTTATGCTTAAAAAAAACAGCTGCACCTCTGTGGATGGGTATTCAGTCGGCCTCCTTCATGGTGAGCCACTGTGCCCTTCAGATCCCGTCTTCTGGGCTCAAGGAATCAGGGTGCTTTTCTGAATAAAATCAGCCTTGTCCTGAGGCCAGAAAAGGGAAGCAAACATCCTCCCAGCAGCTGGCCTGGAGAAGCAGGTCTGGGGAAGATGAAGGAGGCCTTTGGAAGGCCAGGCAGAAGTGAGAGGGGAAGTCCAGTAGGGGTGAGACTTGCCCCCATCACACCCTACTGCAAAGAATTGCTCCAATGTTTGACTTCACGTTCTGGCTTTCCTGACCTGGTGAAGGCTTTCTGCAAGCTGTTTGAATTTATAGCACAGAAGTACCATCATGGTAGTGGGTGGAAAACCTGGCTGCACGGTTCAGAATTGAATCATGCTTAAATATGGTGAAGCTTGCATTAGCTGTTTTTTTCTATTAGCTGTTTCACATGCTTCAAGAAGGGTTTCTTTACTCTTTTTGGATTGTAAAATTCTAAAGATTGGATTTTAGAACAATCAGCCCATTTGCCTACATGTTTGGAAATGTTACTCTTTTTTTTTAGTTTTTTCCTTTTTCCCCATCATGCCTCTTTTATTTATATTTATTTTCATCCATCTTTTTATTCTTTGGCTTGTGTGGGCATCTCATCGCAGTGGCCTCTCTCACTGCAGAGCACCAGCCCTGTGCACATGCATTGCAGAGCGCTGGCTTGTAATTGGACACACTGGTCCAGCCGCTCCATGGCACGTAGGCTCTTCCCGTGCCAGAGATCTAACCGGTGCCCCTTGCATTGCAAGGCAGACTCTACTCAGTGGACCACCAGGGAAGCCCTGGAAATGTTTCTTTGTATTAATATTAAAGAGTGGTTTGTTGCTGTGTTAGTCACTAAGTCATGTCCAACTCTTTGTAACCACATGGACTGTAGCCCACCAGGCTCTTCTGTCCATGGGATTTCCTGGGCAAGAATACTGAAGTGGGTGGCCATTTCATTCTCCAGGCGGTCATCCTGACCCACGCGTTGAACCTGGGTCTCCCACATTGCAGCAGACTCGTTGCCATTCTGAGCCACCAGGGAAGCCCCCAAATAGTGGGCAGTGATATATAATAAAGATAAGTGCTGTGAATGTCTGAAGTTATTAAAACTTATTTTAAGTGTAAAACTGTTAGGTTGGGCTTCCCTGGTGGTCCAGTGGGTAAAGAGTCCACCTTGCAGTGCAGGGGGCACCAGTTCGATCCCTGGCCTGGGAAGAGCCCATGTGCCGCGGAGCGACTGGACTGGTGTGTCCAATTACAGGCCAGCGCTCTGGAGCGCATGTGCACAGTGCCGGTGCTCGGCAACATGAGAGGCCACTGCAGTGAGAGGCCCACACAGGCCAAGGAATAAAGATGGGTGGAAATAAATAAAAAACAAAAAACTGTTAGGTTGAACTATATGAAATTGCCATTTTTGTAAGCCAGAAATGAGTGACCATTGGCGGTTTCATATAGTTCAACATAAGCTTCATTGTGAGAAGTTTAGATCATAGAAGAAAGATTGCTTGTAACAGGTTTATTTTTTAATTTTGTATAAATTCTTTCTTTTTGCATATGATTAATTATAGGATCCATGTAAATTTTTTATCTTCCTTTTTAAGAATTAGTATGACCAAACAATGAGATACTGCTGTTAGAGTGACCAAAATCCAGAACATGGACACCACCAAATGCTGGTGGGGGGCTGTGGAGGGCCAGAAGCTCGCATTCACTGCTGCTGGGAATGCACACAGTACAGCTGTTGAGAGGACAGATGGATGGTTTCTTGGTTTCTTACAAAACAAAATATTGTTAACCAAACCTGTCCTCCAGCAGTTGTGCTCCTTGATACTTACCCAAAGGAGTCAAAAACTTCTGTCCACCACACTAGCCTTGCACACGTAGGTTTAGAAAGCAACTGTAAACGTCTGAACACTCCACCTGCCAAAACTTGGAAGCACCCAAGATGTCCTTCACCAGGTAGAATGGATAAACTAACTGTGGTACTTCTAGACAATGGGACATTATTCAGCACTACAAAGAAGTAAGCTGCCAACCCATGAGAAGTCATTGCGGGACCTGCAGTGTGTGTTAGTCGGTGAAAGAAGGCAGTCTGAGAAGGCTGTACACTGTGTGATTCCAAGTATATGACATTCTGGAAGGAGAAAACTATGGAGCAAATAAAAAGATCAGTGGTTGCCAAAGGCTAGGGAAGAAAGAGAGAATAGGAGAGCCCAGAGGGTTTGTAGGGTGGTGGAACTCATCTGACACTGTATACGGTAGACACATGTCACTCTACGTGTGTCCAAACCCAGAGACGATAACCGAAAATGGACTTGGAACCAGGTGATGTAAGCTTTTGGGTTTGTGGGTTAACGTGTTGTCCGTGTAGGTTCATGAGTTTTAACCAAGGTAGCACTCAGTGGTGGGGGAGGTTATGCGTGAGTCAGGGAGGAACTCTGCTTTTGCTTAGATTTTGTTGTTGTTTCGGCAAAGTGTTGTCTCTGTTTACCTTTGGTTAGATTTTGCTGTGAATCTAAAATGCCTCTAAACATGTATTAAAAATGAAAATCATTGAAGACTTTTTCCATATTACTGGGAAGTCCTTATAGCCATGATTCTTTAGAGCAAACTCAGGGAGATGGTGGTGGACTGAGGAGCCGGGCGTGCTGCATTTCCTGCAGAGAGCGGGTTACGATTCGGCTACTGAACAACAGCCTTAGTGGCTGCTCAGACCCCTCAGAGAAGAGAGACACAGCAGTAATGTCCTGAATACAGCACCTTTTAGGTCCCTTCCAGGTTTTGTGTTGTAAACAGTGTCCCGGTGTCTGTGGTCCTATATTGCAGTTTGCTTTGTATTTGGATTCTTTTGTAGGATGAGCTCCCAGGGGTAACATTGTCATGTCAGAGTATGAACACATTCACAACTCCTGACAATTACTGCCAAGTTGTTTTCCCAAAAGTGTCATGCCACGTCAGAAGGCCATCAGTGCTGTGACTGTCAGTTTATTGCTTGTCAACCTAGGGTGTTTGTCGTCATTGGTTTTTCGGGTTATTTCACAATGTCCAGAAACTTGGAAGCACCCAAGATGTCCTTCACCAGGTAGAATGGATAAACTAACTGTGGTACTTCTAGACAATGGGACATTATTCAGCACTACAAAGAAGTAAGCTGCCAACCCATGAGAAGTCATTGCGGACCTGCAGTGTGTGTTAGTCGGTGAAAGAAGGCAGTCTGAGAAGGCTGTACACTGTGTGATTCCAAGTATATGACATTCTGGAAGGAGAAAACTATGGAGCAAATAAAAAGATCAGTGGTTGCCAAAGGCTAGGGAAGAAAGAGAGAATAGGAGAGCCCAGAGGGTTTGTAGGGTGGTGGAACTCATCTGACACTGTATACGGTAGACACATGTCACTCTACGTGTGTCCAAACCCAGAGACGATAACCGAAAATGGACTTGGAACCAGGTGATGTAAGCTTTTGGGTTTGTGGGTTAACGTGTTGTCCGTGTAGGTTCATGAGTTTTAACCAAGGTAGCACTCAGTGGTGGGGGAGGTTATGCGTGAGTCAGGGAGGAACTCTGCTTTTGCTTAGATTTTGTTGTTGTTTCGGCAAAGTGTTGTCTCTGTTTACCTTTGGTTAGATTTTGCTGTGAATCTAAAATGCCTCTAAACATGTATTAAAAATGAAAATCATTGAAGACTTTTTCCATATTACTGGGAAGTCCTTATAGCCATGATTCTTTAGAGCAAACTCAGGGAGATGGTGGTGGACTGAGGAGCCGGGCGTGCTGCATTTCCTGCAGAGAGCGGGTTACGATTCGGCTACTGAACAACAGCCTTAGTGGCTGCTCAGACCCCTCAGAGAAGAGAGACACAGCAGTAATGTCCTGAATACAGCACCTTTTAGGTCCCTTCCAGGTTTTGTGTTGTAAACAGTGTCCCGGTGTCTGTGGTCCTATATTGCAGTTTGCTTTGTATTTGGATTCTTTTGTAGGATGAGCTCCCAGGGGTAACATTGTCATGTCAGAGTATGAACACATTCACAACTCCTGACAATTACTGCCAAGTTGTTTTCCCAAAAGTGTCATGCCACGTCAGAAGGCCATCAGTGCTGTGACTGTCAGTTTATTGCTTCGTTGTCAACCTAGGGTGTTTGTCGTCATTGGTTTTTGGGTTTTTTTCCATTGGGTTTTAATTTAATAAGCAACACACAGTACCTTATTATTCATCAGTAGGTTAACAGGTGTGTATTTTTGTTCACCAGTGTGCTTGCTAGGTGCATTCATTGTCTCCCCCACTTTGAGTGTGTGTTCATGCTCGTCCCAAATTAGGGAATTACCAGTAAGTAGTAGTGGAAGGACAGCGCTCCCCAGATATACATGGTGGATTACACAGCACCTTCTGAGCCAGTGTTTGGGGAGTTCGAGGTGCCTAATTAGTGCGGATCAGGGCTGGAAGCAAGCGCCTTGGGTCTTGTCTGCCGTCCCTGGGGCCTGCGGTGACTCCTGTGCCATCTTCCGCCCTGTACCCAGCTGAGATTTGATCACATTACAGTATGGCTGAAGGGCCTAATTAGCTGGAAACCTCAGGAAATTCTAAAATTAAAGAGTCCATTAATCCCGCAGCACCTCCCTTGGTGAATGGCTCTAATTCTCTTTTGGTTGCTGGATTTTCCTGCTGTGCTTTAGTTCCAAAAAGACTTGGATAGAATGACAGCCTTTCTGCTGAAGCTTCCTGCCTCTCTGGGGTTAAACGTACCCCTTTAAGCCTCCCCTCAGGCCTCCCCCCACCATTGAGCTAATCTCTCAGTAATAGTCTGGAATGCCCGTCATTATTTCCTTTCCTGGATGAAAATCCTCGGGTGACTTAAGGTGTCTATAATAACCCTTAATCGTGCCCCTTACCATTTGGTGACCTAGAGGGACAGAGGTGACCTTTGAGGTGGCACCTCTTACAGAAGTCACAGTTGAGACTAAGCATCCCATTTCTTCTCCCTCTCAAATGTTGGCGGGCTTGTGCTGCGCTTTGGCTTCCTGAGCAGGAATCATAGAGCAGTGAGACGGCTGCGTCCCCCTTCCCGTCTTCCCGGGTGGACAGCAGGGGCAGCTCAGGGCAGCTCGTGAAGTTCAGGTGTTAGGGGCTGTCATAGGGTCGGACGGGCTGAGGCTGAGAGGCGGGGCCTGCGGGTTGGAGTGGGTGCCTTTCAGTGCAGTGCAGTCCTGCCTGGGCAGGGCGACTCTACATCCCTTCTGAGGCTGTGTGTTTGTGCACTGGGGTCTTGAGGCTAGTGGCGTTGGAAGGATGTTCATGCTTGCCAGGCTCTGTGGAGTCTGAGGGGTGTATGTGTGTACTGTACCAGTGTCCTTCAGAATACCTGATCCTGCCTTGGATTTGCAGTGGACCCTCTTCTGAGAGGTTTTATTAGCATTCAGAAATTATCTTTGAATTTCTTTCATCTATTTCTTGAAGCTTTCACTTTTCTTTGTAGACTCGTTCCGTTCACTATATTTGTGTTCTTTTTAAAATTATGAATATTGTGTCTAAGAACGCTGTAAAATGCAGAAAAGTTGGTTTTTTTCTTGCATCAGTGACTGGCTCTGCATCTGTGACCTCTTCGTAGCTTTGTAGAGTGTCTGGAAGTCTGTGGGGGTGCTGCACGTGGCCGTGGCTGTGGGCCCCTGTGCGGCTGGCCCTTTGGGAGGAGTTTAAGATGACCAGCACATCTGGACCTTGGTGCTGTTCTCTCTCTGTAGGGCCTCGGCAACTTTTCTAGGACAGGATTGCACAGCCACAGGGCCACCTTGGCAGATAGATGACATCAGTGAACTGGCCTGGCTGGAGAGACCCCAGAGTGGCAAGACCACGAGAGACAGAGGGGCACATGGCACGGATGTCCTGCTTGTCCTAAACTGCCAGTGCGATTCGGGATAGATTAACTCATAGGAAAGGCTAGTGATCCCAGGCCAGAGTGTGAGGATCAGGGAGGGATTCCTGCTTGTCTGCCTGTTGCTGGACAGGCCCATCAGGTGGGCTTGCAGAGGTCCTCTTGAATTTTTAAATTTTTTTTCCCCCGATTTTACATTTATCTTAAGTATGTACCTTTTGGCTGTCCTTGTCTGATTCTGCCTTCCCTCGCCCCCACCTGTGGTAGCCACAAATTTGATCTCTTTTTCCAAAAGTGAGCGTGTTTTTGAGGTACAGTTGATCTGCAGCACTGTGTTGGTTCCTGGTGCACAGCCTGCTGAATTGATATTTCTGTGAATTTCAGAAGGATCACCTTGATGGTGCTATGTCTTGTTGTCATCTGTCACCATACATACATACTACAGTTATTGACTATCTTGTCCACACTGCTACATTTCCCGTCTGACTCTTTTTTTGTTTTTGTTACTACAGGATTTTTAAAAGTCAAAGTAGAGTTCATTTACAGTGTTGCATTAATTTCAGTGACCCATTTATTTAGTAACTGAAAGTCTGTGTCTCTTAATCTTCCTCCCCTTTCTTTCCCCTTTCCCCACCCCCATATGGCCTCTTTTAGAGGACAGAGTTTATTTGTTGAGTTAAAAAGTACAAATGAGGAGGGCCTGTCACCAGTCTTGGTTGTACTTGGTGGCGGAACTTGCGTTCCGTGCTCTCCTGACATGCTGCACTCCCACTAGCGCGTGTTCAGCCCACCTTTGACCTTTCACGCATCTTAGATGGCCACATTTGTCTCTTCTTGGCCCAGACACCCTTGCCTGCCCCTCGGTGGCTGCTCCTTCCTCAGTCAGGCTGCCTGTGATAGGCCTGGGCAGTGGGGGTGTGGGACTCTGCTTCTCAGCCATTTTGTCTACAGTTTGGCAGACTGTGGTCTTTGCAGGTCACTTGGTCTTTTCTGGACCGTTCGTTGAATCGAGTCCACCGTTTGAACTGCTCCGCTCAGTCCCTCCTCCTTCCCTTCCCCAGGAGCTTCTCTCTTCTCAGGGGTTCCTGCTGATGCCTGCTCATGTCCACAGTTTCTGGTCCAGGGAGCCCTAAGCTGCGGTGGGGTGCCTGCAGGCATGGCTTAGAAGAGCCGGGCTTCCCTCAAAAGTGCTTCTTGCTTCTGCCTTGACCTCCCAGCCTCGGAGCTCTGCTGCTTCAGTGAGAACGTTCAGGTCGCTTGGAGGAAATCGTGACAGGTTTCTGAAACACGTCCTCAAAAGCTTTTGGTGTTGACGGTGAAGAATGCAGGGTTATAGTCTGACAACCAGTATTTCCTCCCTGCTTGCTGTGTGGCTTGGACCGGGTCCCTCCATCACGGAGTCTCCTGGTCAGTTGGGCTGATCCTGTGAGCCTCGCAGGCTTCTGAGGAAGTGAGGACTGTGTGCACATGTGTAACGTGTAGAGAGTGAGTTGCAGTAGCTGTTAGTAACTGTGTGTCACTTCCCAAGATACAGGCAGTAGGAAACCCCTTCCAGATGTCAGTTGCTTGGACAAGCAAGTGTCACTGGTTTGTGCAAAAAGGCGGCTTGTTCGTGTCACCCATTTCGTCTGACTACAGGATTTTTAAAAGTCAAAGTAGAGTTCATTTACAGTGTTGCATTAATTTCAGTGACCCATTTATTTAGTAACTGAAAGTCTGTGTCTCTTAATCTTCCTCCCCTTTCTTTCCCCTTTCCCCACCCCCATATGGCCTCTTTTAGAGGACAGAGTTTATTTGTTGAGTTAAAAAGTACAAATGAGGAGGGCCTGTCACCAGTCTTGGTTGTACTTGGTGGCGGAACTTGCGTTCCGTGCTCTCCTGACATGCTGCACTCCCACTAGCGCGTGTTCAGCCCACCTTTGACCTTTCACGCATCTTAGATGGCCACATTTGTCTCTTCTTGGCCCAGACACCCTTGCCTGCCCCTCGGTGGCTGCTCCTTCCTCAGTCAGGCTGCCTGTGATAGGCCTGGGCAGTGGGGGTGTGGGACTCTGCTTCTCAGCCATTTTGTCTACAGTTTGGCAGACTGTGGTCTTTGCAGGTCACTTGGTCTTTTCTGGACCGTTCGTTGAATCGAGTCCACCGTTTGAACTGCTCCGCTCAGTCCCTCCTCCTTCCCTTCCCCAGGAGCTTCTCTCTTCTCAGGGGTTCCTGCTGATGCCTGCTCATGTCCACAGTTTCTGGTCCAGGGAGCCCTAAGCTGCGGTGGGGTGCCTGCAGGCATGGCTTAGAAGAGCCGGGCTTCCCTCAAAAGTGCTTCTTGCTTCTGCCTTGACCTCCCAGCCTCGGAGCTCTGCTGCTTCAGTGAGAACGTTCAGGTCGCTTGGAGGAAATCGTGACAGGTTTCTGAAACACGTCCTCAAAAGCTTTTGGTGTTGACGGTGAAGAATGCAGGGTTATAGTCTGACAACCAGTATTTCCTCCCTGCTTGCTGTGTGGCTTGGACCGGGTCCCTCCATCACGGAGTCTCCTGGTCAGTTGGGCTGATCCTGTGAGCCTCGCAGGCTTCTGAGGAAGTGAGGACTGTGTGCACATGTGTAACGTGTAGAGAGTGAGTTGCAGTAGCTGTTAGTAACTGTGTGTCACTTCCCAAGATACAGGCAGTAGGAAACCCCTTCCAGATGTCAGTTGCTTGGACAAGCAAGTGTCCATTTTCTGTGGAAAAGCTTTTAGAAACCAGAGTGTACCTGTTTTAGGGTAAAACAGGCGGCCTTGTTCTTCAGAGGGTCTCCTGTAGCGGCTGGCTCGTCATTGCTCACGGCCTCACAGTGGCTGCCTCCTCCTGGGGGTGTGGGTGGGAGGGTGCTGGGCTGCCAGCCTGGTCGGTCCTTGGTGTGGCTTCCTCAGCCCCTCCGTTACTTCTAAGTGTTGTTTCGTTTCTTTTTAAAATACCAAAACCATGTTGTATTGGGGTCTAGCTGATTAACAATGTTGTGATAGTAGCAGGTGAGCAGCAAAGCAACTCAGCCCTACGTGCGCTCTCCCCGAACCCGTCTCCCATTCTTCGCTTTTATCCAGGACCCCTGTGAGAGGCCGGGCCCTGGGGTGCAGATGCCACCGAATCGCAGTGCCCACCCTCCAGGCGTCCCGGTCTCTGCCGGAGACAGAGCTGTGGTCTGGGAGCGCGGGAGAGGCCACACCCAGCCTGGCTTCCAGCCCCGTGTCTCTCGTTCTTCGCCCTCCTCATCCGTGCCAAGGGAGTCGGGTTGGTGTCTGGGGAGAGCCGATGGTCTCTTGGGCTTGTTCTGCTGCCTGGTCCTCAGGAGGGCCTCGGGCACTGTGTGCTGCCAGTGCTGTGCGAGGGGCGTCAGGTTTTACTCTGAGGGTGGCGGTGAGCCGCGGGCTCTTAAGCAGGAGAATACCGTGGCCCTGTTTATGTTGATAGGTCCTTTTGGCTGCCCTGAGAGGCCAGGGAGGACGCAGGCGGAGAGCAGTGAGGGAGAGGGTGGCGGCGGACAGAATGGGGTTTGCTCAGAATCCTGGCGCCTGGAGGTGGACATTGATTCTGGTTCGGAGGCCCCTGGGGTTTGTGACAACCAGTATTTCCTCCCTGCTTGCTGTGTGGCTTGGACCGGGTCCCTCCATCACGGAGTCTCCTGGTCAGTTGGGCTGATCCTGTGAGCCTCGCAGGCTTCTGAGGAAGTGAGGACTGTGTGCACATGTGTAACGTGTAGAGAGTGAGTTGCAGTAGCTGTTAGTAACTGTGTGTCACTTCCCAAGATACAGGCAGTAGGAAACCCCTTCCAGATGTCAGTTGCTTGGACAAGCAAGTGTCCATTTTCTGTGGAAAAGCTTTTAGAAACCAGAGTGTACCTGTTTTAGGGTAAAACAGGCGGCCTTGTTCTTCAGAGGGTCTCCTGTAGCGGCTGGCTCGTCATTGCTCACGGCCTCACAGTGGCTGCCTCCTCCTGGGGGTGTGGGTGGGAGGGTGCTGGGCTGCCAGCCTGGTCGGTCCTTGGTGTGGCTTCCTCAGCCCCTCCGTTACTTCTAAGTGTTGTTTCGTTTCTTTTTAAAATACCAAAACCATGTTGTATTGGGGTCTAGCTGATTAACAATGTTGTGATAGTAGCAGGTGAGCAGCAAAGCAACTCAGCCCTACGTGCGCTCTCCCCGAACCCGTCTCCCATTCTTCGCTTTTATCCAGGACCCCTGTGAGAGGCCGGGCCCTGGGGTGCAGATGCCACCGAATCGCAGTGCCCACCCTCCAGGCGTCCCGGTCTCTGCCGGAGACAGAGCTGTGGTCTGGGAGCGCGGGAGAGGCCACACCCAGCCTGGCTTCCAGCCCCGTGTCTCTCGTTCTTCGCCCTCCTCATCCGTGCCAAGGGAGTCGGGTTGGTGTCTGGGGAGAGCCGATGGTCTCTTGGGCTTGTTCTGCTGCCTGGTCCTCAGGAGGGCCTCGGGCACTGTGTGCTGCCAGTGCTGTGCGAGGGGCGTCAGGTTTTACTCTGAGGGTGGCGGTGAGCCGCGGGCTCTTAAGCAGGAGAATACCGTGGCCCTGTTTATGTTGATAGGTCCTTTTGGCTGCCCTGAGAGGCCAGGGAGGACGCAGGCGGAGAGCAGTGAGGGAGAGGGTGGCGGCGGACAGAATGGGGTTTGCTCAGAATCCTGGCGCCTGGAGGTGGACATTGATTCTGGTTCGGAGGCCCCTGGGGTTTGTCCGGGCTGAGTGGCGGACACCTGCAGGTCCAGGCACCCCAGGCCTCTCGATGCGGACATGCAGACTTTGCAGGCAGCGTTCTCCTCACGCCTCCCTGCTGCGTCCACGCAGAGGTGGACCCCCTTCGGGACAGGGACCCGCTTGCAGCCCCTGCTCTTGGTGCTTGGCCAGATCGCAGAGCCACCGGTTTGTCCCCTCAGTGTTTATTCACCACATGTGTCGCCTCCGTCACTCAGTCACGCTCGGCTCTTTTTGTGACCCCGTGTATTGTAGCCCGACAGGCTCCTCTGCCCATGGAATTTTCCAGGCAAGAATGCTGGGATGGGTTGCTGCTTCCTACTCCAGGGGATCTTCTCCACCTAGGAATCCAACCCGAGTCTCCTGTGTCTCTGGCGTTGGCAGGCAGATTCTTTACCACTGAGCCACCTGGGAAGCCGTTTATTCACTGACCATGAGTTCAACTTTGTGTCAGGCTTGCTGATACAGAGGTCACCAAGAAGGGTCCTACTCACTCTCCTGCACCTGCAGCCTGTGGGGGAGACGGACACCACCAGAGAGGCGTTGTGCCCAGGGAGAGGCTTGCTGCCCGGGGACAGGGATAGTCAGGGGAGGCGGGGCTTGAGTCGAGGTGCCAGCAGCCCAGGCAGAAGGGGAAGGAACAGCCATGGCAGGAAGAAGCAGGGCAGGAAGCAGCTCAGGAGTATGAGGCCCCAAGGACACCAGGGTGGGGAGGGGCAGGGTGGGGAGCAGGTGGGTGGGTCTTTGTCCTGGGGGTCTTTGATGGGTGTAATCAGTGAGCGTTGATAAAGGTTGATAAAGCCCGAGATTGGAAAAGTGTGGGGAAGGGAGGGGCTGGTCCAGGTGTGGGTCCAGCAGGAGATGGCAGAGTAGGCGAAACCTGGTGGCAGCTTGTGTGTTTGGGGTAGGGGATTGGTATTGGGGATGGAGAGAAAGAATAGTAAAATAATAATTACACTAAATAATAAGTTTAACTGCTTCATAGCGTTATTACTGACACGTAATAAAATTAAAATGCTCAGTAAATGTTAGCTGTTATTTCCACGATAATTACAGGTTTGGTAGGGGAGAACCCTGAGGTTCGCTTTGCAGAAATTGAGGCACTTTTGAGTCATACAGAGAAGTGAGGCAAGGCCATTAGATGGCAGCGTTCTCCTCACGCCTCTGCTGCGTCCACGCAGAGGTGGACCCCTTCGGGACAGGGACCGCTTGCAGCCCCTGCTCTTGGTGCTTGGCCAGATCGCAGAGCCACCGGTTTGTCCCCTCAGTGTTTATTCACCACATGTGTCGCCTCCGCACTCAGTCACGCTCGGCTCTTTTTGTGACCCCGTGTATTGTAGCCCGACAGGCTCCTCTGCCCATGGAATTTTCCAGGCAAGAATGCTGGGATGGGTTGCTGCTTCCTACTCCAGGGGATCTTCTCCACCTAGGAATCCAACCCGAGTCTCCTGTGTCTCTGGCGTTGGCAGGCAGATTCTTTACCACTGAGCCACCTGGGAAGCCGTTTATTCACTGACCATGAGTTCAACTTTGTGTCAGGCTTGCTGATACAGAGGTCACCAAGAAGGGTCCTACTCACTCTCCTGCACCTGCAGCCTGTGGGGGAGACGGACACCACCAGAGAGGCGTTGTGCCCAGGGAGAGGCTTGCTGCCCGGGGACAGGGATAGTCAGGGGAGGCGGGGCTTGAGTCGAGGTGCCAGCAGCCCAGGCAGAAGGGGAAGGAACAGCCATGGCAGGAAGAAGCAGGGCAGGAAGCAGCTCAGGGAGTATGAGGCCCCAAGGACACCAGGGTGGGGAGGGGCAGGGTGGGGAGCAGGTGGGTGGGTCTTTGTCCTGGGGGTCTTTGATGGGTGTAATCAGTGAGCGTTGATAAAGGTTGATAAAGCCCGAGATTGGAAAAGTGTGGGGAAGGGAGGGGCTGGTCCAGGTGTGGGTCCAGCAGGAGATGGCAGAGTAGGCGAAACCTGGTGGCAGCTTGTGTGTTTGGGGTAGGGGATTGGTATTGGGGATGGAGAGAAAGAATAGTAAAATAATAATTACACTAAATAATAAGTTTAACTGCTTCATAGCGTTATTACTGACACGTAATAAAATTAAAATGCTCAGTAAATGTTAGCTGTTATTTCCACGATAATTACAGGTTTGGTAGGGGAGAACCCTGAGGTTCGCTTTGCAGAAATTGAGGCACTTTTGAGTCATACAGAGAAGTGGAGGCAAGGCCATTAGATGGCTGTACGAGCATTGCTCGCTGTTACTGCCAGACTGTCCTGTGCAGGGGGGTGCTTGCTTCCAGCCCCAGGCTGGTCATGGGGTAGCTGTGCAGCCCTGGGGCGCTGGCCTTCCAGACCCCTGCCCCATCTTCTGTGGAGCAAGGCTGCAGTTGCCTGCCTTACAGCTTTGTTTGAGGGTCCAGGAACTTAGCTGGGAGCGCACCTTGCAGACTCTTGGGGGCTACACGCACGCGGGCTGGGGTGTTACTTTGTCTGCTATGCTATGGTCCTCTCTGCCCTTCCACCACGTAGTAATTGGATTTGGATAGATACCGTTTGGAGGACTGTTGCCTTCAGCTCTTCAAGGCTGCTTGTATGCCTGCTGGCTAGCTTGGGAAGTTCTTTCTTGCACCTGTAGTCTTCCTTTACCTGTGTCCCCCCGTTTCTGCCTCTGCCCCCAGCATTCCTCTTGTGGTGCCATGAGCCATTGCCCAGACCCCCGTGGTGGATTCTCCTTGGGAACGCGTGCTGACTCTGAGCATTTCTGAGCAGTTCAACTGCTGAGGTTGATGAGCTCTTGGACAAAAATGTCGTTAAGGCCTTCAAGCAAAATAGGAACAGCTGGTAATAATGAGAGGCACAGTAACGGTTCCTCCACATGGTTGATTTGCTGTGTATCAGTTTGCCCTGTGGTGTGACACATACCAAGCAATGATCATTTTACAAACTGTATAATTCAGCCGTCTTTCCCTGGCAACAGACGAGAGCATTCCTTGCATGCAGGAATGAGTCATACAATAGCAAAGATAATTCTTACAAACAATAAACATCCCTTT
The DNA here is from genome assembly GCA_022376925.1 of Tragulus kanchil. Lineage (NCBI taxonomy): Eukaryota > Metazoa > Chordata > Mammalia > Artiodactyla > Tragulidae > Tragulus > Tragulus kanchil. The sequence continues at coordinate 147,444,191 of JAIOJX010000032.1, forward strand.
CTATTATTCCATAGACAGGCATTTGGTTGTGACATTAATGAGGTTTTCACAACCTCTTGTGGACTCCCGACTGGTCTTTTCCAAGTCAAAACAGGGGATTTATGGGGATGGAGAAGAATAGTAAAATAATAATTACACTAAATAATAAGTTTAACTGCTTCATAGCGTTATTACTGACACGTAATAAAATTAAAATGCTCAGTAAATGTTAGCTGTTATTTCCACGATAATTACAGGTTTGGTAGGGGAGAACCCTGAGGTTCGCTTTGCAGAAATTGAGGCACTTTTGAGTCATACAGAGAAGTGGAGGCAAGGCCATTAGATGGCTGTACGAGCATTGCTCGCTGTTACTGCCAGACTGTCCTGTGCAGGGGGGTGCTTGCTTCCAGCCCCAGGCTGGTCATGGGGTAGCTGTGCAGCCCTGGGGCGCTGGCCTTCCAGACCCCTGCCCCATCTTCTGTGGAGCAAGGCTGCAGTTGCCTGCCTTACAGCTTTGTTTGAGGGTCCAGGAACTTAGCTGGGAGCGCACCTTGCAGACTCTTGGGGGCTACACGCACGCGGGCTGGGGTGTTACTTTGTCTGCTATGCTATGGTCCTCTCTGCCCTTCCACCACGTAGTAATTGGATTTGGATAGATACCGTTTGGAGGACTGTTGCCTTCAGCTCTTCAAGGCTGCTTGTATGCCTGCTGGCTAGCTTGGGAAGTTCTTTCTTGCACCTGTAGTCTTCCTTTACCTGTGTCCCCCCGTTTCTGCCTCTGCCCCCAGCATTCCTCTTGTGGTGCCATGAGCCATTGCCCAGACCCCCGTGGTGGATTCTCCTTGGGAACGCGTGCTGACTCTGAGCATTTCTGAGCAGTTCAACTGCTGAGGTTGATGAGCTCTTGGACAAAAATGTCGTTAAGGCCTTCAAGCAAAATAGGAACAGCTGGTAATAATGAGAGGCACAGTAACGGTTCCTCCACATGGTTGATTTGCTGTGTATCAGTTTGCCCTGTGGTGTGACACATACCAAGCAATGATCATTTTTACAAACTGTATAATTCAGCCGTCTTTCCCTGGCACCAGACGAGAGCATTCCTTGCATGCAGGAATGAGTCATACAATAGCAAAGATAATTCTTACAAACAATAAACATCCCTTTCTATTATTCCATAGACAGGCATTTGGTTGTGACATTAATGAGGTTTTTCACAACCTCTTGTGGACTCCCGACTGGTCTTTTCCAAGTCAAACGTGGCAAGTGTCTGCATCTAAGGTGCTTTCCCTCCCTGGCCCATTGTCCTTCAGACATATGAGATTTCCCAACACAAGCCTAAATATCAGCTGACACCAGTTTTTAAGTTTTTTTGCTTCCACAGGGTCTTGGGCCAACTTCCTTTTTTTGGATTCGGGGTTCTATGTGTGAGATGATGGGGTGTGCTCATCTCTACATGCTCCCCCTCTCGCTTCAGACTGGGTGATCCCACAGGCAGCCTTTGCTCTTAGAGTGTAGAAGCACTCTGGAAGTGTACAGTCAGTAACATGGATGTTTTGCTTATCAGACACACCTTTAGGATCCATATAGTGAACTTTCCCCTGGAAAGGATGTAATGATTTTATGCCAGGTTCTGTGCCAGGAGCTCTCTCTGCCTATGCCCCGATTTCATCCCAGCAAGTCTCTGATGTTGGGTAGTTGGTCCTTCCACTTCATAGGTTAAGAAACTTGTGTACTGGGACTCCCTGGTGGTCCAGTGGTTAAGACTCCTCTTTGCTCCCAATGCTAGGAGTCCAGGTTTGATCCATGGTCAGTGAACTAGATCCCGTATACCTCAGCTAAGAGTTTACATCCACATCTAAAATATTCTGCATGCCACCATGAAGACAAAATCCCACGTGCCATAGCTAAAACCTAGTGCAGCCAGTTAAATAAATACACACACACACACACACACACACACACACACACACACACACACACACACACACACACACACACACACACACACACATTTTTAAAGAAACTTGTGTGCTATTCAGGTAGTAACCGAGTGAGAGTTTCATATAGACTTGCTGGAACTGATGACTGTTAGTCCTTAGTGCCGGCAAATTGAATATCTTTTTTTTTTTTAAAAAGAATATATAAATGGGGGCTTCCCTGGTGGTCCAGTGGGTAAGGACACCACCTTGCAGTGCAAGGGGCGCCGGTTCTATCCCTGGCCTGGGAAGATCCCACGTGCCACAGAGCGGCTGGACCAATGTGTCCAATTACCGAGCCAGAGCTCTGGAGCGCATGCGCCCAGAGCCGGTGCTCTGTGACAACAGAGGCCACCGCGATCGGAGGCCCACAGGGGCCAAAGAACAAAGATGGATGAAAAAGAGACAAATGAAAGACCAATAGAAGTGGCCAAAAATAAATAAATGAATGTTAAAGAATATATAAATGATGATGGTCACAGTCTCCTGGTTTTGTAAATTGTAGAAAATTAGAAAAATAGCACAGTATAAAATAAAATTACTTTATTCCCACTACTTAGACAAAATAATTGTTACTTTGGAGTATTTCTCTGGTCTTCTCATTTAATTGTTTGGAGGATATCCACAGGGTCTTGGGCCAACTTCCTTTTTGGATTCGGGGTTCTATGTGTGAGATGATGGGGTGTGCACCGCCCCCTCGCTTCAGACTGGGTGATCCCACAGGCAGCCTTTGCTCTTAGAGTGTAGAAGCACTCTGGAAGTGTACAGTCAGTAACATGGATGTTTTGCTTATCAGACACACCTTTAGGATCCATATAGTGAACTTTCCCCTGGAAAGGATGTAATGATTTTATGCCAGGTTCTGTGCCAGGAGCTCTCTCTGCCTATGCCCCGATTTCATCCCAGCAAGTCTCTGATGTTGGGTAGTTGGTCCTTCCACTTCATAGGTTAAGAAACTTGTGTACTGGGACTCCCTGGTGGTCCAGTGGTTAAGACTCCTCTTTGCTCCCAATGCTAGGAGTCCAGGTTTGATCCATGGTCAGTGAACTAGATCCCGTATACCTCAGCTAAGAGTTTACATCCACATCTAAAATATTCTGCATGCCACCATGAAGACAAAATCCCACGTGCCATAGCTAAAACCTAGTGCAGCCAGTTAAATAAATACACACACACACACACACACACACACACACACACACACACACACACACACACACACACACACACACACACACACACATTTTTAAAGAAACTTGTGTGCTATTCAGGTAGTAACCGAGTGAGAGTTTCATATAGACTTGCTGGAACTGATGACTGTTAGTCCTTAGTGCCGGCAAATTGAATATCTTTTTTTTTTTTAAAAAGAATATATAAATGGGGGCTTCCCTGGTGGTCCAGTGGGTAAGGATACCACCTTGCAGTGCAAGGGGTGCCGGTTCGATCCCTGGCCTGGGAAGATCCCACGTGCTGCAGAGTGGCTGGACCAATGTGTCCAATTACCGAGCCGGAGGTCTGGAGCGTATGCGCCCAGAGCCGGTGCTCTGTGACAACAGAGGCCACCGCGATCGGAGGCCCACACGGGCCAAAGAACAAAGATGGATGAAAATGGACAAATGAAAGACCAATAGAAGTGGCCCGCCCCCACCCCCAAAATAAAAATAAATAAATGAATGTTAAAGAATATATAAATGATGATGGTCACAGTCTCCTGGTTTTGTAAATTGTAGAAAATTAGAAAAATAGCACAGTATAAAATAAAATTACTTTATTCCCACTACTTAGACAAAATAATTGTTACTTTGGAGTATTTCTCTCTGGTCTTCTCATTTAATTGTTTGGAGGATATATACACAGACACTAGGATGTCTGTATGACATTGTAGCTGGCAATATTGCAGTCAGGAGCGTGGCTTCTGGAGCCCGGTGGCGTAGGTTCACATTTCAGCCTTGTCACTAGTTTTGTGATCTTTAGCAAGTGATTCTCTCTTCCTCAGTCCTCTTGTCTATAACATGGGATTCATAACAGGAGCTGCCTTAGGTATGTTGTGAGTCCGGAATGAGTTCACACCAGGGTTAACAGAGCAGGATCTGGCCCACGGAAAACCCTTGGGTCAGTGTAGCTTATAATCACCATTTCTGTAGATCATCACTTTTTCTTTTTAAGGCACATTTTAACTGTTTTGTAATAGTCACCTTACGTAGACATGTTGTACTTCAGGTTGAAGACTTGCTTGCTTACTCCTTTCTGTCGGGAGTGTTGGAAAAACGACTTGGCCCAGCTTCCTGGCATGGGTGGGACGCAGTGCGGCCGTTTTGGAGCCCTCTCTCTGTGTCCTCTGTCCAGGGGCCGGGCTTGAGTCACCCTTGTTCACACCATTGTGTCTCTTTTTCTTGGCTGTTGTCAGAATTTTCAAGCATCTAGACCCCACTTTGTTCTTTTACCCCTGGCTCTGGCCTTGGGCGGTGTGGCCTTCCTGTCCCGCTTGGTGATACACAGGTGTACCGTGTGCCTGTCAGCTTTACGGCAACGTCAGGGTCGGGGCTTGTGGCCGTGGGGCTGCCAGGGCCCAAGTGAAAACCACCTGGGGCCGATGGAACCAATGTGTCCAATTACGAGCCGGAGCTCTGGAGCACATGCGCCCAGAGCCAGTGCTCTGTGACAACAGAGGCCACTGCGATGGGAGGCCCACATGGGCCAAAGAACAAAGATGGATGAAAATAGACAAATGAAAGACCAATAGAAGTGGCCCGCCCCACCCCCAAAATAAATAAATAAATAAATAAATGTTAAAGAATATATAAATGATGATGGTCACAGTCTCCTGGTTTTGTAAATTGTAGAAAATTAGAAAAATAGCACAGTATAAAATAAAATTACTTTATTCCCACTACTTAGACAAAATAATTGTTACTTTGGAGTATTTCTCTCTGGTCTTCTCATTTAATTGTTTGGAGGATATATACACAGACACTAGGATGTCTGTATGACATTGTAGCTGGCAATATTGCAGTCAGGAGCGTGGCTTCTGGAGCCCGGTGGCGTAGGTTCACATTTCAGCCTTGTCACTAGTTTTGTGATCTTTAGCAAGTGATTCTCTCTTCCTCAGTCCTCTTGTCTATAACATGGGATTCATAACAGGAGCTGCCTTAGGTATGTTGTGAGTCCGGAATGAGTTCACACCAGGGTTAACAGAGCAGGATCTGGCCCACGGAAAACCCTTGGGTCAGTGTAGCTTATAATCACCATTTCTGTAGATCATCACTTTTTCTTTTTAAGGCACATTTTAACTGTTTTGTAATAGTCACCTTACGTAGACATGTTGTACTTCAGGTTGAAGACTTGCTTGCTTACTCCTTTCTGTCGGGAGTGTTGGAAAAACGACTTGGCCCAGCTTCCTGGCATGGGTGGGACGCAGTGCGGCCGTTTTGGAGCCCTCTCTCTGTGTCCTCTGTCCAGGGGCCGGGCTTGAGTCACCCTTGTTCACACCATTGTGTCTCTTTTTCTTGGCTGTTGTCAGAATTTTCAAGCATCTAGACCCCACTTTGTTCTTTTACCCCTGGCTCTGGCCTTGGGCGGTGTGGCCTTCCTGTCCCGCTTGGTGATACACAGGTGTACCGTGTGCCTGTCAGCTTTACGGCAACGTCAGGGTCGGGGCTTGTGGCCGTGGGGCTGCCAGGGCTTCATCTGCAAGTGAAAACCACCTGGCCAGCGCTCGGGCCAGATGGAAGCCAGATGAAGTCAGAAGGGGCACCGGGTTGGGGCCTGGAGCCGCATCCGGTGTGCTGGCATCCTTCCACTGCCCTGGCCTCTCCAGCTGCAGAGGGAGGCTGGTGGCCGTCATCTCCTCCAGCGCCAGATGGTGCCAGGCCACAGCACCTACCCACTGCCAGGCCCTTGCAGCCCAGAGGGTGTGATCCAGACCTGGAGAAGTGACGCGAGTGTCAGATCTGATGGAAGAGAGGAGCAGGTCGCCTCGTGGCCATGAGGATGGAAGCCCTTCTTGTGGTGAAGAGAGCCGGCAGGAGTAAACAGAGTGACTGGAATCCACACAGCAGGAGAGGTGTTTGGGTGTGAGCAGATGTACTCCCTCCTCCCTCCTGCCCCCTGTAATGTGTTGGCAGACTAGGGAGTAAAGTTGGTCAGGTGACCAGACAACTTCTGATGTGGATCATCTGCAGTTGAATGAAGAATAAAAAGCACTTGTCACGAGGAAGAGATGGTGACACACTCTGCATCTTTCGTTGGTCCAGATTGTCACAGCTGCCCCCAGGTTCTGATTCGTGGTTCAGAGATGAAGTTTGGGAGTTTTTATCTCTGGGCTTTGTGACTTAAGAAGGGTGGTGGAGTGGGAAATAATGTATTTATTTCCAGCTCTAGACACCTTTCCTCTTGAGCAACAAGAATAGAGAACAGTTCATCAGTTGCCCCAAAGGGTGGGGGCAGGGGGAGGAGAGGAGATATTTCTTTCAGATTGATTTACCCGGGAGGAGACCAGTCTCCTCCCAGGGAGAAGGTGCCAGGAGAAAGGCAGCTTTCTGGGTGTTTGCTTTCGCCTCTGGAGCGGGCTCAGGGGTCCTGTCCATGCCAGCAGCGCACCCCGGCCAGGGCACGCTCCTGCATGCTGTTAAAGCAACAGGCACGCAGCCCTGATCTTCCATTTGATCACTTGGAGATGGTGTGGCCTGCCTTCTTTCTAGACAGTGGCTCCCCAAAACACTCGATTGGCTGATAGGTGAGTTGGCTCCTAACCTTGAAGAGAAAAACCTGTCCAGAGCCCTCCCCATGCCACAGCAGAGTCTGGGGTTTGCCAAGTACCCCTCCCCCTTAGGGGCTTCCCAGGTGGCTCAGTGGTGAAGAATCCACGTGCCAGTACAGGAGCCACAGGAGACAAGGGTTTGATCCCTGGGTCCTGGGTTGGAAAAATCCCCTGGAGGAGGGCATGGAAACCCACTCCAGTATTCTTGCCTGGAGAGTCCCATGCCAGAGAAGCCTGGATAGGGTCACAAAGAGCTGGACACAACTAAGCACACACACACCTTGCCACTTAGCTCTGTCTCCCACATTGAAGAAAGCTTACTAGAATACAGGTGAGACGGTCATAATTAGAGAGCAAATACGGAGTATGTTCTAGTTCTTTTTCTTTCTTTTGACTGCTTGGGGCTGCTCTTGGCTATTTTCATACTGCTCGCAGCTTTTCTCCAGTGGTGAGCAGGGGCCTCTAGGGCACATGGGCTTCAGTAGTCACGCTGCACGAGCTTGCCAGTGGAATCTGCTTGAACCCAGGATCGAGCCTGTGTCCCCTACATTGGCCAGGCAGATTCTTAACCACTGAACGGCCAGAGAAGTCCTGTGGTTCTTAAGTGTGGAATAAAGTTTATACTTTCACTATGCTTCCTTGCAGATAGCTTGGGTGGCACCAGGTCATCTGGGTGGCACAGCACTTGGATTTGGACACTAAGCGGAGGCGCAGAAGGCCGGTGAGCTCACGCGGCTGGGCTCAGCAGGGCGGGCAAGCCATGCTCTCCTCCTCCAGTTCTCAGATGAGCTGGCACTGGCCAACTGCTCTGACCCTGAACTCGGGGTGGCATTCCTTGGGGCACGTCTAAGCTAAACCTCCTTCAGCTGGATTGTTGTGTCCACAAAATACTCTCATTAAGGCAGACAGATCAGGGGTTCCAATTTCCTTCTCTGTGATTCAGGGTTCCCTCCAGAATTCTGCCTGGTCCTGACCGAAGACTATTTGGTTTTAAGTAGGTCAGTATTTTTCTTTTTCACAATAAAGCAAAGCAAAAAGTGCTACAAAATCCTTATTTCCCTTAGGATGATAGATGTTTTATAGTAAGTTTTATGTGTTCCTGGTAGAGATTATTCTCAATGCAGGCTGGGCAGGTTGCATACCTCTTGAAGTCTCACCATCATCATGCGTGTGGCCATCATCAGTTTTCAGTCAGGAGGTGGTAATTTGAGAAAGCATATTCATGATTAGAATTTTATATCTGGAAAACAAACCCTAGTTTCTACATAGTACAAACCCTAGAGGGTAAAGTTAACAAAATCCAGTTGGCAGATGGATCATAGACTTTTTACAGATTGAGAAATACTTTTATAAAAAATTTGGAAAGTTCAGGAAAGTAGATAAAAGGAGAAAAAAGAATCTCTTAATCTCCCTACCCAAAGGAAAACACTGTTGACATTTTCATTTATTATTTCTCTCCAGGGTTTGGACATCTTTTTCTTAGTTGGGATTAAAGTTTTGTATCTAACTTTGCTAATTTTCCCCAGGTTTTTAAAGATGCTCTGCACAAACATGGTAATGATATAGACTATTTGATCATTTTCCTTTGGTTGGGGAAGTTGTTTCCCTTTTCTGCCAACAAAATAGTGGGCCTGTTTGTGAGTAAATGTGAGTGATGTCTCAGGTTAGATTCCTAGAAGGGTAGGAACACTGTCAACGTTTTGGGTACGTAATTGCCAGTTGCTTTCTCAGAGAAAGGCCCTCTCGGACACCCTTTCAGGCCGTTGCCCTTCCAGCCTGTGGTCTTCCACTCACCACGTTCAGATGGCTCATTGTCACATTGTTCATTCTGACATCGGCCAGTTTCTTCTCACTTCTGAGGACTTCCCAGGAGTGACATCTTGTGAGGGCAGCTTTACGGTTTGTGTTCTCAGATGAGCTGGCACTGGCCAACTGCTCTGACCCTGAACTCGGGTGGCATTCCTTGGGGCACGTCTAAGCTAAACCTCCTTCAGCTGGATTGTTGTGTCCACAAAATACTCTCATTAAGGCAGACAGATCAGGGGTTCCAATTTCCTTCTCTGTGATTCAGGGTTCCCTCCAGAATTCTGCCTGGTCCTGACCGAAGACTATTTGGTTTTAAGTAGGTCAGTATTTTTCTTTTTCACAATAAAGCAAAGCAAAAAGTGCTACAAAATCCTTATTTCCCTTAGGATGATAGATGTTTTATAGTAAGTTTTATGTGTTCCTGGTAGAGATTATTCTCAATGCAGGCTGGGCAGGTTGCATACCTCTTGAAGTCTCACCATCATCATGCGTGTGGCCATCATCAGTTTTCAGTCAGGAGGTGGTAATTTGAGAAAGCATATTCATGATTAGAATTTTATATCTGGAAAACAAACCCTAGTTTCTACATAGTACAAACCCTAGAGGGTAAAGTTAACAAAATCCAGTTGGCAGATGGATCATAGACTTTTTACAGATTGAGAAATACTTTTATAAAAAATTTGGAAAGTTCAGGAAAGTAGATAAAAGGAGAAAAAAGAATCTCTTAATCTCACTACCCAAAGGAAAACACTGTTGACATTTTCATTTATTATTTCTCTCCAGGGTTTGGACATCTTTTTCTTAGTTGGGATTAAAGTTTTGTATCTAACTTTGCTAATTTTCCCCAGGTTTTTAAAGATGCTCTGCACAAACATGGTAATGATATAGACTATTTGATCATTTTCCTTTGGTTGGGGAAGTTGTTTCCCTTTTCTGCCAACAAAATAGTGGGCCTGTTTGTGAGTAAATGTGAGTGATGTCTCAGGTTAGATTCCTAGAAGGGTAGGAACACTGTCAACGTTTTGGGTACGTAATTGCCAGTTGCTTTCTCAGAGAAAGGCCCTCTCGGACACCCTTTCAGGCCGTTGCCCTTCCAGCCTGTGGTCTTCCACTCACCACGTTCAGATGGCTCATTGTCACATTGTTCATTCTGACATCGGCCAGTTTCTTCTCACTTCTGAGGACTTCCCAGGAGTGACATCTTGTGAGGGGCAGCTTTACGGTTTGTGTTGAGTGAGAGCCGTGCTGCACAGCCGCATCCTGAGCTCCGCGAGGCGTGTGGGCCTTTGGGCCAGGCCTCTGTCTCCTCGACCCCTTGTCTCTGAGGCGAGCCAGGCCGCTCAGCCTGTGGGTGGCTTTTCAGGGCCCGTGCTTTCCTGTGTCCTGTGTACACTGGAACGGACACCCCTGCCCCCTGCTTCCTGATTATCTGCTGAGCCTCTCCAAGCAGGCTGTGTGTCCAGTGAGTCTGAGGGGCTGCCAGCTTCCTCTGTTCCTGCCACATGGTCTTGCCATGCGCAGCTCAGAGAAGCAGGGCACAGCGCCGCAGGCGGCAGCGGGGCGGCCCCAGGGTGGGCTGTCGGCTCCTCCAGACCTGCTCGCTCTGCTGGTTGGGGTTTTTTCCCAGCTGCTTTATAGGGGTGTGGCTTCCATATCATAAAATGTCCTGGTGTGAAGTGTATGATTCAGTTTTGTGAATATTTTAGTAAATTCACAGAGTTGTGGCACCATCCCCACAGCCCAGTTGGACATTTTTTATCACCCTGGAAAGATCCCTCGCACCCATGTGCGGTGACTCCCGGTTCCCACCTCCTGCAACCACAGACCTTTCTGGACATTTCATATATATGGCCTCATAAGGATTATTCTTTAAAAGAAATTATTTGATTATAAATAATGTCTTGTTGGAAAACATCTGGAAGAACAGAGGCCAAGTCGTCACTAGGAGAGACCTTTGGGGAGCAGTTACTGCTAGGTGCTGAGATTACAAGAGGACTTTTCATTTTTTGTAATGCTTGAATTTTTTACAGTGAGCTGGGATTAATATTTACAATCAGAAGAAAAAGGCAGAGGGTAAAAGGTGCATGCTTCATTTGTGGAAAATGTGAAAAAAAAAAAAGTATAAAGAAGATGGAAAAAAACCAGTCACTCAGAATTCCCCCTCTCATGGAGAAAACCACTTCTACTCCTCTGTGTTTTTCTTATTTCGTTTTCTCTAAACATATTTTTCAAACAAGTTTCATATTTAAAATTTTGCATCCTGCTTCATCTTGTTGGCATCACAGAAGTCTTTTTGGAAAGCTTCCTCTTAATGATTTTAAGTGGTTTGTCTTAATGGTTGTACTGTAATTTACTTACATGGGGCATTAAGATTGCTTTTAGTTTTTTGCTAATATGAACAGTGCTGAAATGAACTGTGAAAAACTTGGTCTAAGATCTTTGCCAAATTCTGGCCCCCCGTTTGTCCCAATTTGGAACTGTTCTTGCAAAATTGCTTTCTAGAATTCTTCTCTGAATTTCACCTACTCTTTGAAATAACTGACTTTGATCCCAGAATTTCCAGGAGCTGGCTCCGTCATGCAGGTTGGGATGCAGGGCGGGAGGTGGCAGGGAAAGGAGGGAAGAGCCAAACACAGGGCCCACGAAGGTGCCAGTGCCCTTAGGAGCCAGGGCATCGTTCGTCTCAACAAGATCTTGTCTTCTGAACCCTGTCTAGGCGTGTTGTGTTTTCTGTAAATAGTCCTTTTTTGTTCATCTTCAGTTTTCAGCAAATGTTTGTGTATTTGTATGGGTGAGAAAATGTTTTGGTTGTTTTAAGATGGTCAGTCTAATAAAGAGATCTGGTCAGAGTCAAGCCAAGAGTTGCCAGGGGGCGAGGAGGTAATGGCATGGGCAGACTGTGACACCGTTACAGCCCTGGGGACGTTACAGCCCTGGGGATGCGCAGCCTTCAGGAGGGCCGGCCCAGCTGCTGTCCCGTTCGCCTCTTTCTCTTTCCCCTTCTCTCTCAGAAGTTCTTCAAAACTTGAGCAGAGGTTTTAAGACCAGGGTGTTGGAGAGATGGGAGGGATCTGTGAACTCATTGAATATCTTGTTCAGACTGTGGTCTGTACATGCCTCTCTGGGGAGAGGGCCTCCAACTTCTTATCACGTTCCCTCTGGCTGACCCATGAGCTGCCCTGGTGTCTTCCTTAACAGGAAAGGTCGTGTCTGGTGCACTCCGGACACTTGCGGCCACCATGCATTCATGGCATGGTCCTGGTCAGGTGACCCGGCCTCTCTGTGCTTCAGTTTCCTCATTTGTGAAGAGCTGGGCACACTGCGGGCATGCAGACTCATATCAAAATTATGACTTGAATTTCCAGCTTAATGAAGATTTTAAAGACAATCGTGGACCAGCAGTTCACCTGGGTTTGTCTTAATGGTTGTACTGTAATTTACTTACATGGGGCATTAAGATTGCTTTTAGTTTTTTGCTAATATGAACAGTGCTGAAATGAACTGTGAAAAACTTGGTCTAAGATCTTTGCCAAATTCTGGCCCCCCGTTTGTCCCAATTTGGAACTGTTCTTGCAAAATTGCTTTCTAGAATTCTTCTCTGAATTTCACCTACTCTTTGAAATAACTGACTTTGATCCCAGAATTTCCAGGAGCTGGCTCCGTCATGCAGGTTGGGATGCAGGGCGGGAGGTGGCAGGGAAAGGAGGGAAGAGCCAAACACAGGGCCCACGAAGGTGCCAGTGCCCTTAGGAGCCAGGGCATCGTTCGTCTCAACAAGATCTTGTCTTCTGAACCCTGTCTAGGCGTGTTGTGTTTTCTGTAAATAGTCCTTTTTTGTTCATCTTCAGTTTTCAGCAAATGTTTGTGTATTTGTATGGGTGAGAAAATGTTTTGGTTGTTTTAAGATGGTCAGTCTAATAAAGAGATCTGGTCAGAGTCAAGCCAAGAGTTGCCAGGGGGCGAGGAGGTAATGGCATGGGCAGACTGTGACACCGTTACAGCCCTGGGGACGTTACAGCCCTGGGGATGCGCAGCCTTCAGGAGGGCCGGCCCAGCTGCTGTCCCGTTCGCCTCTTTCTCTTTCCCTTCTCTCTCAGGAGTTCTTCAAAGCTCGAGCAGGGGTTTTAAGACCAGGGTGTTGGAGAGATGGGAGGGATCTGTGAACTCATTGAATATCTTGTTCAGACTGTGGTCTGTACATGCCTCTCTGGGGAGAGGGCCTCCAACTTCTTATCACGTTCCCTCTGGCTGACCCATGAGCTGCCCTGGTGTCTTCCTTAACAGGAAAGGTCGTGTCTGGTGCACTCCGGACACTTGCGGCCACCATGCATTCATGGCATGGTCCTGGTCAGGTGACCCGGCCTCTCTGTGCTTCAGTTTCCTCATTTGTGAAGAGCTGGGCACACTGCGGGCATGCAGACTCATATCAAAATTATGACTTGAATTTCCAGCTTAATGAAGATTTTAAAGACAATCGTGGACCAGCAGTTCACCTGGGTAACCTTCTGTCTCTGACAGCTGGGCCCTGAGTCCCTCGATGATAGTGTGGTTCTGTTACACAGTATCTTGTTTATTTTAAAATAGTGTTGGAATGACTTCCCTGACACACACACACACACACACACACACACCCTTTGATAAGAGACATGCTTGTTGTATAGAAGGGTACAATTATTATTATTATTGCAGGGGGCAGAGGAAGGTGTGAAATCAGTCCACTGCTAGGCATCTGCATGTTCACCCATCTGAGGACTGCTAGGGTAACCACAAATAATGAAGTCTTCCATTAGTGCATTTGGTGTAGGGGGAGTTACCACAGCACGGAGGAACTGTGTTTTTATGGCAGCCAAACTTAAAGCCAGAAGCAATGGAACTTTCCTAGAAGCAAACCAGTTTGGCGACCCTAGGGTGTCTTGTGGCATCTTCACAGGAAACCAGAGAAAGCACAGCTTTCCCAAACTGAAGAGGTCTGGGTAATTGGTGCCTTGTGTGTCTCCATCCTGGAAGCATCTGGTCTGTAAAGGTTTGTCTCGGGTTTCCTTTTGTTCCTCCCTTAGGTGGCCTTCTCTGGACCAAGTGCCAGCAAGAGAAAGTTGCCTACGGTACAGTAACCACTAGATTCAAACTGGCCTTGAGGCGTGCATGAGCCTGGCTAGACAGCACCTGGGGCTTCATGCAAGGAAGTGGTGCCTGATTTAAAGTTTTTAAAACCTTTTATTATGGAAAATTTCAAGCATATAAAATAATGAGCCCGATTTACCTGATGCCATGGCCAGTCTTGTTCCACCTCTAAGCCACCCACTCCACCCTCTCCCAGCTGAAATTAGTTTGAATCAGATTGTCTGGTTTCATTCTAATGAGCAATCTGGGCCTTTCCGTTCTGAGCAAAATCTACACGCTACCAAGGTCTCATAGACCAGAGCGATGATCTGCTTTTTGGCAGTAACGTGGGAATTTCATTCATGGCATGGTCCTGGTCAGGTGACCCGGCCTCTCTGTGCTTCAGTTTCCTCATTTGTGAAGAGCTGGGCACACTGCGGCATGCAGACTCATATCAAAATTATGACTTGAATTTCCAGCTTAATGAAGATTTTAAAGACAATCGTGGACCAGCAGTTCACCTGGGTAACCTTCTGTCTCTGACAGCTGGGCCCTGAGTCCCTCGATGATAGTGTGGTTCTGTTACACAGTATCTTGTTTATTTTAAAATAGTGTTGGAATGACTTCCCTGACACACACACACACACACACACACACACCCTTTGATAAGAGACATGCTTGTTGTATAGAAGGGTACAATTATTATTATTATTGCAGGGGGCAGAGGAAGGTGTGAAATCAGTCCACTGCTAGGCATCTGCATGTTCACCCATCTGAGGACTGCTAGGGTAACCACAAATAATGAAGTCTTCCATTAGTGCATTTGGTGTAGGGGGAGTTACCACAGCACGGAGGAACTGTGTTTTTATGGCAGCCAAACTTAAAGCCAGAAGCAATGGAACTTTCCTAGAAGCAAACCAGTTTGGCGACCCTAGGGTGTCTTGTGGCATCTTCACAGGAAACCAGAGAAAGCACAGCTTTCCAAGCTGAAGAGGTCTGGGTAATTGGTGCCTTGTGTGTCTCCATCCTGGAAGCATCTGGTCTGTAAAGGTTTGTCTCGGGTTTCCTTTTGTTCCTCCCTTAGGTGGCCTTCTCTGGACCAAGTGCCAGCAAGAGAAAGTTGCCTACGGTACAGTAACCACTAGATTCAAACTGGCCTTGAGGCGTGCATGAGCCTGGCTAGACAGCACCTGGGGCTTCATGCAAGGAAGTGGTGCCTGATTTAAAGTTTTTAAAACCTTTTTATTATGGAAAATTTCAAGCATATAAAATAATGAGCCCGATTTACCTGATGCCATGGCCAGTCTTGTTCCACCTCTAAGCCACCCACTCCACCCTCTCCCAGCTGAAATTAGTTTGAATCAGATTGTCTGGTTTCATTCTAATGAGCAATCTGGGCCTTTCCGTTCTGAGAACAAAATTCTACACGCTGTACCAAGGTCTCATAGACCAGAGCGATGATCGCTGGCTTTTGTTTTTTGAAAATTGTCAGTTTACATACTTCTTAGCCTTTTTTATGGTTAAAAAATAATGCATGCTCATTTCAGTTGGAAACCACAAAATTGAAAGATATAAAGCCCTGAATAATTCCACCATCTGGGGACAGCAGCGTGATGATTCTGAAGGGGCGCTGTGCTTGTCTCAGGGACGCCGCCTCTTGACCTGCTGCTCTTGTCCCCTCGCCTCCCTGTCACCCAGCATCACGGTTGCCTCTCCCTCTGTGGAGCCAGGGAGGGTCTGACGTGGTCCTCTCTGCAGCTGGAGGGAGTAGATGACACACTGGGTGCCTGTGGTACAGAAATTTGAGCACGCCTGTCACACCCTCGGTCGGTGGCCTGTTCTGTATAGACAAGACATTGTCGATGCTCAAGGGAGGAAGTTAAATGGGGGTGCTGTACCCCAGTCCTCTGGGTCAAGAAGGCCTGTTTCTGCCCTGCAGTCCCTCTCTCCCAGAGCTGGGCGGACTCCAGGACTGAGTCCCAGAGCGAATGAAGTGTTCGCGAGCACACCTCCTGCGCGGACGCCACTTCCAAGGACAGTCCCCAACAGATGAGCTCCTGGTGAGCTGAGGCCACCCGTGTGCCTCGTGCGCCCTCCCTCTGCAGACAGGACCGGGTAGTCTCCAGGCTCCAGCTTGGTCACACAAGCTGTACATCCATAAATGCGTGATGGGTTAATTGGAATTCACTCTTGTAGCATTTCAGCCCTAAGTAGTAGTATATTAAATGTATTTTCTAATTTCATTGTTCTTTGAGAGCATGGTTTCTAACGTAGGAGTCTGTCTGAAGGAGTTCATGAGTAGACTTGGATGCATTGATAGCTATACAGACACTAATTCTGAGTCACTCTGCCTCAGGGACCTCCACTTGGATGTCTGCAGACTTTTCCTTCTCACCTCTTTCGTTGGGGTGCAGTGCACACGTCTTCGCAGCGTCGCTTTGGACCCAGGGGTTGCCATCAGAGCAGGGGCCTTGGGCTAGGTTTACCTTCTGCTCTGAGGAAGGACTGGACTGAGCGGCCAGGGCTGGGTGTCAGGAGAAATAACTTCATCTATCTAAGAGAGCCAATTGTTTTTACATTATCTTTCCCAGCAGCATTTCTAACAAGTACTCATTACAAATGAGTCTTGTATCAAGAGTGTTTCCTGAATGCTTATAAGCTTTAAGTACTTCCTGAGCAGTTTATTGGATGCAACAGTAGTCTGTGTGGTTCATTTCAGCTGTTGGAAAATTTGATAGCCACTCCTGCCTGCTTGTGCTCTGGCCCTGTCCTGCTTGCTTTTTTTGTTGTTATGATTTTTTTTTTTTAATTGGAATGTGTTTGTTTTACAGTGTTGTGTTAGTTTCTGCTGTGCAACAACGTGCATCAGCTGTGTGTGTACCTGGGTCCTCTCCCTCCTAACTGTCCTGCTCTCTCAGGCCTGGACAGAGGGGGTGATGGCAGGGGGAGACACTGCCAGAGCCCTACGTGTTAGGACTTTGAGTCTCCCAGAAAAACAAAACAAAGCAACTCCAAAACCAAACAGTCTTAACGGGAATAAGGTCTGAGATGAATGACTCAGTGAGTCAGTGGAAATAGCTCAGGGCACCCCTGATGGTAAGGGGTCCCCAATTTGGGGCACAGGCAGGGGACAGGCAGAACCCACAGTGCGTGGCCTGGAGGTGGGGAAGGATGTGATGGTTTGCTTCAGGGACCTGAAGCGGCGTTGCTCGACCAAGCACTTGCACGTCTTTGGCTGGCTCTAGAGGCAGAGGACAGGCAGAGGTGGGGAATGGCAAGCATACTCCCAGTGCTGAGTGGACGCTGGCTGCCCTGGAGCATGGAGAGTTTGCCACCTCTGGTTACAATCAAGCAGAGGCTAGAAGACCCAGCGCTTCAGGGATTTTATAAGGGAGAAGTGGGCCTCTGAAGTCACGAAAGCCCTGGAGATTCTGGATTCTTTAAGGACAAAAGACCTTTGACTCAAAGTCTTTACTAGTTGTGATACCATCTTTCCCCTGTTAATGTGAATGTACATGGTTCTGCTCTACAGGAAGGAGGCGGCAGTTAAGATGGTTTTCAGATTGTTATTTCTGTACATGTAGAACAGTTCCATGAAGGAGGTGGATTCATCCTTTATCTCATCTCTCCGTTATGGGAGTATTGTGAATGCCTTCCAAGGAGCGTGTTGTTTCCTGTCTCCGATGGGCTTCCCTCTTAGCCAGCACATGCTACCACGCTCCGTACCTCCTTGTTCTTCTGTGGTCTTCGGTGGAACCTTCTGATTTTCACATCGTACAAGAACCCGACCGATGAGGAAATCTGTTTTCCATCACTGATTGGAAACGAATTCCTACCCCTGCCCCCTTTGCTCTGGATGTAATCTTCCTGTGAGAGTCGGCGAAGCCATTTCCCCCAGTCTCAGGACATCCTAACACTGATCAACTAACTGCTTGCCCTTGGTTCTAAGAGCAACCAGAAGGAGGGTGGACAGCCCCTGCCGGTGACCTAGAAGGCTGCTCAGGGCCCGTCCACCTCTGGGGGAGCCGGCTGGGGAGCCGGGCAGCTGTCTGCGTAAACTTTGATCCACTCCGCGTGTCTGAGCTGAGGGCTGAGGTCCTTCCCAGACCCTCGCCCCTGCGCCGAGGCTCACTAGGGAAGCTGCACGGGGAAATGCCGGACGCAAGGCAGACCTGCATGTAAGCTGGGACGAGGCCCCAGATTCCTCCGAGGGCGTGGGAAGCCTCGGGGTCATCTTCCAGAGCACCTTGGGGTGCTGCTTGGCCCCGAGTCCTTGGGAAAACCTCCTCTGTCACTCCCACATGCTCTGGGTTTCCTTATGTTTCCTTCCTAATTGAATTTTCTTATTAAAACCTGAGTCCCCTAAGCTTATGCTTTTGAGGGGGAGGAAGAGTGGCCGGCTCTCGTGTTTCTCTTCTCCCCAGGCTTTACTGAGGCCCAACTGAAGTCCTGTCGGCACATGTTTCAAGTGTATGCACAATGTGATCATTGTCTATTTGTTTTACGATAACACGTAACATCTGCCTCCCTGTACGCTCGCCCTCCGGAGCGCTCCAGCCGATTAGGAAGCAGTGATCCAGCTGACGGAGCTGGAACAAGTGTTTCCATGAGCATTCCCACGATCCCTGAAGTGAGGAGCGTGACCTCGGAACTGTGTGCCCGGCCCCCTCCCCTGATGGGGGAGGAGGTGAGAGATGAGAACAATACTTGGATGAACGGATCCCCGTCTGGAGCGCTGCCGGGAAGTTGAGTATTTGCGGGCCGTCCAGCCACTGGCGTTCTCCTGGGATTCAGGGGTTAGAGGGGAGAGTGAGTTGATTTCTACCTTTCCACGTTGGAGGCAGGAGCCCCCTCTGCTTGGTTAAGCTCTCCTGTGGGGACTCCTGTGCGTTTGGGTCACAGAAGTTGGTAGTTACATATAAGGAAATTGGCAAAGTACAGTAGTCTTTGTGTTATGAAGCTCTCCTACTGGTGGTTTGAGGCCAGCTATGCTGGGGTCCCTGGTGAATAACTGGGGTCCCAGTTTTATTAAATTTCCCTGTGCTGGTGGGAACCCAGGGAAAACACCTTCCAAGCAGTGGACACCTTGAAGGCTGTTTTACTGCGCAGGACTGGGGGCGAGTCTCACCGCCCAGCCTGTTTGGTTCCTAATTGCCTTTCCAGTTGCAGATTCTCCATTTCATGTCAGGCCTTCCAGACTGTGCAGAAGGGCTGTGAGCGTCTTAGGCCAGCTGACTTTGCCATCTGTCTTTATTCCTGTGACCAAGAGACAGGGAGTCATTGATGTTGCCTTTTATTTCCTTCATTGGAAATTAGCAAGCGTCCCACTCAAAAACTTATTTAGGAAAGCGTGTCTCATGGGGCTCCATCGCACACTGCATGGCCCCGACTCTCCGAGCTGGAGGTGGAAAGGGTAGTAACATCCCAGCCCTCGAGGTGTTCAGCACCTTGTCCTCTGTTTCTCCCCATCCTACTCTCAGAAGCCTCTGGTCTGAGCTAGAGTGAGATTTCTTATTTTCATGGGAGACCCTTACTCAATGAGGTTATCAAATTGTTACAAGACTCAAAGCGATCGGTCAGTGGATTTCTATATCTGGGTGAGATGGTTTTGTCTCCTCTGGAACAGGAAAACGCTATGCTGAGAAATCAAGTGTTCACATTCATACAGAATTGTAGTATAAGCCATCCTTGAACTTCGGCTCTGTGGATATGTGTGTTGAAATAGGCTCAGCCTAAAGCACCAAACTTGATCTCACCCTTCTTTAATCAGACCACCAAGAGGCCCGACTCTGCTGTCCTGAGGACTTGCTGGTGCCCTATCCAGACGCACCAGCCTGGCACTGTTTTCTAGAGCTTGACAGAAAACCAGGGAAGCCTTTGTTTTGAAATTCTAGATTATGTCCTTCTATCTTTCCCCCTGCCTCCTCTTTGTTGACTTTACATGTAAATTGTATGCAGTCACTCTATCCCAGATGTGTAGTGAGTGCTCTATGAGAATCCTTGATCCTTAAAATAATAGTATATGAAATATAGTATTTAATTACCCTTGATTTTGTTGTTGTTGTTTTCAAGGGGGGTGGGTTATGGTTTTTGTTTTCTTTTTCTTTTTTTGACTGCAGCACACATCGTAGTTCCTCCTGAGCTCTCAGCAGTGAAAGCACAGAGTCCTAACCACCAGACCACCAGGGAATTCCCCAGTTACCCCTGTTTGGTAGATAAGTAGACCTGAGGCTCAGAAGAGTTTAGTCCCTTGTCCAGGGTCACATAGCTGGAACCTGGTGGAGTTAGGATTTGAGTGGAGACCTCTCTCTAAAGGCTGTACTGTGAAGGCGAGTGCTGTGTGGCCTCCCTCCCATACTGCTCAGCTCTGCAAGGTTGTTAAGGGGATGTTAAGTTCAAAACAACGAGGTGGTTGCTGTGGTCTTTAGGACAAGAAGAGCGCATAGTGGCCTCAGATGACCTGGACAGTACAGGCAGGCTTTGCGGTCAGGGAGACTTGCCTTTGAAGCCCAGCTCCCCCACTGTGACCAGTCGACATCCCCGAGGCTGGAGGTGGAAAGGGTAGTAACATCCCAGCCCTCGAGGTGTTCAGCACCTTGTCCTCTGTTTCTCCCCATCCTACTCTCAGAAGCCTCTGGTCTGAGCTAGAGTGAGATTTCTTATTTTCATGGGAGACCCTTACTCAATGAGGTTATCAAATTGTTACAAGACTCAAAGCGATCGGTCAGTGGATTTCTATATCTGGGTGAGATGGTTTTGTCTCCTCTGGAACAGGAAAACGCTATGCTGAGAAATCAAGTGTTCACATTCATACAGAATTGTAGTATAAGCCATCCTTGAACTTCGGCTCTGTGGATATGTGTGTTGAAATAGGCTCAGCCTAAAGCACCAAACTTGATCTCACCCTTCTTTAATCAGACCACCAAGAGGCCCGACTCTGCTGTCCTGAGGACTTGCTGGTGCCCTATCCAGACGCACCAGCCTGGCACTGTTTTCTAGAGCTTGACAGAAAACCAGGGAAGCCTTTGTTTTGAAATTCTAGATTATGTCCTTCTATCTTTCCCCCTGCCTCCTCTTTGTTGACTTTACATGTAAATTGTATGCAGTCACTCTATCCCAGATGTGTAGTGAGTGCTCTATGAGAATCCTTGATCCTTAAAATAATAGTATATGAAATATAGTATTTAATTACCCTTGATTTTGTTGTTGTTGTTTTTAAGGGGGGTGGGTTATGGTTTTTGTTTTCTTTTTCTTTTTTTGACTGCAGCACACATCGTAGTTCCTCCTGAGCTCTCAGCAGTGAAAGCACAGAGTCCTAACCACCAGACCACCAGGGAATTCCCCAGTTACCCCTGTTTGGTAGATAAGTAGACCTGAGGCTCAGAAGAGTTTAGTCCCTTGTCCAGGGTCACATAGCTGGAACCTGGTGGAGTTAGGATTTGAGTGGAGACCTCTCTCTAAAGGCTGTACTGTGAAGGCGAGTGCTGTGTGGCCTCCCTCCCATACTGCTCAGCTCTGCAAGGTTGTTAAGGGGATGTTAAGTTCAAAACAACGAGGTGGTTGCTGTGGTCTTTAGGACAAGAAGAGCGCATAGTGGCCTCAGATGACCTGGACAGTACAGGCAGGCTTTGCGGTCAGGGAGACTTGCCTTTGAAGCCCAGCTCCCCCACTGTGACCAGTGGAACCTCCCAGGGCCGCAGGTTCCATGTCTGAGAATAAAACTAGGACTACCTCCTGGGGCTGTCTGTAAGATTAGGTGAGACAGCCGCATATAAAACCCTTGGAGTAATGTTTTAATTGAGTTTTAGCTGTTGTTTTTATTAGTGCGTTTTGAGCCTGTAGGTCTGAGCCTTCCACGGGGTAACTGCCCAGTGGTGTTGGAGTAACTGCCCGGCGTTGGCAGCGGTGGTGTCGCTGGCGGGGCCTGCTGTGGACAGTAGAGGGAGAGCTGGTCCTCGTGATGGTGTGCAGCATTTGAACTTAGTCTCTGGTTTTCTTTTCCTACCTTCTTTTTTTTTTTATACTTTTTGCCCCATGGGGCATGCAGCATCTTAGTTCCCTGACCAAGGATTGAACCTGAGTCATCCCCTGCACTGGAAGTGCAGAATTTTAACCATTGGATTGCCAGGGAAGTTCCAGTTTCTGGTTTTCAAAAAAATGTGTTGGTGTGGACACCCCAGGGGAAGGAGAGGGTAAGAGGAGTTGAGAGAGCAGCACTGACATACCAGCTCTACCATGTGTAACACAGACAGCCAGTGGAAGCTGCTGGGCGCCTAGCCTGGTGCTCCGTGGTGACCTAAAGGGGCAGGATAGGGGAGGGGGCACAACAGGGATGGGGTGTAGACACAGTCATGGCAGACGTGCATTGCTGGACAGCAAAGACCAACACAACATTGTAAGGCAGTTACACTCCAATTTTAAAAAAAGATATCTTAGGATTGGAACTTGTTGCTTCCTTTAACTTTTTTTTTACTCATTGAAGGACTTTTAAGCTCCTTACTCAGTCACCAACTCTCTTGAGACATAGCACTCAATATGTAGTTAAGGGTGGAAAGAAAGAAGATTTTGAACTCATGAAAATGTCTTGCTGGCTAGCTGTTCTCTGAGGAAACTTGTCTCTTGAGAGAGGAATGGTACTTTGACTCATAAAGATCCATTTCCTCTGCCCCCAAAGAGGTGGCCATGTCCCGTTTGATTTTTCAGCTCCTACTCTGCAGTTGCCCACATGCATGCCCTCAGGTAATGCTAACCACGGACGTGGAAGGGTGTGTGGTGTCTGTGTGCTCATGCCACATGGGAATGTTGGAGTCGTGTGGCCTCTGAAGCTAAACTTTGTGGAAGAGGATAGTATGTATTGTTTAATTGAGCACTTAGTACGTTCCAGAAAGTCTGCTCGTTCCTTCCCCCATACTTTATAATTTTGTCCTCAAAACAGCACTGCAGGATAGGTATTATGAGTTTCCTTTAACAGGTGGGGGAATTGAGACTCTGGAAGGTAAAGGATTTTCTAGGAGGTGGCATTGAAAGATTTAAACCTACATCTCTCTGGCTTCCAAGGTCTTTTTTGCCACTCACAGCATGTTAGGTGTTAATATTGAAGCTGGGAGGACCTCGCTTTTAGATGTCTCCCTGCCTGGTGGAGCCTGACAGTTGGAAGAGGAAGTGTTGTAACAGTTCTTAGGTTAGATTTGCAGATTTGTCTCAGGTTGGTAAAATGTCGTATTGCCCTTCACCGTCACCAGAGGCTGTGGAAGCTTTGGGGGTGTGTTTGGGAGTGTCAGAGGGCCCAGCGTTGTTGCGAGATTCCCTGTTCTGTGGTGTGCCGTGCCCGTGGCTGCCAGTGGGAGTGTGGCACCGTAAGAGGGCGCTGCCCTTAAGCTGTTTGGGGCAGGCAGAGCCTGGGTGCTTTCCGTGCCGATTCCCACTGGCGTCTGAAATGAAAGCTCGGGAACCCAGGAGAGAAATGGGCTGGCTGCTGTGGTGGGCACGTTAGCACTGTGTCCTCTTTTGCTCCCACTTCCCTTTGGATATAAGCTAAAGACAGCACTGCCGTCTTCTAGAAGAAATACTTAGATTGAAAGAGTACTTTATCTCCCCCACGCCCCTTAAATCCTTGAGCCTTCCCATCGTGACTTGTCCACTTGGCTGCTCGCAGTTTGGACCCAGGCTTTCCCTCCCTTTGGAAGCCACGTGCAGTGTGTTACTGGCAGAAACTCGGGGCCAAACATGCAGATTTCAACCAAGCCATCGTATAAATCAGTTTGGGGGAATTTTATGTGAATTGGCTGCTTTTGCTATGAAAAAGGGAGAGTACTTCTCTCAACCTTTGTCAGTGAACACGTGGTGATGTGTTTTCCAAAAAAAAAATCTGTAGCTCTTCATTGCGATATGTGGATGTTCTGCTCTAATCATATTTGGCTTTGGTGAAAGGCATCTTGAATTGCTTGTGCCATCATGGTAGAAATGGACACCACGCGTGGCAGCCACTGAAGACGCCTTGGGCTCAACCTTAGCTATGTGTCTTAACTACCAGTTGACATACTTTATAATTTTGTCCTCAAAACAGCACTGCAGGATAGGTATTATGAGTTTCCTTTAACAGGTGGGGGAATTGAGACTCTGGAAGGTAAAGGATTTTCTAGGAGGTGGCATTGAAAGATTTAAACCTACATCTCTCTGGCTTCCAAGGTCTTTTTTGCCACTCACAGCATGTTAGGTGTTAATATTGAAGCTGGGAGGACCTCGCTTTTAGATGTCTCCCTGCCTGGTGGAGCCTGACAGTTGGAAGAGGAAGTGTTGTAACAGTTCTTAGGTTAGATTTGCAGATTTGTCTCAGGTTGGTAAAATGTCGTATTGCCCTTCACCGTCACCAGAGGCTGTGGAAGCTTTGGGGGTGTGTTTGGGAGTGTCAGAGGGCCCAGCGTTGTTGCGAGATTCCCTGTTCTGTGGTGTGCCGTGCCCGTGGCTGCCAGTGGGAGTGTGGCACCGTAAGAGGGCGCTGCCCTTAAGCTGTTTGGGGCAGGCAGAGCCTGGGTGCTTTCGTGCCGATTCCCACTGGCGTCTGAAATGAAAGCTCGGGAACCCAGGAGAGAAATGGGCTGGCTGCTGTGGTGGGCACGTTAGCACTGTGTCCTCTTTTGCTCCCACTTCCCTTTGGATATAAGCTAAAGACAGCACTGCCGTCTTCTAGAAGAAATACTTAGATTGAAAGAGTACTTTATCTCCCCCACGCCCCTTAAATCCTTGAGCCTTCCCATCGTGACTTGTCCACTTGGCTGCTCGCAGTTTGGACCCAGGCTTTCCCTCCCTTTGGAAGCCACGTGCAGTGTGTTACTGGCAGAAACTCGGGGCCAAACATGCAGATTTCAACCAAGCCATCGTATAAATCAGTTTGGGGGAATTTTATGTGAATTGGCTGCTTTTGCTATGAAAAAGGGAGAGTACTTCTCTCAACCTTTGTCAGTGAACACGTGGGTGATGTGTTTTCCAAAAAAAAAATCTGTAGCTCTTCATTGCGATATGTGGATGTTCTGCTCTAATCATATTTGGCTTTGGTGAAAGGCATCTTGAATTGCTTGTGCCATCATGGTAGAAATGGACACCACGCGTGGCAGCCACTGAAGACGCCTTGGGCTCAACCTTAGCTATGTGTCTTAACTACCAGTTGACAAAGTGGAGGGTTAGTCTCCTGCTGCATAAAACCAGTCAGAAGCCTGCAGAGGTGGCAGGCATAGACCTCTGTGCAACATCCATGGTCAGACAGTAGGTCGCGGCACCTTGCAGAACTTCTGAGTGGTCCAGGAAACCATCCGCCAGAGGGACAGGCTGAGAAAGCCTTTACCGTTTTTGAGAAATCCACCCATCTCTGATAGAGTCTGTGAGAATAGAGTCTTAATGCAAGGGGACAGGAGGTTTCAGAGTTTGTAAGGAGGTCAAGCCATCCATCATTTGCCCAGCCTGGAAGAAGAGACTCCCTGCCCTCGTCTGAGTTCTTGAACTAGCAAGTTGTGCTCCTAAGTTGTTTGAAATTAATTTTCTTTTTTTCTTTTTTTTATTTTGACGGGGGGCGGGTTGGGGAGGGAGGGCGGGTGGGCCACTTCTGTTGGTCTTTCATTTCTTTTTTCATCCATCTTTGTTCTTTGGCCCGTATGGGCCTCCCATCGCATTGGCCTCTGTTGTTACAGAGCACCGGCTCTGGGTGCATGCGCTCCAGAGCTCCAGCTCGGTAATTGGACACATCAGTCCAGCTGCTCCGCGGCACGTGGGATCTTCCCAGGCCAGGGATCAAACCAGTGCCTCTTGCACTGCAAGGCGGTGTCCTTACCCACTGGACCACCAGGGAAGCCCTGAAATTAATTTTCTTTTAGTTTGGCTTGTTGAGTATTCAAGAGCTGGTTAGATGGCATCACCGACTCAATGGACGTGAGTTTGAGCAAACTCAGGGAGTTAGTGAAGGACAGGGAGGCCTGATGTGCTGCTGTCCATGGGGTCGCAAAGAGTCAGACATGACTGAGCACACAAACACACACACTCACTCACGGTGTTTGGTCACAGAAGGCAAACCCTGAGTTTTGTTCTGTGTCCTTCTCGGTCATTCAGTGCCCAGGATCCGGACACTCTGAAACTGGGATACTAGTGCTCAGGCATCTTGAATTGCTTGTGCCATCATGGTAGAAATGGACACCACGCGTGGCAGCCACTGAAGACGCCTTGGGCTCAACCTTAGCTATGTGTCTTAACTACCAGTTGACAAAGTGGAGGGTTAGTCTCCTGCTGCATAAAACCAGTCAGAAGCCTGCAGAGGTGGCAGGCATAGACCTCTGTGCAACATCCATGGTCAGACAGTAGGTCGCGGCACCTTGCAGAACTTCTGAGTGGTCCAGGAAACCATCCGCCAGAGGGACAGGCTGAGAAAGCCTTTCCCGTTTTTGAGAAATCCACCCATCTCTGATAGAGTCTGTGAGAATAGAGTCTTAATGCAAGGGGACAGGAGGTTTCAGAGTTTGTAAGGAGGTCAAGCCATCCATCATTTGCCCAGCCTGGAAGAAGAGACTCCCTGCCCTCGTCTGAGTTCTTGAACTAGCAAGTTGTGCTCCTAAGTTGTTTGAAATTAATTTTCTTTTTTTCTTTTTTTTATTTTGACGGGGCGGGTTGGGGAGGGAGGGGGGCGGGTGGGCCACTTCTGTTGGTCTTTCATTTCTTTTTTCATCCATCTTTGTTCTTTGGCCCGTATGGGCCTCCCATCGCATTGGCCTCTGTTGTTACAGAGCACCGGCTCTGGGTGCATGCGCTCCAGAGCTCCAGCTCGGTAATTGGACACATCAGTCCAGCTGCTCCGCGGCACGTGGGATCTTCCCAGGCCAGGGATCAAACCAGTGCCTCTTGCACTGCAAGGCGGTGTCCTTACCCACTGGACCACCAGGGAAGCCCTGAAATTAATTTTCTTTTAGTTTGGCTTGTTGAGTATTCAAGAGCTGGTTAGATGGCATCACCGACTCAATGGACGTGAGTTTGAGCAAACTCAGGGAGTTAGTGAAGGACAGGGAGGCCTGATGTGCTGCTGTCCATGGGGTCGCAAAGAGTCAGACATGACTGAGCACACAAACACACACACTCACTCACGGTGTTTGGTCACAGAAGGCAAACCCTGAGTTTTGTTCTGTGTCCTTCTCGGTCATTCAGTGCCCAGGATCCGGACCTTTCTGAGCCTTGGTTTACTGTCTGTAAAGCTGGGATACTAGTGCTCATCTCACGGAGCTGTTATAAAACTTTCCTAAAAGCCACACAGGGAGTGCCCAGTTCACCGGCAGCCCAGAATGTGAGCTCGAGGAAAGAACATGCATGCCTGTAAGTCAGGTGCTGATTGGGACTGGAGTTTGCAGACACAGAACTAGTCAGCGTGCTTTCTGCAGTTGCTAGCAGGGGTGGATGGAGGTGGAGGAAACCAGAGGAGAGGGACCTTTTTCTGGTTCCAGGGGAGGTGGAAGACTCCAAAACACCTCCCCCCCGCCCCCAACACACCGCGCACCTCGCTACCAGCAGGGTCTCTCTTTAGCAGTTAGAGTGAGCGCACACTTTGTGCCTCCTTTGAGACCCCGGTTGCTAACTCCTCATTGAGAACTTTCGCTCTTCCACCAAACTTAGCACGTGCACTCACTCCGTCCCTGCAGAGAAGCTGCTGCCTGGTCTGCAGTTAGAGATCTGAGGAATGTAAATGTTGGTTATCTGAGGCTTTCCCTTCCCCACCCCACAGCAGAGAGAGGGCTCCAGCTCCTGAGAGACTCATTTTGGATCTTTCCCTTCCGGGAGGGATGTGAAAGGGGAAGGTCAGTGATGACTGGAGTATTCGACCCGGAGTCTGTATGCAGTTTGCTAGGTTTTGCTCCAGAATAAATGTATCAGGGAAAGAGGCTCTTGGAAATTCTGTTGCTGGATGGGGAGTCGAGGTGGTTTTAGGGTCTCTGCTAGGACTGTCCCTTTTGGATGTTTCTGCTGGCCTTGGGGACACCAGTACATAGGGAAGATAAGCGACATGGTGGGAATGTGTCTTGGTAGCTTTCCGGCCTGGGGAGAGGGGTCAGAGGCGTTAGGGGAGAAAGCTGAACGAGGACAGGACAGTATGGATCAGAAGAGCAAAGGGCAGGCGGTCTTTTGTGGGTGAGCCTTTTTCATTGTTTTCTGCCCAGAAAGTCTGCTCCTTCTCCCATTCTGGTTTTAGGGGAGCCGTGCATTCCACATTAACCAAGGGAGAACGTTGGTGAGGTGAAGTTGGAAAGTCTGCCCTTTTTTGTCAGTATTTAATGACTTGGAAACTGAACTGACACTCCACCTGCCTTTCTTGAGACTCCTGGCAGCCTAAATGGAAAACTTGTGTCAAGTGAGCAAAAACTGCGGGAGGAAAGGGCCCTTGAGCGCGCAAAACCTATTGTGCAAAAGCCCTACCAGATAAGCTGTGCGCTTCCCACCCGGGAGAGCTGCTGGCGCTTGGGGAGGGCTGCGGGAGTGCCCTGTGGCGTGGCACCTCCCTCCCCGCCGCCCGAAGGCTGGAGGGTGATTAGGCCCCTGTTTTAAGGTTTGGAAAACTGAAGCTCGGAGGGATTCAGGGATGGCGTGTTTAGCTCACCCTGCAGGCTACGTGGGAGAATGGGAGTTTTTACCATTCTCTCACATCTGTGCCTTTAGTCTGAGACTTTGTTGAGGAAAGGACCAAAGCTCTGGGCCTGTAACTTGGAAACACACACACCGCCTACCCACCCACCCTGGCTTCATCCACACACACACCTTAGCTTGGCACACACACAGTGCTCACAGACGCCGGGACGGTGACTCTGGACCCCAGTGTATAAATCTGCAGTCTGGTAACAAGGAAACCTATAGTGTTATGTGTGGAAAAGATAGCTAGTGTCATAGTGCTAAGGGAATAGGAGTGCTTACAATGGCTTGGGGCGAAGGTCTGGAGGGGTGGGATGGGGGGATCTGGGCGGGTGGGGACCATGGATATGCATATGACTGATCTGGGAACATACATGTCTGTGAACAACAAAACTCTGTAAAACCTTTAAAATAAAGAATAATAATAATAATAATAAAACTAATGTAAAAAAAAAAATCTGCAGTCTGTTTCTACTCTCAAAGTTGGGCTTTTTTCCCTGTTGTGTTTTTTTTGTTTGTTTGTGTTTTAAAGACAAATAGGCTTCTAATTTCCCAGCCCATAGTAGATTAGATGAGGAAATGTAGCTGATGGCTTGACAGAAGACGTAGAAAGGGCTTCCCTGCTAGCTCAGTGGTAAAGAGTTAGCCTGCAATGCAGGAGACACTGGTTCGATCCCTGATCTGGGAAGATCCCACATGCTGCGAAGCAACTAAGCCATGAACCACAACTATTGAGCCTGTGCTCTAGAGCCTCGGAGCCGCAGCTGTTGAGCCCATGTGCCCAAGAGCCTGAGCTCCACAGCAAGAGAGGTCACCACAACAAGAAGGCTGCTCACCTTAACTAGAGAGTAGCCCACACTCTCTGCAACTAGAGAAGAGCCTGCAGCAGCAGTGAAAACTCAGAATAGCCCAAAATAAATAAATAAATAAATAAAATGCATTTCTTAAAAAAAAAGACGTAGAAAAATTTAAAACACAGACACAGAGACATGTTCCAGGAGTGAGCCCTCCTAATAGCATCCCCTTTGCCAGTGAGAAATGGTTTGACCGTGTGCATGCGTCGTCCCCTCTGTAAAGACATTTTAGAGGAAGTCCCACTTTCTAGGTTAATAGGAAGTTGGTTCATTCATATCTCAGGGGATTGGTTCCAGGAGCCACTGCAGAGACCAAAATCCAAGGATGCTCAAGACCCTTACATAAAATGCCATGGGACAGTAATTATCAAACTCGGGCCCCCTGCATTGGAAGCACAGAGCCTTAACCCTGCCTGGGAAGTCTCCTGGCAGAATTTTTTTTTTTTCCCAAAGCAGAGACTTGTAAAGTGTTTATGTGTTCATGGTGATCCGAATGACATTGACCCAAAGCACTGAATGAATTCACCTTGAAATGGTTAATTTTATGTCGAAGATGACCTTGAGGACACTCAAGGTCACAGTGGGCCCCAGAAGGGCCAAAGCAGGCCTCATCTTCAGGAGGGACTTCCACTGTGGCTTTGAGGAGTTTGGTGTCCAGGGTTTGGGGTTTCCCATGGGAACGCAGGCCATCGGGGAAAGGCTCGCAGGAGGCTCGGTGAGCGAGCGCCTTCCGTGGGCTGCGGTCATCACCACGTCCCTCCCAGAAGATTCAGCCAGCAGGCACTGAGTCAGGGGAAGAAACACTTTTCTTTTTGTTAATCCAAACTCGGCAGTTTTCCGGGGTGACCCACAGATGAGCAGTTGGCTGGACCGGCCTGTGACTCTTCTCTGCGTAGCCCCCGGCACAAACTGTTCCTGGGCCACATGCAGAAAACAGCCTCAGCTTTTAAACAAAGTTGCCTGTTGGGTCACAGATTATACAAGACAAAAACCATGGTGCAGTTGGACTCCATAAACTTGTGATAAATCAGCCTGGGCTCCAGCAAAGTTTGCCTTTGTGTTGTCTGTGAAGTATTTGCTAAGCCTCTTGGGAATGTAAACGAGTGAAGGACTTGATGAATTTAAGAACAAACTATAAAGGCCTTGAAGCTTTGGCTGGTTGTTTATGTATAGACAGATGCTGTTAAGTACAGATGGGCCTCAACTCGTCACTCGTGCAGGCCCGGTGGGACTTCTGCTGAGAAGGCAGGGCAGTTTGAGGTACTGCGTGTCTGTGAAATCACAGACAGTTTTAAAAGAGCACACACAATACACACCCCACTGAGGCTGTGCATCATCTCCTGGCAGGATGGCCTGGTGGAAGACAGTCATACCAGACTTCTCATTTCTGGTGGGTACCCTTGACCTGTCTGTCCTGCCTCTCAACATCTCTGGCCCTCCCGTCCCCTCCAGCCAGACCACCAGAGCCCTGGCCGCTGTGGAGGCCCCTCCGCTGCCCCTGCTGCCCCCAGCCCCGCCCTGGTCAGACGGCCTCCCCACAGGCACCAGAGGCCTCCTGCCGTAGCAGTTACTGTTGCCGTCAAACAGAATCACTCCCAAACCTAGTGACTTCTAGTAACAGCAATCACATCATTATCTCCGATGGTTTCAGGGGCCAGGAATTTCGGAGAGCTCAGTTGGGCGGCTGTGGCTTAGGCTCTCGTGCTGATGCCGTGGACAGCTGAGGCTGAAACAGAGGGAGCCTGGAGCCCCAGGGGCTGTGTCACTTCGCAGTCCCAGGGCCTCTCCAGGGGGCTCTTCCGCCCGTGCTGGGTGCTCTTCCTCGCAGCGTGGCTGCCTCGGGGCGTGCCCCTTGCATCGTGGCTTGAACTGCAGGCCTGAGGGTCGAGCAGGTGATGTCGAGGATGAATGATCTTTTCTGGCTCAGGAATGACAGAGATCAATCCTGCTGATCAAAGCAGTCAGAAGACTCCCCGTTCCAAGGGGAAGGGGACAGGGACTCCACTTCTCAGTGGAAGGAATGGCCAAGTAACATCCAAAGAGGGGCAAGGCAGTGGGAGAATTTGTTAAGGCGGGCTTTTGGGAAACTATAATCTGCTTCATTTGCTAAGACTTGACCATATTCCTCTCAGTCCTCTGTGGAAAAATCTTCAGGGGCTCCTAATTCCTTCTAGAGAAGCAGGTTTTGAAGTTTTAAAGGCTAAGCAGCATGGCACAGAAGCTACACCAGTAAAACTGCCAAAAGCAAAACTGCTGGGAGCTTTGAGGTTCTGTTCCTGGAGCCAGAGCCTGCTGTGAAGACCGCTGCCCTCTGAGGGCTTGGGCGTAACCCGGCCCCGCTCTGACCCTCCCCGGCGGGCCGGGGCCATAGCCCTTCCCCACCTTGCCTCGCCTCACTGCACCTGTGGTCTCTGTGTTTGCCAGGGGCACCCCTGCTCAGCCACTGATGACTGGTCAAGGACCCCCCCTCTTCTAAGAAGTCTTTTGTCTTCTCTGCACTCCTGGTGTGTATGTTTGCTATGACATTTTTGATTTCTGTGGATAGATGTGTTTATTACATTCAGCTTTGAGCTTATCACAGGTTAGGACATGTCCCATTCTCTGCATCCCCACCAAGGGACTGAGTCGCTGGTGTGGATGATCTCCGAATTAGTCTTTGCCCTTTCATTTCATTCAGCCAGCCAAGTTTCACTGTCTGCGAATACCTGGCAATGCTACCCAGTGTCTGAAAATTCTGTAGTAGATCTCTTAAGCTGTAGTGTGTTATTTGACTTACTGTTCTGAAACATTGTTCTCGTCTGTATTAGCAGTTGTTTTACTTGTCATAAGGTGGTTTTAAGCAGTTCTTGTGTTTCTTTCAGTTGTGTGAGAAATGAGCAGAACGTGGAACATTCCCTAGTTCAGTTTATGTTTTAAAAAAACACAACCACAGATTTAAACCGACGGCTTGAGCCTCTTCTGCTTAAAGCGGGGTAGCTGCCTCTTCTATATCTGACATCCTGACAGCATCCCCCCTGCCATCTTCTCTGTAGATTTTGACCGCACCATAAACTCCTGGAGAGCGGGACGTTGCTTTGTTCCCCATTCAGGGTCAGAAATAGTGCTTAACCTCGGAAACACTCAGATTAGTAAGTGAACAGGGAGAGAATCCTGGAGAGTGGCGTGAAATGGTCATTCTCATGCCATTTGCTAAGACTTGACTTCCCAGTCCTCTGTGGAAAAATCTTCAGGGCTCCTAATTCCTTCTAGAGAAGCAGGTTTTGAAGTTTTAAAGGCTAAGCAGCATGGCACAGAAGCTACACCAGTAAAACTGCCAAAAGCAAAACTGCTGGGAGCTTTGAGGTTCTGTTCCTGGAGCCAGAGCCTGCTGTGAAGACCGCTGCCCTCTGAGGGCTTGGGCGTAACCCGGCCCCGCTCTGACCCTCCCCGGCGGGCCGGGGCCATAGCCCTTCCCCACCTTGCCTCGCCTCACTGCACCTGTGGTCTCTGTGTTTGCCAGGGGCACCCCTGCTCAGCCACTGATGACTGGTCAAGGACCCCCCCTCTTCTAAGAAGTCTTTTGTCTTCTCTGCACTCCTGGTGTGTATGTTTGCTATGACATTTTTGATTTCTGTGGATAGATGTGTTTATTACATTCAGCTTTGAGCTTATCACAGGTTAGGACATGTCCCATTCTCTGCATCCCCACCAAGGGACTGAGTCGCTGGTGTGGATGATCTCCGAATTAGTCTTTGCCCTTTCATTTCATTCAGCCAGCCAAGTTTCACTGTCTGCGAATACCTGGCAATGCTACCCAGTGTCTGAAAATTCTGTAGTAGATCTCTTAAGCTGTAGTGTGTTATTTGACTTACTGTTCTGAAACATTGTTCTCGTCTGTATTAGCAGTTGTTTTACTTGTCATAAGGTGGTTTTAAGCAGTTCTTGTGTTTCTTTCAGTTGTGTGAGAAATGAGCAGAACGTGGAACATTCCCTAGTTCAGTTTATGTTTTAAAAAAACACAACCACAGATTTAAACCGACGGCTTGAGCCTCTTCTGCTTAAAGCGGGGTAGCTGCCTCTTCTATATCTGACATCCTGACAGCATCCCCCCTGCCATCTTCTCTGTAGATTTTGACCGCACCATAAACTCCTGGAGAGCGGGACGTTGCTTTGTTCCCCATTCAGGGTCAGAAATAGTGCTTAACCTCGGAAACACTCAGATTAGTAAGTGAACAGGGAGAGAATCCTGGAGAGTGGCGTGAAATGGTCATTCTCATGCCATTTACCTTTCAGCCTGGAAACCGCTGCGTGTGCGAGGGGGAACCGGGAGAGCTCTTTTGATGGGGGGTGTGTCTAGGACCAGGTAGGGTTTCTAGCGCGCCATCACATGGAAAGAGCCCTTGGTCACCAGGTGACAGTGTACAAAACAGCCTAGAAAGCCTGGGGGAAAGATTGCCTCGTGAAGAACACATGAGAGTACCGTGGGCCGCGCCTTGTCTCTGCAGCTTCCGCCCCTTGTAGACATCACACTCGCCTCATGAGCCTGTACTCTTTCGTGCTTGGCTCCTGGAGTATCCGCGTAAAGCCATTGGGCCTGCCTGGTTCAGGGCCTGGCTGATGACTGGCACTCGAGGCTTGGTGGCTGAATAGAAACCTAGCTGTCGGCCTGCGGGGGCTGTTGAAGGGCAGGGCGGGGGCAGTGGGGGCTTCTGCTCTTACACTGGGTCACAGTCCACAGCCCACTAGGAGCAATCGTAGATTCTTAGATTCCCACTCAAATCCCAGGCCGTGTGGGTAAGTGAGCAGACCACCGAAGAGGAGCACTCCTGGCTCCACACTAAGGGCCAGAGGCCAAAGCCCCAAGAGGCCTTGAGCTCCCCACCCCAGGTAGAACAGGAAGGGCTCGCAGAATGTGACCGTGTCTTTCCAAGCCAGGTGTTGCCCAGGTGGTGATTATGGAGGGATCTCCCCAAGCCACGTCCCCTCCGTGCCCTGGGTTGGGGCAAGGCTCTCGGCGGCCTGTGCAGGCTCTGGAGCCAGAGGCCGGGATCTGGGGAGGTTCCATTTGAGAACACCTTCCTTCCTCCTCTGCATACATTTAGTGACAGGGCAGGCTTTAGACTCTGAGCTCCTTAATCCCAGTGCATGTCCTTGCTTGCTCTTGTTTGTATTTTATATTTGTTTTCTGTTAACCTTTAGAAAATGCTTAGTGAAGCGAAATGGTGACAAAAGAGAGAACTCAGAAATCAGCCCATGGACAGGCACATGCAGAAAGCTGAAACAGGACCCCAGTCTTTCACAATACACAGATCAAATGAAAAATACTTAGATCCCTGGTTACTATAAAGGAGCATACTAACATTTTAAAAAGCACCCTCATATTATGAATATCCTTGAATCCATTCTTTCATGCAAGACCTAGGTGAATTTCAAGTTTTATTTTTTTCCTTGTGGCTTGTTAAAGCTGTTCTTCTGACTCTTCTGAATTTTGTTTTTATCATTCCCTAGCCTTGGCAAATAAGAAAGAAAGCCTTGCTATATTAGTTTAAAATGTGCGTGTGTGTCTAAATAGAGAGTTCTGCATTGCACGTTTTGAGGTTTATGGAAGTGGCAGCATCCTGGGCAGTCCCCCGGGACTTGCTTCCCCGCCCCACTCTCAGTCTATTTCTGGGGCCACTCATGTTGCATGTAGCTCTGGACCATCCATGTTCATTCTCCTGCGCTATTTCCTGTTTGGACCTCGAAGGATTTGGGATGACTCCCAAGCAGAGGGCTCCAGTTAGCTCTAATTTTAACTTTTTTGCAAGCTGTCACTAAGCTTTTCCATGTTGCTTGGCTTATGGGAAGCTTTTTAGTCATTTCCTAATTTAATGACTGTTAGACAGCCTTAGCCTTCGAAATTTGTAGTATTTCTTATTGAGATTGTTGGGATTAGTGCAGATTACACGCTCAACCATTTCGCAGTAATATTTTAGTGGTTTCCAACTTGATACAGTCAGATGAAGCCTTCATGCTACCGGCACCCTTGTGGGGTGAGGCTGTGGTCAGCGCCATGGGGTTGGGGGCACGTGAACAGGCTCCTCAGAAGGGTGAAAACAGTGTCTTCTCATGTTGACCTTCTGTTGAAGGTAGGACATTCCTTTTCCTAGGTAGTACACTACTCAGTTTCTAGTTAATCCCGTCTGAATTTCCCATTATGTCTGGATTAAAGAGTCAGTAGAGGGCTTCCCTGGTGGTCCAGTGGGTAAGGACACTGCCTTGCAGTGCAAGAGGTACCGGTTCAATTCCTGGCCTTGGAAGATTCCACATGCCACGGAGCGGCTGAACCCATGTGTCCAGCTACCGAGCCAGAGCTCTGGAGCGCATGCGCCCAGAGCCGGTGCTCTGCGACAGCAGAGGCCACTGCGATGGGAGGCCCACATGGGCCAAAGAACAAAGATGGATGAAAATAGATAAATGTTTCAAAGACCAAGAGAAGTGGCCCGCCCGCCCCCTCCCTCTCCACCCCCCACCCCGCCACACACACAAAATAGACTCAGTAGAGCTAGGCTTAGATACCAAGTTTTTTCCTAGTTCTCAGGAATATATGTAATATCTGGTTGAGACCATCTCCAAAGACTGGATGTTATGGGTCGTCTGTGAGTTAGAATTGTAAGTAAAATGTTATGTGTTTGTGTGCATGCAGTTTTCTGGGTTCTTAGCTTTGACCAAAGTCTGGGAATTTAAAAATAAAATAACCAGTTATTTTACCAGCAAAATGGACTTATTCAGGAATTGCAAAGAATTACGATTCTGGAAAAGGACAGCAGAAGCTGTAGGCGAGCGTGGCAAACAAAGGGGAGGAACATTACTTGATAGAGAAAAAGGAGGCTAGTGAGAAGGGGGTGCTTAGAAAGAATGGCCATTGGAGGAAGGGGAGAGTTCAGAGGGCAGATGGCTTCCCCTTGGCTGGACTCTGGGCCAGGAGCATCTTTCCTCCTGCTGGAGCACAGTCTCCTCTAGCGTAGTTGTCCAGCGCTGGTGCTCGAGAGCTCCCCCTTCTGGCCTTCTACCTCAATTTTTAAATGTAGTTTCCTTCATTCCCAAGTAGACATCCCTAGAGGTTAAGAAATTTTCCTAAGGTCCTAGGTTTAATGAAGGGCAGAACAGAACACTGAATATGTCAGTAGTGTCCTCAGAAGGGTGAAAACAGTGTCTTCTCATGTTGACCTTCTGTTGAAGGTAGGACATTCCTTTTCCTAGGTAGTACACTACTCAGTTTCTAGTTAATCCCGTCTGAATTTCCCATTATGTCTGGATTAAAGAGTCAGTAGAGGGCTTCCCTGGTGGTCCAGTGGGTAAGGACACTGCCTTGCAGTGCAAGAGGTACCGGTTCAATTCCTGGCCTTGGAAGATTCCACATGCCACGGAGCGGCTGAACCCATGTGTCCAGCTACCGAGCCAGAGCTCTGGAGCGCATGCGCCCAGAGCCGGTGCTCTGCGACAGCAGAGGCCACTGCGATGGGAGGCCCACATGGGCCAAAGAACAAAGATGGATGAAAATAGATAAATGTTTCAAAGACCAAGAGAAGTGGCCCGCCGCCCCTCCCTCTCCACCCCCCACCCCGCCACACACACAAAATAGACTCAGTAGAGCTAGGCTTAGATACCAAGTTTTTTCCTAGTTCTCAGGAATATATGTAATATCTGGTTGAGACCATCTCCAAAGACTGGATGTTATGGGTCGTCTGTGAGTTAGAATTGTAAGTAAAATGTTATGTGTTTGTGTGCATGCAGTTTTCTGGGTTCTTAGCTTTGACCAAAGTCTGGGAATTTAAAAATAAAATAACCAGTTATTTTACCAGCAAAATGGACTTATTCAGGAATTGCAAAGAATTACGATTCTGGAAAAGGACAGCAGAAGCTGTAGGCGAGCGTGGCAAACAAAGGGGAGGAACATTACTTGATAGAGAAAAAGGAGGCTAGTGAGAAGGGGGTGCTTAGAAAGAATGGCCATTGGAGGAAGGGGAGAGTTCAGAGGGCAGATGGCTTCCCCTTGGCTGGACTCTGGGCCAGGAGCATCTTTCCTCCTGCTGGAGCACAGTCTCCTCTAGCGTAGTTGTCCAGCGCTGGTGCTCGAGAGCTCCCCCTTCTGGCCTTCTACCTCAATTTTTAAATGTAGTTTCCTTCATTCCCAAGTAGACATCCCTAGAGGTTAAGAAATTTTCCTAAGGTCCTAGGTTTAATGAAGGGCAGAACAGAACACTGAATATGTCAGTAGTGTCAGATCAGTTTGTCTGTGTTCTTGACCATAGAAGTGGTGCTAAAATGTCTTCCCGTGTCAGCTGGCCAGCCCCACGTCCCATGGCCTTGGCCGGCATAGAAGACATGGCACAAGTAGGAAATACCTGATGCTGGACTGTTTCACTCAGCAGAACAAATGCTGTTAGGTTTCTGGAGTGCGTGTGTGTCTCTTTGCAGGGTGTAGCCCGTTTGTGGTGTGTCCTAGAGTAAGTTGTCATTGCTAACCATACTGAAGAGGGGACGAGGACGAGGCTTTTTGTTTTTGTTTTCTTTTTTGCAAACAGCCTGCTGTCTATGCTGTATCGATTACCTGGGAAGAAAACTGCCTTCAGTTGACATGTGCTATGTCTCTGGGTGTATATAAAGTGGATCTTTGTCCCACAGCCTGTTTGTGGTTGATGTGCATGGAAGTACAGGTGGTCACATTCAGAGGTTATATTTTATTACTGTCAAATGTAGCATTTCCAGGATTACCTGGTATTGTTTATAAAGATCCTTGAGCATGTTGATTTAGGGCTTTCAGAAATCCTGAGGTTGGTCTGAGCAGAGCAGACTCAGGATGCACGTCAGAGAGTCCCTCTGGTTGGTGGTGCTGGGGGCGCCACCTGCCTTGCTTAGACTTCCTGGCATCACATGCAGTGGGCTTCACCGTTTTCCCGGGCCCGCGTGTCTCACCTTACTTCAGGTTGCTACTCCAGAGCCTGGGCTTCCTTCTATGTTAGAGCCCACTGTGCACTGAAGTAATACTTTGCACGCTACCAGTCTCGCCCCATTCAGTTCCTCCCTTCCTTCCTCATTATTCATTGCACATTTATGGTGCCTGACACATTGTAGCTCTCTGTAGGTATCTATAGTATGCATATTATAATTTCTTTATGACTGTGCTGGGTCTTCATTACTGAGCAAGCTTTTCTCTAGTTGCAAAGAGCGGGGGCTACTCCCTAGTCGTGTGCCCGGGTTCTTATTGCAGTGGCTTCTCTTGTTGCGGAGCCATTTTAAGAAATTTTCCTAAGGTCCTAGGTTTAATGAAGGGCAGAACAGAACACTGAATATGTCAGTAGTGTCAGATCAGTTTGTCTGTGTTCTTGACCATAGAAGTGGTGCTAAAATGTCTTCCCGTGTCAGCTGGCCAGCCCCACGTCCCATGGCCTTGGCCGGCATAGAAGACATGGCACAAGTAGGAAATACCTGATGCTGGACTGTTTCACTCAGCAGAACAAATGCTGTTAGGTTTCTGGAGTGCGTGTGTGTCTCTTTGCAGGGTGTAGCCCGTTTGTGGTGTGTCCTAGAGTAAGTTGTCATTGCTAACCATACTGAAGAGGGGACGAGGACGAGGCTTTTTGTTTTTGTTTTCTTTTTTGCAAACAGCCTGCTGTCTATGCTGTATCGATTACCTGGGAAGAAAACTGCCTTCAGTTGACATGTGCTATGTCTCTGGGTGTATATAAAGTGGATCTTTGTCCCACAGCCTGTTTGTGGTTGATGTGCATGGAAGTACAGGTGGTCACATTCAGAGGTTATATTTTATTACTGTCAAATGTAGCATTTCCAGGATTACCTGGTATTGTTTATAAAGATCCTTGAGCATGTTGATTTAGGGCTTTCAGAAATCCTGAGGTTGGTCTGAGCAGAGCAGACTCAGGATGCACGTCAGAGAGTCCCTCTGGTTGGTGGTGCTGGGGGCGCCACCTGCCTTGCTTAGACTTCCTGGCATCACATGCAGTGGGCTTCACCGTTTTCCCGGGCCCGCGTGTCTCACCTTACTTCAGGTTGCTACTCCAGAGCCTGGGCTTCCTTCTATGTTAGAGCCCACTGTGCACTGAAGTAATACTTTGCACGCTACCAGTCTCGCCCCATTCAGTTCCTCCCTTCCTTCCTCATTATTCATTGCACATTTATGGTGCCTGACACATTGTAGCTCTCTGTAGGTATCTATAGTATGCATATTATAATTTCTTTATGACTGTGCTGGGTCTTCATTACTGAGCAAGCTTTTCTCTAGTTGCAAAGAGCGGGGGCTACTCCCTAGTCGTGTGCCCGGGTTCTTATTGCAGTGGCTTCTCTTGTTGCGGAGCACAGGCTCTAGGCCCAAGGGCTATGTAATGGCAGCACAAAGGCTCAGTAGTTGTGACTCCTGCGCTCTCGAGCACAGGCTTAGTAGTTGTGGCGCACGGGCTTACCAGATACGCCTCTGCATGTGGGAATCTTCCCAGATCAAGGATCGGACCTGTGTCTCCTGCATTGTCAGGTGGATTCTTTGTCCCCTAGGGAAGCCACTAGGAAAGTCCCGCCGTGTGAATGTTAAATGAAGAGATTGTTGTGAGAGCGAGAGTACTTTATCCTCCCTGCCCTGCGGCAGCCCCGACCCCAGTTTATGCCCTTGTCCCCCTTGCCAGCGAGAGGGAGCTCTTGACCGGAGCTGTTTCTGGTCTTGGTCTGTGTCACAAGGGCCTGGCGCCCAGGAAGATGGGCCCAGCCGCGAATGAATGACTTACACATTGGTGTGTGTCTTGTTCTTCACCTTCTTTGTCCCTGGCTTGGAGCTCATCAAGGGAGCCTGGCCTGGTGACATTTCCTGGCGGTCATGTCCCGGTTACAGCCAAGGACAAACCCTAACCTGCTCCTTGAGCGTGCTCACTGCGAAACCAGTTGGGAGTCAACACATCTGCTGGCCTTTCGAGGTGAAGAGTGGCAGTGGATCAGGCTCTGAAATACATGTTGAGCAAGGCAGCTTTCCGAACTCCCAGCCCACTTCCACACACGTGACTGTCTTTCGGATCCTCCGCTTGAGACACACTGCTGTCCTGGGGGGGCCGGCCGGTCTTCTCCCTCCAGGAGCCACGGCAGAGGGCCCGCCGCAGGCCTGACTGCCCTCGGGATGCCCAGGCAGGCTGAAACTGCCAGAATGCTTTGTTCTTTTTGCAAAATGACTCAGACGCCCTGTTTGTCTTTTGACAGAGTGATCAGCAGCTGGACTGTGCCTTGGACTTGATGAGGCGCCTGCCTCCACAGCAAATCGAGAAAAACCTCAGCGACCTGATCGACCTGGTACGTGCCTCCTTCACGTGGTTTCATTTGGGACTCGGGCCATATGAGGTTGCTTTGTGCGTCCTCTTCCATGCAGAATTCAAGTCAAACAAGCCAGGCAACCGCCCCTGGGTTGTGAGACTCCTCCAGAGAGGAAATGAGCTTCCTCTGATGGTCATTCATTCTTTCAATGCCAGCTGAGTTCATAAAGCTGAAGATAGGAGCTCTAAAGTTGGCACTACCTGTCCCCGTCCCCCAGCTGCCTTGTTTTCACCTTCTGGAAGAGTACGGTTAGGCCTGGGGAAGAAGAGGCCACACAGGCCCGGCAGTACCTGGCTCCAGGCTGTACGAGCCTCTCTGCCCGTGTGGAAGTTTCTCCAGGCAAAGCAGGACAAAAATATAGCCTCTCAGGTGCTTCAGTGGGTTCACGTCTAGCTCGAAATGGCATAAAACACAAAAATGGGCTTTTAAAGAGCTCATCACATCTATGTTTTAAGTACTTATTTTATTTGTATTAGAACAAATGATACAAAAGAAGGGAACATTTTTCGACAGACACTTTCTGTACTTAAAAATCTGTTACTCTTCAGCATAGGAAACAATGCAGTTTCAACATCAGGTCAAGAATGACTTCATTGTGGTCCCCCATGGAGAAATTGGGATTTTGTCACGGTGTTTTCTCTTTGATTAGTAAAACTATTTTTAAAATATTATATGTATGCATATAACTGAGATATCACAAAATGATTATTTTGTAATGTTTTAAGATAATGAAATACATGTATAAAAAAGTAAAAGGTTAAGTACTTATTTGTGTATTCATGTACGTATACATTCAGGGGATAATTGATCTCACAGTGACGTCAGAGATGAACTGGCACCACAACGTTATTTGAAAATGTTCACGGTATTCAAAAGAAGCAATAAAGCTGTGAGACATAATGAAAAGAAGTAAAATAAAATCAGGTCCCCAGAGCCAGGCGAGTTACTGGATGGCTTGGCCGGTGAGTTCTGGCTTGAGGTTGGAACCTGGGGCTCTCCCTCCACCCCACGTCGTCCTTTGTTCTTTTCACTGTGTCCCCATCTTGGATGTAGTGATCCACTGCCAGCTGTTGCTCATCAATTAAATGGCTTTTAAAATAGTAACTGGAAAACTTGTTCATATGTTGTACTGATATATTTAGTCTCATTGTAGGCATCCAGAGCAGTTTCCCTAGGGGTGAACAGTACTGCAGGAGACTCGCCTCATTCACAGATAAAATGCTTCCTGCAGTCCGCGAGGTCCGTTGTGCAGCCATCTGTCAGTTTGTAGAGACACCGACTCCCAGAGGGAGGCCGCTGTGTGGACAGTCGAGCCTGTGGATGGAGCGGTGAACTTGCTGTCTTTTCTGTGACGATTCAGGAAGGAAGGAAGGAAGGAGGAGGGAGGTTTCTCTAGGTAAACAGCCCTGGTGAGAAAGCCCCCTCCAGTTGCTTGTGATGGAAATGAGGAAGAGGTGGCTAGAAACCAGCATGGTAGGTCCTGGCTGGGCAGGAGTCGTTTGAGATGAATGTGAAAGAACAGAAGGCTGAATTGTGATGTGTGTCACCTGCCTTGTACCCAGAATCGGGGTCTCGCACCCAGCGCCCCGGGGGGCGGCCTGCAGAACAGATGCGGCCTTGGTGTCCCGAGGAGGTCTGGGTGGCGGGCCCTTTGCTCCTGTTGCTTGTTGCTCTCTCAGCTCTGATTCTCTGGGGCTAGTTTTCAGGTTTCTCGAGGAGTGCCCTCCATTGGGAGTTTTGTGCAAAAGATCCTGATTCTTAAAACATTGGCTCAGACAGTGGATGGGCGTGTGAAATGTGAGTCAGAGAAGTGGTCTTGGTTGGGGAATGCTGAGCTGTGGAGTGGGCTATGTGGGAGGGGTCCTTGGAAGTTATTGGGAGGTTTTCAAGCATAACATCAGTAGACTAAGTGACCAGAGATGAACTGGCACCACAACGTTATTTGAAAATGTTCACGGTATTCAAAAGAAGCAATAAAGCTGTGAGACATAATGAAAAGAAGTAAAATAAAATCAGGTCCCCAGAGCCAGGCGAGTTACTGGATGGCTTGGCCGGTGAGTTCTGGCTTGAGGTTGGAACCTGGGGCTCTCCCTCCACCCCACGTCGTCCTTTGTTCTTTTCACTGTGTCCCCATCTTGGATGTAGTGATCCACTGCCAGCTGTTGCTCATCAATTAAATGGCTTTTAAAATAGTAACTGGAAAACTTGTTCATATGTTGTACTGATATATTTAGTCTCATTGTAGGCATCCAGAGCAGTTTCCCTAGGGGTGAACAGTACTGCAGGAGACTCGCCTCATTCACAGATAAAATGCTTCCTGCAGTCCGCGAGGTCCGTTGTGCAGCCATCTGTCAGTTTGTAGAGACACCGACTCCCAGAGGGAGGCCGCTGTGTGGACAGTCGAGCCTGTGGATGGAGCGGTGAACTTGCTGTCTTTTCTGTGACGATTCAGGAAGGAAGGAAGGAAGGAGGAGGGAGGTTTCTCTAGGTAAACAGCCCTGGTGAGAAAGCCCCCTCCAGTTGCTTGTGATGGAAATGAGGAAGAGGTGGCTAGAAACCAGCATGGTAGGTCCTGGCTGGGCAGGAGTCGTTTGAGATGAATGTGAAAGAACAGAAGGCTGAATTGTGATGTGTGTCACCTGCCTTGTACCCAGAATCGGGGTCTCGCACCCAGCGCCCCGGGGGGCGGCCTGCAGAACAGATGCGGCCTTGGTGTCCCGAGGAGGTCTGGGTGGCGGGCCCTTTGCTCCTGTTGCTTGTTGCTCTCTCAGCTCTGATTCTCTGGGGCTAGTTTTCAGGTTTCTCGAGGAGTGCCCTCCATTGGGAGTTTTGTGCAAAAGATCCTGATTCTTAAAACATTGGCTCAGACAGTGGATGGGCGTGTGAAATGTGAGTCAGAGAAGTGGTCTTGGTTGGGGAATGCTGAGCTGTGGAGTGGGCTATGTGGGAGGGGTCCTTGGAAGTTATTGGGAGGGCTTTTGTCACCATCAACCCATGTCCTATACTCAGTAGGCAGCGTGTTGTGCAGGGCACGTTCCCTGGGTGGCCTCGGTTAACTCTCAGCCCTCCTGTCAGGTAGCACTGCAGGAGGCAGCCTGGGATGTGCCACATGGCTTGTTTTCCTTGGAGAGTTTCAGTTGATCAGATGTTTCAGGGTCCTCCTGCAAACTCAACCCCCAGCCAGGCACACACCACGAGTGGGATCAGGTCCCTCCTCTGGTCCACTGCAGAGGCCACACTGCTGCATCTCCACTGGGCATGACAGCGTGCCTGGCTGCGTTTAAATTCAGTTTGCCGATTTAGTTGTTACCGTACTTTAGAAATGGACCAGACATAGAAGTAAGAAAGGACGAGCAAATTTTTCTCAGTAGCATCTTCTTGGTGTTTCACAGGCTTTTTTGTCCATAGGGCAGCAGAAGGGTTTTCCTACAACCATGTCATTGCTCAGCGACTGTTGTAGAAGTGTGTGTGTCACACTTTGGTGGAAACCTGCTCAGAGGGTTCCCTTGCTGTGCAGGTTCCCTTGGGCTCTGCAGGGAAATCGCAGTATTGATGGTGAGTATTGAGTGAAAGAATGCATGATGAGCAGATCACATAACACCCTGGCTGGGGGTTGAGTTTGCAGGAGGACCCTGAAACCCAGGGTGATGTCCCACACCATATCTATCTCTGATGTGCCATGTGTAGGAAGTAATCTCCTAGAGACTGCTGTTAGAGGGTACTGTCCCCTCGCCAGGCGGGGCCGGTCTCAGGCCACGTCCACCTCCAGAGGCTGAACAGGAGACCATGATGGATTTCCATCGTGCATGATGGTATGCAGAGTTGGTATGCTCGTTACATTTTATTTTAAAAAGTTTTTTAAATTAATTTACTTTTACAAAACTTTGTTGTTGTTTTTTTATTATTTTATTTTATTTTTTTTACTTTATTTATTTATTTATTTATTTATTTTTGTACATGTATGTTCCCAGATCATTCATATGCATATCCCTTGACCCTTTGCCAAATGTGAACATGGATGGGTCATAGATAAACCTTTGTCCCTTCCCTCTTGAATTTCCCTCCTCACCCCTCCTGGTTGTTACGGAGCCCTTGAGGTTTACAGTAAATTCCCATTGGTTATCTATTTTACATATGGTAATGTAAGTTTCCATGTTTCTCTCTCCGTGCATCTCATCCTCTTCTCCCTCCTCCCACCCCCATGTCCATAAGTCTGTTCTCTATATCTGTTTCTCCATTG
Source organism: Tragulus kanchil (assembly GCA_022376925.1). Classification (NCBI taxonomy): domain Eukaryota; kingdom Metazoa; phylum Chordata; class Mammalia; order Artiodactyla; family Tragulidae; genus Tragulus; species Tragulus kanchil. The sequence continues at coordinate 147,488,888 of JAIOJX010000032.1, forward strand.
CTGCTTTGCAAATAAATTCCTCAGTACCATCTTTCTAGATTCTGCATATGTGCGTTAGTATACAATAGTTCTCTTTCTTCTTCTCACTCACTTCACTCTGTATAATAGGCTCTAGGTTCATCCACCTCGTTAGAATTGACTCAAATGCATTCCTTTTTATGGCTGAGTAATAATATTCCACTGTATAGATGTACCACAGCTTCTAGAAGGAAAAAAATTTTTTTGGATGTGCACCATTTTTAAAGCCTTCAGCTGTTTGTTACGACATTGCTTCTGTTCTTTGCTTTGGTCTTTTGGCTGCAAGGTGTGTGGGATCTTAGCTCCCTGACCAGGAATTACACCCCCACCTCCTGCACTGGCAGATGAAGTCTCAGCCCCTGGACCTCCAGGGAAGACCCTCACTCCTTTTTTAATTTGAAGTATGGTGAGTGTCAAAATGGAAGTGGAGCCTGACTTTTCACTGAATTAGGATCTGATGAGGCATGCCTCGTGAAAGCTCTGCTAACATGCTCCAAAGCCCCGTTGGAGGCCCCTGCGGTGCATTCTGATGGGTGCAGAGCATTTGGGCTGGTTTTGTAGTCCTGGAAATGACTTCTTTGAAGGTGTTTCTTTTATCACTGCTGTTTTTCTTCCTTTTTTCCCTGGGCACGACAGGTTTTTGTTTTGTTCTGTTTTTGTTTTTAACCAACTGTGCAGAATTCTTTCATTCCTGTTCTGAGTGCAGTGCTGCGACCCTGAAGTTCCCTTGTCGTTTTCGTTCCTCCTCAGAGGTGTAATTGTAGGAAACGCGCCGGTCAGGAGCCCGTCTAGAAGCAGTGCATCCAGGCCTTTGTTCCCTGTAATCTGGGCTCAGTCAGACCTTCTCAGAGCCGCTTTCCCCCGGCTCGGGGCACATTGCAGTCATTCCTCCCAGGCACACCTGCCTCAAATAATGACGGGGAGGTGGTGGTGTTTTCAAGAAAAGGCTCCGGTTCTAAGGCAGGCGAGAATGTTCGGATTTGCCTGCATTCCCCATGATGAGAGTGGCCTCGCTTAGATATCGGAGCCAGGGAAGTACAAGGAATTCATCCGGTCCACCAGTGGCCTGATTACAGAGGAGTATTAAAGAGAAATGTGGCGTATGCTTGGCAGCTAGGCCGAGGCAGCCCAGTTTATCATGCCAGATCGGTTTTCTTTTCGTTTTTCTTTCCACCGTCAGTTTTTGCTGCCTGGGATTATGGTGCGTGCTCTGATTGGTGGGAAATGACCCTCCTTTGCAGATGGCCAGAGCATCATTTTATTACACATTAATCCCATTGTGCTTGAGGGAAGCCCGCTGAAAGCCGTGGTTAAGCTGTGGCAGAAATGCCCGCAGGTCCACGTGGGCCAAGATCGCGTGATGTTAAGATGCTCCCTCGGCGTCCTCGGCGCTGACCTTCTATGGCTTCACTCTGCCCACTGGCAGCCAGAGCTGACACTCTCTGCTGGGGTGTATTTTGAGCCCTGAGCTGAGGAAGGAGTTTGTTTCTGCAGATTGGCACCCAGCAGGCCAGCCGTCCTTTGCCTTTTTAAGAGCAAACCAAAAATAGACCTAAATCTGTTTAACCAAGCAGAAAAGTCTTTGCAAACGTCTGTCACTTCATTTTTTGATTCCTCCTCTCCCCTTTGCTTATCGTCACCTGAAGATCCAGCTCTGGGGTGTCCCCAGACTATATTTATTCCAGCAAGGGGTGAAGCGCCCGGGCCATTCCCACCAGGCCTGTGGGTTAGAGGTCCAAGGACCTGATGCTCTGACCAGGGAATTGAGAATTTGATCGGTTTTCATTTCAGCATATTTCTTGTTAGCAGCCAGAGTCGCCCTCCAGAAATAGAAGGGCCAGCCTCAGCAGTACCTATACTTTGAACAGCTCACAGAAATTGGCCACCTGTGGGTAGTGGGAGGTCCACAGGGAGGTTGCCACTCGACAGATTAGAAGGCTGGCATGCACAAGGTACACCTCGGCATGGGCTCTGCAAGCCACTGCGTGGCCCCCTCCAACTTGTGTTGGCCAGGACCCTGCAACCAAGCTCACACAGCTTTGTGATTAAAACTGAGGCAACTGTTATTATTTAATAGTCATTTATATCACTGCCGATCTATCTGAATTCTGCTAAAGACAGTTTTCAGTCTCTAATAGTGAACCCGGGAAATGTGGAAATGATTTTCTCAGTGATAGCTGTGTGGAGTAATGCATCCAACTCAGGTCTGTCCCCAGGAGAAGAAGCTGTGCTGCCTTTCGGCACCTTAAGGCCAGGTGTGATCTGGTCCGTCTGTGGTCAGGACTGACCAGGCCTCTTGTATTCTACTTGCTTCGTTTCTCTGTTACTGTCCCTGTTTAAAACAGTCTTGGACCAGCATGCTTTCCTCCAGAGGTCTTACACTCAACAGGTGAGAAGTAGATGGATTCAGTCAGCATGTCCTGAACACTTACTATCGGATACCCTGCTCAGCTCAGGAAGAGTAGCCTGTATTCCTCAGCATCTCTTCCACAGGTGGGGGAAAATACAGGGATCTTAGAACTTGATCTGGGATAGGAATGACCTTGGATGGACCCTCTCAACCCTTTGGACTTGACCAGTTGACGAGCTCTGAGGACCACGGTCAAGAGTTGCAGAGCCAAGTTCTTCTTCCTGTTGAGCATTTAGCATCTCTGGGTGCCAGACACCATTCTGGGTGTCGCCGGTACCAGATGAAAGTCCTGGCTCTGTAGCGCTGACACTTAATGAGGAATTCAGGCGAGATTTTCTGGAAGGAAGAAGGCTTGACCATGCCAACTCTGCTCACGGTCTGTCTCTCACAGACCCCAGCAAGCACTGTCATTTGTCTTCACTTTTGAGTAAAAGTGATCTGGGCTCTTCAGGGAGTTAGTTGTGGCCTCCCTTCTCCCTCACGGCTGGCCACCTTTCCCCCTGCCTCTCCCTGTCTCTCAGATTCCTTTCCCTAAGTTTCCCTGACAGAGTATTCGTGAGGAGAGCAAATATTTACATATCTTTGGAGTTTTGAGGGCAAAGCCAAAAGTGGCCGCCTCTAGCAAAGAATTTTATGTTTTGTCTTTTTTTGTTCTAAATTGCATTCCAGTTCATAACATGCCCACATGCAAGACATTTTAGCATAAAAAGAATGCTTTCTTCACCAAATCCTTGAGTCAAGTTGGTACTCCAGGAAGTAGGACACCCCCACCCCCTGGTGCTCTGGGACTTTGGAGATTCGCAGCTGGGCCTCCACACGGGGCTTAGTTTCCCTGTTGTCAGGCCCCTAACACAGCTCCCCACGCTGGAGCCAGGGCTCCGTCGCCCCACCAGGGAAGAAGGAGTCCAGGAGGTGGTCTCCCCTGGGACCTGTGCAGTTCCCTGTGGGTTTCTGTGGGAGATGGGCACTGGACACTTCTGCGTGCGTCGTGGGGTCTGCAGGAAGTGTTCTCTCCCGAGCTGGATGGCATCTCTGGAGCGGCACTGGGGACCAGTGGAAGCGTGGGTGCTTACGCAGGGACCCCGCCCAGTATGCCAAGCCATGCTTCTCAGCTTCTCTTGAGTTCTCCCGCTGCTCTGTGCTGCAGTTCCCGTTTTACAAGGGGAGAAGGCATCCCAGCGGAGGGCCTCCGGCAGTATTTTAATGAACTCCATTCCTTGGAACTTTGTGGTGAGCCTTTTCATGGGAGTGTTTTGCTCTTTGAATGGCCTGAAGCTGTAGTGACTAAAGCCAGGCTGAGGGAGAAAGCAGACCCCAGACTCTAGGTGTTGAATCAACTCTGTTCCCCACCCAGGGCGCCTCTGCAGACAGAGGTGGAGGTGGCCTTTCAGGACCCCCACCCGTTGCTGCGGCGAGGACCTTGCTTCCTGGGGATGGTTTGTGTCAGGGTGGCGGCTGGGCTGCCTGCCTAAGCTTGAACAAAACGACGTGATTTTTTTTTGGTAATATTTATTTATTTATTTTTGGCTACTCTGGGTTTTCACTGCTGCCACGGGCCCTTCTCTAGTTGCAGGGAGTAGGGGCCACTCTCTAGTTGAGGCGAGCAGGCCTCTTGTGGCAGTGGCTTCTCTTGTTGTGGAACTCGGTCTCTAGGGCCCACGGGCTTCAGTAGTCGCGGCACGTGGGCTCAATAGTTGTGGCTCCCAGGCTCTGGAGCACAAGCTCCATAGTTGTGGCTCACGGGCTTAGTTGCTCCACCAAATGTGGGATCTTCCCAGATCAGGGATCGAACCTGTGTCTCCTGCATTGGCAGATGAACTCTTTACCATTGAGCTACCAGGGAAGCCCCAAATGACATGATTTGTTTAGAAAGAGGAAATGGGGCAGGGGGCCCTCCTCTGATCCCTCCATAGGGATGACCAGAAGTTACTTGAAATTCCTGATGAGTTCTGTTATATGCACAATGATAGGCCCTCATTTGATCCAATCAAGGATGGCCTGAATTGCCTCCTCAACACATAGTCGAGACTGTTAAAACTTGAAACCAGATAAAGGAGAAAAGCACAGGGTCATGTGCCTTTGTGAGCATGTTCTTTGGGGCACAGAGGGAGTTGTGCTCTAGGAGGGCACCAGTGATGTGTCCACTGGTCCTCACCATTCTAGGACAGTTGCGGTTATTACCCACTGTGCCTGTAGGCTTGACATTCTCCGGAGCTAGGTGACCTAAAAGTTAGCTGTTGCCCATCCCCGAGAATGTCCGCCACCCAGGAGTACATTTCGGTTAGATTATAAAGTTCAAAACAGAAATTGTTTTTCGTTTGGTCTCAGATTTAGAATTGCATGCCCCTCTTTTCATTTGTGGTAAAATCTTTTTCGCTGATGGCAGAGGAGAGTGAATTGCTCTGATGGAGATCCATCAAGCGTCGGAAGCACTGACATACCTGGGCCTTGTCTTCGCTATTACCGTGGTCAGTCTCCACAGCCGCCCTGAGGCAGGTGGGCGGGACCGCCTCTTGCAGCGACACCAGGGCTGGCCCCGTCCCCCAGGAGTCCCGGGCCTGATCGTGACCTGGCTGTTGATTCCAGTGTATTGTCCACTGAACACCTGCCATTAGCAATAAAAACATGACAGTGTGTCATTTCCGACATGTCCTACTAAGGCCAGACCATCGTCTCTGGTGAAAATGTAGAAAATGTTTGTGATGGGGGTGGGTGGTCTCCCGGAAGCTTGTAGGGACCTCAGGGAAAGTGCCTCTTAGAATCTCGACGTCCCTTCAGACTGCAGTGAGTGAGGGAAGAGCTGCCCAGGCTGCCCACCCTGGCTGTCGGAGCAGCTGTACCGAGGTGAACACTTGCGTAGCAGACCCCCCTCCCGCACCCCCGGCATCGTGGGCATCGCAGACAGGGCGCTCCTTAAGAAAGCCTTCTGCCCAAGCCCAAGTAGTATGTCCCTGTTCTTCTTTCAGTTAATAAAGCAAATCTAAAATTTTAGGCAAAGCAAATTCTTGCCCCACAGGAACTGAAGGGCCAGGTCAGTAAAGTGCTTTTAGATCAAATGTACCTAGCCAGCGTCCTCTCCAGCGTACACTGTTAGAGTGTAAACAGTGCCAGGGGACAGGAAGGCAAGATCTCTTTTTGGAGGCGGGAACCAGGGTGTTTTATTGACGATGGCAGCATACACGACTTCGCTTTGGTATGTGGGCACGATAAGGCTTTGTGAGCATCCCGAGAATGTTCCGCCACCCTAGGATTTTACCCACTGTGCCTGTAGGCTTGACATTCTCCGGAGCTAGGTGACCTAAAGTTAGCTGTTGCCCATCCCCGAGAATGTCCGCCACCCAGGAGTACATTTCGGTTAGATTATAAAGTTCAAAACAGAAATTGTTTTTCGTTTGGTCTCAGATTTAGAATTGCATGCCCCTCTTTTCATTTGTGGTAAAATCTTTTTCGCTGATGGCAGAGGAGAGTGAATTGCTCTGATGGAGATCCATCAAGCGTCGGAAGCACTGACATACCTGGGCCTTGTCTTCGCTATTACCGTGGTCAGTCTCCACAGCCGCCCTGAGGCAGGTGGGCGGGACCGCCTCTTGCAGCGACACCAGGGCTGGCCCCGTCCCCCAGGAGTCCCGGGCCTGATCGTGACCTGGCTGTTGATTCCAGTGTATTGTCCACTGAACACCTGCCATTAGCAATAAAAACATGACAGTGTGTCATTTCCGACATGTCCTACTAAGGCCAGACCATCGTCTCTGGTGAAAATGTAGAAAATGTTTGTGATGGGGGTGGGTGGTCTCCCGGAAGCTTGTAGGGACCTCAGGGAAAGTGCCTCTTAGAATCTCGACGTCCCTTCAGACTGCAGTGAGTGAGGGAAGAGCTGCCCAGGCTGCCCACCCTGGCTGTCGGAGCAGCTGTACCGAGGTGAACACTTGCGTAGCAGACCCCCCTCCCGCACCCCCGGCATCGTGGGCATCGCAGACAGGGCGCTCCTTAAGAAAGCCTTCTGCCCAAGCCCAAGTAGTATGTCCCTGTTCTTCTTTCAGTTAATAAAGCAAATCTAAAATTTTAGGCAAAGCAAATTCTTGCCCCACAGGAACTGAAGGGCCAGGTCAGTAAAGTGCTTTTAGATCAAATGTACCTAGCCAGCGTCCTCTCCAGCGTACACTGTTAGAGTGTAAACAGTGCCAGGGGACAGGAAGGCAAGATCTCTTTTTGGAGGCGGGAACCAGGGTGTTTTATTGACGATGGCAGCATACACGACTTCGCGCTTTGGTATGTGGGCACGATAAGGCTTTGTGCTTCCTCGGGGCTCCTGGGGACAAACGTCTCCTGAAGTGTCTTCCACTTGCCTTTATTCGTCTCCTTAGACTCGTCCAGGGTATCTGTGGATCCCTCCTGTAACAGCAGAACAGCGTGCTTCCTGCGAGGCAGGTCAGCCGTGTGGGAGGAGCCAGCGCAGCCCAAAGGCGAAGCCAGAGCAGGTGCGGCCTGACGGCTCAGCCCAGGCCCCAGGACACGAGAATTCAGAGTGTATTACAAGTGGTGGTCACAGGTCACCGCGAGAAACGAGTTGATTCTTCAGTAAAATTGCTGAAACAGCTAACAGTTTTGCAGGAAGACAAGCTAAATACCTATGGCACAGCACGTCCTCACACTCCTGACGGACCAAGGAACAATGTTAGACGAACATGAAAGAAACAGAGGAAAACCAGCAGTGGGATACTCGATGGTGGGGGTCAGGGGGAGGCCTTGATGAGGCATAGACTCTCATGCCAGCGTGATGGCCTTGAAATATGCAAATTTGATTGTAAAGTTCAAGTTTAAAGGCAGAGAACAAACTCTGAAAAATACTTGTAGCTTCTGGCAAAGACTGTGTCTCCTTAAATCTTCAGGGACCGTCTTCTGAGGCTGTTGCTGTCGTTGGTCCCCTGGGTGGGAGCACCAGCAGGGCCTCAGCTGCTCGTCCAGGGACACTTGGCGGCGGTGGAGGAGCCGAGCTGTGCACTCAGGCGGCCCAGGGCCCTTAACTGCTGTGCGCTGTTGCCTCCACCAGTGAGAACAGTGGAAACAGAGTGAGATCACAGAGGAGGCCGTGCAGAGGCCTGACCTACACACGAAACAAGATAAACTGGTTGGAAAAGCCTTCCCTGATGACCTCTTTCTGCTCAGTGCATGGATTGTGTTTCCTCCTGGATGCAGCTTACACTCTCCCCAACTTGCATGAAATTGATCAGCACACCTTGGTGTTGAGTCTCTTGGAGAGCAAAGACAATGAGCAGTTGGAGAAACATGGCACAGAAGGTTGTCCTCTACATTGCCACGTTAAAGGCTCTGAGAAGTCCCGCAGTTAGAAAAAGAGAAAAGAACTCATTTTCCTTTAACCCAGCATTTCTCTAATTCACTTTCATGCAGTCCTCTTTGGAAAACCGTGGTTTCCTGCAAGGGTGAGAGGACCTGGATTTTAGGTCCTTTGGGGCAGCGGCCCTAACTGTGATGTTTTAAATTGTTGTGAATGTGTGGTAAAGTGTCATGGAAAGAAACTTAGCCTTTCTTGTTGCTTTTTCAAAGAGTGAGCTACTTCCTTCAGTAGGAGGGAGAAAACATTGAGTAGATGAAGCAAGTCTTGGTGGAGTCCGAAGGCCTGGGTTTGGCTTTGGTGCCACCAGACTGCCTGTGACCAGCGGGCGTGCCTGGGTCCTCGGCTCCTCTGTGAAGTGGCAGCCAGATAGTCGGTCTCAGGCTACGTATCTGGGTTCTCCTCCACAGAATTGAAAGTAACATCACCATGGATACGCTTCTGTTGATGTCACTACTTCTGGGACCCCCTTCTGCTGCCAGAAGGCCCCGGTTTCTCTCAGGCCTGCAAGCACGTGGCTCTGCCCACCCCAGATGGAGATTCTGTGGAGGGCGGGCGACAGGGCCACTGGCCCCAAATGCTGGCCCCAGCAGAGCCGGAAAAATACTTGTAGCTTCTGGCAAAGACTGTGTCTCCTTAAATCTTCAGGGACCGTCTTCTGAGGCTGTTGCTGTCGTTGGTCCCCTGGGTGGGAGCACCAGCAGGGCCTCAGCTGCTCGTCCAGGGACACTTGGCGGCGGTGGAGGAGCCGAGCTGTGCACTCAGGCGGCCCAGGGCCCTTAACTGCTGTGCGCTGTTGCCTCCACCAGTGAGAACAGTGGAAACAGAGTGAGATCACAGAGGAGGCCGTGCAGAGGCCTGACCTACACACGAAACAAGATAAACTGGTTGGAAAAGCCTTCCCTGATGACCTCTTTCTGCTCAGTGCATGGATTGTGTTTCCTCCTGGATGCAGCTTACACTCTCCCCAACTTGCATGAAATTGATCAGCACACCTTGGTGTTGAGTCTCTTGGAGAGCAAAGACAATGAGCAGTTGGAGAAACATGGCACAGAAGGTTGTCCTCTACATTGCCACGTTAAAGGCTCTGAGAAGTCCCGCAGTTAGAAAAAGAGAAAAGAACTCATTTTCCTTTAACCCAGCATTTCTCTAATTCACTTTCATGCAGTCCTCTTTGGAAAACCGTGGTTTCCTGCAAGGGTGAGAGGACCTGGATTTTAGGTCCTTTGGGGCAGCGGCCCTAACTGTGATGTTTTAAATTGTTGTGAATGTGTGGTAAAGTGTCATGGAAAGAAACTTAGCCTTTCTTGTTGCTTTTTCAAAGAGTGAGCTACTTCCTTCAGTAGGAGGGAGAAAACATTGAGTAGATGAAGCAAGTCTTGGTGGAGTCCGAAGGCCTGGGTTTGGCTTTGGTGCCACCAGACTGCCTGTGACCAGCGGGCGTGCCTGGGTCCTCGGCTCCTCTGTGAAGTGGCAGCCAGATAGTCGGTCTCAGGCTACGTATCTGGGTTCTCCTCCACAGAATTGAAAGTAACATCACCATGGATACGCTTCTGTTGATGTCACTACTTCTGGGACCCCCTTCTGCTGCCAGAAGGCCCCGGTTTCTCTCAGGCCTGCAAGCACGTGGCTCTGCCCACCCCAGATGGAGATTCTGTGGAGAGGGCGGGCGACAGGGCCACTGGCACATCCCCTCTCAGCCTGCGTGGCCTCAGCAGAGCCAGACTGACCAGACCTGAGTTCCAGCTTGGAGACCTCGGGCAGCTTACCTCACCTCCCAGAGTGAGGTCTGCAAGGTCAGGAATAAGAAACCTGCATTCCTGGGGCTGCCGTGAGGACTTGGGAGTCCTGATAAAGTGCTGACGTGTGCAGGAGAGACAGGTGCTCCAGAAATGCTCCTGATGCCTTCTCTTCCGTCAGTGGCTTCCTGGGACCTGTTTGCTGACCCCTGGGGTCTGCCTGCCTAGGGGTTGCATGCTGACGTTCCAGGCAGCCTTCCCGACTGTTTTCACAGGTGGACGCAGCCCCAGCCTTGACTGTCATGGGAGTGGTGTGTTATTACCCAACACCTCACTGTGGGGACTTGGTTGATCTCACTGGAAGGGAGGAGAGGCAGTGGCCCCCGCTGAGGCGTTGTAGATGGGCTTGTGCCTCCCACGCCCACCCGCCCCCGCCTTCCCAGGCTCCCACATTGGGATCCCTGAGCACAAAGCTGGGAAACACCTGCCCACAGAGCCAAAGCCAGTGGAGGAGGCCAGGGTCAGACCGTAGCTGAGTGGTTTCCTGACTGGTAACGTTTGTCATCCTTCAGAGAGAGGGCAGTCTGATAGCACGCTTGCTTCTCCATCTGCCGCCGGGGGTCGAGGGGTCCCTGCATGGTTGGGTCTCTTCACTCCCCTGGCTCATTGCTTTGGCAGCCACTCTTCTCCCTGCTCTCGTTCCCTGGACGCATAGCTGCTCCTGGTGCTCACCTTGAGAACTAGGTATTGCTAGTGTAAAGCTTTAACACCGTACCTGGCTTAGAGGCTGCACAGGGTTCTGGGGTCACATCAGACTTGCACAGTTGTGATGTGGTCAGGTGCCAACAAAGAAAAACCGTACTGGTCTCCTGGCTTTCATTGATAACCGTGAGATGCCAGAGACTGTTCCGGAAGCTTTACACATTTAGCACAAGGTCCATCTTCTATGGCCCCATTTTACAGATGAAGAAACTAAAAGATTGAATGAGTTGTCAGAACCTCACAGCTGAATAGCAAGTAGCAAAGTCAGGGTCCCCAGGCTCATTGAGTCAGATGCCTGATCAGACGCCTGCCTGGCTGTCTGTGGCCACAGCTCCCCCAGGAACAGCTTCTCCTGTCACCGCCGGCCACCAGCAGATGGCTGGCTGAGTGACCGCCACAGTCAAGACGCTGTTCAGTCCTCACGGAGTGTCGCTTCCCCTTCCCACGTTGACAGGGCGTGCTGTTCTGGCTTCCAGGGTTGAAGCCGAGCTGCTGATGGTGGTGAAGGTGTCCGTGGTAGTGCTCACGTGGTCCCCACATCCAGGCCACAGCTGCCGCCCCCCAGTGGCACCACTGCCCCTGTTCTTTCTTTGTTGGGGGGTGGGAGGCGAGGGAGCTTCCTGGTGCTCCCATATATGGGTCAGAGCTTCAGAAAGGACGCAGGGGTGAGGAGTGACTCCGCCTTCCTCCTTTTTTGGGTCAGCGGCCCTCATCAGGCCGGACACTTTTTATTCATTCGTCCGTCGGTTTGCAGTTGCCCCTTTGCCACATCTGCTGCTGCCTTCCTGGGCCCGTCATACTCACAATTAAAGTCCATTAGAGACCCTGTCAATCACCACGCACAGAACCTGCCTGTGAGAGGCCTCACAAAGGGGCCGCCCAGACTGTGCCCACCTCCCCCAGCCCCCGCCCCTGATTCCCCACCAGGCTCTGGCTGTTTGGGGGACCGGAGTCGAGGTAGGAGCGGCTTGTAAGACTCTTCTCGTGGGCCTGTTACCTTTTATGGAACTAAACCTTCCAGCTAAGGGCAGGCTTGATGTTACAGTTGGTGGTGGTAGGAGTTATGTCAGATGGAGGCTTTGGAGTCAGGAGCTGACAGCAGGCTACTCAGAGGAGAGGTTCGAAGCCAAATACAGAAGAGATTTAATTATCGCTAATCTCCGCAACCCCTCTTTCTGGAATGTACAGGCATACTTAATTACTGTTGACTAGAAGCTAACATAGCACTCTGGGTTCAGAACAAAACCCTTTAGGAGATTGGCCCCAGGCTGGAAATGATTGTGCTTCACCCGAGTGGGTTTTCCTGGCCCTCTGTGTGTTGGAGACAGTTGGGGGCAGGGTCGTGCACCGGGCACTGTGGATTGTCCACCTGCTACGGCCTCCCCGCGTCTTCCTGCCTGGCTTCCTCTCTGCTCAGCACTGCCTGTTAGGGAAACCCGTCTCCAGGTTGTGTCGTGCAGCAGGGATTGATTGAGAGTCCGTGGCTGTTGATGGTGTGCTGCAATTTTGTGTTATTAGCACCCACAGGCCCTCTGGTTTGAAGGCACCTGGGGGATATAGTCGTGCTCACCTGTATCCCCAGACCCTGCATGGCACCTGACTGTGTCGTCGATGCTAAATACATACCAGCTAACGAGCCAGTCAGCCCACCCCTCCCCAAGATCCACGAGGGGAGGGACGTAGTATGGTCTTTAGAAGCTGCATCATTCGAGGCCAGAAGATGCAGGGAGACAGAGATGCCTTGTGAGACTGACGTGTAGCTCAGGAGACCTCAGCCCCACGTCCTCCGGGCTCATGGCCCCGGCAGGTGGCAGTCTTTGGAAAGGCAGAACTCATTGCAAGTCTTGAAGGCCACCACGGTCTGACTTCGCAGCTTCTGGGTCTGCCCTCAGGGTCCAGGTGACCGCAGGTAGGCGACTTCAGTTCTCGGGGTCTTGGCTCTCATGTTTGTACAAGGAGGAGAATGATGACTGCCGCATTTCCAGAGAGGGGGGTCGTGAGGACCAAGTAGCATGGGTCAGTGTCCGCATTCACTGCCGTGACCACAAGGGAGACGCTAGTCTGCTCTCCTCGTGGCCTTGAGGACAGCAGGCGGTGAGTGAGGGGCAGTTCAGTGACAGATCGCCTTGAGGTTTTGGCCCTACCTGGGACTGTCCAGCGTCCTTTAAGGAAGAGGGTGCCCCCCCCTCATCAGAGTGGCCGGCTTGCCCATTTGGCCAGGCGGATGGGCGAGCGCTTCCTCATACGAGAGGCTCTGAGAGAAGGTGCCAGCTCCCAGCCAGGAAGAGGCAGGGAGGCTTGCTCAGATCTCCTCAAGTCGTTCTGCCGGTACCCCTAGGACTGTCCCTCGTGGGCCCTGACAGGGAGCTCAGCAGATGGGGCTGACGGCTGGGCGTTCTGGAGGGGGCCAGGCTCCAGCGGCACTGGGTGCAGCTGAGACAGTCGGAGGCCAGAGGAGACACCGCCACGGGCAGAGGGTGACTTTAGAGAGCCTGCCCCAAGGTGTGTCTGGCCTCAGTGGAGAGCCGTCCAGTGAGCCCGTTCGGCTCTCTGCTTGATTGAGAGTCCGTGGCTGTTGATGGTGTGCTGCAATTTTGTGTTATTAGCACCCACAGGCCCTCTGGTTTGAAGGCACCTGGGGGATATAGTCGTGCTCACCTGTATCCCCAGACCCTGCATGGCACCTGACTGTGTCGTCGATGCTAAATACATACCAGCTAACGAGCCAGTCAGCCCACCCCTCCCCAAGATCCACGAGGGGAGGGACGTAGTATGGTCTTTAGAAGCTGCATCATTCGAGGCCAGAAGATGCAGGGAGACAGAGATGCCTTGTGAGACTGACGTGTAGCTCAGGAGACCTCAGCCCCACGTCCTCCGGGCTCATGGCCCCGGCAGGTGGCAGTCTTTGGAAAGGCAGAACTCATTGCAAGTCTTGAAGGCCACCACGGTCTGACTTCGCAGCTTCTGGGTCTGCCCTCAGGGTCCAGGTGACCGCAGGTAGGCGACTTCAGTTCTCGGGGTCTTGGCTCTCATGTTTGTACAAGGAGGAGAATGATGACTGCCGCATTTCCAGAGAGGGGTCGTGAGGACCAAGTAGCATGGGTCAGTGTCCGCATTCACTGCCGTGACCACAAGGGAGACGCTAGTCTGCTCTCCTCGTGGCCTTGAGGACAGCAGGCGGTGAGTGAGGGGCAGTTCAGTGACAGATCGCCTTGAGGTTTTGGCCCTACCTGGGACTGTCCAGCGTCCTTTAAGGAAGAGGGTGCCCCCCCCTCATCAGAGTGGCCGGCTTGCCCATTTGGCCAGGCGGATGGGCGAGCGCTTCCTCATACGAGAGGCTCTGAGAGAAGGTGCCAGCTCCCAGCCAGGAAGAGGCAGGGAGGCTTGCTCAGATCTCCTCAAGTCGTTCTGCCGGTACCCCTAGGACTGTCCCTCGTGGGCCCTGACAGGGAGCTCAGCAGATGGGGCTGACGGCTGGGCGTTCTGGAGGGGGCCAGGCTCCAGCGGCACTGGGTGCAGCTGAGACAGTCGGAGGCCAGAGGAGACACCGTCCACGGGCAGAGGGGTGACTTTAGAGAGCCTGCCCGCCGAAGGTGTGTCTGGCCTCAGTGGAGAGCCGTCCAGTGAGCCCGTTCGGCTCTCTGCCCTCCCTAGATCACCGGTGACTCTGCCCGCCTCGGGCCCTCTCTGGCTGTGGTCCCCACTGGCCCCCCTCGCTCTCTGCAGCCAGAGTGGCCATTCCACATGCGGTGCTGCTCACAACCATCCACGGCCCTTCCTGACGCCTCACTGTCATCAGGGTTGGGCCCACACAACGGCCTGGGTTGGAGAACTCGTCACCTGGCCCTGCCCACCTCTCTGCTCTGGCCATGCTGCGGGCTCGGGAGTCTCCCAAAGGCCTCGTGCCCTGTCTTGTTGGGTCTTTGTCCACAGTCTCCCCTTTACTGGGAACATGTCTTCACGCCCAGCCTTCTTACCTTGCAGGCCTGCGCTTGGTCCTCACTCTCCACGCCCACTCCACCCCACCTTCTTCCCCAGCCACGGCACTGGCCTGGACACTCCCACTGCCCACTCGGCTCTCCGATGAGAGGGACCCTATCCGCTCAGTTCGCCTTTGTGTCCCAAGGGTGTGGCATGTGACAGGCACTCGGGGAAGGCTCATTTGAGCCCCTCTTGAGGGCTGGAGCCTGAGCTGAAGCTCTGGAGTCAGCGATGGTGCCACGAAATGTGTGTCTTTAAAGAGATTGTGGACGCGGTGGGAGTGGGCAGCCGATGGCCAGGAGGCTCTGCTGCAGGCATTCCCACGGGAGTCATCCAGAGTTCCATGGAAGCCCCAGCCAGGGGCACCAAACTCACCCTTGGGTGAGTGGGTTTCAGGGAAAACCCCTCAGAATAGGTGATGCCTGGGACGCCACCTCGCAGGGCGGCAGGAGAGGAGCGGGAGCCGGCCAGGCCAGGCCAGGGCAGGGGCCGTGTGTTCCTGCCCCAGTTCCAGCCCGAGCGTGTGGGCCCTGGCTCGGGCCTCGTGGGTCCTTGCCAGCAAGCAGGTGATGGGGGCACACTCCAGCCTTGCCGAGGACCAGCTGTTGAGCTGTTGGTTGCTGCTCAGGCTTTCTCCGTGGATGAGGGAAGGGCTGGTTGACTCTGTAATGTTTTAAGATTGCAGCTGGGAAATGGGCCTTTTTCCTGGCTGTCTCCAGGTGCCTGTCTGCCTCTGCCCACGTGAGTCCTTCCCTGGGGAGCAGTGGCCCTGCTGGCTCTTTTGAGACCAGGAGCTTTCTGGGGCCGCCGGTGCCGCCTGCCTCTGCCTTGTCTGATCTCGCAGGGACCTGGGACGTCCGGGATTCTGTCAGTCGGACGCCCTGTCGGGCGGCTCCTTTGCAGCTCTGGTCAGTAGCAGCTGCTGCTCTTGAGGGAACTCAGAGTCAACTTTAGACTTCTCATCTTTCCTGAACTGCTAGATTTTGGTGGAAGAGAGGGGTGGAGACTGCCCTTGTTACCCTTATAGCTTACACTTTGGTCACTCTTCTCGTAACTGCTGGGGGACCTCGCCCAGAGTGTCCTCCACAGGAGAGTTGAGTTCCCGGTGCCCTCGTGCCATCTCTGCCGAGTGTCCCCACGTCCTGGAAGGAGAGGATCAGCATCAGTGTCGGCTGTGTGGGGATACTCATCCCTTCTGCTCCAGCCCCTCAGGAGTCCGAGGGTTCACTCTGGACGGGGCAGGAGATTTCCCATGTCATCGCAGACCATTTGCCCATGTGCAGGGTTTTAAGTCCACTGGCAGTCATTGTGAGAGTGCTGTGTAATACATGCAGATGAATAAATACAGCCCCTAGGTCAGCGGGCGCTTAATTTTCCCTTCTGTTTTTTTGCCTTAAATCTCCCTGACAGAAGAACTCTTCCTGCATGCCGTCTGTGGGAAGCACCCTTAGGAAGGAGAAAATCCAGCCAGTCTTTTCCAGGGCCCGCTGGTTCTCTCCTGTTGCTTCAAAGAGTTACCAGCACCCCCGAAAGGTGGCCGGGGACCCAGCCACATGCTTCCTTGTGCTTCCTTCTCAGTGAGAGTGTCCGACAAACTTGAACTTGCTGGTCACCCCATTGCTTTCCACATTCTTACCATTCCGGAGACCAGGGGAGATTTGCCCGATGCTCTGCAGGCTTTGCAAATCTTTCCCTAATTAAAGGGCCTCCCAGCTGCGTGCATAGCTCTTCTGCCTCAAATCTCTGCCCTTTGGTGTTTGTGTTTAAAATTCCATCTTTCCAAAATGTTTGCCACTCAGCGAGTCTCCTTGAAAGCCCCCACTTTTGTTTCGAGAGATTTTTTCTTCCTTTTGGCTTTTAGTCTTACCTCCGTGCAGGAAATTTAAGTCTCTGGACTGTGTGTGCAGGCGCTCTTGGGTTATTTTGTTGTCGTTCACCCCGGCGTCGGTGTCCGGCCGTGGCACTGGGAGATGGCGGCCGACGCTGCTGCTGGTGGATGAGGGGCTAGAGCCTCACGCGGTTTTCACTCTGCGTAGCATCCCAAAAGAGCTGAGCCCTCGGTTGCCTTTGTTGAGCGCGAGCAGTCCGGCACGCTGCGTCCATACTTGAGAAGGCTCTGACCCGGGTAAGGGTCGGGGTGTGTCAGCAGGTGGCTGTGCTCACCCCGGGGAAGAAGAGACCCAGTTCTGGTCAGCTGGCCCCTGAGGCCTGACTCATCAGAAATGCCCAGAGACCTCTTCCTTGGCCTTGCCCTACAGAAGTTTCTAGTAGGAGGTCGGTCTAGCGCTTGCTTCTGAAGAACTGCATCCTGTCGCTGGGGCCGTCAGAGTGGAGTTTTGTCAAGTGCTTGGAGTGCTTCCATGAAGGGGTCTGAGGAGGGTCTAAGTTCAGTCCCGCCATCTGGGACACAAGCAAGCTGGCATAAGAGCAGCCGAGGCCGAGAGCACGTCCCTCTGAGGGCTGTCAGGAGCCCTGTGCTGCTGCCACAGGCGCGGGCCGGGAGGGAAGGGGACCTCTTGCCCTGGAAGGAGAAAATCCAGCCAGTCTTTTCCAGGGCCCGCTGGTTCTCTCCTGTTGCTTCAAAGAGTTACCAGCACCCCCGAAAGGTGGCCGGGGACCCAGCCACATGCTTCCTTGTGCTTCCTTCTCAGTGAGAGTGTCCGACAAACTTGAACTTGCTGGTCACCCCATTGCTTTCCACATTCTTACCATTCCGGAGACCAGGGGAGATTTGCCCGATGCTCTGCAGGCTTTGCAAATCTTTCCCTAATTAAAGGGCCTCCCAGCTGCGTGCATAGCTCTTCTGCCTCAAATCTCTGCCCTTTGGTGTTTGTGTTTAAAATTCCATCTTTCCAAAATGTTTGCCACTCAGCGAGTCTCCTTGA
Organism: Tragulus kanchil; assembly: GCA_022376925.1. Lineage (NCBI taxonomy): Eukaryota > Metazoa > Chordata > Mammalia > Artiodactyla > Tragulidae > Tragulus > Tragulus kanchil. The sequence continues at coordinate 147,506,036 of JAIOJX010000032.1, forward strand.
AAGCCCCCACTTTTGTTTCGGAGAGATTTTTTCTTCCTTTTGGCTTTTAGTCTTACCTCCGTGCAGGAAATTTAAGTCTCTGGACTGTGTGTGCAGGCGCTCTTGGGTTATTTTGTTGTCGTTCACCCCGGCGTCGGTGTCCGGCCGTGGCACTGGGAGATGGCGGCCGACGCTGCTGCTGGTGGATGAGGGGCTAGAGCCTCACGCGGTTTTCACTCTGCGTAGCATCCCAAAAGAGCTGAGCCCTCGGTTGCCTTTGTTGAGCGCGAGCAGTCCGGCACGCTGCGTCCATACTTGAGAAGGCTCTGACCCGGGTAAGGGTCGGGGTGTGTCAGCAGGTGGCTGTGCTCACCCCGGGGAAGAAGAGACCCAGTTCTGGTCAGCTGGCCCCTGAGGCCTGACTCATCAGAAATGCCCAGAGACCTCTTCCTTGGCCTTGCCCTACAGAAGTTTCTAGTAGGAGGTCGGTCTAGCGCTTGCTTCTGAAGAACTGCATCCTGTCGCTGGGGCCGTCAGAGTGGAGTTTTGTCAAGTGCTTGGAGTGCTTCCATGAAGGGGTCTGAGGAGGGTCTAAGTTCAGTCCCGCCATCTGGGACACAAGCAAGCTGGCATAAAGAGCAGCCGAGGCCGAGAGCACGTCCCCTCTGAGGGCTGTCAGGGAGCCCTGTGCTGCTGCCACAGGCGCGGGCCCTACGGGAGGCCTGCCTGGATCATCACCCGCCTGGGGCACGTCTGCTTTGGGAGACAGACTTAAACCTTGAGGAGGGCAGGGCACGCTCTGCCTGCTGTCCCCGACCTCTGAAGTTGGCCGGGAGCTGGGTCTGTGCAGAGCAGCCGCCGGCCCCGCAGGCTCTGGCCTGCAGATCTGTCCAGGGGACACTCGGGTGGATGATGATCTGTACCGTGGGCAGCAGGAAAAGCTGGGCTTCCCTTTAGGGAGTCGGAGTGGGGTGGGCTCTGGGAGGTCACCCCTGGAAGAGGGAAGGGGTCATTGGGGTTTTACAAGTAGAGAACTACCCTGAGAACTTGGAGTTTGAACTCTGAGTTCAGGGGAGAGGTGCATGCAATCACTAGGTTTTCTTTCTATCCTGTCACGGGTCATTCCCACGTGTGCAGCTGAGAGACAGTCCTAGGCTTAGGCAGTTCAGGGTTTCACCCTCGCTTTGCTCATAGCTGTTTTGTTTGAAGAAGAATGTCAAACTTTTTTTTTTAAGAATGTCACAACTTGGGCTTCCCTGGTGGTCCAGTGGGTAAGGACACCACTGGTTCGATCCCTGGCCTGGGAAGATCCCACGTGCTGTGGAGCGGCTGGACCGGCGTGTCTAATTATGAGCCCGTGTTCTGGAGCACATACGCGCAGAGCCAGTGCTCTGCAATGAGAGAGGCCACTGCAAAAGAATAAAACAGATGGATGAAAATAAATTTAAAAAAATAATAAAAGTGGCCAAAAAAAATTTTTTAAAAAGTCACAACTTGTTTTCATATAGTCATATCCTGTTGTACAGATAATAAGTAGATAAGCCTTGCAATATGAAATTTTGTAGCCTTAGTGAAGGTTAGCTAGTCACCTAGTTGAGTGGTTTTCAGACATTTTGAAAGGTACTGGAGCCCTCCTTTCGAGGTAAATCTCTTACGAAACTGGAATGAAACAGACAGCGGCGGGCCCAGACTTCCTCCCTTACTCTTGCCGCCCTGTGCCCCGATGGCGACGTCAGCACCCCACCAGGAGCCTCTCCTCCGCCTTGGGGATCACGGCTCCCGTGTCGTTCAGTTTGGGTCCGTTGTTGAGATGAAGACAGAGGACCAGGGCAGCCACGGCTCCTCTGGTGATCTCGCCCTGCGTCCCTGAAGACCCGCCTCTGGCTTCCCGGGGGCGGTGCATGCTCCCACGAGCTGTACTAATTTATTGGGATGGAGGAACATTCTGGGTTGTGAAGAGCAAGGTGACTCTGTTCCTGGTTCTCGAGGCCCAGGGGTCACTTTTTACTATACCTAAACTTAGGTCACGTGACATTCTTTTACCTGCTGGAAATCCCAGTTCATCTTTTTTTGCATTTTCATTGAACTTACAGTTCCCTGGATATTCCTGTGCTCCCTGCCTGGAATGCCCTGTCAATTCATTCATACAGTAGAGCTATAATTGTGATTATGTAGATATAATTCATGTACTATAAAAACTCCCCCCCCCCCTTTAAATTGTGGCATGGGTTTTCAGTGTCTTCACAGAGCTGTGTAGCCCTCAATGTTGGGCACAGCCAGCTGGACACTCCTGTGTGTCAGGCCAGCCGACTTCCCTGTGACCTGCCCACCATACACGGGCTTCTGTTGTTGACAGAGCTCGGCTCCTCGAGACATGCCCGGCTTCGCCTGCCCCTCCCCGTCCAGAGCACAGAGCACCTCGTGTGTGCCCCTCTCTCGGCTCTGAGACTTGGAGCCTGGGGACACTGTGTTTCACCCCTCATACATTTAGGCAGATCTTATCTGGCAGATTTGAGTCTTTCTTCCTAACGAGCCAGCGTTGAGAACCAGAGGAGCTCTTCATCCTGGCAGACATGACCAGCAAAGAGTACCCATCAGCTGCTCCTGAGTGGAGCTGTTCCCCCAAGAGACAGAGTTACAGCTTTACTTTGTCTGCATATGGTCATTTTCTCTGAGTGACTTGGTAAAATGAAAACAAAACCTTGCTGAGACATCATCCAGTGGAAGGAATCCAGCGTGAAAAGTTGTGGCCAGCCAGCCCAGATGATTTTTGTGCAAAGGGAGAAAAAAAAGCCACCAGCTTTTCTGGGTGTGTCTCCTATAATGTGGCACGCGTCAGTGCCGGCCCTCCCTGCCGCTCAGAAGCACCTGCACGCACGCGGCATGGACAGCTCCACCTGAGAGCGCCCGGCAGCCTCACGGGGATTCTGATGCACTGTCGCCCTGTCTGGGTTGTTGAGTAGTTTGTGGTCATGAGAGTTTGGAGAGAATGTGTGATGGGAAGAGCCAGGACTGTGGCGTGTGACTTGTTGGCTGTGGGGCCCTGAGCCTCGCCTGCTGCCTCACGACCGGAGGAGCCCTGGGGTGGGAGTAGGTGAGTTTCCTTCAGTTCTGACACTGCCACCTCTGAACTGTGGGGCCTTAGCCTGTCTGTGCCTTGGTGTCCTCTATAAGTAATGAGAATCTGGCATCAGTTGGTTGGTGCAGGGTCACCATGATGATAAAACGAGCGGGTGTATGTTCCATGCTTAGAAGAGTGTCTCATGCAGAGCAGGCACCTAAGGAAAGCTGTTTGCTGTGGTTAGCATCATTGCTTTAATCCTAATACGAAAACAATACTACAACAGAGGGATCCTCTGTTCTGCTCATGAATTGCGTTGCCTTTGCAAAAAGACCATCTTATAAACGAGTTGTTTTCATGTATTTTTATCTGGTCTTTTCCCCAGAAAGATTGGAGGTGATTTGTAAGAATGCAGCCAGTAAAATAATGCTTTTTACACTCAGCCTAAGAAAGCAGGCCCGCAGGCCATCTGGGAAGAGCTCCCCACTCTTTTCGTGGTGCCTTCAGGCTGCGAGCTCAGCTTCAGGAGGTGCCTGCGTATTGTGCACGGGGCACAGTGGTTGGTAACCGCTCGGGAGGGTTGTGGAAGCTTGAGTCTGCAGCCACTTCGGAAGGCCCTTGGTCACAGTGACGGGGAACCGCCCCAGGGCATGGCTTTCCCTCTCTCCCCCACCCAGCCAGCCAATCCCTGGGCCAGCTCTAGGAGAGGCGCTGAGGAACAGTGGGGAGCTTCCCACTGAGACAGACACAGGCTTCAGAAGATCAGGACTTGGGGGCCTCCCTGGTGGTCTAGCGGCTAAGACACCGAGCTTCCTGTGCAGGGGGCCCGGGTTTGCAAAGGGAGAAAAAAGCCACCAGCTTTTCTGGGTGTGTCTCCTATAATGTGGCACGCGTCAGTGCCGGCCCTCCCTGCCGCTCAGAAGCACCTGCACGCACGGCATGGACAGCTCCACCTGAGAGCGCCCGGCAGCCTCACGGGGATTCTGATGCACTGTCGCCCTGTCTGGGTTGTTGAGTAGTTTGTGGTCATGAGAGTTTGGAGAAATGTGTGATGGGAAGAGCCAGGACTGTGGCGTGTGACTTGTTGGCTGTGGGGCCCTGAGCCTCGCCTGCTGCCTCACGACCGGAGGAGCCCTGGGGTGGGAGTAGGTGAGTTTCCTTCAGTTCTGACACTGCCACCTCTGAACTGTGGGGCCTTAGCCTGTCTGTGCCTTGGTGTCCTCTATAAGTAATGAGAATCTGGCATCAGTTGGTTGGTGCAGGGTCACCATGATGATAAAACGAGCGGGTGTATGTTCCATGCTTAGAAGAGTGTCTCATGCAGAGCAGGCACCTAAGGAAAGCTGTTTGCTGTGGTTAGCATCATTGCTTTAATCCTAATACGAAAACAATACTACAACAGAGGGATCCTCTGTTCTGCTCATGAATTGCGTTGCCTTTGCAAAAAGACCATCTTATAAACGAGTTGTTTTCATGTATTTTTATCTGGTCTTTTCCCCAGAAAGATTGGAGGTGATTTGTAAGAATGCAGCCAGTAAAATAATGCTTTTTACACTCAGCCTAAGAAAGCAGGCCCGCAGGCCATCTGGGAAGAGCTCCCCACTCTTTTCGTGGTGCCTTCAGGCTGCGAGCTCAGCTTCAGGAGGTGCCTGCGTATTGTGCACGGGGCACAGTGGTTGGTAACCGCTCGGGAGGGTTGTGGAAGCTTGAGTCTGCAGCCACTTCGGAAGGCCCTTGGTCACAGTGACGGGGAACCGCCCCAGGGCATGGCTTTCCCTCTCTCCCCCACCCAGCCAGCCAATCCCTGGGCCAGCTCTAGGAGAGGCGCTGAGGAACAGTGGGGAGCTTCCCACTGAGACAGACACAGGCTTCAGAAGATCAGGACTTGGGGGCCTCCCTGGTGGTCTAGCGGCTAAGACACCGAGCTTCCTGTGCAGGGGGCCCGGGTTTGATCCCTGGTCAGGAGACTGGATGCCACATGCCACCACTAATGGTCCCACGTGTCAGAACTAAAGATCCCATTATCGCAACAGCAGGACAGATCCTGCACGCTGCAACAAAGATTGAGGATCCTGCGACCAAGACCCAGTGCAGCCAGAAAGAAACAAAAGAGAGATCAGAGTTCCATCTCAGTGGCCTTGCTTTTCCCCGATTCAGGACAGTCCCACCGACATTCAGACACTGTTGCGCTAGGCCCGAGCCACTCAGACATCCCTGCCCTGAGAAGGGATGCCTATCCTGCGTCTGGCGAGGCCCGGGACTGAGGCTCGTACCAGGGGCGGGTGGCAGGGGCGTAACCCACAGGTGACAGGGCATCGCCTTTGCTGAGGAAGCCTGTGCAGAGGACCTCGAAAGAGGACTGGGCTCTCCTAAGTGACTTGGGAGAACAATCCTGGTGGAGAGGCTGTCCAGGGTGTCGGCTAGAGGAGTGGCTGAGGGGCTCGTGGGAGAGCCCCGGGGCTACGGCGGGCTTGGGCCTGGCTGAATGGGGGCGCCTTCTGCCTGCTGCTGTCCTGGCCAAGGCATTGGCCATCCCGTGCACCGCAGCTCCCGATCTTGGCTTGTTGCCTATGTGTAACCCGCAGTATCCAGTCCAGACAATTTAGACCTACTGAGTTTTCCACCTCTGGCTTCTTGAAGATCCTTGTGTATTGTGCCCAACCCCATGGGGGACCAACTCTTCACTAAGAGGAGCAGGCGGCTTAGAAAAATCCCGACTTCTCTCTGCACAGACACAGGTGAGGAGGTCACTCCTGGTCAGGGAACGGTTAATTTAATTAGGCTCTAAGCACCTGGTTCATCCCCTTTGGGAAGGGTAGGATTACACTTGGACAACAGGAGCCTTGTGTGTGCCCCTCGGTGACCCCCATGTAGTGATTTTAATTTATCCTTTCAGTTCGTCTTCTCTTTGTTCTGCCCCCTCCTGACCCTTCTTTAGAAAGCCCTTCTGGCCTCTCTCTCCAGGCTGTGAGCTTCCAGAAGGCCAATCCTTGGAGGATGAATGGCTGAAACCCAGCCCAGGAAGTCTGCCTTTGTTTGTTATTTATCTCTGGAGTGGTTTGGGGCACCTGCCTAAGAAAAGAAGCAGGGGCTAATTGTATCCTAAGGAAGCTCTTTGTTGTTAATGGGATATGAAAAATTGATTTCTGAGAAGAATAAAAAGTGTTGCCCAGAACCGGTTTCCTAGCATTGGCAGCTTCACGTGTGGTGGACGTGAAGCCGGAGTCCAGCAGGCAGTGCATGCCTGTCTGGAGCTCGTGCCTGAGGCCCAAATTCAAGGGGCAAAATGCACACATATTATAATGTTGCCGAAGTTGGGAAGTTGCTTCTTATGCTCATCCTGTACATTTAACGTTTTCCTTAAAAGTGTTACTGTTGTTTAGTCAGTAAGTTGTGTCCAACTCTTGTGACTCCATGGATTGTAGCCCACCAGGCTCCTGTGTCCATGGAATTTCCCAGGCAAGAATACTGGAGTGGGCTGCCATTTGCTTCTCCAGGGGATCCTCCCGACGCAGGGATCAAACTTGGGTTTCCTGCATTGCAAGCGGATTCTTTACCACTGAGCCACCTGGGAAGCCCTCCTTAAAAATACATCCTCACAATTTACAGTCTTCAGATGAAGACTACCATCTGAACTCATATTTAAAAAACACTGTCCTCAGCATCCACTTTGTTACGGGAAGGTCAGGACCTGAAACGTGAGGCCGGCAGCCTTGGGCTCGGGCTGGGCTGGGCTGGGCTGTGGCAGTGGTGCGGGGCCCGTGCCCACAATGTGGGGCAGGAGTGGAGGTGGGCAGGCAGGGCCATGCAGACCCTGAGTTCGCTCCGATTCTCTTCACTTAGGAGCCCTCCAGAGTGGCCAGTGGGAGCCGGAGCTCCTCACCTTGTCAGCTGGCTGGAGCCTCTGCTTTGGAATCGCTGGGTTGGAGCCTGGAACTTAGAGTCCTGTCCCACCACCCCCGCCCCAGCCCGGCCGGCTGCGTGAGCAGCTTCCCTGCACTTGGACTCCCCATCCACACGGGGTGGGGGGAGGGTGGGGTCGTAGAGGGCGCCTTCCTCGCCCAGAGGAGAGCACTCTGCTCTCAGGGCGACGAGATTGAGGCCTGCTGGGGTGAGCAGGGGCCGCTGGGCTCCCCCTCTGCTCCCTCAGGCACACCCCGCGGGTTTACAGCAGTGGGTGAGGGAATGCCCCTGGGGGGCCGTCCCAGGCTGAGAGGTCCGCTCACAGGGAAGCTCTGCCTCTAGGGCTCAGGGCGTCCAGTGACAGCTGAGGTCCTGGTGACAAAGCTGCCACCCAGCAGTTGTGGGAGGGACTTCTTTCCTGCCTAAATGGGGTGGCCAGGGCAGGGGGTCTCTCATCTCCCTCTCCCGGGCAAAATGCACACATATTATAATGTTGCCGAAGTTGGGAAGTTGCTTCTTATGCTCATCCTGTACATTTAACGTTTTCCTTAAAAGTGTTACTGTTGTTTAGTCAGTAAGTTGTGTCCAACTCTTGTGACTCCATGGATTGTAGCCCACCAGGCTCCTGTGTCCATGGAATTTCCCAGGCAAGAATACTGGAGTGGGCTGCCATTTGCTTCTCCAGGGGATCCTCCCGACGCAGGGATCAAACTTGGGTTTCCTGCATTGCAAGCGGATTCTTTACCACTGAGCCACCTGGGAAGCCCTCCTTAAAAATACATCCTCACAATTTACAGTCTTCAGATGAAGACTACCATCTGAACTCATATTTAAAAAACACTGTCCTCAGCATCCACTTTGTTACGGGAAGGTCAGGACCTGAAACGTGAGGCCGGCAGCCTTGGGCTCGGGCTGGGCTGGGCTGGGCTGTGGCAGTGGTGCGGGGCCCGTGCCCACAATGTGGGGCAGGAGTGGAGGTGGGCAGGCAGGGCCATGCAGACCCTGAGTTCGCTCCGATTCTCTTCACTTAGGAGCCCTCCAGAGTGGCCAGTGGGAGCCGGAGCTCCTCACCTTGTCAGCTGGCTGGAGCCTCTGCTTTGGAATCGCTGGGTTGGAGCCTGGAACTTAGAGTCCTGTCCCACCACCCCCGCCCCAGCCCGGCCGGCTGCGTGAGCAGCTTCCCTGCACTTGGACTCCCCATCCACACGGGGTGGGGGGAGGGTGGGGTCGTAGAGGGCGCCTTCCTCGCCCAGAGGAGAGCACTCTGCTCTCAGGGCGACGAGATTGAGGCCTGCTGGGGTGAGCAGGGGCCGCTGGGCTCCCCCTCTGCTCCCTCAGGCACACCCCGCGGGTTTACAGCAGTGGGTGAGGGAATGCCCCTGGGGGGCCGTCCCAGGCTGAGAGGTCCGCTCACAGGGAAGCTCTGCCTCTAGGGCTCAGGGCGTCCAGTGACAGCTGAGGTCCTGGTGACAAAGCTGCCACCCAGCAGTTGTGGGAGGGACTTCTTTCCTCTGCCCTGAGCAGGCAGGTGGGGCTGGCCAGGGCAGGGCGGGGGTCTCTCATCTCCCCTCTCCCATGGGCTCTGGAGGCCACCTGGGCACACTTTGACTAAGGGGTCCTCGAGTGTGTCCCTCTTATACCTGGGAGGATGCAGAGGGGTGGGGATGGGGGCTCTCAACCCAACGAGCCAGGGCTCGCCGTCCCATTGAAAGGGGCCACAGGCTCTGCACCACCTGGCCGAGTCCCACTCCTGCCCACGGACGCTTCTCTTCCCTACACTCACCTGGGGGCCCGTGCCAGCTCTCCCCTCCCGTCACAGTGCCTCTTCTGCCCTGGTCATCTCCTGTGTCATCTCCACCCACCTCCCGGGCCACTGGGTCTCTGCAGCCAGCCCCCCTCCCGCCTCCATCGGGCCCGCGTCCCAGCCCTCGGGGTGACTCCTCGTGCCTCGTCCGGCTTCAGCCGGTGACACGTGCTTCGCGAGAACAGGGCCGCACTGTCCGTACCGTCCGCCCCTGAACCCTAGACGCCTCCCACGTGCCTGGGCTGGGTCCTCGGGATCTGCTGAGGCTGGTGATGCAGCCCCCAGCCCTGAGGTTTCGGAAGGTTGTACACTCAGCTAGGAAATGGTAGACCAGGGATTGGACCTTGGGTGTGATGTTGAGGTTGGTGTTTCTCAGAGTGCTGTCGGTTAGATTCCTGACCCAGACGTGCATGTTACTAGAAACACTCTTTTTCATTTTTATTTTTATTAGGGGAAAGCTGGGAGCCTTGGAAAAAGTAAAAGGAACAGGTTGTAAGCAGAGACCTCTGCTGGCTACAGGGAGGGAGCTCCGGTATCCTGATCCTTTGTTGGCTGTCGGGGAGTGGGGCCATCCCGCCTCTGCCTAGCCATGATTTCAGCCTCGGTACTCGTCTGAGTATGCGACTCAGTGAACAGGGTCTGTTTTCGATTGTTATCTCTCTGGTGGCGGGCTCTCAGCCAGCGGGCGGATCAAAAGATAGAATGTGTTCTTTGGGCTTTTTTTTTTTTTTAAGCCAAGGTACTAGGGGTGTACTTCTGAAAGTCGAGGGCACCATGAGTTAGGTTATCCATGGAGTTGAACTGGTCTGGCTTTTGTGCTTTTGTTTTTTTAAGGGTTCATCTCAAGTTTCTTTTTCTGGTTGAACAATTTTTTTCAACATTAATAACTAATGGCGAAGGGGAAGAGGCAAAGTAGAACCATATGGTGGCCTGAACACAAGCATCGCTTGCGGCCGGAAGCTTCTGATTTGTATCTCTCTTCATGTGATCAGCTGTTGGGCTCAGTACTAGGCGAGCATGCAGTTTAGGGCAGAGGCAGGAGGGGATGCAACTCTGTTTGTTAGTCTGTATGTACCGTGTCTCACGTGTCTTTTCTTGGACGCTGGCCGGGAGCTGTGTGACTTGGGGCTAGTGCCTTCTCTGAGGACCTTCTTTAAAGCAGGGACCGTGATCGTATCCACACACAGGGCTCTTTGGAGGATTAGAGGAGGTGCTGTGGGCAGAGGTGACACTGGACAGTGCCTGGCAGGCCCCGCCAGGTGCCGGCTGCTCCGTCGTCCTCCTCTCGAGTCTTGTCACTGTCCAGGTGTCACTGAGGCAGTTGCTTATGGCGTGCTGGCCTCGCTCCTGTCTTCTCCTTCCTGCCCTGCCTGTTTTGCCACATCTTGGCTGTGGCCCCATGGGTACCCATGAGCTGGATGGAGGTGGGGTTGGTGTCAGCGGTGGAGGGTGAGGCGGGCCCTGCTCCCGCGGGTGTGGCCACAGCGGAGTTCATGGTAATCAAGAAACCAGTGGAGGCCTGAACTTGACCACCAGAAGGCCGGCAGAAACGCTGGCTTGGCCAGGGCAGCATTGTTTATTATTCCATATCACTTGGAATTAGATTTAAATCCCCCCAACAGCTTGGATTGGTCTGACACCTTTGTGTTATCGGAACATTCCTCACAAAGGCTGTTAGGCAGGTCAGATGGGCAGTTTGGACAGAAACCATCTGGCCCTTGGTGCTCGTCACGGACCACGTGTTCCCTCCCGAGGCCCTTCTCAGGCCCCGGGGCAGCAGACCCGAGAACTTCACTCACACACTGAAGTGCTCTCCCGGCTTTGTTTGTGCCTGTCCTTTCATTTAAATCGCTGTGCACACTCGTGATCCCTGAGACCTAATGTGATTTCTTCTGCCCTCGTAAGCACTGGATGTGACGCAAGCACTGGATGTGACGCGAGGGCAGGGTGGGTCTGGGATGCGTCATTAACTAATTCACCAGAATACAGGGATGGGCCTCCGAGCTGCGACCTCGGGTCACAGGGCTGATGCCTGCTTCCACGAGCATGCCGGAGCACCCACCAGCGTGCGTGTCACCCGCCTGGGTCTGGGGGACCGCGCTCTGCGAGCGTGACTCAGTGCTGAGTGAAGAATGAGAAGTCCACGGGAAGGAACAGCCTGGTAGCCAAGGCCAGCGTTAGGACAGCCGTCCCCGGACTGCTGGGGTTCCGCTGACCTCCGTCACTGCAGGGATTCCAGAGCTTCCGGCATCGTGATAAAGTAGTTCGAGTTTGGGCTGTAAAATCCCGGCACAGACCTTCCATAGTGGCCGAATCTGGGCACTCAGGTGCTGTCTGCACAGGACTGCAGCACCCAGAAATCAGAGAGGAGCTCTCCGGCTGCTGCTGCAGCCCAGGCCCCGCACCCCCAGCCCAGCTGCCCTGGCAGAAAGACAGTGAGCCGTACCTCCCCCCACGGCCCCGGAAAACACTCCTCCCTGCATACGCCGGGGGCTGAGGCCCTCTCATTCCCCGTGGCGGGTGGTGGAGTGGCAGTCAGCCTTACCTGACCTTACGGACTGAGGAGCCTCGAGACAGAAGACTAGGGAAGGGGGCAGGGCAGGCAGCCGGAGTGGCTGGTGCCCCGGATCAGCCCCTTGCACGGTCACCTTAATCCGCTTTGTTCTTCGAAGGACTTGAGTTACAAAGTGGGGTGGGGGCGAGAGTCTCCCCTACTCCTTTATGCTGACCTTGAAAGTGCCTGGATCTGCTTGGACAGGCAGGGAGTGCTGGATCCCATTTTCTAGAGAACTGGCTGCTTCATTTTTTGCTTTAGAAGGCCAGGAACATTTAAAGAAGATGAGGCGGACTAGGTCATGGGTTGTGAACTTTTAAAACAAAACCCATCATTTCATAAAATTTTGGACATTTTGGCACTACCCCCAAAGACAGTCTCAACTGAAGGATGAATACACTTAACCGTAGGAACAACCTAATGTTATTGGGATTAGAGTCTTTCTTTACCTGAATTATTTGCACTAAGCACTGAGGCTCTTAGCACAGTGCAGCAGCCGGTCTGTGGCCCACGCAGCTCACCTGCTGTGTTTGCCAGGCGAGCCACCTCGGGCCCACCCTGGCAGGTGTGGCTGGTCAGTGGCGGCTGGGGCTTGAACCCAGGTCCCTCAGTTCTCAGTCTTGCACCACGGCTGTGCTCCTGGGGTCACATGGTGACACACACCCCAGGACTTTGCTAGAGCTCTCTGTCTGCTGCTCTAGAGCCGTGTCTCGGCTCATGACTGAAGATGCCTGGTTGGAGCCACTGAGACCTTGTCGTTGGTATCCATCAAAGTGTAGTTCTTGAGTGCACACTCTTTGGGTGAAGATTCTTGCAACACATCGTTATTAATTTCAAAATTAAACTGACTGGCATTCAAGAGGCCCATACTGTAAAAGGGAATTCCCAGGTGGCACTAGTGGTAGAGGACCTGCCTGGCAGTGCAGGAGATATAAGAGACTTGGGTTCGGTAGCTGGGTTGGGAGGATCCCCTGGAGGAGGAAATGGTGACCCACTCCATATTCTTGCCTGGAGAATCCCATGGACAGAGGAGCCTGGTGGGCTCTGGCCCATGGGGTTGCAAAGAGTCAGACATGACTGAAGCAGCTTAGCACACATGCACATGTTGTGAAAATCCTCCTTTTCTCCCTCCACAGTATATCAAGGGCTTGCTGAGTGTCAGGCACTGCTTCAGGGACCAAGGATTCTGGGGTGAACAGGATCAAAGTCTTTGCCCTGGGGAAACCTACATTCTGGGGAGAGAGAAAAAAAAATCCGTGCTTTTAGAAAAAGAAATGATTCGTTTTAGTATAAGTGCTGATTTTGGTCCATTTTTGCTTTAGAAGGCCAGGAACATTTAAAGAAGATGAGGCGGACTAGGTCATGGGTTGTGAACTTTTAAAACAAAACCCATCATTTCATAAAATTTTGGACATTTTGGCACTACCCCCAAAGACAGTCTCAACTGAAGGATGAATACACTTAACCGTAGGAACAACCTAATGTTATTGGGATTAGAGTCTTTCTTTACCTGAATTATTTGCACTAAGCACTGAGGCTCTTAGCACAGTGCAGCAGCCGGTCTGTGGCCCACGCAGCTCACCTGCTGTGTTTGCCAGGCGAGCCACCTCGGGCCCACCCTGGCAGGTGTGGCTGGTCAGTGGCGGCTGGGGCTTGAACCCAGGTCCCTCAGTTCTCAGTCTTGCACCACGGCTGTGCTCCTGGGGTCACATGGTGACACACACCCCAGGACTTTGCTAGAGCTCTCTGTCTGCTGCTCTAGAGCCGTGTCTCGGCTCATGACTGAAGATGCCTGGTTGGAGCCACTGAGACCTTGTCGTTGGTATCCATCAAAGTGTAGTTCTTGAGTGCACACTCTTTGGGTGAAGATTCTTGCAACACATCGTTATTAATTTCAAAATTAAACTGACTGGCATTCAAGAGGCCCATACTGTAAAAGGGAATTCCCAGGTGGCACTAGTGGTAGAGGACCTGCCTGGCAGTGCAGGAGATATAAGAGACTTGGGTTCGGTAGCTGGGTTGGGAGGATCCCCTGGAGGAGGAAATGGTGACCCACTCCATATTCTTGCCTGGAGAATCCCATGGACAGAGGAGCCTGGTGGGCTCTGGCCCATGGGGTTGCAAAGAGTCAGACATGACTGAAGCAGCTTAGCACACATGCACATGTTGTGAAAATCCTCCTTTTCTCCCTCCACAGTATATCAAGGGCTTGCTGAGTGTCAGGCACTGCTTCAGGGACCAAGGATTCTGGGGTGAACAGGATCAAAGTCTTTGCCCTGGGGAAACCTACATTCTGGGGAGAGAGAAAAAAAAATCCGTGCTTTTAGAAAAAGAAATGATTCAGTTTTAGTATAAGTGCTTGGAAGAAATTATTGAAATACTTTTGTTCTACAGATTAGCCTCTTGGATAGGAGTGAAGTCAAGCCTGTTTTATACCAAATCCCATTATCTTGTAAGCTTCCTGTGTTGGGAGACTCAGCTGCCCACAGCCGGGCTGGCGGGAGAGGGGCAGTGTGGCTGAGCAGAGCTGGATCTCAGTGGTGCATTTTCCTCCGGTGCCTGGGGCCGTGCAGTAAATCCAGGTGCAGCTGCCATCTTAGAATGACAGGCAGCCACTGGTGCTGGGAACCGAGGGGGAGCAGGGGCCTCCGCGCGTCGGTTCCAGGCATGCACACGTTGACCTCCGCTGAGTGTTGTACTGAGTACTCGGTGAATGCACCATCCCCAGCTGGGTAGTGGTTCTTACCCCACTCAGCAGGTGAGGAGATGCATCTTGGTAAAGAAATACAGGAAGTTGCCCCAGGCCAGTGAGGACTAGTGCAATGAGGAAGTGTAACTTCAGAGCCTGCTTGCTTGGTCTTTAATCCAGAGTAAATTAGGCCGGTAGGGTCAGGGCCCTGACCAGTTAGAATGGGGCTCTAGGCAAAAGTCAGGGCCCAGCAGGTAAGCCAAGGTAGCAGCCCCACAGAATAGGACGCCAGGGAGAGGCAGTCACATGATAGGCGGGCACAGAGGTCCCCAGGGCCATTTCACTTGGCCAACGACAGAAAAGCAAGGCCACTTCAAATCCTGGCTTCCCTGAGCGGAAGCTATTAAAATCTTCTTGCCTCAACCTGGACTTTTCCAGGTGAAGGGCTTCCATAGCTGAGCAGCAGTGGGGCCATTTCCCAGCAGGTGTGCTTTAGGCGTTCATACTCTTCGTTCCATGGCTCAGTTGTGTCCAACTCTCTGCGACCCCGTGGACTGCAGCACACCAGACTCCTCTGTCTTTCACTGTCTCCTGGAGTTTGCTCAGATTCATGTTAATTGAGTTGGTGATGCTTACCTAATCATCTCGTCCTCTGTCATCTCCTTCTTCTGCCTTCTATTTTTCCTAGCATCAGTGTCTTTTCCAATGAGTTGGCTCTTTGCATCAGGTGGCCAAATAAGAGAATCCGTGCTTTTAGAAAAGAAATGATTCAGTTTTAGTATAAGTGCTTGGAAGAAATTATTGAAATACTTTTGTTCTACAGATTAGCCTCTTGGATAGGAGTGAAGTCAAGCCTGTTTTATACCAAATCCCATTATCTTGTAAGCTTCCTGTGTTGGGAGACTCAGCTGCCCACAGCCGGGCTGGCGGGAGAGGGGCAGTGTGGCTGAGCAGAGCTGGATCTCAGTGGTGCATTTTCCTCCGGTGCCTGGGGCCGTGCAGTAAATCCAGGTGCAGCTGCCATCTTAGAATGACAGGCAGCCACTGGTGCTGGGAACCGAGGGGGAGCAGGGGCCTCCGCGCGTCGGTTCCAGGCATGCACACGTTGACCTCCGCTGAGTGTTGTACTGAGTACTCGGTGAATGCACCATCCCCAGCTGGGTAGTGGTTCTTACCCCACTCAGCAGGTGAGGAGATGCATCTTGGTAAAGAAATACAGGAAGTTGCCCCAGGCCAGTGAGGACTAGTGCAATGAGGAAGTGTAACTTCAGAGCCTGCTTGCTTGGTCTTTAATCCAGAGTAAATTAGGCCGGTAGGGTCAGGGCCCTGACCAGTTAGAATGGGGCTCTAGGCAAAAGTCAGGGCCCAGCAGGTAAGCCAAGGTAGCAGCCCCACAGAATAGGACGCCAGGGAGAGGCAGTCACATGATAGGCGGGCACAGAGGTCCCCAGGGCCATTTCACTTGGCCAACGACAGAAAAGCAAGGCCACTTCAAATCCTGGCTTCCCTGAGCGGAAGCTATTAAAATCTTCTTGCCTCAACCTGGACTTTTCCAGGTGAAGGGCTTCCATAGCTGAGCAGCAGTGGGGCCATTTCCCAGCAGGTGTGCTTTAGGCGTTCATACTCTTCGTTCCATGGCTCAGTTGTGTCCAACTCTCTGCGACCCCGTGGACTGCAGCACACCAGACTCCTCTGTCTTTCACTGTCTCCTGGAGTTTGCTCA
Source organism: Tragulus kanchil (assembly GCA_022376925.1). Lineage (NCBI taxonomy): Eukaryota > Metazoa > Chordata > Mammalia > Artiodactyla > Tragulidae > Tragulus > Tragulus kanchil. The sequence continues at coordinate 147,521,749 of JAIOJX010000032.1, forward strand.
GATTCATGTTAATTGAGTTGGTGATGCTTACCTAATCATCTCGTCCTCTGTCATCTCCTTCTTCTGCCTTCTATTTTTCCTAGCATCAGTGTCTTTTCCAATGAGTTCTCTCTTCACATCAGGTGGCCAAAGTATTGGAGCTTCAGCATCAGTCCTTCCAGTGAATATTCAGGGTTGATTTCCTTTAGGGTTGACTGATTTGATCTCCTCATTGTCCAAGGGACTCTCAAGAGTCTTCTCCAGCACCACAGTTTGAAAGCATCCGTTCTTCAGTGCTCAGCCAGAATACTCCCAGCTCTCCCATGCATGTATGACTACTGGAAAAACAATAGCTTTGACTATACAGACCTTTGTTGGCAAAGTAATGTTTCTCCTTTTTTTTTCCCATTGTTTTATTATTATTTATTATTATTATTATTTTTTATCCATCTTTATTCTTCAGCCTGTGTGGGCCTCCCATTGCAGTGGCCTCTCTCACTGCAGAGCACCAGCCCTGGGCACATGCGCTGCAGAGTGCTGACTCGCAATTGGATGCACCTGCCCAGCTACTCCGTGACACGTGGAATCTTCCCAGGTCAGGGATCAAACCAGTGCCGTTTGCACTGTAAGGCAGGCTCTCTACCCACTGGACCACTAGGGAAGCCCAGTGTCTCTCCTTTTAATTTCATGACTGCTCACTGTCCTCAGTGATTTGGGAGTCCATGAAAATAAAATCTGCTACTGCTTCTACTTTTTCCCCTTCTGTTTGCCATGAAGTGATAGACCAGATGCCATGATGTTAGTTTTTGTTGTTGTTGTTGTTAATGCCTTTTCTTCACTGTCTATAAAACCAGAGCTCTGGTCATAGGGAGGGACTTCTGTCTCTACTGCTTTCTCTTTGTGTGGGCCTTGGACAAACTAATGACTCTGAGATGGGAATAATACATCACTACTTCACAAGATGAGTGTGAGCTTCCAGAAGGCAACATGCCATCCATACAAGGCCCGGCAAAGGCATGATTCATGACCAACACCTGATAGTCTCAGCACCAAAGCTAACTGAAAACAACCCCATTTTTGTTTATGTGTCTTTTTCAGAGGTGGGAGTTGAGCACACAGATGGGTCGTGGATCCAGAAGGAACTCTGAACTAAGCGCAGCATGTAATGGGTTAATGACGTGGGTCTCCGGGGTGCTGCCGAGTGTGTGCGAGTGCCATGTGGCACTCACAGGGCTGCTGTCTCAGATGTGCCTTCTGGGCTGAGTTTGGAAGCTCTCTGCAGACACCAAAGATGCATCAACATACATATCTGTAAACAAGAAGACTCTGTAAGAGTAAAATGAAAATTCAAAAAAAAAAAAAAGGATGCATCAAGCAACCCGTGGAGGCTGGTGGTCTCCGAGGCGGTAGTGTTCCTTGTCTGAGCGTTTCTGGTGGTGGCGAGGGTCTTCTGGGTGCCCCCAGAAACGGCCCTGGCTGTCAGCCCCTCTGCTGGGTGTCTTGCCTCGTGACTTTTTCCATGTGGAAGGGTTGTAGGTACAGCCGGCAGCCGCTTGGCTGGTACACGACATGGTGGGGCCTCCACCCTGGCCCATGAAAAGAGTCAGCACGCTGAAAATACGGCGTGGAAGTGACTCAGGCCTGAAGGAATCCATTCCTGAGAGCGCTGCCCTCCCTGTCTGGAGTATTTCGGTGGAAATTGATGTTTGAGATGGGAGGCGGAGGCCAGAGGCCTGGTTCTTCGCACAGCTCTGGATCCAGTTCAGCAGCATTTGCCCTGGGATTCAGCCCTCCCTGCCCCCGACCTGGGACCACTCCCCCCTCAGTCAGGGGACTCTGGCTGGAACTTAGTGCTGTGGGAAGCTGGCAGGAAGCTACCTTTGCGGCAGGTAGGACCGACTCTAGCCTAGCTGGTCACGCTTGGCCAGGGGCCTGGAAAGTATTGGAAACTCCACCCCACACGAGAGCCTGTGGAGCGCTCGGCACGGGCGGTCTCTTCTCCGAGTTCTCTGGGTTCCTGTGTGTGTGAAGTGTTTACCTTCTGCTCAGGATTCCAGCTTGTGCTTTGCCCACCAGAGACCAATCCCAAGCACACACATACTGACATGTGCGGGACCACCCTGGTGGCCAGGTAATTAAAGCTGCACGCAGTGAGGAACGAAGGCTGTGTGGGAAATCACGCTCCTCTGTAATTCAAGAACAGGTTTCTTTATAGAGGGACACAGTTGGTGTCAGGCACATTTGGAAAAGAATGAAGCAGGCCCCTAATTCTGGCAGGGGACCAAGGGCCAGATGTTAACTGTGCGGACCACAGGGTGGCTCCAGACGCTCTAGCCAGCCTGGGCTTGCCGTGTTATCTTAACCCCTGTTCTGCCTTTTGCTCTCTTTCTGCCAGGTCCCCAGCCTATGTGAAGATCTCCTGTCTTCTGTTGACCAGCCACTGAAAATCGCCAGAGACAAGGTGGTGGGAAAGGATTACCTCTTGTGTGACTACAACAGAGATGGGGACTCCTACAGGTGAGCGCCTGCCAGCCCGCCCCGGGGCTCACGGCTGCGCCGGCAGCGAAGGACCACGGCCCTCTGGCAGCCCGCAGCGCTCCAGCCTTCTTTCCCCTTGTCCTTCTGCTCGACTTTCCTCCTTCCTCCTGTCCTGTCCATCCATCCGTCTCGTCTCGACCAGTAGATAAGTGCCTCTAGTAAGCGCTGGATTTACAGCAGTGAACAAGGGTCTCTGCCCTCGTGGAGCGCACAGTCTAACAAGAGAAAGAGGATGTTACAAAACCAACCAGCTACTTCATTAGAATCACATCAAGTCCTGCAAAAGAGAAGGTCCGGACTGTGCCATGATGGGGATCCCAAGGGTAGGGAGGGCGCGTGTGAATGAAGGTTGTTCAGACCGACACGCGGCCCCCCTTTCTTTCTTTTTTTTTATTTTTATTTATTTTTTTTTTAAAAAACTTTTGTTTTACTTTTAACTTTTACAGAGTTTTGTTCTTTACAGATATGTATGTTCCCAGATTAGTCATATGTGTATCCCCCCCTTCCCACCCCTCCCAACCATCACACAGCACCCCTGAAGGATCCTCTTTTCTCACAGATCCCCTTTCTCTTGTTGCCACTCTGCCCAGAGCTGGGAATAACTAAGCCAGTGTTTGTCCTGCCCTGGGTGACCACCAGGCTAGGGCAGGAGACACACTCGGGAGCTGATCCCTGCAGCCAGGGCCACGCTATTGAGGGCAGCATAAAGAAGGTCGAGTTTGACTCCAGGAAGACTTCCTGAAGGAGGTGATGTCTGAGCTGTTTTTAAGGGTGACCAGGAGTTCTTAATACTAAATATTACGAAAGATCAGGAATCCCTAATGCCATCCAGTATTCCTGGGATGGGTGACTGTAGTCAGTGCCTAGGAGAACAATGGAGGAACACCGTCCACCTTAGGTTTGTGTAGAGGCCTCACCCCTGGACTGAGTCTCAAGGCTTTGGCCTTGTGCTCTTTGGGAGTGGAGGGGGAGCCTGAGAAAGGAAAGCAGGAGAGGAGCACTGGAGAAAGCCCACACAGGCTCCGTATTGGCTGCACACCAGCTCCGCCCACCTGAGCAGGCAGGGACTTTGGCGGATGACTTACTGTCTCTGGTCTCTAGTTCTCTTGTGTGTTAAGCAGAGGTGATAGTGTTTGTCCTTCCAACAAGATGCTCAGCGACACATCTCTGTGAACAGGCACACGTGTGTTGGGCACCGAGTCACTTTCTGTGGAGCTTGTGTGTCCCACTGAGGAATCCAGAGAGTCAGCAGCTGCATGAACAGTAGAAATCGTTGAAGAGTGGACAAAGAAAATACCAGAAGTCGAGGAGCGGGAGAGGCGGGAAGGGTAGACGGGGAAGGCCCTGACGCTGGAGGTCAAGGCTGGCAGGAGACCTGAGGGTGACCAGGTTCAGGGAGAAGAGTGTTCTGCGGAAAGGCCCTGGGCGGGACAAGGTGTCAGGCCGAGCCCGACAGGGCGGCTCCAGGAGGAGGGGCGCCCAGGGGCGGCAGGTGAGGCCCGAGGCCTGAAAGGCCCAGGGAGACGGTGGTAGGGCTCAGCGCAGGGCACTTGGGGGTTAAAGAAGACATCACACCTGAAGTGCTGAACAGCCAGGAAAGTGAAGTGACAATGTTGGTCGCTCAGTCGTCTCCAACTATGACCCGTATGGGCTGTAGCCCTGGGCCAGGCTTCTCTGTCCACGAGATTCTCTAGGCAAGAATAATGGAGTGGGTAGCCATTCTCCAGAACTTGGGGTAAATTACAAAGAACTAACGCTGTTGAAAAGAGGCTACGGACAGTTGTCATAGAATGGTGTCCCTTTCCTGGCTTCAGATGGAAGTTAGGTAAAGAATGCATTTTGGCCTCATCCAGACTGCAGGCTAGAGCGGAGACGGGGAGGGGTGGTCAGGTTAGAGGTCAGTTTTAGAAGCAGAGCCCATAGGAGGTGAGCAGCTGGAAGGTGGGGTCACTGAGTATGGAGGTGGGGAAGGCTCTGGGTGAGGCTGGTTTGGGGTCATTTTAAGTTTGAGATGCCCAGCAGATGGAAATGGAGAGGCAGGCAGGCCGTGGATACTCTTGAGTTCCAAGAGGTGTGGGTGAAAATGGAGGTACAGAGCTGGGCATCCAGCTCCGAGGTGGGGAGACCACCCTGAGGCAGGTCCAGCTCAGCCTGGGGGTCTGGCCCTCATCCGGGTTGTGGACAGAGGGCCGGGTCCAGTCCTTGGTGGGGGAGAGGCCCCGAGGCTGCTGAGAGGGCCGGCAGGCCAGGGAGCTGTGGGTGAAGGACAGCACGGGGTTCATCCCCAGGCAGGGGCTGCAGGGGAGGCCTCCTGGAAGAAGGCTCCTGGGGCTGAGGCTTGTGAAATCTACATCATTATTGTTCTTTTTTCCACCTGGAAATTCGGGCGTGCTGTGTGAGACAGCTGTTCCCCAGCGGCCTGTGGAAGGCTGGGATCATTTCCAGGCCAGGCCGAGGCCAGGCCTCCTCACGGACGTGGTACTTGCGGCCCCTCCAGGTCGCCCTGCGGCTCCTCTGCGCGTTCCTGGGGGCTCCCGGGGGTCCTCCCCAAAGAGGAGCTCCGGGGTCTCAGGGCACGGGGCTTTCCTTTTTTCTCTCACCGGTATACAACTTCAAGGTCTTCTGATTTTCTCCACACATTTCTGCCCTAACTGTGTTTGATCGTTGGCTTAAATAAGATCCTTATGGTGAGACGGTTTGCCAGCAGCGCTGTTTGAGACCTGTTAGCTGAAACAGAAAGCGTTCTCTGAGGGAAATGAAAGGCCTGACTTTTGAAATCTAAGCGTTCCTGTCCATCTGTCTTTTTTCACATGGCCTCCGTCTAAGCTCTTTAATGTGTTCTGAGTGCCCCTTCCACTCGAAATATTCTGGGTAATGTTATGATTTTTCCCCCAGCTACAATTACCATGGCTCCAGGACTAACGGCTTGAAGTGCTGTCGTCTGTGAGCCGGGAGAGCTGTGGGTTACAGGCTTCTTGAACGTTCTAGGCCCCGAGTCGTCAAGAGAGATGGGCTCTTAGGTCTAATTAGATTACCTTTAAACATAAGCCAGTTGGGCCAGGTCATCCAGGCCCCCAGGACGGCAGTGGCCGAGCAGCCGTGGACACGAAGGTCAGCCCTCCGAGGTGCCGGGAGGGCAGGTGGGGAGCTGGGCTTCTCACACTCAGATTCCTTTCCCCTCCCCTTGGCGAGTGGAGGCACGGGCCTGGTTCGCACATAAACGGCGGTGGCAGCACTTGGCAGCTTCATTCTTGTCTTCATCCTTGTCTCTGGTCCGCTAAGAGGTCCTTGTTAATTTTTGTTATTTTAATGCATTAGGTGCCCACCAGCAGAAAAAGCAGAAAGTTGCTTCTTCTCTGTCGGTTTGGAGGGGCACCCGCAGAAGTGCCAGTGTCCTTTCCTCCCCACCCCGTGCTTGGAAGGCTTCAGCCCGGAGCTCTGTGCTGGGTGCTGGGGCGCGAGGGCAGCCCTTGCTAAGGGCTCCTCTCCAGAGCCCTCCCGCTGTCCAGGGCCGGGGGGCACTGTGACCTCGGTGTCAGGCTGAGGGGACGGGCAGGGAAATGGTTCCTTCTGCCTTGTGTTGGGAGCGGAGGAGGGGGAGGGGGGTGCAGTGACTCGCTCGTTCGCCTTTTCTTGATCGCGTGGCTGAGCGCCAGGTCCTGCGCCAGGCGCTGAGTGGACAGCGGAGAGCAGGACAGGCAGCTCTGCCCTCTGGGAGCCTGGGTTCTAAAGTTGACCGTCTCGACTGGTTCCAATTCAGTCAAGTTTAGAACTCGGTCACACCAGTCCTCAGGAGCCACCTGTGGCTGACGGCTGCCGTTCTGGACAACGCAGATACAGCACGTTTCTGTTGTCGTGGGCGGTTCTTCTCGGCAGCACTGTTCTGAGGGGTGAGCACAGCGAGAACGGCCGTGTCAGCCCTGCCCGAGGAGACAGTGAGAGGGTGCCCCATGTCCGCTTCTGACCTGCCCTTCAAGCCAGCGGGGGCCCTGGTGGGGCCAGCGACCCTTGACCGTGGCCTGTACACAGACCGCTGTGACCCGCAGACTGGCTGCGGGTCACAGGGCAGCCGTTGTTGCAAAGTCTCTCCCATCACTGGTGAGTGAGGTCGGGACTGGCAGGGAAAGAAGGGTGCCCTCGAGCACCTCTGCTGCGAGGTGGCCTGGCCAGTTGCTGCAGGGAGACCCTTGGGGACACCAGGCACAGCGACTCTTCCCTCACTCACCTGTGTGGAACCACAAGCCAAGGGGGCTGAAGAACTCAGATTCCTTTCCCCTCCCCTTGGCGAGTGGAGGCACGGGCCTGGTTCGCACATAAACGGCGGTGGCAGCACTTGGCAGCTTCATTCTTGTCTTCATCCTTGTCTCTGGTCCGCTAAGAGGTCCTTGTTAATTTTTGTTATTTTAATGCATTAGGTGCCCACCAGCAGAAAAAGCAGAAAGTTGCTTCTTCTCTGTCGGTTTGGAGGGGCACCCGCAGAAGTGCCAGTGTCCTTTCCTCCCCACCCCGTGCTTGGAAGGCTTCAGCCCGGAGCTCTGTGCTGGGTGCTGGGGCGCGAGGGCAGCCCTTGCTAAGGGCTCCTCTCCAGAGCCCTCCCGCTGTCCAGGGCCGGGGGGCACTGTGACCTCGGTGTCAGGCTGAGGGGACGGGCAGGGAAATGGTTCCTTCTGCCTTGTGTTGGGAGCGGAGGAGGGGGAGGGGGGTGCAGTGACTCGCTCGTTCGCCTTTTCTTGATCGCGTGGCTGAGCGCCAGGTCCTGCGCCAGGCGCTGAGTGGACAGCGGAGAGCAGGACAGGCAGCTCTGCCCTCTGGGAGCCTGGGTTCTAAAGTTGACCGTCTCGACTGGTTCCAATTCAGTCAAGTTTAGAACTCGGTCACACCAGTCCTCAGGAGCCACCTGTGGCTGACGGCTGCCGTTCTGGACAACGCAGATACAGCACGTTTCTGTTGTCGTGGGCGGTTCTTCTCGGCAGCACTGTTCTGAGGGGTGAGCACAGCGAGAACGGCCGTGTCAGCCCTGCCCGAGGAGACAGTGAGAGGGTGCCCCATGTCCGCTTCTGACCTGCCCTTCAAGCCAGCGGGGGCCCTGGTGGGGCCAGCGACCCTTGACCGTGGCCTGTACACAGACCGCTGTGACCCCGCAGACTGGCTGCGGGTCACAGGGCAGCCGTTGTTGCAAAGTCTCTCCCATCACTGGTGAGTGAGGTCGGGACTGGCAGGGAAAGAAGGGTGCCCTCGAGCACCTCTGCTGCGAGGTGGCCTGGCCAGTTGCTGCAGGGAGACCCTTGGGGACACCAGGCACAGCGACTCTTCCCTCACTCACCTGTGTGGACCACAAGCCAACGAAGGTGGGACCTCTGCCCAAGGGGGGCTGAAGAAGAGGCCGGCAGGCAGACGTGACGTGATCTGCTGAAGCAGATCCCAGGCGTCAGGTGTCAAGAAGAAAGATGTTTGTGCACAGAATTAGGTGAAATTGAGGTTCAGGAGATGGGGTGCCTTTTGTCCCTTACCATCAATCCCAAATCAGTAAGTTCTGAGTCCTCAATGATGTGAAGGTGTCGTCGGGCAGGGAAGCAGGAGAGGCAGTGGGGTTTCTGCCCACGGAGTCGGAGGGGCTTTGTCCGAACTCCATATTGTCCCCCCTCCTCTCTTTTCCCCTCTCACCTTTGAAATTCTCCTCCTGTGAACCCCCAGCTCTCTTAACTCCACCTGCAGGAATTAATGAGTGACTGTTTCCCCTACAGCCCCCTTTCCAGCACTCTCTGTGATTAAATGATTTCCTGATGTGGCAAAATACATTTTTAAAAACGCAGCAGGCCTTTGGACTAGAAAAGCAAGGCTGGTTCTCATTACTTCGCAGTGTTCTGTGTCCACACAGCCCTTGGGGGCCGGAGGCTGTCCTCTGTTCACGGGGAGGACTCCGTCCCTCAGGGTTTCTGCCTTGTGATCCGCGTTTCCCCAAGGGGCTGGCGCTCGTGCTGCCAGGACTGACAGCGCGCCTCCCAATCTTCATCATCTGGAAGGTCTGAGAGGAGTGAAAGCGTTTCCAGAACAGCCAGCAGGTCAGAGAGGAGAGCAGGGTCAATACAGTGGTGAGAACAAAGGAGCCCGAGGAGACAGTGAGAGGGTGCCCCATGTCCGCTTCTGACCTGCCCTTCAAGCCAGCGGGGGCCCTGGTGGGGCCAGCGACCCTTGACCGTGGCCTGTACACAGACCGCTGTGACCCCGCAGACTGGCTGCGGGTCACAGGGCAGCCGTTGTTGCAAAGTCTCTCCCATCACTGGTGAGTGAGGTCGGGACTGGCAGGGAAAGAAGGGTGCCCTCGAGCACCTCTGCTGCGAGGTGGCCTGGCCAGTTGCTGCAGGGAGACCCTTGGGGACACCAGGCACAGCGACTCTTCCCTCACTCACCTGTGTGGACCACAAGCCAACGAAGGTGGGACCTCTGCCCAAGGGGGGCTGAAGAAGAGGCCGGCAGGCAGACGTGACGTGATCTGCTGAAGCAGATCCCAGGCGTCAGGTGTCAAGAAGAAAGATGTTTGTGCACAGAATTAGGTGAAATTGAGGTTCAGGAGATGGGGTGCCTTTTGTCCCTTACCATCAATCCCAAATCAGTAAGTTCTGAGTCCTCAATGATGTGAAGGTGTCGTCGGGCAGGGAAGCAGGAGAGGCAGTGGGGTTTCTGCCCACGGAGTCGGAGGGGCTTTGTCCGAACTCCATATTGTCCCCCCTCCTCTCTTTTCCCCTCTCACCTTTGAAATTCTCCTCCTGTGAACCCCCAGCTCTCTTAACTCCACCTGCAGGAATTAATGAGTGACTGTTTCCCCTACAGCCCCCTTTCCAGCACTCTCTGTGATTAAATGATTTCCTGATGTGGCAAAATACATTTTAAAAACGCAGCAGGCCTTTGGACTAGAAAAGCAAGGCTGGTTCTCATTACTTCGCAGTGTTCTGTGTCCACACAGCCCTTGGGGGCCGGAGGCTGTCCTCTGTTCACGGGGAGGACTCCGTCCCTCAGGGTTTCTGCCTTGTGATCCGCGTTTCCCCAAGGGGCTGGCGCTCGTGCTGCCAGGACTGACAGCGCGCCTCCCAATCTTCATCATCTGGAAGGTCTGAGAGGAGTGAAAGCGTTTCCAGAACAGCCAGCAGGTCAGAGAGGAGAGCAGGGTCTCTTTTGATCAATACAGTGGTGAGAACAAAGGAAAACTTTCTGAAACGATGTGGAAGAAGTCCCATTTGTTGAGCCCTTCCTGTGTGCCAGGCTCTGGTCCAGGCACTGGATGAGCTCTCCTGCCCCTCAAAGCACCTCTGTGGGTATATGGTGGCCTCCGTTTGCACACAGGGAAAAGGAGACTCGGAGAAGCCGAGACACATGTTGGGGGTACACAGCTGGTGAGAGCTGGCACCCGGGTTCACACCCGGTCTGACGGGGTCTTAGCCCGTGCTCGGCAAGCCTTGAGAGCGCCGTGTCTGTGGCCAGGGCCTGTGGGTGGCGGCTTTTCCTCTGAGGCTTCAGAAGCTGGGGCTGGAGCAGGCAGCTCCAGCGGCTCCATGGGATGGGTCATGTGATCTTCTCCCTCTCCCCTCCAGGTCACCGTGGAGTAACAAGTATGACCCTCCTTTGGAAGACGGGGCCATGCCTTCTGCTCGGCTGAGGAAGCTGGAGGTGGAAGCCAACAATGCCTTTGACCAGTACCGAGACCTGTGAGTTCTGCGCTCCCTTTCCCTGCTGCCCTTCTGTTGAGTAGATCAGAGATGAGACACGGCCTGCCCCGTGGCTGGCCTACCCAGCGAAAGCTCTGAGCGCCACAGCGGGACGCTGGGCGGGGGTGCGGTTGTAGGGCCCATCGCTGGAGGCTGCTGCCGCGCCTGGGTGGGGCCCCACGCCGTACGTCTCAGTCACAGTGGTGCCCTGAGGGCAGCGCCTCCTGGTACGAGACTCCCACGCCAGGTGTTCTATCCAGATCCTCTTAAATCTTCACAAACATGGTGCTATTTTAGGCCCCATTTTTTCAGAGGAAGAAATCGGAGCTCAGAACGATTAAACGATTTGTTGAATTTTGTTGAAGGCAGGAGGCAGAGCGAGGAGTCAGACCCAGGTCCGTCTGTCTCCAGAGGCCCCTCTGGGTTTCACCCCACCACCTGCCCTGACTGTGGCCACCTGGAGCTCAGGCCCTGCTTCCAGATCTGTGACCAAGGGGGACGTCGAGGTTCCTAAAAATATGCAGCTCCATGCTGAGCCAGTTCTGCTGCCGCCTGAGTCGTTTGGGCCCTTGGCCTGCACTTGGTTATTGTGGTTTAGTCACTGAATCATGTCCGACTCTTTGTGACCCCACGCACTCGAACGTGTTTTCTGCGTGGGGGTTCACTCTGTGGTAATCAAAAAAGGGTCCCATTTGTTGAGCCCTTCCTGTGTGCCAGGCTCTGGTCCAGGCACTGGATGAGCTCTCCTGCCCCTCAAAGCACCTCTGTGGGTATATGGTGGCCTCCGTTTGCACACAGGGAAAAGGAGACTCGGAGAAGCCGAGACACATGTTGGGGTACACAGCTGGTGAGAGCTGGCACCGGGTTCACACCGGTCTGACGGGTCTTAGCCCGTGCTCGGCAAGCCTTGAGAGCGCCGTGTCTGTGGCCAGGGCCTGTGGGTGGCGGCTTTTCCTCTGAGGCTTCAGAAGCTGGGGCTGGAGCAGGCAGCTCCAGCGGCTCCATGGGATGGGTCATGTGATCTTCTCCCTCTCCCCTCCAGGTCACCGTGGAGTAACAAGTATGACCCTCCTTTGGAAGACGGGGCCATGCCTTCTGCTCGGCTGAGGAAGCTGGAGGTGGAAGCCAACAATGCCTTTGACCAGTACCGAGACCTGTGAGTTCTGCGCTCCCTTTCCCTGCTGCCCTTCTGTTGAGTAGATCAGAGATGAGACACGGCCTGCCCCGTGGCTGGCCTACCCAGCGAAAGCTCTGAGCGCCACAGCGGGACGCTGGGCGGGGGTGCGGTTGTAGGGCCCATCGCTGGAGGCTGCTGCCGCGCCTGGGTGGGGCCCCACGCACGTCTCAGTCACAGTGGTGCCCTGAGGGCAGCGCCTCCTGGTACGAGACTCCCACGCCAGGTGTTCTATCCAGATCCTCTTAAATCTTCACAAACATGGTGCTATTTTAGGCCCCATTTTTTCAGAGGAAGAAATCGGAGCTCAGAACGATTAAACGATTTGTTGAATTTTGTTGAAGGCAGGAGGCAGAGCGAGGAGTCAGACCCAGGTCCGTCTGTCTCCAGAGGCCCCTCTGGGTTTCACCCCACCACCTGCCCTGACTGTGGCCACCTGGAGCTCAGGCCCTGCTTCCAGATCTGTGACCAAGGGGGACGTCGAGGTTCCTAAAAATATGCAGCTCCATGCTGAGCCAGTTCTGCTGCCGCCTGAGTCGTTTGGGCCCTTGGCCTGCACTTGGTTATTGTGGTTTAGTCACTGAATCATGTCCGACTCTTTTGTGACCCCACGCACTCGGGAACGTGTTTTTGCTGCGTCCGCTTAATTCCTGCCTCCCGCCACACCACCAGCAAGGGTGACTGCTTGCTTCATCCACCTCACGTGGAAAGGCTCCAGGGGCGGTTGTCTCTGAAACATGTTTTAGTCTCATTTTTAACTAAATCCCATACTGAAAATATAGCAGACCTGTAACATATGCAGTGCTGCCTCACCATAGACTCTGTGATTTAAGGGAGCGTGGTGTGCGCTTCTGTAAAGGGCCAAATAGTAAGCGCTAGGCCCTGCAGGCCCCGTGAGTCCAGTCCCTTTTTCTTTATTTTTTTCTTGTTTATGTTTATGTTGTCCTTTCTGAATGTAAAACCACCTCTTGAGTCTTGAGGTGGGTGGCCATCAGTCTGGAGTGTGCCCAGCCCGAGCTGAGGCAGGGCCCAGGCAAGAAAAAAGAAATGAGAGAAACACAGCGTCCAAACTGCTGGAACCCTGTCGGACGCCAGTGATGTCAGACTGGAGAAGGAGCTGCCGGCCTCCGTCTTGCACACCGCTGGCGTGGTTGTCCAGGTTTTAGCAGATTTGATGTAACACGTACAATTCTCTATTGTACACGTATAATACTGTACGTGTACAATAGAGAATTATACGTGCCAGTCTGACACACGCGTGGATAGTAAGGCCCACAGCACGTGAGCAGAAGCAGAGCTCCGAGGAAGCCGAGAACAGGTGACCCTCCACCTTTGGACCGCCCTGAGCGCAACGCTCAGCTTTATCTGCAGTATCTATCGCGTGCCGGTATTTTATAGACATTATCTTTAATCTTTTCAAGAGCCTCTGGGGAAGTTGATGTTCCTTTTTACAGAAGAGGAGACCGAGGTTCCGAGAGGCTAAATGACTCCCCACAGGACATAGAGGCAAAAACCGAGTCCATATTTGCCTGGTGTTTCCACATGTTCCTGATTCTCACCTCGGGGGTAAATTTCAGTGCGTGACAAGTTCTCCATCCAGAACTCTGGCAGAGCAGCTCCGTCTCCAGTGACGGTAGAGGTGGTTTCGCTGGTGCCGCCTCTGGTTTGTTTGTGGTGGCTCCTACCTGGCCATTTGGCAAGAAGCCTGTCCAGCTGCTGAACGCCAGTTCCACATGGTATCAGTTTGGTGGGTTGGTGATGGTGATACTGAAAGGAAAGCAGCAGTGCTGGGAACAGCAGCTGCCAGCCGCTGCCTGGGCGAGCGTGGTGCTCCGCCTCACAAGGCCGTCCCCCTGGACTGACCGTGACCTTCATTCCTGCTGTTTCTGGATCCTGATGGATTGAAGAGTTAGGACTGGATTTGCTCTGCTCTGGCTTCCCGACCACTCTCCGCTCAAGTGACCAGAAGCTGCCCGAGTCTGGCCCTAGGGCGCTGCGTCTCCTCATGTGAGCTGTGCTGTGAGGAGCCTCCGGGGGCTTCTTGTTCTGTGACTGCCAGCAGGAAGGACCCTCGCTCTGACGTCATCTTCTGAAGGGCCGAGGATTTGACGAAAGAAGAAAACAGGGACTGAAGGTGCTCTACCTGCCAGTCCCCACTCCAGGGTCCTCCGCCGGCTATTAGGGTCCACTACTGGTTTCTAGAGTCCTCTGCTGGCTGTCAGGGTCCTCTGCTGGCTTCTGTCTTAAGGGTGAGCCTGTGGGTCCAGTAGTAAAGGCAGCTGCCGGTTTCCCCTGCCCCTGTGCCGGTCCTGGCCCAGCAGCCTTCTCCCTCTTGGCCTTATGCTGACAAGAGGCAGGAAGGAGACTTCAGGGAGCGTGGAGACGGAGCTGAGCCAGGATCCAGGCCAAGCACCCTGGAGCCGTAACGGCCTGCCTGCCCAGGGTGGGAGCACTCCCCAGCCCCCAGAGGCTGCTTCTCTGCCGTGAGGGACGAGAGCCTCTTCACTAGATCCTTGGCTTCTGTCCTCGGGCTCTGGGCTCTGATCCCCCGGCTGTCAAGGTCTAGGCTCTGTAGGGAATTAGGATTAATCGTCGGCACATGGAATTGATATGGTCCGGGTGAGTGACCAGGCCAGGAACGGACTGACTAGCAGGCCCTCCGGCTTGCAGCTCCGGTGGTCCCCTCGCTCCTTCCTGTGCTCAGCGTTTCTCCATCGTGGCTTGAAAGTGCCGGCATGGGGAGCGTGACTCCCTTCCCACCATGGGCACAGGGGGCGTTGGGGTGTGGGGAGGAGCCGTGGGTCCTGCATGTTTCCTCTGAAGCCCCAGCTCCCTCTCCTGCCTGCTGCCTGGCCCCGTCTCTCCCTCCCACCCCTCCCACATTCGGTGCTTTCCTCCTTTGCCATCACCAGCGACTGAGGGGTCGTGGTGGGGACAGCTGTTGCTGGCACAGTCTGGTGTTAGACTGAAGCAGTCCGTTTGCTGACAGTGCCCTGGCGACGACAGGCAGGTTGGCCGCCAGACATCCAGAGTTCCTCACTCCTCTTCCTAAGCTCTCCACCCTGGTTGCCAGCATCCGCCTACTCCCATCCTTCCCAACAAGCCTCTGGGTTCGTCTTGGCTCCATTAGCCCCTGGGGGGCAGGAGAGGTGGCAGGAAGGGCCCCTGTTCCGGTGGCGGGCGCACAGGCTCACTGCTTTGCTGGCAGAGTCGTCTCTGCTTTCTCAGGCCCAGGCCTGCAGCGGTTCATCTGTCACTGAACTTCCTCTTGTAGCCTTGGGCGTCTTAGCAGAGGTCGGCCTGTGCAGCTGCCAGAGAAACACCTCATTTGCGTTGTGAGCCACCAGCTAGCCGCTGGGAACCCCGCAGCCAGGACTCTGCGTTTCCAGGTGCCCAGCGAAGACGGGGGGCCTGCCCCGCGCTGGCCTCCACAGTGGGCCCTCCATCGGCCCAGGTTCTGCCGAGACCAGATGTTCTCACCACGCGGGCTGGCGCTGCTTCCTCTCAGCCGTGATTGCTCCCATCTGTGCCGGACGGCTTGCGCCGCGCTCTGTGGTCCTCGGCTCTTGGCGCGTAGCAGACAATACCTTCAGACACGCGGTTGCAATTTATTGGCCTTATAAGTTAATTTTAGTGGGTGTGCAATTGATTGAAATCAAAGCTTAATGAAGGCCAGAGTCTGGGGGATGGAGCAGGGGGAAGCATTTTGTGTTCTTCCTTGCTTCAGGTCTGAGATAATCTTCAAAAGCTTTAATTAGGTTTCCTAATCAGCCCCTCTCGTCTGGAAGAAGTTTACAGAATGAACGAGGCTGGCGCCCTGTGGCAGGCGCGAGCCCACGAGCCTCTCCGGCCGCCACCGGGATGCCAGGCAGCTGGGCCTTCCCGGCTCCTGCCTCCCTCCCACCCTGGGGCCGCACCGCAGTCATGGCGGTTTCCGTTCCTGCCTTCCTTGCATTCCCCGTGCCTCTGTCAGACGCGATTGAGCAGCACCGGCCCAGCGGGGGCAGGACATCCGGGACCCTGAGAGGGTAACGCGTGGCCTTGGTTTGCTGACAGTGCCCTGGCGACGACAGGCAGGTTGGCCGCCAGACATCCAGAGTTCCTCACTCCTCTTCCTAAGCTCTCCACCCTGGTTGCCAGCATCCGCCTACTCCCATCCTTCCCAACAAGCCTCTGGGTTCGTCTTGGCTCCATTAGCCCCTGGGGGGCAGGAGAGGTGGCAGGAAGGGCCCCTGTTCCGGTGGCGGGCGCACAGGCTCACTGCTTTGCTGGCAGAGTCGTCTCTGCTTTCTCAGGCCCAGGCCTGCAGCGGTTCATCTGTCACTGAACTTCCTCTTGTAGCCTTGGGCGTCTTAGCAGAGGTCGGCCTGTGCAGCTGCCAGAGAAACACCTCATTTGCGTTGTGAGCCACCAGCTAGCCGCTGGGAACCCCGCAGCCAGGACTCTGCGTTTCCAGGTGCCCAGCGAAGACGGGGGGCCTGCCCCGCGCTGGCCTCCACAGTGGGCCCTCCATCGGCCCAGGTTCTGCCGAGACCAGATGTTCTCACCACGCGGGCTGGCGCTGCTTCCTCTCAGCCGTGATTGCTCCCATCTGTGCCGGACGGCTTGCGCCGCGCTCTGTGGTCCTCGGCTCTTGGCGCGTAGCAGACAATACCTTCAGACACGCGGTTGCAATTTATTGGCCTTATAAGTTAATTTTAGTGGGTGTGCAATTGATTGAAATCAAAGCTTAATGAAGGCCAGAGTCTGGGGGATGGAGCAGGGGGAAGCATTTTGTGTTCTTCCTTGCTTCAGGTCTGAGATAATCTTCAAAAGCTTTAATTAGGTTTCCTAATCAGCCCCTCTCGTCTGGAAGAAGTTTACAGAATGAAACGAGGCTGGCGCCCCTGTGGCAGGCGCGGAGCCCACGAGCCTCTCCGGCCGCCACCGGGATGCCAGGCAGCTGGGCCTTCCCCGGCTCCCTGCCTCCCTCCCCACCCTGGGGCCGCACCGCAGTCATGGCGGTTTCCATTCCTTCCTTCCTTGCATTCCCCGTGCCTCTGTCAGACGCGATTGAGCAGCACCGGCCCAGCGGGGGCAGGACATCCGGGACCCTGAGAGGGTAACGTTCGTGGCCTTGGTTTCTTGTGTCCTCGAAGCCGCATGTGCCCAGCTGCCTTCTCACACCTCCCACCCTGCGCTCCTCAGGCCTCCCCTTCCTGGAAGCTGAGCGTCGGGCCCGGAGGGTGCTGGTGTGTCAGTCCTGACGGGGGTTGCAGGTGGAAGCGGGAGGTTTTCTGATGAACTGGAGGTGCCACGTAACTGGTGGTAGGTGGGGCCACCACCTTAGCAGGAGGCTGAGGCACCTCCCAGCAGATGTCCCTGCGCCCAGGGCTGTGTTCGGTCCACCTGCGGAGTGGGGAGCAACTGGGCTTCGAGGGAGACTGTTCTGTCCTTGCTCCCTGACGGTGGGCCCGCGGTCCCCTTCCGGGGGCTCCTTGTCCTTACCTGTCAGTGAGCCCCGCCCCCCGGGCAGGGGTGCAGTCAGGGCGGCGGGTCCTGAGGCTCGCCGTGTGTCACTCGGCCCCTCGAGGGGACAGAATTATCCTCGCTGTGCAGCAGTTAGCTGTGTGGGGGTCTCAGGCGGTGTGTGTGTGACTGCTGCCACGGGGCAGCCTTGGTGCTGCCGCGGCCGGCGGCAGGCTGCAGCAGGAGGCTGCAGGTGCGGTCAGGGCTCTGCGACCAGCCCGCAGCGAGGCCTTGAGTAAACCTTTTTCAGAAACGGGCTGGCATGGTCCTGTGGGCAGCGGCAGGTGCCGTGGATGGGCCCGGCGGCTCCTTGGTGTTCCGTGGGAGTGAGGGGGTCCTCGGTGGGGGAAGGGATTCGCAGAGTGTGGTCAGCGCTGCAGTGGGGGGCGCTGACAGCGGTGGCTGAGGAGGGGCCGTGGGATGACAGGAGCAGCGTCCCAGCGTCATCATCACCAGAGACTGCCCGTGCTCCTGCAGGGTTGCCCTGGGCTGGCATCTGGAGACTTGGACTTAGGAGGTTTCCGTCCCCTCCCTGATAGGAACGGTCGCAGTGCCAGGGCTGCCGCGTCGACACTGGTGTGTGCTGAGCCACAGCCTCCCTCTGGAGTCTGTGAGGGGCGGAGGGGCTCAGCAGGAAGAGCCCTGGTTCCGAGGCCCTGGGGGGCTCCCCGGGGACGCACCTCACAGGCGGCACCAGCCCTGCCCTGGGGAGTTAGGGGCGGCTGTGTGACGTGGTACTGGTGGCAGAAGCATTCTTGGGAGCCTACGCCCGCTCCCTGGAAGGCTGCCGCCGCCTCCTCTCCCTGGAGTGAATTGTGAGCACAACTCTCCTGAGTCTGGCGCCGGCGAGCGCCCCTCACGAATCGTGGAGCCTCAGGATGGGCGGAAGCCACGCTTGGCCTTGTAACCAGACCAGGAGGGGCAGGCCGGCTGCTCTGAGCTAGGGAGCTCCCTGGTGTGGCCAGAGAGCTCAGGCCCTTGTCCAGCGTAGGCCTGGGGTGTCATCCTTGGTGCCTTGGGACGGACCTGGGGGTCCCGGTGTGTATGGGACAGCTCTGTACGACCTCTGGGATTCCTCCCTCGGCGGTTCGGAGGCTGGAGAGGCGGGCCCTGACCTGGGCTCCTCCCCGTCTGGCTGCGTGGCTCCTGCCCGCCGCCCGAGTCTGACTGACTCCTGTGGTCGGAGGCGGCCCATAGTCTCCCACCAGCAGGAATGGCCAGGCCAGGTTCCTCGGTCTCCAGAGCCAGAACCTGGCTTTTCTAGCACGGGCTGGCAGGCTGCAGCAGGAGGCTGCAGGTGCGGTCAGGGCTCTGCGACCAGCCGCAGCGAGGCCTTGAGTAAACCTTTTCAGAAACGGGCTGGCATGGTCCTGTGGGCAGCGGCAGGTGCCGTGGATGGGCCCGGCGGCTCCTTGGTGTTCCGTGGGAGTGAGGGGGTCCTCGGTGGGGGAAGGGATTCGCAGAGTGTGGTCAGCGCTGCAGTGGGGGGCGCTGACAGCGGTGGCTGAGGAGGGGCCGTGGGATGACAGGAGCAGCGTCCCAGCGTCATCATCACCAGAGACTGCCCGTGCTCCTGCAGGGTTGCCCTGGGCTGGCATCTGGAGACTTGGACTTAGGAGGTTTCCGCCCCCTCCCTGATAGGAACGGTCGCAGTGCCAGGGCTGCCGCGTCGACACTGGTGTGTGCTGAGCCACAGCCTCCCTCTGGAGTCTGTGAGGGGCGGAGGGGCTCAGCAGGAAGAGCCCTGGTTCCGAGGCCCTGGGGGGCTCCCCGGGGACGCACCTCACAGGCGGCACCAGCCCTGCCCTGGGGAGTTAGGGGCGGCTGTGTGACGTGGTACTGGTGGCAGAAGCATTCTTGGGAGCCTACGCCCGCTCCCTGGAAGGCTGCCGCCGCCTCCTCTCCCTGGAGTGAATTGTGAGCACAACTCTCCTGAGTCTGGCGCCGGCGAGCGCCCCTCACGAATCGTGGAGCCTCAGGATGGGCGGAAGCCACGCTTGGCCTTGTAACCAGACCAGGAGGGGCAGGCCGGCTGCTCTGAGCTAGGGAGCTCCCTGGTGTGGCCAGAGAGCTCAGGCCCTTGTCCAGCGTAGGCCTGGGGTGTCATCCTTGGTGCCTTGGGACGGACCTGGGGGTCCCGGTGTGTATGGGACAGCTCTGTACGACCTCTGGGATTCCTCCCTCGGCGGTTCGGAGGCTGGAGAGGCGGGCCCTGACCTGGGCTCCTCCCCGTCTGGCTGCGTGGTCCTGCCCGCTCGCCCCGAGTCTGACTGACTCCTGTGGTCGGAGGCGGCCCATAGTCTCCCACCAGCAGGAATGGCCAGGCCAGGTTCCCTCGGTCTCCAGAGCCAGAACCTGGCTGGGACGTGGGCGGAAGCCGTGAGCAGAGTGAGCCGAGGTGACGGAATTGTTAGGAAAGTTCTGGAGCAGGTGAGACTGGACCGTCTGCTTTGGCCATTGTCCTCGTTGCAGCCACTTGCCCAGAGATGTGGGGCCTGTCCATGTGCGAGGCCCCTGCCACGGCACACCTTGCTGTGCATCTTGTGTTCGGGAACAGAGCAGTAAAGGGAAATCGCTTCTGGCTCTGAGGTTGTTGGTGGCATAATTAGCGTTTGGGTTTCCACACGTACTGTTTGTGTCTTCAGCCATGCGCCCACACGGAGGACCTTTGAGAACCCATCCTGCCTGCGTGGGCTCCTGGCCGCCGGTCTTAGGCTGGTGTGAAAGTGCTGGACGCAGCTGAGAGAGAGAGCCAAGGTGGCCTCGGCTCACTGCTTTGATCCGGTGGGAGACGCACAGAGAGAAGCCCTGTCCCTCCGCCAGGGGGAGTTGAGTCAGGTGGCCTCCTGCTCTCACGGTGGAAGTTTCCGCGGCTGTGAGCTCTGCTCTGAAGCGGGGGCATCGGCGGGGGTGTCGGGAGCCCTTGCAGCAGGGGTCCAGACAGGCCGCTTACCGCTCGCCGGCCGGAGGTCAGTGACGGTCTGTCCACCTGGAGCCCCGCAGGCCGTGCCCGGGGTCTGCTTGTCTGGGCACACACCGTCTGCTTGTCATCTGCTAGATGAAAGTTAAACGGAAAACCGGAGTGTGCGGAAAACAAGTTCATTTATAAACACGGTCCCTGAGTCCGCATCAGGGCCTGCTCCTCCGGGACGCCTGGGTTTCCGTCACATGGCATCCCGTCACGCTTGGGTTCTGTGGCGCCCCATGTTGGGGTGAAGTGAGGGCCCGCTCCCTCTGGCGGTGGAGCTCCCTGCCTGTTGGGCGTCCCGGGCTCCCAGGGAAACGGTTTCGTGCAGGCGTCGAGGGGATGGTGGTCTCACGGAGGTTTAGGCAGCAGCCCCTGCAGCCCCTTCACAAAGTGGAGGACCCTCTTTTCCAGAACTCCCTGTGTGGGGCACTCGGTGTTGCCCTAGACTCCTGGCCGCTTGGACCGCCTCTCCCTCCTTTCCCGGGCTTTGCTCCCCACCTTGAGGCAGCGTTGTGTACGGCAGCGTGGGTGGGGGGTGAGTCCAGCCTCACAGGCTGAACCGGGGCCAAGGGAACGGGACGCGGCTCCGGAGCCATTCGCTCCCACTCCTCAGCCGTGTGGCTTGGGTGCGTGCCTCTCTCTCTGGGTTTCCATGATCTTAACTGTAAAATAATGTATGCAAAGCCCGTGATACAGATAGCAGCCTTGGGCAGTGGCAGTGGCTGTGACACCCCGGAAGTCCTTGGCGGTCCACGTTCTGCAGGGGCGGGCAGTGTCTTTCCGGGCAGCCCGGAGAGGCAGAAGATGCTCACGGGGGCGTCGCGTGTGGACAGTGCGGGCGGACCCCAGCCGGCTTGGCAGCGCCGTTGTTTGCAGAGAGGCCTTCGTTATCCTTCTTCAAGTAAAAACTGAGAGCCTTGTAAAGAGGCTGAAAAGTGCCGCAGCCGCTGTCCAGATGTGCACTTCTGAGCACAACTGGCATTAAAGCTACACATGCCTAAGCCGATCAGCGTGTTTGCCCGGGGGCCGCTGCACCTGTGTGCACTGGGAGGCATTTCCGCAGAATACCTGTCCCGTGTCCGTGGGCAGGCTCCAGGACCCGTTCCAAAAACCGTGGTGGAGACGGCTGTCCCTGGAGGTGTGTACGCCCAGTTCTGGTTCACTTGACGAAGGGATCGGGCTGCGCTGTGGATCGCGGGGGCTCCCTCACCGAGGCTCTCCCTCCTGCCACACTCCCCTGGAGTGTCAGGGCCGGGAGAGACCCCGGTGAGCCTCAGGGCCTGCGCTTATCTTACAAAAGGGAAAGCCACATGGGTGTCCTTCAGACTCTCTCGCCTTCCTCCGGGCTTTATGTGAGGAGGCGCCCTCCCCAGCCCCTGGGGGTGGGGCCTTGTGCTGCCCCTGCCTCAGCCTGGCAGGCCTGAGGGTGCCTGGCGGTCCTCTGCGTCGCTGGGTGGCACTGCGCTGCCGGGAACCCACGGCCACCCCAGCCTCCTGCCCCCTCTCGGCTAAAGGACCACACGTCTGAGTGACGTCTGGAAGGGCCTGCCCCCAGCACATCTGCGCCGGCCACGGCTCTTCCGCGGGGGTCGTGGCGTGTGACTCTCGAGCTGCTGGGGCCTCTGCCTTAGCGCCAGCTCTTCCCCCAGGAGGTGATTCGACGGGAAGCGGGGAGGCCGACCTCTAAGCCCATTCCCGTCCCTCCTTTCCTGTTAGACACACAGCCCCATGTTGGCCAAGCCTGGTCACAGCCCAGATTCCTAAAATGAGTTTCCATCCTGGTCTCCACGCACACCTCAGCCTCAAACACCCCATAAAGCTCTGGGAGCCAAACAGATTTTTTTTCTTTCTTTTGTGAAGTAGATCATTTGGAGAGTGAAGTATTGTATTTCCCCTTTTCTCTCCTCCTCGTGAGTCCTAAGGTTGGAGACTTAAGGTCGTAGGATCTGTACGTGTACGTTGACTTTGGTCCAGTGGAGGAGTGCCTTTCTAGGGGAGCGACGTGACTCTCTGGGGAGAACAGCATCGCTGATGCTCCAGGCTTTGTGCTGACCCAGGTTCAGGGTTTAATGATTGGTGGTGCAGGTAACTACCCAGCCCACCCAAGCGACTGGCCTTGGCTCCCGGCTCAGCCAGCTGTCTCCTGGGGACCCGGTCTTTTGAAGTTTATGAAACCCGGTTGTAGTCAGCAGTGTTTTTCAGATGGCGGGGCTTAGAGAGCTAGCCCAGGCACCCTTTGACCAAGTCCCAGCTGTCCCCTGAAGTTCTGTGTGCCTTAAAAAATGTTCCGAGACTGGGGAGCCGATGGCACTTGGTTGAAGGTTCCCTCTCAAGTGGCCATCAGAGCAGCTTCTTCCTCTCGTCGTGCCCAGGCTTGTCTCATGTGTCCCCTGCTCCTGAGGCTCCTGGGCCTCTGAACGTCCCTGCTGCTCCCTGGCTCACCTTTCCACAGCGGCTTCCCCGCAGCGTCCCAGCACACTGAGCCTGTGTGTGTGGATGTCAGCCCCACTCCCCGAGGGCCTGAGGGTCTGGGTTTGGGCATGCACAGTTGGAAGATGCTCCCTAGGCTGCCCACTTGACTGGAGACCTTTGGGCCATCCCTCTTGAGCCCAGCTCAGCCGGGCCGTGGCCACGGTCCTGGGACCGTCCTCCCTTGTGTTCCTCCGTCCCCCGTGGAGCAGGGTCAGGGCGCAAGCGGCCAGGTGAGCCCCTCGTTCCGGGCACCGTGTTCGGCCCAGCAGTGAGCTGCTCAAGATGGTGGAGCCACCTTATTGAAATAGCATGTTAGCATTTAAACAATATTAATACTATTTGACTCATTAAATATACAAAGCCAGTTAAAGTGCTTCCATGTGTGTGCTGTTAGTTCTGGCGGGCGACTCCTCAGATGGCTTTATGTGGTTTCAGACAACATTTTAGCACATTCTTAAAATACCCACAAAAGCCTTTATGTAAAAACTCATAAATGTGAACCACATAAAAATAATTTTTTTCCCCGTTTCATGTCATTATGATCAAAGTACGGTAGGTAAGAATAAATTTCCAAAAACTTGTTGAGGTCCCTCTTTAATTAATGCTTCACGCACAGAGCTGGGCCATAAACCATGGGGCGCGGTCTGTCTGCCCCACGGCCACCGTGCCCCAGAGGCCGGCCTTCTGGGTGATGCTGAGCCGGCCTTTCTGATCCCTCACTCCTGCTCCCTTTGTCCTGGAACCTCAGGCTGAGACTTGCAGCCCCGCGAGTCCCTGGGGGTCTCTTCAGGTGAGTGGAGTGCAGTCTACCCTCAAGCGGCACGCGGAACAGCGGCCCCGGGGTGCTTTGACTGTAAATGAGGACACTACCCACTGGAATACTGTCCTCGCTATTAAAATCAATTACGGAGGTCACATGGCTCCGTGAGGGTGCTCGTGCCTCCAGCCAAGCAGAGAAAGCTGAGCCCAGCCCAGTCCCCTTGCTGTGCTTCCAGTTACGTAAAAAGCAAGCATCTGGACAGAGATGGGAGGGGAGGTTGGAAAAGTGAGACTTACGGGATAAGTTGATTTATGGTACTGGGGGCTAACTTAAATTCCCCTTTCATAGAATAAAAATGTTGTAACAATTTTTTTTTAATTTGGAGGAAAAGAATAGTAACCCCCATGAGGACCAGCCAGGAGCTTGCAGTTTAACCTCCTTTGTCTCCCACGTTTTGTACCACTGACCTTGGCCCAGGGTGGCCCACAGGAAAGTTGGGGGTGCCCAGGAGAAGCTGCCCTGAGTGGGAACGGGGCTGTGGGGTGGGACCCGCGTGGAATAGCCGACTCCGCCTGGCAAAACAATAACGCTGCTGCCTTGTTTTCCTGGAAGAAAACAGAAATCTAAGGTAGGGGGTACTAAAGGGCTCAACCACAGGCTGCCTGGTGCATTAGAACTGGTCACGTGGTGGTATGGACGAGGGCTGTCAGGCCGCCCGGCCCTTGGCTGGTTCCCTCCTAGGATGGCCTGACCTGCCCTCCCCCACGTCCCAGCACAGAGACAAGAACCACACCCAGATCTGGGAGGCACGTGGGGCTGGAGGCTGTGGGCCACGAGGGGCAGAAGGTTGGATGCACGCGCCTGCCGGCCTTTGCCCCTTCACCCCAGGATAACCAGTGGAAAGAAGGAGTCAGCCGCCCACCCTTTCTGCCAGCCCAAGAAAAGCCCCATCTTAAAAGTTGTTGTTTTTTCCCTTTTGACGTGGAGCTACTCCTCTAAGAAGCAGACGAGAAGGGAAAACGTGCATTGGCAGCCAAGCCACCTGTCACCCACAGGCCGGGTATCGGCAGGTCCCCCGTGGGCTTCCCTCCTCTTCCCACAATGGTACTGCTCTCCTTTTTGGTGAACTGGGGGTAGGGGCATCCGGGAGAGCAAGTGGGTAAGGCCCCTGAAACCCATGCCTTCCACTCACCTGAGTGAGGACTCTGGTCACATGACTGGTGGATCCCCACACGTCCCAGGAGCGATCCAGGATGGCCCCACGTGTGTCCAGTTCCCTGCATGGCTGGGCTTCATCTAGGTAGCACTGTGGATAGAGGGGGAGCCCAGGGCTCTAGACCAGAGCCCTTACTTGCGTGGAGTTTGGAAAGAGATTTAGATTAAGAGAGAGACCCTTCCTGAGGGGGGTCCCCCAGTGCCCGGTGCTGGCCAGTTTCCTGAAGGTCCCCTGGGCAGGCACGGAGCTCTGGGCCTGCACAAGTGTCTCCTCATTCTCCTATGCTTTCTCTTGCAGTCCTACACTGCGCTGCCCTGGTCTGGAGCCAAAACCCCCCAACCCTACCCCATCTTCCGGCCGGCATTCAGCCGCCAGGCCAGCACCTCAGGCATCCACCTGCCATCACCTGCCTTCTTGGGGCCCGCGTACCAGGGGACACAACGCTGAGTCTCATTTGACAGCTCAGTTGGACTACGTAGCTCAGGATGGAGCAGTGGGGACAGTCTGCCTGAGAAATCCTGACAGGGAAGACACCGGGGGGCAGGCCGAGCATGGACCCTCAGGTGCACCCAGCCCAGTGGGCTTGCGATGGGTCAGAGCAAGAGGGCGGAGCAGCCACGGGCCCTACAGCTCACCAGCATGAGGAGGGCCTGCCTCTTCCACCTGCCTGTTGCCTTCATCCTGGTGCATATCACACACTGGCCTTTGTACAAAAACTTTTTAGTTTGAAAGAGTTTCAGATTACAGTGAAATTATTCAAACAAAAATAGAATTCTTGTACACCTGTCACATGCACTTTCTAGTCAGTAACATTTACCATATATATTGTTTGTTATGTAATAGTACTCTTGAGGTATAATAATTTGTTTTTGTTATCAAAATACTCTTGGGTTGGGTATCTGTGTTTTTAAAGTATTTATTTTTGATCACCGTGCTTCGAGTTTCTCTAGCTACAGCAAGGCGCGGCTGCTCTCTAGTTTGGTGCTTGGGCTTCTCACTGCAGTGGCTTCTCTTGCGGAGCACAAGATCCAGGGCCCATGGGCTTGGTAGTTGTGTGCGGGCTTCCTGGACCAGGGATCACACCTCTGCTTCCTGCATTGGCAAGTGGATTCTCAAGCACTCGGAAGTCTCTTATATTGGTTTTCTCTCTTAGCAATCCTATAGATACTGTCCCTGTTTTACAGAGAAACTAAGGCCCTGTCTGCATGGCTGGTAGCTGGTTGTTCTGGATTAGTAGTCATTGGGTGGGTTAAGTGCACGTCATAGCTGGTGGGGGGGTGGGGACCCTCACCTCCCTGGCTCCCCAGCCAGCCTGCCTGCTGCTCACATCGGAGGCCCTGGCCCTGGCCCTGTGGAGAGACCCGGAGCGTGCCTGCCACACTATCCACACGGGGCTGATTGGGGTCAGAGAGGCCACCGACTTACTGGTAGAGAATGTGTGAGCCTCCAGAGATGGGCTCTTTCCACAGTCTTGGTTGGGAGGCTCTGCACGTCAGTCTTTGGTTCCTGAACTTCTCAGACATGAGTTCCTCAGCCACGGCCTTGGTGCCCTTGGACTTGGGATCCTCCCCTGATTTCCTTGACTCCTCTGGTCTTTTTTAATTTTTTTAATAATTACTTTTATTTTATTTTTTACTGTTAACAGAGTTTTGTTGTTTACATATATGTATAATCCCAGATTAGTCATATGTGTATCCCTGGCCCCCTCCCAGTCCCCCGCATCCCACCCCTCCAGGCCGTCACACAGCACCCCTGCAGGATCCCCTATTCCCTCAGTGCAACAGTAGCTATCTTTTTCACATATGATAGTATAGGTTTCCATGTCACTCCTCTCGCCTCCCACCCACTGTTCATTCCCCACAATGTCCATATGTCTACTGTCCATGTCTGTCTTTCCGCGCTTCACTACATGTGTTATCATTACTCTCTTACTAGATTCCATATATATGTGTTAGTACTACTGTCTTTCTAATAAATTTTGTAAAACTCTTGAGGTATAATAATTTGTTTTTGTTATCAAAATACTCTTGGGTTGGGTATCTGTGTTTTTAAAGTATTTATTTTTGATCACCGTGCTTCGAGTTTCTCTAGCTACAGCAAGGCGCGGCTGCTCTCTAGTTTGGTGCTTGGGCTTCTCACTGCAGTGGCTTCTCTTGCGGAGCACAAGATCCAGGGCCCATGGGCTTGGTAGTTGTGTGCGGGCTTCCTGGACCAGGGATCACACCTCTGCTTCCTGCATTGGCAAGTGGATTCTCAAGCACTCGGAAGTCTCTTATATTGGTTTTCTCTCTTAGCAATCCTATAGATACTGTCCCTGTTTTACAGAGAAACTAAGGCCCTGTCTGCATGGCTGGTAGCTGGTTGTTCTGGATTAGTAGTCATTGGGTGGGTTAAGTGCACGTCATAGCTGGTGGGGGGGTGGGGACCCTCACCTCCCTGGCTCCCCAGCCAGCCTGCCTGCTGCTCACATCGGAGGCCCTGGCCCTGGCCCTGTGGAGAGACCCGGAGCGTGCCTGCCACACTATCCACACGGGGCTGATTGGGGTCAGAGAGGCCACCGACTTACTGGTAGAGAATGTGTGAGCCTCCAGAGATGGGCTCTTTCCACAGTCTTGGTTGGGAGGCTCTGCACGTCAGTCTTTGGTTCCTGAACTTCTCAGACATGAGTTCCTCAGCCACGGCCTTGGTGCCCTTGGACTTGGGATCCTCCCCTGATTTCCTTGACTCCTCTGGTCTTTTTTAATTTTTTTAATAATTACTTTTATTTTATTTTTTACTGTTAACAGAGTTTTGTTGTTTACATATATGTATAATCCCAGATTAGTCATATGTGTATCCCTGGCCCCCTCCCAGTCCCCCGCATCCCACCCCTCCAGGCCGTCACACAGCACCCCTGCAGGATCCCCTATTCCCTCAGTGCAACAGTAGCTATCTTTTTCACATATGATAGTATAGGTTTCCATGTCACTCCCTCTACGCCTCCCACCCACTGTTCATTCCCCACAATGTCCATATGTCTACTGTCCATGTCTGTCTTTCCGTCGCTTCACTACATGTGTTATCATTACTCTCTTACTAGATTCCATATATATGTGTTAGTATACTGTACTTGTCTTTCTCTTTTTGACTTACTTCACTTTTTATAATAGGTTCTAGATCCATCCACCTCATTAGGGCTGATTCTTCTGCATTTCTTTTTACGGCTGAGTAGTACTCCATTGTATATATGTACCAGAGCTTTTGTATCCATTTATTCGTCAGTGAACATCTAGGTTGCTTCCATGTTCTAGCTATTGTATAGAGAGCTGCAATGAACATTGGGGTACAGGTGCTTCTTTCAGTTTTGATTTCATCAGGGTATAGGCCTAAGAGTGGGATTGCTGGGTCATGTGGTGCTTCTATTTTTAGTTTTTAAAAGAATCTCTAGACTGTCTTCCATAGAGGCTGTATCAATTGACATTCCCACCAGCAATGCAGGAGTGTTCCTTTTCTCCGCACCCTCTCCAGCATTTATTGTCTGTCAATTTGTGGATGATGGCCATTCTGACGGGTGTGAGGTGATACCTCATTGTAGTTTTGATTTGCATGTCTCTAATAATAAGCGAGGTTGAGCATCGTTTCAGTGCTTTTGGGCCATCTGTATGTCGTAGTTGGAGAGGTGTCTGTTTAGGTCCTTTTCGCATTTTTTGATTGAGTTGTTCATTTTTCCAGTGTTGAGTTGTCTTAGTTGCTTGTAGATCTTGGAGATTCATTCTTTGTCTGTTGTTTCATTTGCTATGATTTTCTCCTATTCTGTGGGTTGTCTGTTCAGCTTTTTTGTAGTTTCTTTTGCTGTACAAAAGCTTTTAAGTTAATGTTAGCATGTTAATTTTTGTTTTTAGTTCTGCTATTCTAGTAGGTGGGTCATAGAAGATTTTGCTTTGATTTGTGTCCTTGAGTGTTTTGCCTTTATTCTCCTCTAAGACTCTTAGAGGGTTCTTGGTTTTTTTTACATTTCAGGGAATGCAGGATCCCTATTCCTCAGTGCAACAGTAGCTATCTTTTTCACATATGATAGTATAGGTTTCCCTGTTACTTCCGCCTCCCACCCACTGTTCATTCCCCACAATGTCCATATGTCTACTGTCCATGTCTGTCTTTCCGTCGCTTCACTACATGTGTTATCATTACTCTCTTACTAGATTCCATATATATGTGTTAGTATACTGTACTTGTCTTTCTCTTTTTGACTTACTTCACTTTTTATAATAGGTTCTAGATCCATCCACCTCATTAGGGCTGATTCTTCTGCATTTCTTTTTACGGCTGAGTAGTACTCCATTGTATATATGTACCAGAGCTTTTGTATCCATTTATTCGTCAGTGAACATCTAGGTTGCTTCCATGTTCTAGCTATTGTATAGAGAGCTGCAATGAACATTGGGGTACAGGTGCTTCTTTCAGTTTTGATTTCATCAGGGTATAGGCCTAAGAGTGGGATTGCTGGGTCATGTGGTGCTTCTATTTTTAGTTTTTAAAAGAATCTCTAGACTGTCTTCCATAGAGGCTGTATCAATTGACATTCCCACCAGCAATGCAGGAGTGTTCCTTTTCTCCGCACCCTCTCCAGCATTTATTGTCTGTCAATTTGTGGATGATGGCCATTCTGACGGGTGTGAGGTGATACCTCATTGTAGTTTTGATTTGCATGTCTCTAATAATAAGCGAGGTTGAGCATCGTTTCAGTGCTTTTGGGCCATCTGTATGTCGTAGTTGGAGAGGTGTCTGTTTAGGTCCTTTTCGCATTTTTTGATTGAGTTGTTCATTTTTCCAGTGTTGAGTTGTCTTAGTTGCTTGTAGATCTTGGAGATTCATTCTTTGTCTGTTGTTTCATTTGCTATGATTTTCTCCTATTCTGTGGGTTGTCTGTTCAGCTTTTTTGTAGTTTCTTTTGCTGTACAAAAGCTTTTAAGTTAATGTTAGCATGTTAATTTTTGTTTTTAGTTCTGCTATTCTAGTAGGTGGGTCATAGAAGATTTTGCTTTGATTTGTGTCCTTGAGTGTTTTGCCTTTATTCTCCTCTAAGACTCTTAGAGTTTCTGGTCTTACATTTAGGTCTTTCATCCATTTTGAGTTTATCTTTGTGTATGGTGTCAGGGAATGTTCCAACTTCAATTTTTTGCATGTAGCTGTCCAATTTTCCCAGCACCGTTTGTTGAAGAGGTTGTCTTTGTCCTGTTTTATAGTTTCGCCTCATTTGTCAAAACTAAGGTACCCATAGATGCATGGGTTTATCTCTGGGTTCCCTATTTTGTTCCATTGGTCTATATTTCTGTTTTTGCGCCTCTGGCCTTGTTCTTATCCTCTTGGATTCAAACTGAATGCAAGTTTTTTCGGTATTGCCTCAGACCTGCAGAAGAGGCTGGGTCCCAACCTCATCCCTTGGTTTCAGGCTACAATGTTGTATCAGGTTGCTCTGCAAGACCCACAGAAGCCCCAGGGTGTGCAGACCCTGGCCCTGGAATGGGGGGTGCAAGCCCTGGAGTGGTCTGGAGGGGAGCATAGGTCTGTCTGCTCTCAGTGGGGGCAGTCTGGACCATTATTGCTCCGTTTCTTGCTCTTTTTTTCATAAAGTACCCATCCCAAAAGATAGGAATGTCGGGCAGTAATGATTACTCAGTAGTAATGAGCCCCACCACATGTCGCGTTACTATCACGCGCACTGCTGGGTCCTTCCCCTGGAAGGAACGTGAAGCCTGGAGGAGCTGAGCCAGCTTGCCGGGGGCGACAGAGCTAGAGCAAGGGACAGCTCCAGCTCAGACTCGTCTTAGGATTCCTTCTTCTGTGTTCTTTCTGTGACTCCCCCCAGCTCCCATCCCCAGAGGTGCTGCATCCCCTCCCCTGGCCTGCAGATGAGCAGGACACATACGGGAACCACCATGGGGAGGGCCTGTAAGCCCAGACAAACATCTAGACAGTTCTTTGTCAAGTGACCACCCCCGAGACCTGGGATGGGCTTAATGGGCTGAACGTCTGATGGACATGTGGGCCTGTTTCCTGCAGGTATTTTGAAGGTGGTGTCTCATCTGTCTACCTCTGGGATCTGGATCATGGTTTTGCTGGCGTGATCCTCATAAAGAAGGCTGGAGATGGTTTGCCTTTATTCTCCTCTAAGACTCTTAGAGTTTCTGGTCTTACATTTAGGTCTTTCATCCATTTTGAGTTTATCTTTGTGTATGGTGTCAGGGAATGTTCCAACTTCAATTTTTTGCATGTAGCTGTCCAATTTTCCCAGCACCGTTTGTTGAAGAGGTTGTCTTTGTCCTGTTTTATAGTTTCGCCTCATTTGTCAAAACTAAGGTACCCATAGATGCATGGGTTTATCTCTGGGTTCCCTATTTTGTTCCATTGGTCTATATTTCTGTTTTTGCGCCTCTGGCCTTGTTCTTATCCTCTTGGATTCAAACTGAATGCAAGTTTTTTCGGTATTGCCTCAGACCTGCAGAAGAGGCTGGGTCCCAACCTCATCCCTTGGTTTCAGGCTACAATGTTGTATCAGGTTGCTCTGCAAGACCCACAGAAGCCCCAGGGTGTGCAGACCCTGGCCCTGGAATGGGGGGTGCAAGCCCTGGAGTGGTCTGGAGGGGAGCATAGGTCTGTCTGCTCTCAGTGGGGGCAGTCTGGACCATTATTGCTCCGTTTCTTGCTCTTTTTTTCATAAAGTACCCATCCCAAAAGATAGGAATGTCGGGCAGTAATGATTACTCAGTAGTAATGAGCCCCACCACATGTCGCGTTACTATCACGCGCACTGCTGGGTCCTTCCCCTGGAAGGAACGTGAAGCCTGGAGGAGCTGAGCCAGCTTGCCGGGGGCGACAGAGCTAGAGCAAGGGACAGCTCCAGCTCAGACTCGTCTTAGGATTCCTTCTTCTGTGTTCTTTCTGTGACTCCCCCCAGCTCCCATCCCCAGAGGTGCTGCATCCCCTCCCCTGGCCTGCAGATGAGCAGGACACATACGGGAACCACCATGGGGAGGGCCTGTAAGCCCAGACAAACATCTAGACAGTTCTTTGTCAAGTGACCACCCCCGAGACCTGGGATGGGCTTAATGGGCTGAACGTCTGATGGACATGTGGGCCTGTTTCCTGCAGGTATTTTGAAGGTGGTGTCTCATCTGTCTACCTCTGGGATCTGGATCATGGTTTTGCTGGCGTGATCCTCATAAAGAAGGCTGGAGATGGATCAAAGAAAATCAAAGGCTGCTGGGACTCCATCCACGTGGTGGAGGTGCAGGTACGGCTCCCCACAGACGCTGCTTGATGAGGGGAGGTGGTGATGTCGAAACGCCTGCTAATCCCTGAATGTGCCCACCGCCACATGGACAGAGATGAGTCAGGACGGCAGTGGTCACTGATGAGAAAGATCCCAGAGGACCTGAGTACACGTCGTTGCAGATTCAGCCCTGTTCAAAACCAGTTGGGGTTGTATAAGGTCACGTGATGGTGATGTCTTAGGAAGGGTGGCCTGGATGCCGGGCCCCTTGGGGCTCAGCTCAGGGGCACACCCGAGGGTCTGCTCTCTGTCTCGCCCTGCAGGAGAAGTCCAGTGGTCGCACCGCCCATTACAAGCTGACCTCCACGGTGATGCTGTGGCTGCAGACCAACAAGTCCGGCTCCGGCACCATGAACCTCGGAGGCAGCCTCACCAGACAGGTAGCGTGGGCGCGTGGCAGCAAGGGGAGCGGCTGCCGCGGTGGTTCCCAGGCAGCCTCTGTGCCGGATAAGACCCCCGAGGCCTGTTGCTGGTGCCTGAGGTTCGGTCGCGGGAGGTTTTTATCGTGGGTCAAGGCCCTTACGGTAAGATGCTCCTGTGATGTTGGGAACATTTTAGAGTGGATTCATTTCTCAGTTGTGACTCCTGCTTGCAGGTCACAGAAGTAACACTCTTACCTGGCTTAAGCAAAAATGGAAATGGGTCGGCTCACATAA
This sequence comes from Tragulus kanchil, assembly GCA_022376925.1. NCBI lineage: Eukaryota > Metazoa > Chordata > Mammalia > Artiodactyla > Tragulidae > Tragulus > Tragulus kanchil. Next base: position 147,554,035 of record JAIOJX010000032.1, read on the forward strand.
TCGTTGAAGTTCAGTTGTTGTTCAGCCTGGCGGGGTCTAAAACGCATGCGACGTGGTAGGGACCCTGAATCCCACGTTGGGGCACCTGGCTGCCCCGGGAGGGTGCCTGGTAGAGCGCATCTGCTCTCCGCTCTGCCCCCCGCCCGCAGTGCTCCAGGGGCGCGACGACGCCAGGGGCTGACAGCTACCTGCATCCTCTGGTCACCAGCGGCCTCCCAAGCAGGGCACTTCCCAAAACGCAGGAGTATTCGTTTATCTCAGAAAACAAGTGTGTCTGGTAAAAGGAGTCCAGAATCTGCTTGAGTCACAAGGTGTGGACGTTGGAAGAGGTCACAGGTCATCTTTGAGTCTGACAGGACTCGCTGTGCTGCCCTTCTTGGTAGGACCAGGGAGTTCACTGCCCTGGGAGGTAGCCCATTTCTTTCACATCTGCTTAGAAAGCAGCCGCCAGAAGAAGGCCTGTTTTCCTGGCTGGGCCCCGCGCCGCTTTGCGGGCACCTCACAGATGTGCCGCTGGCTGGGCGGCCACTGGCACCCCACCCCCCGGCAGCCCAGCCCCATCTCTCTTCCCATGAACTGTTGATGGTCCAGGGATTTCCCATTCTGTTCCTGAACAGCTGATCTTTCTTAAAATGAGGCTTCGCCTGTGGGCTCCCTTTTGGACTCTGTCCGTTCCACCCATGACAGACATGCTGGATCTCAGCTGCGGTCATCCTAGTGTTCCTGGGCTTGGCTCCTTGCACATGAACTCAGGTGGCTCTTGTCTTCATATTAGTGCAAAGCCGACTTCAGAGCTCTCCAGCATGGCTGTCGAGGACCATGAACCAGCCCTCACCAGACAGGTAGCGTGGGCGTGGCAGCAAGGAGCGGCTGCGCGGTGGTTCCCAGGCAGCCTCTGTGCCGGATAAGACCCCCGAGGCCTGTTGCTGGTGCCTGAGGTTCGGTCGCGGGAGGTTTTTATCGTGGGTCAAGGCCCTTACGGTAAGATGCTCCTGTGATGTTGGGAACATTTTAGAGTGGATTCATTTCTCAGTTGTGACTCCTGCTTGCAGGTCACAGAAGTAACACTCTTACCTGGCTTAAGCAAAAATGGAAATGGGTCGGCTCACATAATCGTTGAAGTTCAGTTGTTGTTCAGCCTGGCGGGGTCTAAAACGCATGCGACGTGGTAGGGACCCTGAATCCCACGTTGGGGCACCTGGCTGCCCCGGGAGGGTGCCTGGTAGAGCGCATCTGCTCTCCGCTCTGCCCCCCGCCCGCAGTGCTCCAGGGGCGCGACGACGCCAGGGGCTGACAGCTACCTGCATCCTCTGGTCACCAGCGGCCTCCCAAGCAGGGCACTTCCCAAAACGCAGGAGTATTCGTTTATCTCAGAAAACAAGTGTGTCTGGTAAAAGGAGTCCAGAATCTGCTTGAGTCACAAGGTGTGGACGTTGGAAGAGGTCACAGGTCATCTTTGAGTCTGACAGGACTCGCTGTGCTGCCCTTCTTGGTAGGACCAGGGAGTTCACTGCCCTGGGAGGTAGCCCATTTCTTTCACATCTGCTTAGAAAGCAGCCGCCAGAAGAAGGCCTGTTTTCCTGGCTGGGCCCCGCGCCGCTTTGCGGGCACCTCACAGATGTGCCGCTGGCTGGGCGGCCACTGGCACCCCACCCCCCGGCAGCCCAGCCCCATCTCTCTTCCCATGAACTGTTGATGGTCCAGGGATTTCCCATTCTGTTCCTGAACAGCTGATCTTTCTTAAAATGAGGCTTCGCCTGTGGGCTCCCCTTTTGGACTCTGTCCGTTCCACCCATGACAGACATGCTGGATCTCAGCTGCGGTCATCCTAGTGTTCCCTGGGCTTGGCTCCTTGCACATGAACTCAGGTGGCTCTTGTCTTCATATTAGTGCAAAGCCGACTTCAGAGCTCTCCAGCATGGCTGTCGAGGACTTCCATAGAGGAAGTTGTAGGGCACTGGTCTTTGGGGTGAGCTTGTTCAACTCTGATTCGTCTAAGCAGGCTTCATGTTTCCGGATAGACGCTGTTTGAGCTACCTGCGGTTGAATGCCACCTGCTCTTCCCCAGCCAGCTCCCTGCTGTGCTGGACCAGGGGACTGCAGGCTTGGCCCGGGCGCCACCTTCCTCCTCCTCGGGGCCCAGTGCATCTCTGTACCTCAGGCTCCTTGGATGTGATGAGAAGCATTGCTTTGCTCTGTTTCCCGTCTTTGTGGTCCTGTAAGCCTGGCCAGGAGGGAGGCTCACTGGAGCCTCGGCTCTGCAACTGGAGGGCGCTTTCCTGCTTCAGCCTGGTCCAGGAGAGCCTAGCATCAGCACCCCAGATGGAAGAACTGGTCACACATGAAGAGAGCGTGGGCCCCACCCGGACCTACCAAATCGATATCTGAGTTTCATGATTCTCCAAGTAATTTATCTGCACATTAAAATTTGACAGGTGCTACTCTTTGGGATTCTGGACACAATTCCATCTTGGGGGGGGTGACTCCCCCTGCCACCAACAGTTCTCCAGACCCCAGCAGGGATCCAGCAAGTCACTCTACCCAGAAACAGCATCAGGTTGCGCAGGATCGGGGCTCAGTCCCACGTAGCTGCCCCCCCTCCCCTGAGACACGCCTTCGCACAGGTGACAGGTCCAGGCTGCCACCTGTGCTTCTGGCCTACTGTCTACAAATCACAGGTTCCCATGACGTCCCCCTTGGGTTCTGTTAATTTACTAGAGCTGCTCACAGAACCCAGAGAAACCCATTTACTCATTAGCCTGCAGGTTTCTTACAGAGCGTGCTTAAAGGTTACAAATCAATAGCCAGATGAAGACATCCACACGGGGAGGTCTCAGCCAGAGGCCTGCTGTCCTTATGGAGTTTGGGGGCCCGGATTAGTGGCACCTGGTGCGTCTAAGGTGGACTGGGAGCCTGGACCAGAAGATGCTGCCCGCCTAGAGCGGACATGTGTTACCTTCTACTTCATGTGCTACTTTAAGCTTCTAAGCAGATTTAAGACCCTAGTTTAAGAGTCCATGTTTAGGCCTCTGAGCAGGCCCATCCCACGGGAAAACCTTGACCTTGCACCAGTGCAGGGCAGTGGTGCCTCTGTGTACCAGGAAGAGGAGGCACAGGCTAGGAGTGCGGGGCCTCAGAAGTCGGCAGGGCCAGCCGTGCAGCCTCCCTGGAACGATCGGGATGGAGCCCTCCTCGGCAGAGATGCTGTGCTCTCTTCATCCTAGGACCTCGTGAGGATTCCTTTCAGCATCAAGAATTTTTTTTCAGTAAGATAATTATACTTTTGATAGCCATTGATTTTTTTTTATGTGACAGAAATTTTAAGCTTAGTAACACTATTATTTATCTGGTTGTCCCTGGCCTTCGTTGCTGTGCACCGACTTTATCTAGTTGCAGCAAGCCGGGCTGCTGTTCTTCGTGGTATGCAGACTTCTCACTGCAGCGGCTTCTCTTGTTGTGGAGTATGGTCTCTTCGTGGTATGGGTTCAGTAGTACGGCACACGGGCTTAGTTTCATGATTCTCCAAGTAATTTATCTGCACATTAAAATTTGACAGGTGCTACTCTTTGGGATTCTGGACACAATTCCATCTTGGGGGGGGTGACTCCCCCTGCCACCAACAGTTCTCCAGACCCCAGCAGGGATCCAGCAAGTCACTCTACCCAGAAACAGCATCAGGTTGCGCAGGATNGGGGCTCAGTCCCACGTAGCTGCCCCNCCTCCCCNGAGACACGCCTTCGCACAGGTGACAGGTCCAGGCTGCCACCTGTGCTTCTGGCCTACTGTCTACAAATCACAGGTTCCCATGACGTCCCCCTTGGGTTCTGTTAATTTACTAGAGCTGCTCACAGAACCCAGAGAAACCCATTTACTCATTAGCCTGCAGGTTTCTTACAGAGCGTGCTTAAAGGTTACAAATCAATAGCCAGATGAAGACATCCACACGGGGAGGTCTCAGCCAGAGGCCTGCTGTCCTTATGGAGTTTGGGGGCCCGGATTAGTGGCACCTGGTGCGTCTAAGGTGGACTGGGAGCCTGGACCAGAAGATGCTGCCCGCCTAGAGCGGACATGTGTTACCTTCTACTTCATGTGCTACTTTAAGCTTCTAAGCAGATTTAAGACCCTAGTTTAAGAGTCCATGTTTAGGCCTCTGAGCAGGCCCATCCCACGGGAAAACCTTGACCTTGCACCAGTGCAGGGCAGTGGTGCCTCTGTGTACCAGGAAGAGGAGGCACAGGCTAGGAGTGCGGGGCCTCAGAAGTCGGCAGGGCCAGCCGTGCAGCCTCCCTGGAACGATCGGGATGGAGCCCTCCTCGGCAGAGATGCTGTGCTCTCTTCATCCTAGGACCTCGTGAGGATTCCTTTCAGCATCAAGAATTTTTTTTCAGTAAGATAATTATACTTTTGATAGCCATTGATTTTTTTTTATGTGACAGAAATTTTAAGCTTAGTAACACTATTATTTATCTGGTTGTCCCTGGCCTTCGTTGCTGTGCACCGACTTTCTCTAGTTGCAGCAAGCCGGGGCTGCTGTTCTTCGTGGTATGCAGACTTCTCACTGCAGCGGCTTCTCTTGTTGTGGAGTATGGGCTCTAGACAGGCACGCTTCAGTGGCTGGCCGCACATGGGTTCAGTAGTACGGCACACGGGCTTAGTTGCTCAGCGGCATGTGGCATCTTCCTGGACCAGGGATCGAACCCGTGTACCCTACATTAAAAGGCAGATTCTTACCCACTGTGCCCCCAGTAAATCGTCCCTTTTCGTGACTCTTTTTTGTTTGTTTTAATCAGGGAATAATTACCTAACAACATTACAATGGTCTCTGCCATGCATCAGCATGGATCAGCCATAGGTAAACACATTTCCCCTCCTCTTGAACTTAGTAACTCCTAAGTACATTTGTACTCTAGCTGCAGAGGCATCTCCTGCTCCTGAACAGTAGGAGTGCAAGGCAGGTGCGTGGACCGAGGGTCGGAGCCTCACTCTCCATGCAGATCCTGCACCGCCTCTGCTGGGCCCCGGGGCTAGGAGCCACAGGGGCTCTGGGGCGTCCCCTGCTCTGGCTTCTGGGCAGGGCTGTCCCCACACCCTCCTGGAACCAAGGCCAGCGCCCGCTGGCAGGCCCATCCTTTCACAAGGAAATGGGCCCTTGTCTTCCAGGAACCGTGACAGGGAGGGGCATTCGGGCCCCCAGGCAGCTGGCTCCCCCACACCCGCCACCTGAGGAGTGGTGGAAAATCCTAAATCCGTATCCGGAGACGGTTTCCTGCATCACTTACCGCTCCGAACTGTTTATAATTCCACCCAGTTTACAGTGACCTGGACAAATATTTAATCCCCAGCCTTCCTAATAGTTTAAATCAGAGCTGTCAGCCCACGGCCAGGGTCTGGTTCCGGCTCGCCGGGCACAGCGCCTGCTGCCAAGCCAAACGCAGGCCTGATGAGGGGCTGTCCTCAGCGTTCCGGGCCGGGCCGTGGCCTGTTTGGATTGCCTGTGCTCTCGAGCTCTAATGAGGAAATTCATGCTTCTGTCATCGTCCTCACGGCCGGTCCCATAACTCATCTGAGGTGCATTAAAGCTGGGGCTGGCTTCCAAGGTAAGTAACTGCAGGAGGAGGGGCCAGGAAGCCAGGAGGGCGACAAATCGAAGTTAACGATGCGTAGCTTCTGCGCAAACAGGGGAAATGAGAGTTGTGGGTTTAGCTGTTGGTCCCGGATGAGCCTTGGGAAAACGGCCCTGGTGCTCTTGGCTGGGAGGCCAGGGACTCCAGGAAAGTCAAGCAGAGCGGTGACGGGGGGACACACATGGTGGTGAGGGGCATCTCCGTTGGTTGGCTCGTGAGCAGCACCGCATCACACAGCCGATGAGGAACCTGAGGGTCAGGCTAGTCGGTGGGTCGCCCCATGGTGACCTGTTGGAGTGGCAGGCAGAGCTGGGATGTGAACCCAGATTTGTCTGCTCGAAAAAAAGGCTGCGTTCTGCCACCCTGCACCTTTTGATCTTCATCTGTCCCCTGTGCCTGGCATTCAGGAGACGCTCAGTAAGCATTTGCACAGAAAAGACCAGTTGGCTCCGTGCAGACAGGATGCTGCCTGGTGGCGCCCAGGGGCTTTCTGTGGGCAGCCCCTCAAGCAGCCAGGGCCAGCAGCGGCTGTGGACAAGTGGGGCCAGAGCCGTGGAGGGGCCGGGCCTCCTTGGTGCGTGCTCAGCAGCATATCCCTTTGGGTGCCTCTTGTAGGAACCAAGTTCACCATCAGGAGTAGGGAGAGGGGTGTTAAGATTTTGAAATAGTCAGCTGATCGGAGGTGTGTCTTCACAAGACGAGTCTGCGGATGGAGTGGAGTGGCAGGAGGCAGCTGCTGGAGCCGTCCAGGAGAGGGGCGACGCGGACCTGCACAGGGCAGCCCGGGGCCGTCGAGCCCAGCCCGTGGCCTGGCGGTCAGTGAAGGAGCTTCAAGGCAGGAAACACGAGGAAGGGCAGAGGCAGGAGGAGGAGAGGCGGGACAAGCTAGAGCATCTTGGGGTGACCCCTCCCACCCCGTGTCTGCTGGGTTCAGATGGGTCTTCCTCACGTGAGTCCCTCCATGAAGCAGCACTGGCCATGACCCAGGCCTCACTTACGCCAACACTCACTTGCACACTCACACCCACCCCAGTGTGTGAGGAGGGGAGGCACCATCTCACCAGGTCCATTGTTCTGGGCCCCGACCCTCACAGCCGTCCTGGCCGGCGGTCAGGAGCACCCAGGCCAAGGGCTCCCAATTCACACCAGCTACCCATAACCACACAGGCGTGGGCCGCTCTTCCCTGGCATGACACACAGGGTGCCCCCGCTTTCCTGCTTCCCATGCCTGTCACGATTCATCGATTGGCTGATTGATTTGGCTCCACCAAGTCTTAGTTGTGGATGCAGGGTCCTTAGTTGTGGCATGTGGGATGGGGTCTAGTTCCCTGACGGGGAATCGAACCGGGAACCCCTCAATGAAGATCACAGAGTCTTAGCCACTGGACCACAGGGGAAGTCCCCTGTGCCTGGCCGTGGCGTGGGCTTGGCGGCATTTACCGCCTCCCCACCTCCGCATGGGCCCCTTTCCCTGGCCCCTAAGCTTTGTCTCCGTCCCCTCCTTTCCCAGGTCGACCGCGGGAGCTGCCCTCACGGACTTTCTTTCCGCTCTTGGTGGGCGTGCCCGCTTGGCTGTGGCTTGCCGACCGCAAGACGCTCCAGGGGCTCAGACACAGGGCCCTCCCCTCCCACCTCCTCCAGCCCCCCATCGTCACCCAAGGATATGTCTCTTAGGGAAGATGAAGCAGATAACAGCGTTTTGGCAAATCCCTGCAGCCGTGGGGCTGTGGGAGACGAGCGGAGGGGCGGTCTTCACAGAGGCTCGTCACAGCCAGTCCTTGAGGGGACGAGGGCCGGAGCTGCGGCCTGGGCCCCACTGGGGAGGCTGCAAGCGAGTGAGGAAATGGTGCCGGCCAAGTGCCAGCATGCTGGAGAGGAAGCTGTGCTGAGAGGTCACTCCTGTGTGTCAGCTGGAGACGTGGGAAAGCGGCAGGATTGTGAAGCTCTGGAAAGAGATCCAAGGGCCGGGCCCTGCAGATGTTCGTTTGATATTTTTTTCAGATTCTAAATATTTAGAAACAAAGGTGGAATGTCCCGTGGGGCGGGGAGACGAGGCCAGTTCCTCTCCTGGCGGGCCGGCTCGCTGCTCGGCACCGGGCTCTCTGTGATGTCTTCAAGCGTTGAGGCTCCAGCCCAGGCACCTGCCTGTGGGCCGAGCCAGGGAAATCCTCTTTGACTCGCACTCAGCAGTCAGGCCAGGCGGCGTGTTGAGTGGGGGGACAGGCCTGGGGCCTTCCCTCCAGATGTGGGGAGCGTGGGGATCTGGGCCGGACCGGGCTGGTTCAGGGAGGGCTTTCTCGCCAGGGGAGGTCCAGCGACAGCTGCAGCGGCTCCTTGTTCCCCGGGCTCCTGAGCTCAGGGTGGAGGGGCTTCTCACGTGGCCTTGGGGTGCTCGGGCTCAGGTCCGGCTTAGCTCCCGGCCTGGTTGAGAAGGCAAGCCGATGTGAGGCTGCCGTCCCGTGCCCGTGCCCCGCTGGAAGGGTTGGGCGGCAGCTGAGTGGAGATCCCAGAAGGGTTGGGGGAAGGCAGGCAGGCCGGCAGGGATGGAACTGCTCGGAATTTCTGAGCCCCGGACTGTGGTTTGTCCTTTATTTTTTTCCGGTAAGGAACATGGATGAACTTGAGCAAACAGAGAAGTCTCCTGGAAGAAAACAGGTTTTGGAATCATCCAGACAGTTGTTCCAATCCTAGCCCAGGCTCTTTCCAGCTGTGTGACCTGGACAAACCACTTCCCTTCACTGAAAGTCAGCATTTTCACCAGGGAGCTCATAATGCCCGTTAGGAAGGATTGTGGCAGAGAAGAAACAAAAGCCACCTTGACGCGTGGGTTCCGCCCAGTAAATAGTAGTTGTTGCTGCCGCTGCATGTGTCATGCAGGCAGAGGCTCTTCCATTTTCTAGAATGTGTACAATTTTAGGTGCTACTAAATTTTTCCTAAACTGGGCAAACCGAACCTTCCGTGGGAGGCTCTCTGACCACCGTCTTCTGCCTTGACAGCACATCAGGTGCTGGCCTCAGCCCCACTCTGACCCGGAGTCCGCCAGGGGAGAGTCCGGGGAACGGAGCTGCCTGAGCCCACGCCGTCCCGGTAGCCCCGCCCCGCGTGTGTGTGAGCTCACTCCGTGGGGGCAGCGTGAGGAGATGGAGGCCTCGACCGGCCGAGGCCCTCGCCCCTGGGGCTGCAGAACGGGGCGTCTGCCTGTGGCTGACGTCCTACAGGGCCCCACGCGCCAGGCTCTGCTCGCGGGAAAGTGCCACCCGGCCCTCTGCTCCAGTTTTCCCTCTTGAGGAAAGTGGGCTGCTTTCTAAACACTCTCCTGTGTCCTCTCATCTCCAGGCCACGGAGGGGAACCGGAGGTACCGGACAGGGACAGGAGGGCTGGGCTCTGACCTCAGACTTGGTTGGAACCACCTTGTGGAACATCTGTGCGACCACAGCACATAAAAATGTTTTCCTCTGGCAGCCACTTTTATAAGGATGTAATAATATCTGTGTTACAAAAATAGCTCTATTTTTGGTGGGTCAGCATTGCCAGCGAGCTGACCCTGGCCAGGTGTGGAAGGGTCGGCAGGAGCGCCGGCACGGTGCTGTGGAAGCAGGTCTGTGTGCCAGGCCTCTGCCCACCCGCCGCCCTCTTCCTTCCCTCCCTGAGGGCCCTGCTGGGCCTCTGCCTTGGGCTCAGATTCCCGGCCCCGAGCTCTGCAGCCCCTTGGTCCTCCCTGGGGGTCCGTCTGCTCCTGGAGGGGCTCGCCCGCCCCGGCACCCTGCCCAGGCCTCTTGTGCCTTCCAGCACACGGCCATACCAACCTTTCCTTTGGTGGAGGGTGGCTCTGCTTCTGAAGCAAGGTGACGCCCAGATAGTTCATTGATGGGACCTTGGTGACCCTGATGGCCCTGAGCCCTTTGCCAGCTGTCCTGGCCTCAGCTTTGGGTGATCAGTGTTCATTTAAGATGGGGCTCTTGTTGAGCTCACGGCCTCTGTGCTTCCCTGCGGTTGCCAGGGATCTGCTGTCCTTGTGGAGCTGGGGAAGGGCAGAGACTGATTTTGGGAGGACATAACTGATTTGGGTCAGACCCACAGGCCTCTGCTTGCCCAGAGCAGCCCTGAGCGGCCATGAGGCCAGGCACAGGCGCCTCCCCGACACGGGACGAAAGAACACTCAGTGCCAGCATCTTGGTGTCCAAATGCCCTTTAAGAATGGGTAGGCAACCGCCTCCTTTCACTCCGTGGGGGCAGCGTGAGGAGATGGAGGCCTCGACCGGCCGAGGCCCTCGCCCCTGGGGCTGCAGAACGGGGCGTCTGCCTGTGGCTGACGTCCTACAGGGCCCCACGCGCCAGGCTCTGCTCGCGGGAAAGTGCCACCCGGCCCTCTGCTCCAGTTTTCCCTCTTGAGGAAAGTGGGCTGCTTTCTAAACACTCTCCTGTGTCCTCTCATCTCCAGGCCACGGAGGGGAACCGGAGGTACCGGACAGGGACAGGAGGGCTGGGCTCTGACCTCAGACTTGGTTGGAACCACCTTGTGGAACATCTGTGCGACCACAGCACATAAAAATGTTTTCCTCTGGCAGCCACTTTTATAAGGATGTAATAATATCTGTGTTACAAAAATAGCTCTATTTTTGGTGGGTCAGCATTGCCAGCGAGCTGACCCTGGCCAGGTGTGGAAGGGTCGGCAGGAGCGCCGGCACGGTGCTGTGGAAGCAGGTCTGTGTGCCAGGCCTCTGCCCACCCGCCGCCCTCTTCCTTCCCTCCCTGAGGGCCCTGCTGGGCCTCTGCCTTGGGCTCAGATTCCCGGCCCCGAGCTCTGCAGCCCCTTGGTCCTCCCTGGGGGTCCGTCTGCTCCTGGAGGGGCTCGCCCGCCCCGGCACCCTGCCCAGGCCTCTTGTGCCTTCCAGCACACGGCCATACCAACCTTTCCTTTGGTGGAGGGTGGCTCTGCTTCTGAAGCAAGGTGACGCCCAGATAGTTCATTGATGGGACCTTGGTGACCCTGATGGCCCTGAGCCCTTTGCCAGCTGTCCTGGCCTCAGCTTTGGGTGATCAGTGTTCATTTAAGATGGGGCTCTTGTTGAGCTCACGGCCTCTGTGCTTCCCTGCGGTTGCCAGGGATCTGCTGTCCTTGTGGAGCTGGGGAAGGGCAGAGACTGATTTTGGGAGGACATAACTGATTTGGGTCAGACCCACAGGCCTCTGCTTGCCCAGAGCAGCCCTGAGCGGCCATGAGGCCAGGCACAGGCGCCTCCCCGACACGGGACGAAAGAACACTCAGTGCCAGCATCTTGGTGTCCAAATGCCCTTTAAGAATGGGTAGGCAACCGCCCTCCTTTCTCGGGACGAGGGGTTCCCTGTTCAACACACACGTGTCCAGCCGTCGTGGCCGTGGGTTTCCCTCGGGGCCGAGCATGTCTCACAGACACCACGGCTCTGCCGAGGTGGGGTGCTTATCACGCCTGAAACAGCGGGGGGTGATTTTCACCTTGAAGCTCGCAGGCATGCTCACCTCCTGTTCTGGGACCTCTGGAGTCGCCCCAGGACGCTGGGCCAGAGTGCCTGGGGTGGCCCGGGGCCGGTGTTGGGGGCAGAACGGCTGATCCTTCCACCATCTCACACCCTCGCTCCCATCTGGCCAGCCCTCCGCAGAGCAGTCCTGCCAGAGACCAGGCCTCCAGGCTGGAAGGGACTCGTGCGGCCCCCGGTTCTAGCTGTGACTGTACTCGACATCCTCCTGCTTCCCCAGACACCTCCGGGCACCCGGGGCTCGCTGCTGTGCGCGCAGGTGCCGTCAGAGCCAGCGCTCTCGCCCTCGGCGGTGGCACGGGCTGCCGGACACGCTGCCTCTGAGTAGCAGGCTTTCAGAGCCCAGCCAGCACCTCCCGCGTCTTTCTCCTTCTGGGCTGAAGTGTCCACACGCTTGCCCATTTCTTGGGGCCAGGGCGTTCAGACCTTGAAAGCGGAAGAGCTTGTCTGTGGCTCTTGGAAAACCAAACTGCATCTGGCCATGCAGATGGGGCCGGGCCAGGACAGGACAGAGGGCCTTCCTCGGGGAGTGACGGAGCCTCAGCCCTGCAGCTTTGTCCTGGGATGGGGGTGGGCGCGTGGCCCCTGAACTGGGCTCCCGTAATGGCTTCATTTTGGTCCCTGAAGTTGCCTGAAAGCTGTCCTAGCAGTCACATCACATTCCTGTCAAACGAAATCACCTGAAACCCACAAGCCCCTTTGCTGGACAGGCTCTGCACTTTGTCCTCGGTGAGAGTAACGTGAGCCAGAGAGTGTGGTCTGCATTTGCCCGGGCGAACGCAGCCACCCTGGGACAGGAGGACCAGAGGCAGCCGCCTCTGACAGGGCTGTCGTCTGACGTTCTCCACTTCAGTCCCCTCCGGTTTAAAGTGGCTCTGAGGGGGAGGAGACGGAGTGAGGCAGCTGCCGCCAGGAGGCGCTGCGCTCTGCAGCCGTCCTGGGTTTCCCTCGGGGCCGAGCATGTCTCACAGACACCACGGCTCTGCCGAGGTGGGGTGCTTATCACGCCTGAAACAGCGGGGGGTGATTTTCACCTTGAAGCTCGCAGGCATGCTCACCTCCTGTTCTGGGACCTCTGGAGTCGCCCCAGGACGCTGGGCCAGAGTGCCTGGGGTGGCCCGGGGCCGGTGTTGGGGGCAGAACGGCTGATCCTTCCACCATCTCACACCCTCGCTCCCATCTGGCCAGCCCTCCGCAGAGCAGTCCTGCCAGAGACCAGGCCTCCAGGCTGGAAGGGACTCGTGCGGCCCCCGGTTCTAGCTGTGACTGTACTCGACATCCTCCTGCTTCCCCAGACACCTCCGGGCACCCGGGGCTCGCTGCTGTGCGCGCAGGTGCCGTCAGAGCCAGCGCTCTCGCCCTCGGCGGTGGCACGGGCTGCCGGACACGCTGCCTCTGAGTAGCAGGCTTTCAGAGCCCAGCCAGCACCTCCCGCGTCTTTCTCCTTCTGGGCTGAAGTGTCCACACGCTTGCCCATTTCTTGGGGCCAGGGCGTTCAGACCTTGAAAGCGGAAGAGCTTGTCTGTGGCTCTTGGAAAACCAAACTGCATCTGGCCATGCAGATGGGGCCGGGCCAGGACAGGACAGAGGGCCTTCCTCGGGGAGTGACGGAGCCTCAGCCCTGCAGCTTTGTCCTGGGATGGGGGTGGGCGCGTGGCCCCTGAACTGGGCTCCCGTAATGGCTTCATTTTGGTCCCTGAAGTTGCCTGAAAGCTGTCCTAGCAGTCACATCACATTCCTGTCAAACGAAATCACCTGAAACCCACAAGCCCCTTTGCTGGACAGGCTCTGCACTTTGTCCTCGGTGAGAGTAACGTGAGCCAGAGAGTGTGGTCTGCATTTGCCCGGGCGAACGCAGCCACCCTGGGACAGGAGGACCAGAGGCAGCCGCCTCTGACAGGGCTGTCGTCTGACGTTCTCCACTTCAGTCCCCTCCGGTTTAAAGTGGCTCTGAGGGGGAGGAGACGGAGTGAGGCAGCTGCCGCCAGGAGGCGCTGCGCTCTGCAGCCGACCCTTGGCTCGGCCCGGGAGTGAGCCCTCCATCCCCGCCAGCCTCTCTGCTGCTGGCGTCAGAGGCCCGTGAGCCCTCTTGCGCCCGGACGCCCAGGTGCACCCAGGGCCAAGTAGGGGATCCTCCCGGCTGCCCCGGTCCAGCCAGGCCCTCTTACGCCCGGACGAACAAGTGGACCCGGGGTCATGTAGGGAATCCTCTCAGCGGGCCACGGTCCAGCCAGGGCCGCAGGTTCTCTAGTGGGAGCCTGCCACAGTGATGTGCTCTTAGAGGAGGCTCTGTCCGGCAGCCGGCATCCCCATCACAACAGGAAATTGGAGATTCTCACAGCAGATCATGTCCCTAGCAAGCCCGTGCTAGCTCCTGGGACATCTGACTTGAAAATACCATCAGGTGATATTTTTAACAGTCCCATAAAAAATTATTGTCTCTGGGCTTCCCTGGTGGTCCAGTGGGTGGAGAGTCCACTGGCAGTGGAAGGGGCACGGGTTCGATCCCGGGCCTGAGAAGATCCCATATGCCAGGGAACGGCTGGACCGGAGTGTCCAATTTGCAAGCCAGCGCTCTGGAGCACACGCATCCAGAGGCAGTGCTCTGCAGTGAGAGAGGCCACTGCAATGGGAGGCCCACACAGGCCAAAGAATAAAGATGGATGAAAGTAAATAAATTAAAATTTAATAAATTTTTAAAAATTAATTTTTTAAAAAAGGCCAAAAGGAAAAAAAAAAAAAAACTGTTGTCTGGATCAGTGTCCAACCAGCGTTTAATTTCCAGCTCCATTCGTTCTTCCGTTACAGAAGTGGGGTCAGCCTCCGCCTCCCTCGGGGTCCAGCAGCTCTGCGTGCTGTCGTGCTCAGGGATGGCTCTGTCCCAGGATCGAGTTTGTTGGACCCTGGAGTCTCAGCCACTTAAAGTGAACCGGGTTCTCTCCTACCACCTGCTTCCGGCTTTGTCACCCCTTAACTGGGTCTGTTGTACCTCTCCAGCCTAATAGTCCTCCTCCCTGACAGATAAGTGCAAACAGGTGATTCGACAGAGGCCTTCCGCCTCAGCACCTGCCCTGCCCAGGTCCCCCGGCTCTGCAGGTGGTCAGCCGTCCACCTCTCCTCTGCTTGTTTCACTCCTCTGGATTCCTTCTGAGCTCTGGCCTTCCTGATCCCGCTCCTGTCTTCTTATCCTGTTTCTTGAGTGCCTATTTCAGCTTCCAGAGTTTATTTCAGTAACAGTGGCGACTGCAGCTATGGTTCCGCTCAGTTTAAATGGCATTTCTGCACTTAGCGCTCTGCTCGGCAGCTGTGACGTGTAAGACAGGTCCATCCGCCCCTAAGGAACGCATACCCTCGTGAGGAAAACAAGCCTTAGAAGTAGGGAAGAGGTCGGGGAAGAGCTGTGTCCTGACCCATTGCGCCAGTCAGGGTCGTCAGGGCCTTCTCCCCTCCCTGCCTCCTTTCCTGTCAGCGCTCAGAGGACTCGTCCCGGGGCAGAACTGGCGCCCGGGGCCCCGCCTTCTCCGGAACCCCTCTGGGGGACCTGGGTTGAAATTCTCTTGTCCACATTCCCCGCCGCCTCTCGGAGTCGACGGAGCACAGGCTGGGAAGCGGGCACCTGTTGAGCCGGGCTCTGCCGTCACAGCCGGTGTGACCTTAGGCCAGCCCCCGTCTGTCTGAGCCTGGGGTGCCCTGTCGGACACCTGGGTTGTCGCTGCTCCCCCACCCCCGAGTCATGGGCCTGTGGGGCCGAGGGGGCCAGCCAGGGCGGAGCGGGGAGGCCCCTGGAAACGGACGCCCCGGCCTTCTGCTGGCTGGACTGCATGTGGTCCGAAGCAAGTTGTTCTGTGCAGGGGCTCCCACGGCCGGCCCCAGGCCTGCCCGCAGGGAGAACGGGTCTGTGCAGTCCCGGAGGCCGCCAGCCGGCTCGCTCTGACTGGAGGAACTCGTCTTCTTTTGCAGATGGAGAAGGATGAAACCGTGAGCGACTGCTCTCCGCACATAGCCAACATCGGGCGCCTGGTCGAGGTGAGTGGGCCTCCCCTGCCCGGGACGCCTCCCCCGGAGCCCGGCTGTGGGCTCTGGGCTGCTGGACTCCCCACTGCCTTCCACCTCCACGGCGGCTGGCCTCGTGTTTTTAGCACCTTCTGATCAGGTTGCCAGCCGGGCTCCGCTCGGGAAGCACTCAGTCCTGTCTCCATCCGCTGGGTGTGAACGGAGACCTGCATTCAGGCAGGAAGCAGGTCCTGGCAGCGCCAGTGGGCTCTGGAGGGTGCCAGCTACCCTTCAGCACCTCCTCCTCCCCCTCTGGAAGAAAGGGGTGCTGCTTCCAGAGCTGGAATCCCGCTCCTGTCTTCTTATCCTGTTTCTTGAGTGCCATTTCAGTCGTTTTCAGTAACAGTGGCGACTGCAGCTATGGTTCCGCTCAGTTTAAATGGCATTTCTGCACTTAGCGCTCTGCTCGGCAGCTGTGACGTGTAAGACAGGTCCATCCGCCCCTAAGGAACGCATACCCTCGTGAGGAAAACAAGCCTTAGAAGTAGGGAAGAGGTCGGGGAAGAGCTGTGTCCTGACCCATTGCGCCAGTCAGGGTCGTCAGGGCCTTCTCCCCTCCCTGCCTCCTTTCCTGTCAGCGCTCAGAGGACTCGTCCCGGGGCAGAACTGGCGCCCGGGGCCCCGCCTTCTCCGGAACCCCTCTGGGGGACCTGGGTTGAAATTCTCTTGTCCACATTCCCCGCCGCCTCTCGGAGTCGACGGAGCACAGGCTGGGAAGCGGGCACCTGTTGAGCCGGGCTCTGCCGTCACAGCCGGTGTGACCTTAGGCCAGCCCCCGTCTGTCTGAGCCTGGGGTGCCCTGTCGGACACCTGGGTTGTCGCTGCTCCCCCACCCCCGAGTCATGGGCCTGTGGGGCCGAGGGGGCCAGCCAGGGCGGAGCGAGAGAGGCCCCCCTGGAAACGGACGCCCCGGCCTTCTGCTGGCTGGACTGCATGTGGTCCGAAGCAAGTTGTTCTGTGCAGGGGCTCCCACGGCCGGCCCCAGGCCTGCCCGCAGGGAGAACGGGTCTGTGCAGTCCCGGAGGCCGCCAGCCGGCTCGCTCTGACTGGAGGAACTCGTCTTCTTTTGCAGATGGAGAAGGATGAAACCGTGAGCGACTGCTCTCCGCACATAGCCAACATCGGGCGCCTGGTCGAGGTGAGTGGGCCTCCCCTGCCCGGGACGCCTCCCCCGGAGCCCGGCTGTGGGCTCTGGGCTGCTGGACTCCCCACTGCCTTCCACCTCCACGGCGGCTGGCCTCGTGTTTTTAGCACCTTCTGATCAGGTTGCCAGCCGGGCTCCGCTCGGGAAGCACTCAGTCCTGTCTCCATCCGCTGGGTGTGAACGGAGACCTGCATTCAGGCAGGAAGCAGGTCCTGGCAGCGCCAGTGGGCTCTGGAGGGTGCCAGCTACCCTTCAGCACCTCCTCCTCCCCCTCTGGAAGAAAGGGGTGCTCTCCAGAGCTGTTCCCAGAGCCCCTGGGAGGATAGGGAGACACAAGTGACAGAACACAAGTGACCAGCGAAGGCTCGGCCCGGGGCTCCCTGGCTGGCTGTGGCGCAGTCTTGTGTCGCCCCCCAGTGGCCACAGCGGGGACTGCAGGGGTGCTGTTGGGAGGAGAGGGGGTGTCGGGACTGCTCTTTGCTCCTGTCCGTCTGACTGACCTCCCTTCCCAGGACATGGAGAATAAAATCAGAAGTACGCTGAATGAGATCTACTTCGGAAAAACAAAGGACATTGTCAACGGGCTGAGGTAATGTACCCAAAAGCCAGGCTGTGGAACCAAAATCGCTGCGGGTTTGACTCCTAGTGAAAGTCACTTAGTCTTGTCCTCATGGACTCTTGCGACCCATGGATGAGCCGTGGAATTTTCCAGGCGAGAATAGTGGAGTGGGTAGCCTTTCCCTTTTCCAGGGGACCTTCCCAACCCAGGGATTGAAGCCAGGTCTCCCGCACTACAGGGGGATTCTTTACCATCTGAGCCACCAGGCAAGCCCAGGAATCCCGGAGTGGGTGGCCTGTCCCTTCTGCGGGGGAGCTTGCTGATCTAGGAATCGAACAGGGGTCTCCTGCGTCGTAGGTGGATTCTTTACCAGCTGAGCTACCAGGGAAGGCCATGATCTTGGGCCTCGGTCTCCTGGGTAAACCAAGGACTGAAGTACCCACTTTACAGGGTGGTTGGTGCAGATTTTGTGAGGTAAACCCTGCCCTCAGACTTTGTACTCAGTAGACGAGAGTTCTGACCTGCTCCGTTTGTCTCCTGGGGACCGTCCACCATCACGGCCTTGGTGCCCTCATCCCTGGAGGCACCTCTTGGTCCCCCAGCCTGAGTCCCGCCTAAAGAGTCTGCCTGAGCGCTTTGGCTCGGGGGCCTGAAGACACCCCACATCAGACCCTGAGGCACGGCAGGGAGTGAGGCCACTGGTGCTTTCTGCAGAGGGGCCCGCCGCCCTGGTCCTCTCAGGGCTCTGCTGGCCGCCCTTCCCCACGCCTCTGCGCCCTCCGTTCTTCCGTAAAGGCTGACGAGGGCTCGGGCTCGCCGGGTCCTCAGCGTCACAGTGGGCAGGACCGAAGGCCAGAACCCCTTGGCGGGCCGTGGAGGCCACCATGGAGCAAGCACGGCCTTGGAGATGGAGACCAGGGTCTCATGCAGCCTGTCGCCCAGGAGTGGGGCTGCCAGGGCGAAGAGGAATGGAGCCTGAGCCCCACAGTCCCGCACGAGTCCGGGCCTCGCGCTCTGCCCTTGGCGTCCAGCCCTCCAGTCCCACTGAGGACACATCGCTGGGCCAGGGAGGGGCAGACAGCGGCCCTGGGGGCTGCCCTGGCTCGCGTCTGTCTAGGGGAGATTGTTCCGTGAGTGGAGCCCACTCTGGTCTCGTCTCTCTGACTTCCTCCTGTCTGTGGGGAGCGTGGGCTGGTCCCTGGTGGGCTTCTCCGCCCTCAGGCTGCCAGCCCCACACAGCATTGGTCTCCTCTGGCTGCTGAGCCTGGGGCCTCGGAAGTCGTCTCTGCCCAGAGCTTCCTGGCCTGGGGCCCCTGCACCGTCCACAGCCACCGGCCTGCACAGTCCTGGGCACTGGCCGGGAAACTGGAGAGAGTCCGCGGAGGTTGGTTCGAGCCCCTGAAAACCACGACCGCCGCCCCCGAGAGCTCTGCGGCCGTGGCCTCGGGGACGCGCCCTCCTGCCCGCGTGTCCCCGCTCTTCCTCTCTGCTGTCGCGCCTCCGCTGCGCTCACTCTGCCGCTCTCTGTAGATCTGTTGACGTTATCCCCGACAACCCCAAGTTCCTGCAGCTGCAGAGGGAGCTCTCCCAAGTGCTGACACAGCGCCAGATCCACATCCAGCCTGATAATTAAGCCGCTCCAGGTACCCTGCCTGAGAGGCCTGAGCGCCCGCCCCACTAAACAGGACTCACCAACCCGCAGAGACCCGCCGAGCCCTTTAAACACCACTAACCCCTTGTCCGCTCGGCCGGGAGCAGCCCCGGTAACTGTAGGCTCGCCCTGCGTAACACGGGCCCGGATCACGTGTGCAGTGTGTGTGCTTTGCACTCTGGGCGGGGCCGCGCGGGGGCAGGCCGGCGTCTGGGCTTTTCCTCCTGAGCACCCGGGCCAGGACCGCACCGCCCGCGCTGTTCCCAGTGACCTCCTGCTCAGCCGGCGGCTCTGGGCGGCCTCTCTGTCTGCCCTGTGTGCAGCCGGGGCTCTGGCAACGTTGTCACCATGGATCCCAGAAGCCAGAAAAGGCCCCTTTTCAGTGGGCAATGGCCTGGGGCTGGCTGATCCGAGAGGAGTGCATTGCCCTGAGTCTGAGGTGGAGCACAGAGCCAGGTCTCTTAAGAGCCAAGTGTTAGTCGCTTGGTTGTACCTAACTCTCTGCGACCCCATGGATTGCAGCCCTTCTAGCTCCTCTGTCCATGGAATTCTCCAGGCAAGAATACTGGAGTGGAAAAAAGAATACTGGAGTGGGTTGCCATTCCCTTCTCTAGGGGATCTTTCTGACCCAGGAATTGAACTTGGGTCTCCCACCTTGCAGGCAGATTCTTTACCATCTGAGCCCCCAGGGAAGCCCAGAGCAGAACTGGTGTCCCCCGGACCGGGTGCCCCTGGAGCCGCCAGGACCAGCAGAATCCTCCCCTCCCCCCGGCAAGCCGGAGCCGTCCTCCTAAACGCCTTATCCTGATGGAGGGGCCATAGTTTCGCTTGTGGACCACGGCCGAGAACCATGACTTGAGCCAGTGGGGGACATAGATGTATGAACGGCGTCAGCATCCTTGGGGGCGGGGGAGGGAAAAGTGGCTTTTGTGTCAGGCGTCTGGAAGCCCCGCTGGGCAGAACTGCAGAGCCCGGGCTTAGGGCGTCCTCCCAGGCCCAGGGGCTGGACACAGGACCCTGACCCAGAAGAGACTCGGGGGCGGGTGGGGCGGGGGCAGCAGGTGGCATGTGTGACCAGGCAGGGCTGTTCTACGACCACAGTGCAGCTTGGCGTGTGTGCTGGCGTCAGGCCTGAGGCCCCTCCGCCTCCAGCCTCGTGCTGGGACTGTCGCTTTCCCAGGAGACCATTAGGAAACTGCCTTTAAAGGCCTTCCGTATAGTGCAGTGTTCCCCTCGTCACCTCAGCTTTTGGATGGGTCTAGAATCTTCTGGATCCTCCCTTGGCCGGCCCCCATGGGGACGTAGGACCCCTCCCCAGCAGTGGGCAGCCTGGCACCTTCTGCGCGAGACAGGCACCCCTCCCATGGTCGGCGCTTCCTCCAGTCACTGGTTCCTGGCTGCTTGGCAGTGACCTTCCCCGGCGCCTTTCCCTGAACAGGTGCTCTCCTCTCGCCTCCTGCCATTCCAGCCCTAACCGTCTGTCTCTTCCCTGGTTCTAACTCTGGCGGTTTCTCCTTTCAGGGGGTGGGGAGGAGCTGGGTCCAGCCCAGGCCTGGCATGCTTCTTCCCAGAAGGGCTGGGGAGCCACGGGACGGCCGCATTGCCCTCCGCGTCCTCCCGCAGCAGCTGCGGTGGGCTGGCTGGAGGGAGGAGCCTGCGGGCCATCGGAGCTGGTGTCTGATCCTGCCTTTAGCCGCCCCAGAGCAGCGCAGAGCAGATACTCAGAAACGTGTAGCCCGCAGCATGAACCAGAATGCCAGCATTTCTCCTGGGAAGGTCTTTAGTTGCACACAGGCTCTCTGCGAGTCTTGTCTCTGCCGCCCTCTTTACCGCCTTGAGGGCCCCTCCCATGGCGTTTCCAGGACTTGGGGGCCAGAATTCTACAGGGAGGCTCCTGGTCCCACTTCCCTTCAGCCATGTTTGGCGCTGGCTGGGGAGTTACTTTTTAGTCTCTCCATCCTGTTCCTTGTCACGGCCAGTGCGTATCAAGCTTGACATGATGAGACGTCAGCATCCTTGGGGGCGGGGAGGAAAAGTGGCTTTGTGTCAGGCGTCTGGAAGCCCGCTGGGCAGAACTGCAGAGCCGGGCTTAGGCGTCCTCCCAGGCCCAGGGGCTGGACACAGGACCCTGACCCAGAAGAGACTCGGGGGCGGGTGGGGCGGGGGCAGCAGGTGGCATGTGTGACCAGGCAGGGCTGTTCTACGACCACAGTGCAGCTTGGCGTGTGTGCTGGCGTCAGGCCTGAGGCCCCTCCGCCTCCAGCCTCGTGCTGGGACTGTCGCTTTCCCAGGAGACCATTAGGAAACTGCCTTTAAAGGCCTTCCGTATAGTGCAGTGTTCCCCTCGTCACCTCAGCTTTTGGATGGGTCTAGAATCTTCTGGATCCTCCCTTGGCCGGCCCCCATGGGGACGTAGGACCCCTCCCCAGCAGTGGGCAGCCTGGCACCTTCTGCGCGAGACAGGCACCCCTCCCATGGTCGGCGCTTCCTCCAGTCACTGGTTCCTGGCTGCTTGGCAGTGACCTTCCCCGGCGCCTTTCCCTGAACAGGTGCTCTCCTCTCGCCTCCTGCCATTCCACCCCCTAACCGTCTGTCTCTTCCCTGGTTCTAACTCTGGCGGTTTCTCCTTTCAGGGGGTGGGGAGGAGCTGGGTCCAGCCCAGGCCTGGCATGCTTCTTCCCAGAAGGGCTGGGGAGCCACGGGACGGCCGCATTGCCCTCCGCGTCCTCCCGCAGCAGCTGCGGTGGGCTGGCTGGAGGGAGGAGCCTGCGGGCCATCGGAGCTGGTGTCTGATCCTGCCTTTAGCCGCCCCAGAGCAGCGCAGAGCAGATACTCAGAAACGTGTAGCCCGCAGCATGAACCAGAATGCCAGCATTTCTCCTGGGAAGGTCTTTAGTTGCACACAGGCTCTCTGCGAGTCTTGTCTCTGCCGCCCTCTTTACCGCCTTGAGGGCCCCTCCCATGGCGTTTCCAGGACTTGGGGGCCAGAATTCTACAGGGAGGCTCCTGGTCCCACTTCCCTTCAGCCATGTTTGGCGCTGGCTGGGGAGTTACTTTTTAGTCTCTCCATCCTGTTCCTTGTCACGGCCAGTGCGTATCAAGCTTGAGGGCCTGTGGCTCCACAGTGTTCCTGCCAGGCAGCCTGCCGCCCTTGCTTTCCGCTGCCTCGAAGCTGTTGGAAGGTCTGTAAATAGTTTAATACGCTCCTGGTTAACCCACACGTTGGGAAAATTTGACAAAGATCACTGAGGTCATTGTCGGGACATTTCTTAGAACCTCAGTCTCCTCATCTGTAAATTGCGATTAGGCTCATGCTCCTTTGTGATGCTTGTGTGAGTTAAGTGTGCATGAGAAACACTTAAAAATTATGCATTATATTTTATATAGTATAAATGATAATGTACATATATTATAAATTATACAACCTCCAGAAGGCTTAGCTCTTAGTCTAACCCGTGTGTAAGTGCACTCATGTGAACGTCTCCCCACAGATTCAGGATTTGACAGCAGTGACTCAGCTGCATTGTGCTTGGCACACTTAGAAGCCACTTCTGAGTCAGGCTGATGTTGTGACGTGTGCCTGGAGTCCGGGTCACAACCAGCCTGCTGCAGAGGCGGGCCGCGGCCTCCCCTGCGGTGCCCGGCGAGGTGCTGAGGGGCCGCTCGGGCTCTGGGCCCCTCCGTACCCTCCGCACCGTACCCTCCGCACCGCTTGCAGCTCCAGCTCCTGGCGACGAGGGCGGCGGGGCGCCTGGCCGACCCCGACCCTGGCCGCACCGCGGAGCAGCCCTCGCAGCCCTCGGCACCCCGCGGCACCCCGCTCTTCCTGTTCGACCGCTAATGACAATTCTTCTCCCCCACGGCAGGTCTGTGCAGACTTTTGCAGACAAATCAAAACAAGAAGCTCTTAAGAACGACCTGGTGGAGGCTTTGAAGAGAAAGCAGCAGTGTTAAGCCTCTGCTTCCCACTAACCGGACACGCCGCGCGCTCATTAGATTCCTTTCTTAGAAACTCATTTTCTGCTCCCTCCCTCGTCCCTCCCCTCCTGACAGGTCATACAACTACTCACATCACCACCGCACCGCGCCATCCCTCCCGAGAATAAACCCCATGAACACCCTTCCTGTCTCTGAGGCCTACTTCCCGCCACATTTTGCTCTCAGAACTCGGTATTTCCATAGAGACCGTGGTTTCTGTTTTGCCCCGGCCCCCTGTCTCCCCCTCCCCACCATTTATAGGCATAAACCACACTGTCTGTCTGCCTCCCTTCCCTCCCACCTTTTTGTTACATTGGTGTAAAAAATGTAAAACAAAAATTTTATGAAATAACTGTGGTGTGTGAAAGATAGAAGAAAAACTGGAAATCTAATTCCATGTGTGTTTGGGAGTTGCTTGGGGCTAGGGGCTGGGGGGACAGGGCACAGCTCTGGAGAAAGGAGAGGTGGTCCTCAGTAGGGTCCCGCAAGCCTGGCCCCTGGCCCGCCGAGACCCCACGGTGGGGGCAGGGACTGCGGACTGTCCTGCTCTTCTGGCCAGGTGATTCAGATAAATTGATTATTTTATATAGTATAAATGCATTTTTTAAAACAACCTCCAGAAGGCTTAGCTCTTAGTCTAACCCGTGTGTAAGTGCACTCATGTGAACGTCTCCCACAGATTCAGGATTTGACAGCAGTGACTCAGCTGCATTGTGCTTGGCACACTTAGAAGCCACTTCTGAGTCAGGCTGATGTTGTGACGTGTGCCTGGAGTCCGGGTCACAACCAGCCTGCTGCAGAGGCGGGCCGCGGCCTCCCCTGCGGTGCCCGGCGAGGTGCTGAGGGGCCGCTCGGGCTCTGGGCCCCTCCGTACCCTCCGCACCGTACCCTCCGCACCGCTTGCAGCTCCAGCTCCTGGCGACGAGGGCGGCGGGGCGCCTGGCCGACCCCGACCCTGGCCGCACCGCGGAGCAGCCCTCGCAGCCCTCGGCACCCCGCGGCACCCCGCTCTTCCTGTTCGACCGCTAATGACAATTCTTCTCCCCCACGGCAGGTCTGTGCAGACTTTTGCAGACAAATCAAAACAAGAAGCTCTTAAGAACGACCTGGTGGAGGCTTTGAAGAGAAAGCAGCAGTGTTAAGCCTCTGCTTCCCACTAACCGGACACGCCGCGCGCTCATTAGATTCCTTTCTTAGAAACTCATTTTCTGCTCCCTCCCTCGTCCCTCCCCTCCTGACAGGTCATACAACTACTCACATCACCACCGCACCGCGCCATCCCTCCCGAGAATAAACCCCATGAACACCCTTCCTGTCTCTGAGGCCTACTTCCCGCCACATTTTGCTCTCAGAACTCGGTATTTCCATAGAGACCGTGGTTTCTGTTTTGCCCCGGCCCCCTGTCTCCCCCTCCCCACCATTTATAGGCATAAACCACACTGTCTGTCTGCCTCCCTTCCCTCCCACCTTTTTGTTACATTGGTGTAAAAAATGTAAAACAAAAAAATTTTATGAAATAACTGTGGTGTGTGAAAGATAGAAGAAAAACTGGAAATCTAATTCCATGTGTGTTTGGGAGTTGCTTGGGGCTAGGGGCTGGGGGGACAGGGCACAGCTCTGGAGAAAGGAGAGGTGGTCCTCAGTAGGGTCCCGCAAGCCTGGCCCCTGGCCCGCCGAGACCCCACGGTGGGGGCAGGGACTGCGGACTGTCCTGCTCTTCTGGCCAGGTGCTTTTCTGTCAATTTTTATGGAATGCAAAAGGAGTTTTTGTTTTATTTTGTTTTTTTGTAAAGCTTAAAAAAAAAAAATCTACATCTTATACTTGAGCTTCCATACTTAAAAAAAAAAGGAAAAAAACAACAAAAAAATAAATAAAAAGAAACTGGGACGCAGTTAGCCTTTTGTTCTTTCTCGCCTGCCTCACGTTCCAAGCATGGGTGGCCCCAGCCGCTGGAGGTCTGGCCCCAGGAGGTGGGGGACACGGCAAGGTGTCGGGCAGAGGAAGTATGGAGCAGTGAGCTGGGGAGGGGGTCCTCGCAGGGCCCCGGCTGCCTTCTCTGGGCCCCCACTCGGCACCCTGCCTCGCCTGTCCTGAGGAGCGGGGGATGTCGCACTGTTGGGCGTGACGGGGTGGGGGCCTCCCGGCCCCATCCCCTTTCATTTCTGTGGAGCCGTGTGCAGGCAGGTCCACGTGCATCCCACGCCGCCTTCACAGCCCTCGAGGACACGGGGGGAGGCGCCCGAGGCTCCCAGGGGCAGCAGTCCCCGCTCTTGCGGCTGACCCCGGGTGGCACTGGCTGGGCAGTAGGGTCCACCCCCCAGTGACGCCCTGTGCTTCGAGGCCCCTGGATCCCTGACAGGCCTATCGGGACTCCTCAGTCCCGGCTCCTGGCTCCTCTCCGCTTGGTCTGATGAGAAAGTTCCCAGATGTACCGCTGGGAACACTTAAGAGTGCAGTGTACCCCTGCGAGGAGACAGGGAACCAGGGAGCCCTGAATGCAGTGCCTTTCGGGTGGAGAAGACAGGGAGGTGGATGGGTGAAGACCGGAGCTCTGTCCGGCGGGGTGGAGCCGGGGCCAGCGCCACAGGCGTGCGACGGACATGGCGTCCTCGCGGGCTCGCGGTAGCAGAGCCTCTGGCACAGACAAACGAGCTTGTTTTCAGTAGGTGTTCAGTCATGTGACCAAGAAAAGCTCTTGAAAGCCAGAAATTATAACTATGATGTAAGACAGGCTTGATCTTACTCTTCCTTCTAGAATCTTTGCTCACTGGAAGAGTCGTCGCTGCTGGGTTTTGGTGTTGAGGCAGGCCGGCGTGAGCAGGGACCATGGCTCGGAGAGCAGGCCTCCTCGCCGAGGGGCGGCTGGCCGCAGGTGGCTGAAGCACTGTGCACCCCTGGCTCCGGGCCACCTCCCGGCCAGTCCTCTCCCTGCTCGCACTGGGGTGGGCACTCAGGTGGCAGGCAGGCCCCCAGCATTCCCAGGAGGGGCGCCAGGCAAAGGAAGCTGAACACGGGGGCTCGGGGGGCT
Organism: Tragulus kanchil; assembly: GCA_022376925.1. NCBI lineage: Eukaryota > Metazoa > Chordata > Mammalia > Artiodactyla > Tragulidae > Tragulus > Tragulus kanchil. Next base: position 147,579,592 of record JAIOJX010000032.1, read on the forward strand.
GTGGGTGGTAGCATTGCACGTCCCCCGCCCCCATTGGCTTGCTGGGCGCTTCCTTTGCGGTTAATGAACGACGGGGAGGCAGTCGAGGTGAGGGTGGGGTGGTAGGAGCCCTGGCCTGGGGGTCAGGTGCCCACCTTCTGGTCTCGGCCCTGCCGGAACCTCCCTGGTGTACCTGGCACTGATGGGGATCTCCATCTCAGGAAGCATGAGGGCTCCAGTGGGCGACCCAGGGGTCTGGCCCCAGGCCCTTCCACTCCCTTCTTGCTGCTGCCTCGAGGGAGGAGCCCTTCCTGGAGCTCCAGATTCCAAGACCTTTTTGTCTCCAGACCCTCATTCATGCAGATCCTACACCGAGCAGCCCCATGATGGAGGGCAGGCCCGGCCTTGTGGACGCTCTCAGCTCCTTTTCCTTATCCGGTGCCATCCCTTCCCCGCGGCCTCAGTGCTGTACAGCCACAGTGCTGCTCTGGGGGACCCACGCTACGCCAGTGAAGACGTTCTCTCTCGAGGCAATTCCCTGGTGACCCAGCGGACTCTGAACTTTAACTGCCGAGGGCCTGATCCAATCCTGGTCAGAGGATTGGTACCCCGCAAGCCGCAGTGCAGTCAAAAAAAAAGGGCTGATCTGATGCTGCGGTGGTCTGAATTGTTTCATTCTCCCCAGGAATAGTACTGGGAGCCCTTTATGATATATTTGTTTGGTTGTGCCAACGCTTACGTGCTACACGCAGGATCTTCCGCCTTCATTGCAGCATGCAGGATCTTTAGTTTTGGCATGAGAACTCTTAGCTGTGGCATAGCAGGATCTAGTTCCCCAACCAGGGATCGAACCTCGGACTCCTGCATGGGGAGTGTGGCGTCTTAGCCACTGGACCACCAGGGAAGTCATAGCAAGCAGGCTTCTGCTCCTGGTTACCAGCAGGGCCTAAAGAGGCTGAAAGAGAGGGCATCTGTCGAGCATCTCCTCAGCCAGCCGCTGGGCTCTACGCAGCCTTGGCTGTAAGCCCTCGACACAAGCAGATGCAGGCAGCCTGCTCCCACCAGGGTGTGCGGTCCCTGTCTGCTCACCCTCCTCCCCTGGCTGGCACCTCCAAGGAAGGATCTTTTTCTCCTCTTCTGGGATGGTTGTTTGTTATTTCAGGTATTTACAGCAAAACCTTGTAAGAGGGAAAAAAAAAAAAAGCTTAGAATATGTCATTCTAAACAATAGTCTTAAACATTATAGATTTAAATATTATAGTTAAATATTATAAACTAAAATGTGTCATTTTTCTCAGTATAACTAAAATCTTAAATAAAACTTTTAAACAGAGCATGTGTAAAATGTCCAGGATTTAGTCTCCAGACCCTCATTCATTTTGCTGCTGCCTCGAGGAGGAGCCCTTCCTGGAGCTCCAGATTCCAAGACCTTTTGTCTCCAGACCCTCATTCATGCAGATCCTACACCGAGCAGCCCCATGATGGAGGCAGGCCCGGCCTTGTGGACGCTCTCAGCTCCTTTTCCTTATCCGGTGCCATCCCTTCCCCGCGGCCTCAGTGCTGTACAGCCACAGTGCTGCTCTGGGGGACCCACGCTACGCCAGTGAAGACGTTCTCTCTCGAGGCAATTCCCTGGTGACCCAGCGGACTCTGAACTTTAACTGCCGAGGGCCTGATCCAATCCTGGTCAGAGGATTGGTACCCCGCAAGCCGCAGTGCAGTCAAAAAAAAAGGGCTGATCTGATGCTGCGGTGGTCTGAATTGTTTCATTCTCCCCAGGAATAGTACTGGGAGCCCTTTATGATATATTTGTTTGGTTGTGCCAACGCTTACGTGCTACACGCAGGATCTTCCGCCTTCATTGCAGCATGCAGGATCTTTAGTTTTGGCATGAGAACTCTTAGCTGTGGCATAGCAGGATCTAGTTCCCCAACCAGGGATCGAACCTCGGACTCCTGCATGGGGAGTGTGGCGTCTTAGCCACTGGACCACCAGGGAAGTCATAGCAAGCAGGCTTCTGCTCCTGGTTACCAGCAGGGCCTAAAGAGGCTGAAAGAGAGGGCATCTGTCGAGCATCTCCTCAGCCAGCCGCTGGGCTCTACGCAGCCTTGGCTGTAAGCCCTCGACACAAGCAGATGCAGGCAGCCTGCTCCCACCAGGGTGTGCGGTCCCTGTCTGCTCACCCTCCTCCCCTGGCTGGCACCTCCAAGGAAGGATCTTTTTCTCCTCTTCTGGGATGGTTGTTTGTTATTTCAGGTATTTACAGCAAAACCTTGTAAGAGGGAAAAAAAAAAAAAGCTTAGAATATGTCATTCTAAACAATAGTCTTAAACATTATAGATTTAAATATTATAGTTAAATATTATAAACTAAAATGTGTCATTTTTTTCTCAGTATAACTAAAATCTGTAAAGCCTTCAGCAGGAAAACCAGATTATAATCAGAGCATGTCAGGTTGATACTTCAAACAAAACTGCTACTTCACTATTGGCATTTTGCGTGAAAGCTTTCTTACCAGTTTCTGCAATTCGCTTCTCACCTCTTCACAAAGTAAGTGGCCTATGGATTCATTGTTGAAATTCGTTTGTTTCATAAAAAGTTTAAATATAATTCCTGTCACTTCCACTCTATTAGCTTTTTTAAAAGATGAATTTCAGAATATAAAGAGTATTTTAGATGAACTTACAATTTGAATTCGTTTTCTTAAATATATTTACATATGGCACAGTATTTTAAAGGTTTTGTTTGAATTTCCTACTCTTTTTCTGTCTTTTAAAATATTACTTCAAAAAATAAAATATTACTTCATGAGCATACTCATGTGACCATTCTCTGCCTTTTCTGGTGAATGACTAGATGCTATCATGTATATGTATGCACATACCTAGTATACGTGCATGTACATGTCTGCTGCCACTGCTGGTCACTCAGTCGTGTCTGACTGTGACCCCAGGGACGGGGTCATGGGGGTCAAGAGCCCACCAGGCTCCTCTGTTGATGGGATTCTCCAGGCAAGAACCCTGGAGTGGGTTGCCATTGCCTTCTCCAGGGGATCTTCCCCACCCAGGGGTCGAACCCAGGTCTCCTGCATGGCAGGCGGAGTCTTTACCACTGAGCCACCAGGGAAGCCCGTGTGTGTGTGTGTGTGTGTCTGTGTGCATCTGTGTGTGTGTGTACATACATGTGTGTGGTATATGTATGCACCTCTCTCTGACAGGTCAAAAGATTGAGATCTTGTACTTCTTCCTCCTCAAACCTAACTGACCACCAGTTCCTCATGCATATTGGGCACTGAGATTGTTTTGTAATAACTACATAGGAATAGTGTTGCAAGATGATGCTCTATTTTCATAACCCATAACTTTCCATTCAAATTTGAATGATAGTGAACATGATGTTTATTCAGATAGCTTTATTGAGATAAAATTCACATTCAGTTCATCCATTTAAAGTTCAAATGCAGGGACTTCCTGGGTTAGATTTAAATATTATAGTTAAATATTATAAACTAAAATGTGTCATTTTTTTCTCAGTATAACTAAAATCTGTAAAGCCTTCAGCAGGAAAACCAGATTATAATCAGAGCATGTCAGGTTGATACTTCAAACAAAACTGCTACTTCACTATTGGCATTTTGCGTGAAAGCTTTCTTACCAGTTTCTGCAATTGCTTCTCACCTCTTCACAAAGTAAGTGGCCTATGGATTCATTGTTGAAATTCGTTTGTTTCATAAAAAGTTTAAATATAATTCCTGTCACTTCCACTCTATTAGCTTTTTTAAAAGATGAATTTCAGAATATAAAGAGTATTTTAGATGAACTTACAATTTGAATTCGTTTTCTTAAATATATTTACATATGGCACAGTATTTTAAAGGTTTTGTTTGAATTTCCTACTCTTTTTCTGTCTTTTAAAATATTACTTCAAAAAATAAAATATTACTTCATGAGCATACTCATGTGACCATTCTCTGCCTTTTCTGGTGAATGACTAGATGCTATCATGTATATGTATGCACATACCTAGTATACGTGCATGTACATGTCTGCTGCCACTGCTGGTCACTCAGTCGTGTCTGACTGTGACCCCAGGGACGGGGTCATGGGGGTCAAGAGCCCACCAGGCTCCTCTGTTGATGGGATTCTCCAGGCAAGAACCCTGGAGTGGGTTGCCTTGCCCTCCTCCAGGGGATCTTCCCGACCCAGGGGTCGAACCCAGGTCTCCTGCATGGCAGGCGGAGTCTTTACCACTGAGCCACCAGGGAAGCCCGTGTGTGTGTGTGTGTGTGTCTGTGTGCATCTGTGTGTGTGTGTACATACATGTGTGTGGTATATGTATGCACCTCTCTCTGACAGGTCAAAAGATTGAGATCTTGTACTTCTTCCTCCTCAAACCTAACTGACCACCAGTTCCTCATGCATATTGGGCACTGAGATTGTTTTGTAATAACTACATAGGAATAGTGTTGCAAGATGATGCTCTATTTTCATAACCCATAACTTTCCATTCAAATTTGAATGATAGTGAACATGATGTTTATTCAGATAGCTTTATTGAGATAAAATTCACATTCAGTTCATCCATTTAAAGTGTTCAAATGCAGGGACTTCCTGGGTTAGGACTCCATGCTTCCTCTGCATGGACAAAGTTTTGATCCTCAGTCAGGTAAGTAAGATCCCATGTGCCGCACGGCACAAAATGAAAAATAAAGTGTACAGATCCGCACGTATAACTGAGCCACTGCTGTACACCTGGGACTAACACACTAAGTCAACTGTACCTAGATAAGGCGCTTTCCTGGGGACTCAGCGAAGAATCCACCAGCAAAGCAGGAGACCTGGGTTTGATCTCGGGGTTCAGAAGATCCCCTGGAGAAGGGAGTGGCTGCCTACTCCAGAATTCTTGTCTGGAGAATTCCATAGACAGACATGGGGTCCGAAAGAGTTGGACACAACTGAGTGACTAACACTTTCATATTTAGATAAAATTTAAATCCCTTATTTAATCGCTAAGTCGTGTCTGACTCTTTGCAACCCCATGGACTTGTAACGTAAGCCTCCCAGGCGAGAATACTGGAGTGGGTGGCCATTTCCTCCTCCAGGGGATCGCCCTGACCCAGGGATTGAACCCTGACCTCCTGCACTGCAGGCAGACTCTTTAACCATCTACGAGGGAAGCCCTAAACTTTAAATACTTATAGAATAAACTGTACAGGTCAAATCGTTCCACGATGGTTACGTGCCTCTCCTCCTCCCTAGACCGAGGGCTCGTGGAGGGGCTGCGTTGTAGGCGTTCATTTGGATAGGGACAGAATAGAGTAGTTAGGTAGTTGTGGAGTCCTGGTGGGGGACTGTAGGTGGAAAGGTAAAACCTAAGAAAAGTTGGGAGGCCAGTAAGTTAACGATAACTCAAGAATGCTGCTCCTCATTCAGTAAAGCAGGAAGAGCTGGGGAAGGAGGAGCTAATGATGTATGCCTCACATCTGCATCTGCGTCTACTTGAGGAAGGCGGTCTTCTACCCTCCTATATATATGTTGCTGCCCCGCCAATGAGGAGGAGCAGAGCTTTCCTGCCTGCCCGCTTGCACCTCTTACATGTGCCCTAACCTAATAAATCCTCTTCTTGCCCATTCACTCTGCCTCTCGCTGAATGCCGTCTGCATTGAGGCATGAAGAACCGGAGCCTCAGTGGGTCCAGACGTTGGGTGAGTGCTGGATTAAGTCCCGGCCGCGTGAGTTCCAAGTCCCAGACAAGGTTTTTGCCTGGATCGAGTCCTGACTTTAACCCGGGGGTTTGGGTTCAATTCCCAAGCCGGGTTCAAGCCACTGCTGTACACCTGGGACTAACACACTAAGTCAACTGTACCTAGATAAGGCGCTTTCCTGGGGACTCAGCGAAGAATCCACCAGCAAAGCAGGAGACCTGGGTTTGATCTCGGGGTTCAGAAGATCCCCTGGAGAAGGGAGTGGCTGCCTACTCCAGAATTCTTGTCTGGAGAATTCCATAGACAGACATGGGGTCCGAAAGAGTTGGACACAACTGAGTGACTAACACTTTCATATTTAGATAAAATTTAAATCCCTTATTTAATCGCTAAGTCGTGTCTGACTCTTTGCAACCCCATGGACTTGTAACGTAAGCCTCCCAGGCGAGAATACTGGAGTGGGTGGCCATTTCCTCCTCCAGGGGATCGCCCTGACCCAGGGATTGAACCCTGACCTCCTGCACTGCAGGCAGACTCTTTAACCATCTACGAGGGAAGCCCTAAACTTTAAATACTTATAGAATAAACTGTACAGCTCAAATCGTTCCACGATGGTTACGTGCCTCTCCTCCTCCCTAGACCGAGGGCTCGTGGAGGGCTGCGTTGTGGCGTTCATTTGGATAGGGACAGAATAGAGTAGTTAGGTAGTTGTGGAGTCCTGGTGGGGGACTGTAGGTGGAAAGGTAAAACCTAAGAAAAGTTGGGAGGCCAGTAAGTTAACGATAACTCAAGAATGCTGCTCCTCATTCAGTAAAGCAGGAAGAGCTGGGGAAGGAGGAGCTAATGATGTATGCCTCACATCTGCATCTGCGTCTACTTGAGGAAGGCGGTCTTCTACCCTCCTATATATATGTTGCTGCCCCGCCAATGAGGAGGAGCAGAGCTTTCCTGCCTGCCCGCTTGCACCTCTTACATGTGCCCTAACCTAATAAATCCTCTTCTTGCCCATTCACTCTGCCTCTCGCTGAATGCCGTCTGCATTGAGGCATGAAGAACCGGAGCCTCAGTGGGTCCAGACGTTGGGTGAGTGCTGGATTAAGTCCCGGCCGCGTGAGTTCCAAGTCCCAGACAAGGTTTTTGCCTGGATCGAGTCCTGACTACGTGGGTTCAAGTCCCAAGCAGGGTTTTGGCTGGAATTCAAGCTTCAGCCATGTGGGGTTCAATTCCCAAGCCGGGTTCAATCAGGTCTGGGCCCTGGGTTTAAGTCTCAAATCGAGGTAGAGCCCTTTCAATTGCACTCACTCGTTTGTTCGCCAGACACGGAGCCCCTGCCGTGTACCGCGGACGAGGTGGTGAACAGGATGTAGGCGTATGGTCTGGTGGGGGTGGGGAAGTGTTTACTAACGAGCCTTCCGAGCACTTACGTGAGCGGAGTGCAGAGCCACGAGTGGGTGGCTGAGTCAGGGCTGCCACAGGGCTGGGGACAGATTGGTAATTATCCATAGGGCTGAGTTCATCTACAGCACGGGGCAGCCCCCATTCCCTGCTGTGGGGCTAATACTAACCTAACGAGGTTCATACTTGGACATCAAGTACCGTCTGTCTCCCAGAGACCTCTCTGGTCCCACCACTAGGCTCGATGAAAGCCAAGTGCCGCAGGAGGAGGGGAGGAGAGAGGGGTGTCTGTAGATTGCTCCTTTTAGCTCCGCGGGCTGACGGCCATGCAGCCAGGGGAGAAAGGCAGTCCACCAGGACCTTTCACTCAGGGACCTCACTGAGCACGGCCCAGCCTGAGCAGAAGTGACAGATGGTGAGACTGCCCCCGGCTCTGAGGAGTCTGGTGTTGGGCTGGGGCAGGGGGAGCCCCACTATCGGTGGGCACGCTGATGGGCCTTCACCTGACAAGCCTTCTGCGTGTACCCACTGCCACGATGGCCTGCATCAGACAGGGCATGCCCACGCCTCTGCCACCGAACCAGCTGAGGAGGAAAGAACCAACACTCTCAGTAAACGGGGGTGCCTGCAAGCAAGAGCCATCACCCCACCAAATGGGGTGCTCCCCACCAGGAAGGGACTGTGTCACCCCACTAGGGCAGGGACTGTGCTATCCCGTCCCTTCTTCCCCATCCAGCTCGAACCCAGGTCCACGCCCGGGTTCACGCTGAACCCCCAGGTCCTCAGGCTGGGGGGCGACTCAACCAGGTCACAGCTCTGGCTGGATCCAGCAGGCGTGCAGGCTGGCGGCGGGAGGCGAGCCCAGCAGGGTGGTGCCGCCCCCAAGGGCAGAGATGAAGCTGGCAGGAGCCGGCCTGCAGCCCTGGACCCCCGGCCAAGGGTGGAGGCAGGGAGGGGCCTCTGAGGGCCAGGCGGGGGCCAGCCTCTGCAGTAAGGGACCCCATGTCGGTGGAACTGCTGTCGTTCCTAGCTGGGAGACCTCGGGCAAGTTGCTGAGCTCCTCAGAGCCTGTTTCCCCATCTGTGAGATTGCCACAGTGACCACACCAGCCTCAGATGCAGTGATGAGGGCCGAGAGGGTGCGGCCTGGCGCCCCCCGGCACTGCCCAATAAACATCAGCCGCAAGCCAAGCGACACCCAGGCTCAGGCGACGGCCCCACTCCCACCTCCAGGCCTCTGCACACCCCTTCCCCACCCCCTCAAGGTTCCTCTGCAGGGCACCCCTCCAGGAAGCCTTCTCTGGTTGTCTCCTCATTGCTAGAGCAGTTTGTACCTTCTGGTCACAGTCCTTCCCTCCAGGGCCTGGCAACCATCTCCCTGCCTTGAGAGCAGGGGCCAGAGCTGACGCACCCCACCATGCCCAGCACAGCACGGGCCAGGGTGCTGCTTTTGGCAAATCTTTGTGGCACCAGACAAGGCCATGCGTCCGCCGCCAGCAGAGCCAGTCCTATTGCTGGACTCCTTCCTTCCCGAGGCCGGAGAGGAAGATGCTGGAAGGTCCCCCAGTCTGGTGTTGGGCTGGGGCAGGGGCCCCACTATCGGTGGGCACGCTGATGGGCCTTCACCTGACAAGCCTTCTGCGTGTACCCACTGCCACGATGGCCTGCATCAGACAGGGCATGCCCACGCCTCTGCCACCGAACCAGCTGAGGAGGAAAGAACCAACACTCTCAGTAAACGGGGGTGCCTGCAAGCAAGAGCCATCACCCCACCAAATGGGGTGCTCCCCACCAGGAAGGGACTGTGTCACCCCACTAGGGCAGGGACTGTGCTATCCCGTCCCTTCTTCCCCATCCAGCTCGAACCCAGGTCCACGCCCGGGTTCACGCTGAACCCCCAGGTCCTCAGGCTGGGGGGCGACTCAACCAGGTCACAGCTCTGGCTGGATCCAGCAGGCGTGCAGGCTGGCGGCGGGAGGCGAGCCCAGCAGGGTGGTGCCGCCCCCAAGGGCAGAGATGAAGCTGGACGGAGCCGGCCTGCAGCCCTGGACCCCCGGCCAAGGGTGGAGGCAGGGAGGGGCCTCTGAGGGCCAGGCGGGGGCCAGCCTCTGCAGTAAGGGACCCCATGTCGGTGGAACTGCTGTCGTTCCTAGCTGGGAGACCTCGGGCAAGTTGCTGAGCTCCTCAGAGCCTGTTTCCCCATCTGTGAGATTGCCACAGTGACCACACCAGCCTCAGATGCAGTGATGAGGGCCGAGAGGGTGCGGCCTGGCGCCCCCCGGCACTGCCCAATAAACATCAGCCGCAAGCCAAGCGACACCCAGGCTCAGGCGACGGCCCCACTCCCACCTCCAGGCCTCTGCACACCCCTTCCCCACCCCCTCAAGGTTCCTCTGCAGGGCACCCCTCCAGGAAGCCTTCTCTGGTTGTCTCCTCATTGCTAGAGCAGTTTGTACCTTCTGGTCACAGTCCTTCCCTCCAGGGCCTGGCAACCATCTCCCTGCCTTGAGAGCAGGGGCCAGAGCTGACGCACCCCACCATGCCCAGCACAGCACGGGCCAGGGTGCTGCTTTTGGCAAATCTTTGTGGCACCAGACAAGGCCATGCGTCCGCCGCCAGCAGAGGCTACAGTCCTATTGCTGGACTCCTTCCTTCCCCCGAGGCCGGAGAGGAAGATGCTGAGAGAGAGGCTCCCACCGAGGCCTGGGTCCTCCCACCAGCCTGCAGCCACACCCGGCACCACCCGCCCCAGTGGCTCTCGGAGCTAGGGGCGGTGGAGGGGGGACGAGAGCAGGCCAGTCCAGAGGGGAGCTTTGTCCTCAGGCCCTCGGGTCGGGGCTGAGGAAAGCGGACCCAGGATGGGCTTCAGGAGCTCAGGGCTAAGCCTGGCCCCCTCTCCACCCTTCCTGCCTGCAACGCTCCCACTTTCCCGGGGAGTTCATCCTTCTGCCATGTCACCTCCTCCAGGCAGGCCTCCCTGACGTCCAGGGAGATCTGATTGTCCTCCTCCTCTAACAAAAAATAACCAATGCTAACCTTCATTGAGCTTTTACTGCCGCCAGACTTGGGGTAAACTCCATAACCACGCCATTTTATTTAATCCTTAGAAGGTTGTCTGACGTGGTCAGACTATCGTTCCGTTCCACAGATGGGCTAAGTGCGGCACAGGGAAGCTGAGGGGCAGCACCAAGGTCTGAACCTTAACCCTCCTGCTTCTTGCTGAGCACCATGGAGCAAGGACCCTGTTGGAGGGTCTTTCTTGCTGCTGCGTCCTCAACCAGGTGTGGAGCTGTCATGGAGAAACAGGTTGAAGAAACCAGAGGCCCGGGAGGCTGGGCAGGGGCAGGCCAGCAGACACGGTCTCCTCTGGCCTGGCCCTCCCACACCCTGACCGCTTAGCCCCCCCTGGGACCTGCGCCCATCCCTCATGCTGCCCAGAGCCTGGCATCTCAGGGAAGGAGCACCAGAACAGGCTGCCCTGGGGGTACCGTTTACTAGGCTGCCTGCCGGGGACAGGCCAGCCCTGGGCGCCCAGGCGGAGCTGGTAGGGGGGCTGGGGGGTAACAGGCAGAACGAGGCAGGCGAGCCGAGGGGCGGCTCCACTGTCCTCTGAGAGGCGAGCTCTCAGCTGCAGCTCCTCCCTCGAGGCTCCGGGACAGCAGCCTCCGGCCTCTGGGGAGGGGACGTCCGGGGGGCGGGGGGCGCCCCAGGGGTGGCCCTGATCCTGGAAGAGGCAGGCAGTCGGGCTTCTGGGAGTCAGCTCACAGGGTTCTTGGAGGCGTCCAGGGAGGCGGCTGGGCCCGGAGTTCTAGGAGCCCCGGCTTCCCCGACGGCGCAGTCCGCGGTCAGCAGCCCCGTCACTGCCTGGGCTGCCCGCTCCTGAGGGTGGGTCTGGAGGCCTGGTCCTCCTGGGCGGGGCCCGGGTCCTGATCAGCTGGGGAGGAGCGGCTGGCGCTCTGACGAGGGGGCGGTGTTCCTATATATCAGGAACTGTATGGAGATCTGGAGGGGTAGACGTCAAGGCTGAACTCGGCAGAGACGGGCTTGGACCTGCCCCAGGGTGGCCCTCCAGCCCCATTCAGAGCTGCTTCCCTCTTCCCTTCCTCTGTCCTGCATTCAGCCATGGCCTCCTGGCCTCAGTCGGACCCCGCCAGCCAAACCCCATTCGTCTGCCAAGTCCAGCGCTGGAGTCTTCCTCCCCGAGGCAGCCTGCCCTGACTGCAGCCCCGGGTCTTGCCCTCCTCCCACCCTCCAGCATCCCGGGGGGGGCACCAAGTGGCGAGGTGGGGTGGCATCTTGGGACATTAGAGCTTAGCTCTTCTTCGTCCCTCATTGTATCCGCCAGGAGCCCAGCAAACATCAAAGCAAGGGCCACATTTACTTCCTCCCAGAGGAGATTCAAGTGACACCCTGCTCGGCCACACAGCAACGGATGGATGGAGGGGCCAGTGGATGGATGCTTGGCTGATGGAGGGGATGCATGGCTGATGGAGGGACGGCTGCATGCACACAGGCATGCATGGCTGCATGGCTGCTGAGATCGTGTGCAGAGGGAGGCTGCTGCAGCCGCGCCCGCCCGCCCGGCCCTCAGGCCCTGAAGGATACGACGCTGTCCAGTAGCAGGACACCCAGGCTGCCCACGAGCCAGGGCAGGTGGTGCAGCACGTAGCTGCCCTCGCTCTGGCCCACCTCGGGGTTTTTGAGCAGCACACTCAGTCCGTACAGCGTGTTCCCCAGCATCACCAAGGCGAACAGGGAGTACGAGATCCCCTGGGTCGACTTCCGCAGGAACTGGAGGTGAGAGAGGAGAGGGTCAGGGGCCTCAAACAGTGCTCTTGTCTCTCTGGACCGTAACTGTCCACAGGTCCCTCTGCCCTGTGCCACTACACTGGCGCTGAGCCGACTGCACAGGGTGTGACCGGTGCCTGAGACAGGCCTGAGGCCAGACAGCCCCTTCCAGGGCCTGACTCCTCATCCCTGGTCCATAATCCTCTCTTCCCCGCCCAGCTTGGCAGGAGACCAGGGCTGCACCACCCGGGGGGCCCCAAGGAGCCCCCTCCCCAACCACACACTCGCTCATGGCCCAGCAAGCCTCCCCCATCCCTGGTCCCCGCCTTCTCTTCTGCGCTCAGCCTCCTGTCACCAGACCCCCTGCCTCCCTGGGACACACAGGAGTCCTCTGTACCCCTAGATAGCAGGCATCCCGTGCCCATTTCCAGAGGCAGAAACTGAGGCTTGGAGAACTGGATTAAATCGCCCAAGCCAACGCTGAGTGTGAACTCAACCTGCTGTGTGAAGACTTGGAACCGCGTCCTATCCTTCACCCAGGGGCCCCAGCCGCCAGCCAGCTCCTCCTCCCCCAGGCAGCCCGCCCCTGCCCACAGCTCACGTTGGTGCGGATCTGGGGCAGCCGGGAGCACAGGTACAGCACGCTGGACACAGAGCCAATGACAAAGCCAATGATCTCCTGTTTCGTGAAGGGCTGAGAGGGCGGAGGAGGCTGCTCAGTGCCCAGGACGGGCCAAGGGTGCAGGGCGAGAGCCCCCAGGCTCCCTCCTAGAGGGCACCTCCCCGGGCCACGTGGCCATGCCAGGGTGGGGCCTCGGGACCCCAGCCCCACTCCCGTCTCTCATGCGCACATCTCACCTTGTTGCCCGGCTCCACTGACAAGAGGGTCCGTCCCCGGAAGACCTCCCTTGGGGCAGCCATGGAGCCAGCGCTGCTCAGCAGTGGGGCGGTACACACCATGCTCAAGATGAATAAGAGCACAGAATTGATGGGGGCAGACCCTGGTCATGAGGCAGGGGGGAAGCTGAGGTTAGGGATCTGAGTGGGAGCAGACAGACTGGGCTTTGGGTCCCGGCCTTGCTCCTTAGTGGCTGTGTGACATTAGGCAAGTGACCTAACCTCTCTGAGCCTTCGCTCCTCATCTGTAGAATGGATATAATGAGAGAATCCTTCTCTTAGGGAGGTAAGGGTGAAATGATGAAAGCTTCGGGGGCAGGAAGTGGGCTACGGACCATGGAGATGCTCATGAAAGCCCCACCCCCAAGCGCCTGGGTTTCCTGTAAAGCCAAGGATCTGACCCCTTCTGAACACATCCGGGCAGCGATGGCCTGTGCGCCAGGTCCTCGTTTCCCCAGGGCCTGTACAGAGGAGCCGCCGGAGGCACGTCTGCCGAAGGACGGGGCTTACGCGAAGGGGCCTCCCCACGCTGCTGCCGGATGTGCTCACTGCCCTCTATCTCGGTTCATCAGGGGATCAGGGCTCCAGAGGTCAGATAGGGCCGGAGGAAGCCTTTCTGAGGTTTGGTTTATTGCCAGCAATGGGACACCTGCCTCCTCCCAAGCTCCCAGGCCTCCGGCACGGAGGGGTCCCGGTACTCACACGGCGAGGGGCGTCTCTTAAACTTGTAATAAAAGTACAGCGAGAGCATCACCAAGTCGGCCATGACGTAGTACACAGCTGTGTAGGTCTGCAAGAGAACGGGGGGCCCGGGGCGCTGGCTGCAGTCCTGGTGTGGGGGACCACACCCCAGCAGCGGGGCAGCTTGGCCTCCTCCCAGCTGGGTGACCCTGAGCCGGTTGCTTCCCCTCTCAGAGCTTCCGTCTGCGTGTCTGGAAAGGGGGGATCGATCGCAGTTCCTCCGTGGCGGAACTAGACAGCAGGCAGGCGAGGGCCTGGCAGGTGCCGGCTCGGGCAGAGGGAGGAAGCAGGGGCTGGGACGACCAGGCAGGCCAAGGTGACACGGGTAAGTGGAGGCTACAGGCCGCTTGACACAGGAGCAGTTTCACAGTCCCCCTCGAGAAGGCAACAGAGTCCTGATTTTGAGTCTCCGCTCCACCCAGTCAGGGGAGAAAGAGACACGCAGGCCTCCATGGCAAAACCCTCCTCCTCCAGGGCCCCGTGCCCTGACAGCTTCATCAGGACCTTGGCACCCCCGAAGTCAAAGATCCCAGCCCTCCTCTGATCTGATTCGATGTGTTCATTTTATAGACGGGAAGACTGAGGCCCACAGAAGGGCAGGGACCATCCTGTTGTCACACCGGGCAGCAGGCCGAGGGCTCTCTCTACCGCCTGGGGCCCTCCTTGGAAAGCCCACCCTGCCCAGGGACCGGCCCACCTGCAGGGGCAGCTGGTCAGCAAGGAAGGAGCCGATGAGGTTGCAGGAGTCTCCGCCGATCCAGCCCAGGAGGAACCACAGGGACAGGGCCTGGTCCATGTTGCCCGTCTTGCAGGCCTTGACGTACTGGCTGTCGGGGAGGATGGAGACGGGTGCTGAGGCCCTCGGCCGAGACACTGCAGAGCAAACGCGGGGAGAGCCCGGCGGGGCGGCAGGGCCGGGGCGGCGGCCGCACGGGGCGTCACCTGGGAGCGGATCCCTCTCTGCAGCAGGATCATCACGGGCTTTTCTTCGCCCTTTAGGGATTCCTACCAGGGAAACCCTTCCCACCAAGCTCTACGGGACGTGCATCTTTCTAGAGAACACCAAAGCGTGACAGATTCTCCCCCAGCAGACTCTCGGTGGGGACCCGAGGTCTTCCTAGGGTCCTGACGTTTTGTGACAGGCCTTGAGAACCACTTCACAGGGGCCCTAGGTTCTCTCTTCCACGGAGGGGTTAGAGGCAGGGGGTGGTTTGAAGGAGGGTAGTCGTGGCCACGGGCCCAGAGCCTGGCTGCTGCCCGATCTCCAGGGGAGATGGATGATAAGATAGGCCAAACCTCGGCCGTTGTCTTCAGAGGGCAACAGCGAAAAGGGCGGGGCCGTGGCCCTCTCCCTGCAGATGCCGTGGGTCAAGTCTCTTTCACTAATGGGCCTCTCTGGGGATTAAAACGTCAGGGAACCAGGATTCACACCCAGACCCCGAGGTTCCAGTCCCACTCTGAGTCATTCCACGAGGGCCATCTGCTGCTTATGTTTCTTTTTAATCATCTGCATGTATGTAAATTGGTAAATGGGTCAGGATAACTCAACAGCACCCCATCCCACCCACTACCCAAGACAGAACAAGGAAAGCGGGGCCTGGCCCTGGCTCTTCCACCTCCACCTCCTGCTGAGCTCCCCCAGGTCGCCCCTCCGAGCCTGTGCCCCATCTCTGTCCCTCTTCTCAGGGATCTTTCTTTCTTCCTCTCTCTCATTTTTGTTGATTTTTTTGGTTACACCCATGGCCTGTAGGATCTTAGGTCCCCAGCCAGAGGTTGAATCCAGGCTCCTGCACTGGGAGGTAGATTCTTCCCCTGGGGGACTCAAGGATCTTTCTAAAACCCATCTTGGAAGGTAGATTTCTCAGCATCCCCAGGAGGAACCACAGGGACAGGGCCTGGTCCATGTTGCCCGTCTTGCAGGCCTTGACGTACTGGCTGTCGGGGAGGATGGAGCGGGTGCTGAGGCCCTCGGCCGAGACACTGCAGAGCAAACGCGGGAGAGCCGCGGGCGGCAGGGCCGGGCGGCGGCCGCACGGGCGTCACCTGGGAGCGGATCCTCTCTGCAGCAGGATCATCACGGGCTTTTCTTCGCCCTTTAGGGATTCCTACCAGGGAAACCCTTCCCACCAAGCTCTACGGGACGTGCATCTTTCTAGAGAACACCAAAGCGTGACAGATTCTCCCCCAGCAGACTCTCGGTGGGGACCCGAGGTCTTCCTAGGGTCCTGACGTTTTGTGACAGGCCTTGAGAACCACTTCACAGGGGCCCTAGGTTCTCTCTTCCACGGAGGGGTTAGAGGCAGGGGGTGGTTTGAAGGAGGGTAGTCGTGGCCACGGGCCCAGAGCCTGGCTGCTGCCCGATCTCCAGGGGAGATGGATGATAAGATAGGCCAAACCTCGGCCGTTGTCTTCAGAGGGCAACAGCGAAAAGGGCGGGGCCGTGGCCCTCTCCCTGCAGATGCCGTGGGTCAAGTCTCTTTCACTAATGGGCCTCTCTGGGGATTAAAACGTCAGGGAACCAGGATTCACACCCAGACCCCGAGGTTCCAGTCCCACTCTGAGTCATTCCACGAGGGCCATCTGCTGCTTATGTTTCTTTTTAATCATCTGCATGTATGTAAATTGGTAAATGGGTCAGGATAACTCAACAGCACCCCATCCCACCCACTACCCAAGACAGAACAAGGAAAGCGGGGCCTGGCCCTGGCTCTTCCACCTCCACCTCCTGCTGAGCTCCCCCAGGTCGCCCCTCCGAGCCTGTGCCCCATCTCTGTCCCTCTTCTCAGGGATCTTTCTTTCTTCCTCTCTCTCATTTTTGTTGATTTTTTTGGTTACACCCATGGCCTGTAGGATCTTAGGTCCCCAGCCAGAGGTTGAATCCAGGCTCCTGCACTGGGAGGTAGATTCTTCACCACTGGACAGCAAGGGGCATCCTCAAGGATCTTTCTAAAACCCCCATCTTGCCAAAATCTTTCAAAGCCATCCACTGCTCTTGAGTAAGGACTCCCTTCCTCTGGAGCACATCCAGACCAGGTCCCCAGGGCCCCTGTCCTCTGTTCCGCCTCTCCACTTTCCCTTCCTCCAAACTGCATCAGCTGACGGCCCACCAGCCCCTCTTCTGCATCCTTCGGGAAATTTCAGTTCCCCCTCAGGGCCGTCTTAGATGGGAGCTGGGCCAGCGCTGGCCAGCTCAAGCCTCCAGAGGGAAGGACCGTGCCCAGCACAGGCCTGGCCCTGAGAAGGCCCTTCAGGTTCACTCGCCCTGTGGCCCCGAGTGAAGTCTCTTCGAGGACACTGTGACTTGAAGAGGCTCCTTACCTCTCAGGCACCGATTCTCACACTCACGAAAGACAGAGTCCTTTCCTGCCTCAGCCGGGGCTTCTCCCAGGGCTCGGACGCCCCCACCCTGGTTAATCAGTCAGGCCCAAGGTGCCATCATGCCCGGGTGGAAAGGGGACACCTGAGCCAGCTGCTCGTGGTTCTGGGGACACTCTGGCCCCAGAACGGGAAGCCTCTCTCTTTGACCTCCACCCGTCGTCACCCAGACCCGAAGGGCCCCCGAGCCGGCCTCCCCGACCTCACTCCTTGCTGGTGCACAGCCTCCGAGGCGGCCTCCCTGCCTCCGGTGTCTCCCCGCCCCTCCACCCTCTGTCTCTAATGTAAACTCTAGAGAGGCAAGGATGGGGTGGATTCTGCTTACTTTTACCACATCTACAGTGGCAGCTGGGACAAGGCGAGTCAGTCAAAGTGTCCAGCTCTTGATAGCATGCAGGGACACAGGGTAAGGGTAGTCTTCCTAACACTTGGTACTGGGGTAACTGGGTACCACACGCAAGAGAATGAGGTTGGACCCCCTACCTCACACCGTATACAAAATACAACTCAAGCTGAAAGCTCTATAGATACGACCTAGTTTGTGATACTGTGATTTTTTTAATAAGAAAAAAATATACATGGTCTCCAGAGCTCCTAAAACCCCTGGAATGTCCTAAGGGGTGAGAGAGAGAAAGAAAAAGAGGGAGAGAGGTGTCTTCTGTAATGTTAATGAGGTGACTTTTGGAAAGCCCTTAGGTCACGTGAGGATAAGGACCACTGTGTGATTAGAGGGGCTTCCCAGGTGGTGTTTATGGTAAAGAACCCATCCGCCAATGCAGGAGACATAAGGGGCGAGGGTTCGATCCCTGGCTCAGGAAGATACCCTGGAGGCAAGCCTGGCAATCCACTCCAGTACTCTTGCCTGGAGGATCCGATGGACAGAGGAGCCTGTGAGCTGCAGTAAACAGGGTCACACAGAATCGGACATGACTGGAGCAACCGAGCACGCACGTGCGACTGGGTGGCTGGGACATGCATTCTGGGGGAGGGGGGTGGCCTGTTCTGCCTCCTCGACCACCTCCGTAGAGGGGAAAGGCTGCAGATGGAGCCCCGTCACCAATGACCGACGACTGTGTAATAAAGCCTCTATAAAAATCACTGCTTGGGGGCTTCCCTGGTGGTCCAGTGGGTAAGGACACTGCCTTGCAGTGCAAGGGGCGCCAGTTCGATCCCTGGCCTGGGAAGAGCTCACATGCCGTGGAGCGGCTGGACGGATGTGTCTAATTGCTGAGCTAGAGCTCTGGAGCGCATGCGCCAGAGTAGGTGCTCTGCAACGAGAGAGGCCACTGCGATGGGAGGCCCACACGGGCCAAAGAATAAAGATGAATGAAAAATAAATAAAAGACCAATAAAAGTGACCCCCCCAAAAAAATGACTTTTCTGGCCTCCCTGGTGGTCCAGTGGGTAAAGAGTTCACCTTGCAGTACAAGGGACGCTGGTTCGATCCCTGGCCCAGGAAGATCCCACATGCTGCAGAGCAGCTGGACCAGCGTGTCCAATTACGAGCCAGTGCTCTGGAGCACAAGCACCCAGAGCCGGTACTCTGTAAGGAGAGAGAGGCCACTGTGATGGGAGGCCCACAAAGGCCAAAGAACAAAGAAAATAAATACAATGAAAGATCAATAAAAGAGGCCAAAGTTTAAAAAAAAAAATCACTGCTCTGAGTTCTGTGAGCCACTCTAGCAAACTAACAGAACCTAAGGGGGCGGGGGGGTGCTCTGATCCATAGCTGGAGGTGAGAAGCACAAGGGACCACCTGGACTTGGGAGGGGTCTCTGAAGTGGGGAGGAGAGAGCATTCTTATGGTCCTTGAAGGACTAGCCCTTAACCTGTAGGGCCTCTGGCTGTCTGCAAGTGTAGACAGTGTAAGAACTGACTGCTTGATTGGGGGAGGGGGACACACATTAGAATTTGTGTCAGACTTGGATGAAAGTGAAAGTGTTCGTCACTCAGTCATGTCTAACTCCTTGCAACCCTATAGACTGTAGCCCACCAGGCTCCTCCATCCATGGGATTCTCCAGGCAAGAACACTGGAGTGGGTTGCCATTTCCTC
This sequence comes from Tragulus kanchil, assembly GCA_022376925.1. Lineage (NCBI taxonomy): Eukaryota > Metazoa > Chordata > Mammalia > Artiodactyla > Tragulidae > Tragulus > Tragulus kanchil. Next base: position 147,598,524 of record JAIOJX010000032.1, read on the forward strand.
CTCCAGGGGATCTTCCTGACCCAGGGATTGAATCTGGGTTTCCTGAATTGCAGGCAGATTCTTTACCACCTGAGCCACCAGGGAAATCTATATAAAACTCTTAGGAGAAACGATAAGGATGAATCTTTTTTTTTTTTTTTTTTTTTTACCAGGATTAGGCGATCATTTTCTAGGAAATTACATCAAAAGCAAAAGCAACAAAAGAAAAAAGAGACAAATTGGACATCATCAAATTTTTGAATTTCTGTGCTTTAAGAGACACCTAGCAAGAAAGTGAAAAGACAACCCACAGAGTAGGAGAAAATCTTTGTAAAATATATCTAGGATATATAAAGAACTCTTACAACTCAACAACAAAAAGACAAATAATCCAAATGAAAAATGAGTAAAGAATCAGAATAGACCTTTTTCCAAAGAGGATATAAGTTGGCCAATAAGTAGGTGGAAAGTTACTTAATATCATCAGCCATCAGGGAAATACAAATTAGAACTGCAATGAGACAGCACTTCACATCCATTAGGATGGCAGTAATAAAAAGACAGAAAATAACCGGTGTTGGTAGAGATTCAGAGAAATTGGAACCTTCATACACTGCTGGTGGGAATATAAAATGTTGCGATCACTTTAGAAAACAGTTTGGGGCTTCCCGTGGTGGTCCAGTGGGTAAGGACACCGCCTTGCAGTGCAAGGGGTGCCGGTTCGATCCCTGGCCTGGGAAGATCCCACGTGCCGCGGAGCGGCTGGACTGATGTGTCCAATCACCGAGCTGGAGCTCTGGAGCGCATGTGCCCAGAGCCGGTGCTCTGCAACGACAGACGCCACCGCGATGGGAGGCCCACAGGAGCCAAAGAACGAAGACGAATGAAAATAGAGAAATGAAAGACCAATAGAAGTGGCCCGCCCGCTCCCCTCCCCCTCAAAGTAAATAAATAAATAAATCTTAAAAAAAAAAAAAAGAAAACAGTTTGGCAGTTCCTCAAAAGATTAAACCTAAGACTTCCCTGGTGGCCCAGGAGTGAAGAATCCACCTTGCAATGCAAAGGACACAGGTTCGATTCCTGGTGGGGTGCTTAAGCCTGTGCGCCACAAGTGAAATCCAGCACAGCCAAATAAACATAAATTTAAAAAAGAAAAAAAAGAATGGAGTCATGACACTCACTACATACAATATGGAGGAATCCTGAAGACGTGATGCTAAGTGAAAAAGGCCGTCACAGAAGGCCAGGTACTGTATGATCTCTTTACAGGAAATGTCCAGAACAGGCAAGCCTGTAGACAGAAAGCGGACGGTGGTCGGGGCTGGCAGCTTTACAGGGAAAATGAGGAATGACTCATTTCTGGGTTTCTCTGTAAGACGGTGAAAATGGTCTAAAACTGACAGGTGACAATTACACAACTTTGTACACACTAAAACTGTGGACTTACACACTGAAATGGGCTAACTCTACAGTATATGAATGATCTCTCAATTAAACCACTTTCTCCCACAGAAGAAAGAGCATAAAATCTCCTAAAGGTGGAGAATGCCCTTACACTGTAGAGCCCCTGATGACCTTTCTGATGTTTCACCTCTCCCTGCCCCTTGCCGCCCTAACGCCCCCTGCCCAGCCAGGGGACTGAACGCACAATAGGTAAAGGCCATCCTCATAGCAAACCTGATTTCACAAATGAGGAAACTGAGATCCTGAGTGGTGGAGGGACGCACAGGTCACATTGTATCTGTGTTCCCTCATCACAGCAGTGGCCGCGCTGTGCTGTTGTCACTGTGTGCCCTCTTCCAGACTGCCACAGGGCAGAGGCTGAGTTCCACGCACCCCAGCCCTCCCACTCCTCCGCCTCCTCTCTGACTGGCTGTGCCATTCAGAGCAACTTACTTAACCTCTCTGGGTTTCTATTTCCTCATAAAGACAGAATAGGGATTGTACAGACTTCACAGGATGATCCTGGGTGCTGTTGTCACTGTGTGCCTCCCCTGACTGCGACAGCGCCACGCGATGGGAGGCCCACAGGAGCCAAAAAAAGAAGACGAATGAAAATAGAGAAATGAAAGACCAATAGAAGTGGCCCGCCCGCTCCCCCCCCCCTCAAAGTAAATAAATAAATAAATCTTAAAAAAAAAAAAAAGAAAACAGTTTGGCAGTTCCTCAAAAGATTAAACCTAAGACTTCCCCTGGTGGCCCAGGAGTGAAGAATCCACCTTGCAATGCAAAGGACACAGGTTCGATTCCTGGTGGGGTGCTTAAGCCTGTGCGCCACAAGTGAAATCCAGCACAGCCAAATAAACATAAATTTAAAAAAGAAAAAAAAGAATGGAGTCATGACACTCACTACATACAATATGGAGGAATCCTGAAGACGTGATGCTAAGTGAAAAAGGCCGTCACAGAAGGCCAGGTACTGTATGATCTCTTTACAGGAAATGTCCAGAACAGGCAAGCCTGTAGACAGAAAGCGGACGGTGGTCGGGGCTGGCAGCTTTACAGGGAAAATGAGGAATGACTCATTTCTGGGTTTCTCTGTAAGACGGTGAAAATGGTCTAAAACTGACAGGTGACAATTACACAACTTTGTACACACTAAAACTGTGGACTTACACACTGAAATGGGCTAACTCTACAGTATATGAATGATCTCTCAATTAAACCACTTTCTCCCACAGAAGAAAGAGCATAAAATCTCCTAAAGGTGGAGAATGCCCTTACACTGTAGAGCCCCTGATGACCTTTCTGATGTTTCACCTCTCCCTGCCCCTTGCCGCCCTAACGCCCCCTGCCCAGCCAGGGGACTGAACGCACAATAGGTAAAGGCCATCCTCATAGCAAACCTGATTTCACAAATGAGGAAACTGAGATCCTGAGTGGTGGAGGGACGCACAGGTCACATTGTATCTGTGTTCCCTCATCACAGCAGTGGCCGCGCTGTGCTGTTGTCACTGTGTGCCCTCTTCCAGACTGCCACAGGGCAGAGGCTGAGTTCCACGCACCCCAGCCCTCCCACTCCTCCGCCTCCTCTCTGACTGGCTGTGCCATTCAGAGCAACTTACTTAACCTCTCTGGGTTTCTATTTCCTCATAAAGACAGAATAGGGATTGTACAGACTTCACAGGATGATCCTGAGGACTGCTGTTCAGTCACTCAGTCATGTCTGACCCTTTGTGACCCCATGGACTGCTGCACGCCAGGCCTCCCTGTCCTTCACCATCTCTTGGAGTTTGCTCAAACTTATGTCCATTGAGTTGGTGATGCCATCCAACCATGTCATCCTCTGTCGGACCCTTCTCCTCCTGCCCTCAGTCTTTCCCAGCATCAGGGTCTTTTCCAGTGAGTCGGCTCTTCCCATCAGGTGGCCAAAGTGTTGGAGCTTCAGCTTATGAGGATTAAATAGGGTACAGACACATCAAGTGCTAGAAAAGAGCTAGGTACACGGGGGGAACTCCATGAACAGGTGGCATTACTATTATTGTCATCTATGCGCCAGCACGCTCCAGCACTGAGTGGGGCCCAGAGGAGACTGGGGCAAGAGTGGGGCCCGCTGCAGCGCCCTCCAGGATGGGCTGGAGGCCAGTGAGCAGGGGGAGAAGGAGCACACTGGGTCCTGAGTCTGGAGAGGCCCGAAGCCAGCCAGGCAGCCCTCCTCATGCAGCCCCTTGCCCACCTCCTGCAACCCAGCCGTGGTCCCACCACCCTGATGCTACTCACGGGAAGGTGGACGCAGCGAAGCAGAGAATGGAGATCACGCCCAGGACCACACTGGCCTGGTCCCAGCCATCCTGGGCACACTCGCCAAGCACATCCCATATCCACCGGCTGGAGCCATTGGGGCAGCTGGAGAAGTTGCCATAGCCCAGCTTCTTCCAGACCATGGCTGCAGACGGAGGGAGGAAGCTGGTATGCTGAGGCGGGCCAGGGCTCTGCAGGGAAAAAGAGAAGGGCCTCCAGCATGGGGAGCTCCCGGTCCAAGGGTGGTCCCACCCACTCTAAGCCCACCTCAGCCTTACTGCTTGGCACTGACCCAGTCCACAGTCAGTACAGAGATCAAAGCGACCACAGGTGCAGAAAGAACATTGGATGTGCGGTCAGAGACAGGTGCGTGAATCCAGCCCCCTGCCTGTTAAGGCTATGACTTTGGGCAAGCAGCTCTGCCTTACTGGGCCTCAGTCTCCTCATCTCCGGGATGGGTAATAACAATGCCTTCCCCCGTACAGTTGTGAGGATTCAATCAGTTCATAAATCTAGTGGAGAGAACTGAGCCCTCACACAACACCGCCTCTGTTCTAACTCTTGAACGTTTCGATCGTTTCCAACCTTTTCTTCTCGTAAATCACGCTGCAAGGTCTTTCCATGTGGAGCCCCGGTCGGACCCTTCTCCTCCTGCCCTCAGTCTTTCCCAGCATCAGGGTCTTTTCCAGTGAGTCGGCTCTTCCCATCAGGTGGCCAAAGTGTTGGAGCTTCAGCTTATGAGGATTAAATAGGGTACAGACACATCAAGTGCTAGAAAAGAGCTAGGTACACGGGGGGAACTCCATGAACAGGTGGCATTACTATTATTGTCATCTATGCGCCAGCACGCTCCAGCACTGAGTGGGGCCCAGAGGAGACTGGGGCAAGAGTGGGGCCCGCTGCAGCGCCCTCCAGGATGGGCTGGAGGCCAGTGAGCAGGGGGAGAAGGAGCACACTGGGTCCTGAGTCTGGAGAGGCCCGAAGCCAGCCAGGCAGCCCTCCTCATGCAGCCCCTTGCCCACCTCCTGCAACCCAGCCGTGGTCCCACCACCCTGATGCTACTCACGGGAAGGTGGACGCAGCGAAGCAGAGAATGGAGATCACGCCCAGGACCACACTGGCCTGGTCCCAGCCATCCTGGGCACACTCGCCAAGCACATCCCATATCCACCGGCTGGAGCCATTGGGGCAGCTGGAGAAGTTGCCATAGCCCAGCTTCTTCCAGACCATGGCTGCAGACGGAGGGAGGAAGCTGGTATGCTGAGGCGGGCCAGGGCTCTGCAGGGAAAAAGAGAAGGGCCTCCAGCATGGGGAGCTCCCGGTCCAAGGGTGGTCCCACCCACTCTAAGCCCACCTCAGCCTTACTGCTTGGCACTGACCCAGTCCACAGTCAGTACAGAGATCAAAGCGACCACAGGTGCAGAAAGAACATTGGATGTGCGGTCAGAGACAGGTGCGTGCGAATCCAGCCCCCTGCCTGTTAAGGCTATGACTTTGGGCAAGCAGCTCTGCCTTACTGGGCCTCAGTCTCCTCATCTCCGGGATGGGTAATAACAATGCCTTCCCCCGTACAGTTGTGAGGATTCAATCAGTTCATAAATCTAGTGGAGAGAACTGAGCCCTCACACAACACCGCCTCTGTTCTAACTCTTGAACGTTTCGATCGTTTCCAACCTTTTCTTCTCGTAAATCACGCTGCGAGGGTCTGCTGAGAGCCGGCCCACTCAGTACATCCTCTCACTTAAAGTACGGCTAGGGACTTCTCTGGTGGTCCAGTGGCTAAGACTCCGCCTTGCAAAGCCAGGGACACCGGTTCAATCCCTGGTCCTGGAAGATCCCACAGGCCACAGAGCAACTAAGCCCTAGGGTCTCAGCTACTGCAGTCTAGAGCCCGTGAGTCGCAGCTACTGAAGCCCACGCATGTGCTCCACGATAAGAGAAACCAGGGTAATGAGAAGCCTGTGCACCACAGCGAAAAGCAGCCCATGCTTCCGAAACCAGAGAAAGCCCAAGTGTAGCAACAAAGACCCGCCACCGCCAAAAAAAATTAAATACATAAATAAATCTTTTAAAAAAAAGAAAGAAAGAAAGAATGACCAGGGACTTTCCTGGTGTTCCAGTGTCTGAAAGTCCATGCTTCCAAGGCAGAGGGCCTGGGTTGGATCCCTGGCCAGGGAAGTTCCACATGCCACCTGGCCAAAAAAACTAAAAAATAAAAGTACAGCTGGCACGACCCTAGTGGGCAGTCCGGTGGGCAGGACTCCATGCTCTCACTGCCAGGGCCAGGGTTCAATCCCTGGTAGGGGAATTATCCCAAAAGCCACATGGCATGGCCAAAAGAAAACAAAACAACAACAAAACAGGAAATAACAGGACGGCTGTCCCCCAGTATATTAGTCAGCTGAGGCAAGCAGTGAAAGAGGACCAGGAGAGTCCCAGGTCACACAGGCGGCTGGAGCTCAAGCTTGAGCACGGGACCCAGTCCACAGTCAGTACAGAGATCAAAGCGACCACAGGTGCAGAAAGAACATTGGATGTGCGGTCAGAGACAGGTGCGTGAATCCAGCCCCCTGCCTGTTAAGGCTATGACTTTGGGCAAGCAGCTCTGCCTTACTGGGCCTCAGTCTCCTCATCTCCGGGATGGGTAATAACAATGCCTTCCCCCGTACAGTTGTGAGGATTCAATCAGTTCATAAATCTAGTGGAGAGAACTGAGCCCTCACACAACACCGCCTCTGTTCTAACTCTTGAACGTTTCGATCGTTTCCAACCTTTTCTTCTCGTAAATCACGCTGCGAGGGTCTGCTGAGAGCCGGCCCACTCAGTACATCCTCTCACTTAAAGTACGGCTAGGGACTTCTCTGGTGGTCCAGTGGCTAAGACTCCGCCTTGCAAAGCCAGGGACACCGGTTCAATCCCTGGTCCTGGAAGATCCCACAGGCCACAGAGCAACTAAGCCCTAGGGTCTCAGCTACTGCAGTCTAGAGCCCGTGAGTCGCAGCTACTGAAGCCCACGCATGTGCTCCACGATAAGAGAAACCAGGGTAATGAGAAGCCTGTGCACCACAGCGAAAAGCAGCCCATGCTTCCGAAACCAGAGAAAGCCCAAGTGTAGCAACAAAGACCCGCCACCGCCAAAAAAAATTAAATACATAAATAAATCTTTTAAAAAAAAGAAAGAAAGAAAGAATGACCAGGGACTTTCCTGGTGTTCCAGTGTCTGAAAGTCCATGCTTCCAAGGCAGAGGGCCTGGGTTGGATCCCTGGCCAGGGAAGTTCCACATGCCACCTGGCCAAAAAAACTAAAAAATAAAAGTACAGCTGGCACGACCCTAGTGGGCAGTCCGGTGGGCAGGACTCCATGCTCTCACTGCCAGGGCCAGGGTTCAATCCCTGGTAGGGGAATTATCCCAAAAGCCACATGGCATGGCCAAAAGAAAACAAAAACAACAACAAAACAGGAAATAACAGGACGGCTGTCCCCCAGTATATTAGTCAGCTGAGGCAAGCAGTGAAAGAGGACCAGGAGAGTCCCAGGTCACACAGGCGGCTGGAGCTCAAGCTTGGCAGGCCAAGCCGCATTCCCCCAGCAGCTCGCCTCAGGGGGATACCTGACGGCAAGGTGCCTACAGCCACTTCCCCATTCTCACCACCGAGAAAGCCAGGAGCTGGCTGGCTGCAGGGGCCGGCAGGGAAGTCCCCTCCTGGTGTCCTAGACCAGTCGCTGCCTGAGTGACAGTCCCAGGGGAGGGAGAGGAAGTGGGGCTGACGGGGCCTCTCTACAGGGTGGGGTCAGCACAAGCCCTGATCGCTGCGAGGTTTGCCGGCTCTGCGCTAAGCATGGCTGCATCTGGCTGCACCTCAGCTTCCCCCATGGCTCAGCAGGTAAAGAAGCTGCTCGCAGTGCAGGAGACACAGGAGACCAAGGTTCGACTCCTGGGTTGGGACCATCCCCGGGAGGAGAAAGCGGCAACCCACTCCAATATGTTTGCCTGAAAAACCCCACGGACAGAGGAGCCTGGAGGGCTAGAGTCCAAAGGATCACAAAGAGTCAGATGCAACTAATAAGCACGCACGCGCACAGCACAGCTCTATGAAGTGGGGGGTGCTGACAAAGTGGGGGGTGCTGACATGTCTGTGAGGACCTGGCACAGTGACCTGCTGGAGCCCCCCAGGCAGGAAGAGCTCACAGCCACCATGCTTCCGTCCCTGGGCACGGCAGCACCCGCTGTGGTCTGCCAGGGCTGCCCAGGGTCTCCAGCAGCCAAAGGCAGGCTTCCCCTTTTCTCGCTGCGCTCAGCAGGGCTTTCCTCACCCAGGAGGAGTCTCACTCCAGTCACTTCCAGTTTCTCCTTGTGACAGAAAGCCTAGGATCCTCATAAAGCATTGCCCTGTAGACAATGCCATAGACTGAAGGCTTATGTCCTTCCTGCCCCCACATTCACGTGCTGGAGCCCACCGCAAAGTGTGATGGTATTTTGAGGTGCCGCCTTTGGGGAGTCTTCAGGTCATGAAGCCAAAGTCCTCGTGGATGGGATTCGTGTCCTTGTAACAGAAGACCCCAGGGGGCTCCCCCACCCCTTCTGCAGCCGAGGACACAGCGAGGAGACAGCCAGCTATGAACGAGGAAGGGGACCCTCGCCAGACACTGGCTCTCCCAGCATTCTGACCTTGGATTTCCCAGGCTCCAGAATTACAAGAAATCAAACTTGCTGTTTGTTTCTAAGCTGCTCAGACTATGGTATTTTGTTACAGAAGCCCAAATGGGCTGAGACAACACGGCTAAACCCTTGGAAATGCTGAGGCCATGGCGATCAGGGAGCGGCAGGCAGGGAAAGAGAGCCAGTCAGCTGCTTTTCTCAGGAGGCTCTAGGCTCTCAGCTCTAACGTGATCTGCCAGGGAGCCCCGGGGCTGGGGGCTAGGGCACCGCGGGTTACTGCCTGTCCGAGTTCCACTGCAGTCCCTCCAGGGCCCCACAGGGGAGGCGGAAAGCTTCTTCCTGTACCTCGGTGACCTCCCACGACCTTCAGCACAGCTGAGGTCAGGTCATCTAGCTAATGTCCTGCCACCAGCGGCGGCCAGGTTGCCCCCGGTTAACACACAGCCCAGGTAGGAACGGTGCCCTCGCGGTGCCAAAGCCATTTCACAACAAGTCCTTTCGCTGCCCAGCCACACACCACTGGCTCGTCCCCTCCATGTTCTTCTTGTGCAGCAGAACCGTGCCCCCAACCGCCGCCGGTCAGCACGGCCGTCCACCGCCGTCCTCATCCACTGCTCTGCGAGGGGCACGCTGTCCTCACTTTACAGATAAGGCTGAGTGGCCTTGCACAAGTAACCGTCCGAGTCTGCCATAAGATGAGGAAAACGACGCTCACTCTTGGGGGCTGCTGACCAGATACAACGCAGAGAAAGCGCTCAGCCCAGGGCCCGACGCAAAGTGAGTGAGACTGAGAGAACACCATCTCAAGCACCCCGAGGCCACTCTCACTCCCTCTTCACCAGCTTAGTGAAGAAAGAAGGTGGAGGGCTTCCCTGCTCCCTCAGTGGTAAAGAATCTGCCTGCTGATGTGGGAGACACAGGTTTGATCCCTGGTCCAGGAAGATCTCATCTGCTGTGGAGCAACTGAGACCGTGAGCCACAACTATTAAGCCTCTGCTCCAGAGCCGGGGAGCCAAAACTACTGAGCCCACGTGTCCCCACTACTTAAGCCCGTGCACCCCGCAGCCCGTGCTCTGTGACAAGAGGGGCCACTGCAGGGCTTCCTAGTGGTCCAGGGATTAAGAATCTGCCTTGCGATGCAGGGGACGCTGGTTTGATCCCTGGTCTGGAAAGATCCCACATGCCATGGAGCAACTAAGCCTAGCACCACAACTACTGAGCCTGCGCTCTAGAGCCTACTTGCCGCAACTAGAGAAAGCCTCTGTGCAGCACAAGACCCAGCGCAGCCAAAACTAATTACTGAGGCCATGGCGTCAGGGGCTCAGCTGCTTTTCTCAGGAGGCTCTAGGCTCTCAGCTCTAACGTGATCTGCCAGGGAGCCCCGGGGCTGGGGGCTAGGGCACCGCGGGTTACTGCCTGTCCGAGTTCCACTGCAGTCCCTCCAGGGCCCCACAGGGGAGGCGGAAAGCTTCTTCCTGTACCTCGGTGACCTCCCACGACCTTCAGCACAGCTGAGGTCAGGTCATCTAGCTAATGTCCTGCCACCAGCGGCGGCCAGGTTGCCCCCGGTTAACACACAGCCCAGGTAGGAACGGTGCCCTCGCGGTGCCAAAGCCATTTCACAACAAGTCCTTTCGCTGCCCAGCCACACACCACTGGCTCGTCCCCTCCATGTTCTTCTTGTGCAGCAGAACCGTGCCCCCAACCGCCGCCGGTCAGCACGGCCGTCCACCGCCGTCCTCATCCACTGCTCTGCGAGGGGCACGCTGTCCTCACTTTACAGATAAGGCTGAGTGGCCTTGCACAAGTAACCGTCCGAGTCTGCCATAAGATGAGGAAAACGACGCTCACTCTTGGGGGCTGCTGACCAGATACAACGCAGAGAAAGCGCTCAGCCCAGGGCCCGACGCAAAGTGAGTGAGACTGAGAGAACACCATCTCAAGCACCCCGAGGCCACTCTCACTCCCTCTTCACCAGCTTAGTGAAGAAAGAAGGTGGAGGGCTTCCCTGCTCCCTCAGTGGTAAAGAATCTGCCTGCTGATGTGGGAGACACAGGTTTGATCCCTGGTCCAGGAAGATCTCATCTGCTGTGGAGCAACTGAGACCGTGAGCCACAACTATTAAGCCTCTGCTCCAGAGCCGGGGAGCCAAAACTACTGAGCCCACGTGTCCCCACTACTTAAGCCCGTGCACCCCGCAGCCCGTGCTCTGTGACAAGAGGGGCCACTGCAGGGCTTCCCTAGTGGTCCAGGGATTAAGAATCTGCCTTGCGATGCAGGGGACGCTGGTTTGATCCCTGGTCTGGAAAGATCCCACATGCCATGGAGCAACTAAGCCTAGCACCACAACTACTGAGCCTGCGCTCTAGAGCCTACTTGCCGCAACTAGAGAAAGCCTCTGTGCAGCACCGAAGACCCAGCGCAGCCAAAACTAATTAAAAGAAAAAGTTAAAAAAAAAAGAGGGGCCAGAGCAATGAAAAGCTCAAGCACCGCCACTAGAAGCTGGTCCCCACTCACTACAACTGGAAAAAAGCCAGCACCGCAGTGAAGACCCAGCAGAGGCAAAAATAATTTTTTTTTTTTAAAGTGGACACATGCCCAGAAAGGGAGGGAGGGGGCCTTGAGAGATCCCCTGGCGCCCAGGGGCCTCAGTGGGTGGTCCCCTGTCCATGCCTGGGGCCCATGTGCGGCTTGGGGCTCAGGATACCTTGAGATACACCTGACCGCCTGAACAGAAGGCGCCTGCCCCTGAGGGCTGCTGTGTTTGGAGCCTCCTGCCTTGTTATCATGAAGGGCATGTGTTTGACATTCAGGATCCGTGTGTCTGGGCTGGGGATCCGGGATTTAAGAAGCTTCCCCAGCAGAGTTCAGTTGCTTGGATTCTGTGCACGTGATCACACCTTAAGAAAGGCGGTGCTGGAAAAGGCACCACCTGACGCAGCCTAGATCCCAATCTGAGTCACAGAGATGTCGCCACTGAAGGGGCCTTTATCTGCCAGATAAGTCCAAATTCCTCCCGACAGAACCCCAGGGTACTCCAGAGGCCCTCCCACCACCACCCCATCTCCTGTCCCTCCCTCTAGGCCTTCAGGTGGTCATTCCCACGTCTCCAGACTTCTGTCTATGCTGTCCTTCCCCTAGGCTTGTCCTTCTCACCCTGGGGGGCATAGTAAAGAGATACTAAGATCCAGTTCTAAACTGTCCTCTAGACAAAATGTAAAATTAAATTAAAATGGTCCTCTCGGAATAGAGGCGGCTCACAGGAGCGGCTGCCCAGCACCTGTCACCTCTTCCCCTACCCTCCTCCAGTCACCAGAAGAATGTGCATCCCACTCCGCAGGGACTGCTGTCCTTTATGCTCACTCCTCTCCCTGACCCTAGCTGGAAACTTATTCTTAGGACCTAGACACAACAGCTGCACAGAACAGGTTCAGAAAACAGCAAGAGACAGACAGAAAGGGAGGGCGGGAGAGAGGAAGAGAGGAAGGAAGGAAAGATGGAAGAAAGGGAGAGAGAGAGAAAAAAGTAGAAAGGAAGAGAGACCTCACTGTTAGCTTGGATGGCCTAGGGTTGAGGAGGAGGCACTCTGGAACGGACCTGCCTGATGCCTACTAGTGTAGAATTCCTGGGCAAGTGACTAAGCCTTGGAGTTCCAACCTGTAAAATGTGGGCATAATGTAAGTACCCACTTGTGAGGCTAACTGCAGAATTAAATGAGATAATCCATGCGGAGCGATTAGAATGGTGCCTGGCAGAGATTAAATACCCAGCAGATTAAGGAGGGACGGTATTCTGTTCTGACTGTAGCATTCCCCCGCCGCGCCCCACCCCCACCCCTCCAACAGGGTCCCTGGCAAACAGCAGGCTTCGGCAAGCGCTGAACAGACAAGATCACGCCAGCCCTCATACGTCCAAAGGCAGACTCCCCAGGTACACACTTTGCGAGCCTCTCCTAGGCATGGAATGGGAGGGGGCAAATGTAGGCTCCCTGCAGACTTGAGGAGCACCTGATGGGAGGAGCGCCCCGGCTTGGGGCTACTACCCACTCCAGCCTTCCAGGTCCTCGCGAACAACTCCCTCCTAGTGACTCAGCCCAGCACGGGCCGCCTGTTTGGCGGGGATAATGACAGGGCAGCCGCTGGGGTCAGCGCTCCTTCGCGGCGGGGCCCCTTCCCCTGGCCCGCGCTGGGGAAAACAAAGCCGTCAGAAGGGGCGCGTCGGCCGGGACCAGGATGTGAAAAATGAACCCAGACCCTAGCCCCTGTCCACATCGCTCAGAGAGGTCATGCTGGTCCCTCGAGAGGAGGGGACCTGAGCCCCTGATGGCCTCCCAACCCCAGTCCAGAGCCGCGCTCCAAGATCTCGCGCCCCAGTGTGGGGACAGCAGCCCCAGGGCCGTCCAGGGGCTGGAAGAAAGGGTTGGAAAGATGCGGCAGAAAAGGCCCAGAGAACCGAACCGGAAACCCAGCCTCAAACTCGGCTTACCAAGTCTGGATGCTCCCTACCGCCCGGCTTCTTGGTTCTCTGGCTCCAGCTCGGGTCAGCTGATCAGAAGCCCCGCCCCACACCGCGCCGCCCGGCCCCGGAGCAGCGAGGCCCGGCTCTTGCGCCACACGCCAGCGGGCGGCCCCGGGGGGCGGGGCGAGCGAGCGTGCGCGGGGGCGGGGCGACGCCGCGCTCCGCCCCGGCGGCACGTGGGCGGGGCCCCGGCGCCCCAGCACGCAGGCGTGGACCTCATGCTGAGGTCCTTGTTTCGCGCCGCGGGACGCGCCGCCGTCCGCTCCGCCGGTAGCCCCCGGCCGCCCGCGGCTCGTACCGCCGCCCCCGCAGCCGCCATGTCCCGGTCCCCGCGGGCCTCCTCTGGCTCCCCGGCGCGGCCCGCCACTGTGCTGGGCACCATGGAGATGGGGCGCCGCATGGACGCTCCCGCCAGCGCGGCGGCGGTACGCTCGTTCCTGGAGCGCGGCCACACTGAGCTGGACACGGCCTTCATGTATAGCGACGGTCAGTCCGAGAGCATCTTGGGCTCCATGGGGCTCGGACTGGGCGGAGGCGACTGCAAAGGTAACTCCTGGCACCCCGTTCCCCCGACCGCCCGTCCTCCCTCTGCACTCTGCAGTGCAGACCTGTGCACTGGACGCTGACCCGACCCCAGCTGCGCACCCGCCGCGGTCAGGGCCGACGGCTTCTTCGTCCCCTTCCGGGGCACTGACCTCCCCTGGCCATCCCGCAGCTCTGCGAACCTCCCCGCTCTTCGAGCTCCGTGCACATCCAGCCCGGTCAGCGGAAAGGCCCTTTGTCCTGACCACCTTCCCCTCCACTTCGTCTGGGGCTGCAGCTCGGTAACATCCAAGTCTTACTCAAGCCTAGTCTAATTCTTGGTTTCCTACCTCGGTTGGTTTCTTGGTGCACCTCTCTGCCGCACTGGGCTCTAGAGCTATGCCCAAACCCCCTCCCACCCTGCCAGGTGCCTCTAACAGGTTCCAGGCGCTCTGCCTACGCCCCTTTCCCCATTGCCTTCCCCGCCCATATAACTCAGCGCCCTTTTCTCTTCCTGGTCTTTCATCAGCACCTGGATTTCGTTCATTTGGCAGTATCCCCGGTTTACTCAGGGAGAGCTGTAGCATTGCCATTGGCAGGACCGAGGGAGCAGGGGTGATGGGGTAAAGGCTTTCTGTCCACTTCTGTCGTCCTGTGCTCGCGTCTTTGGAAGATATAACCCACTCGAGGGAACTCGTAGTCTAGTGGGGAAGACTGAAGCAAATGATTGCAGAGGAACCTAAAAGAGGAAGCACTTTTAGGGGAGGGAGGCATGGAGAGGCCCTAGGGAAGACTCAGAGGACACTGGAGCTGGGCCTTCGAGGACCAGTAGTAGTTGCTGGGCAGAGAATGAGAGAAAGGGGTGTGAGAGGCTGAGGCCATAGCTGTGCCAAGACTGCTGTGTGGAAGGATGGCCTGGAGGGGCAGGTGTGACCAGAGGATGTGTGTGTGTGAAGGGGGCAGTCCCTCATCAGCCTGACGTCATCGGATGTGCCTAGGAGGCTGCCTGGCTCATGGTAGGACCCATCTGGCTTCCTGGGTGATGCTAGTGGTAGAGAACCTGCCTGCCAATGCAGGAGACAGAGGAGATGCGAATCCCAGATCCCTGGGTTGGGAAGATCCCCTGGAGGAGGAAATAGCTACCCACTAGGAAGGGCAGAGGAGTCTCCATGGGGCTGGGCGGAGGCGACTGCAAAGGTAACTCCTGGCACCCCGTTCCCCCGACCGCCCGTCCTCCCTCTGCACTCTGCAGTGCAGACCTGTGCACTGGACGCTGACCCGACCCCAGCTGCGCACCCGCCGCGGTCAGGGCCGACGGCTTCTTCGTCCCCTTCCGGGGCACTGACCTCCCCTGGCCATCCCGCAGCTCTGCGAACCTCCCCGCTCTTCGAGCTCCGTGCACATCCAGCCCGGTCAGCGGAAAGGCCCTTTGTCCTGACCACCTTCCCCTCCACTTCGTCTGGGGCTGCAGCTCGGTAACATCCAAGTCTTACTCAAGCCTAGTCTAATTCTTGGTTTCCTACCTCGGTTGGTTTCTTGGTGCACCTCTCTGCCGCACTGGGCTCTAGAGCTATGCCCAAACCCCCTCCCACCCTGCCAGGTGCCTCTAACAGGTTCCAGGCGCTCTGCCTACGCCCCTTTCCCCATTGCCTTCCCCGCCCATATAACTCAGCGCCCTTTTCTCTTCCTGGTCTTTCATCAGCACCTGGATTTCGTTCATTTGGCAGTATCCCCGGTTTACTCAGGGAGAGCTGTAGCATTGCCATTGGCAGGACCGAGGGAGCAGGGGTGATGGGGTAAAGGCTTTCTGTCCACTTCTGTCGTCCTGTGCTCGCGTCTTTGGAAGATATAACCCACTCGAGGGAACTCGTAGTCTAGTGGGGAAGACTGAAGCAAATGATTGCAGAGGAACCTAAAAGAGGAAGCACTTTTAGGGGAGGGAGGCATGGAGAGGCCCTAGGGAAGACTCAGAGGACACTGGAGCTGGGCCTTCGAGGACCAGTAGTAGTTGCTGGGCAGAGAATGAGAGAAAGGGGTGTGAGAGGCTGAGGCCATAGCTGTGCCAAGACTGCTGTGTGGAAGGATGGCCTGGAGGGGCAGGTGTGACCAGAGGATGTGTGTGTGTGAAGGGGGCAGTCCCTCATCAGCCTGACGTCATCGGATGTGCCTAGGAGGCTGCCTGGCTCATGGTAGGACCCATCTGGCTTCCTGGGTGATGCTAGTGGTAGAGAACCTGCCTGCCAATGCAGGAGACAGAGGAGATGCGGAATCCCAGATCCCTGGGTTGGGAAGGTCCCCTGGAGGAGGAAATAGCTACCCACTCCAGTATTCTTGCCTGCCGAATCCCAGGGACAGAGGAGCCTGGAGGCTACAGTCCTTAGGGTCGCGACGAGGCAGACACTGAAGTGCCCTAGCATGCGTTCCTGTCAAGTCGGCTGTTACTCTTGCTACTACACTCCGCCTCCTCTTTTTCATCTGGAGGCTGTTCCTTCCCAGCCCCTGCAGGTGGTGCCCTCTGGGTGCTCCTGAGAGTCGCAGCTTGCTGGATCTGGAGGAACACATCTGGAGTGTGCCTCTCAGACCCACACTCGAGCACACCTGGCTGCCTCTTGTTGGCTAACGAAGATTTGATTTCTGAATTGGATTTTCCTTCTCCAGCCCTTCCCAGCTTCCTTCTCTGAGGCCTTTCTTTGAGGCCTTGGGCTCACTGAGTCAAAGTCCTCAGGTTGGACCCAAGGTGAAGTTCACACCAAGAGTGCAGGCTGGTGGATTGAGAAATGTGGGGGATGGAGAAAATCTGGGCGAGGAGCTGAGGGACTTGGTCCTGCCCTCTGAACTACTGAGTTGCCTTTACCAAGTATGCAAAGTGCAGAATCCAGAGAGCTGGCCTTCTTGTTTTCTAGTTTTTCTTCTCTTATTTGCTGCACTGCGCAGCTTGTGGGACCTTAGTTCCCTGCCTAGGGATCAAAACCCATGCCCCCTGCAGTGGAAGCGCTGAGTCCTAACCATTGGACTGCCAGGAAAGTCCCAGAGGAGGCCTTCTTTTTTTCTCTTTTTAATTTTATTTATTTATTTGTGGCTAGTCTGGGTTTTCACTGCTGCCACAGGCTCTTCTGTAGTTACAGGGAGTGGAGGCTACTCTCTAGTTGAGGTGAATAGGCTTCTTGTCGCAGTGACTTTTGTTGTGGAACTCAGGCTATAGGGCACACGGACTTCAGTAGTTGCGGCACGTGGGCTTGGTAGTTGCGTCTCCAAGCCTCTAGAGCACAGGCTCCGTAGTTGTGGCTCATAGGCTTAGCTGCTCCACAGCATGTGGGATCTTCCTGGATCAGGGATCCAACTCGTGTCTCCTGCATTGGCAGGTGAACTCTTCACCACTGAGCTACCAGGGAAGCCCCAGAGGCATTCTTTATAGCATTTTCCAAGCTGCTTGCATGGCAGAGCGCTCTCTTGTTCTCCTAGGGCTGTGCCTCTACAGTGGATGTGCAGGTGTGCATACTTCCAGGAGTCTGGAAGGGAGGGGCAGACCATTACTGCCTTCTGCTCATTTGGCCTTTACCTCTCTCTCAAATGGACCTGCCAGGGATCACGTTTGACAGCTGCAGTCTTGTAGCAACCCATATACTTGTCCCGTCTCCAGGCCTGCCTCTCTCTATGGCAGCCACAGTGAACTCAGCTGACCTGTTCAGTCATGAAACCGTTGAATGATGGATGGGATTTGATTGGGATTGGGTCTCGGCACCCTTCTTGTCTTGTATCCTACTGCTCCCTGCCTGGGAGCATACTGCTTTCATACTCTTAAAACTCGGTGCTCCAGGTATGGCCTCTGTGTACTTTGCTTTCTTGCCTTTGCCCAAGTTCCCACCCTTGGAAATGTGCTTACTACCCTTCCTTGCTGGCTGGTGCTCTTTTTTTTAGAGACTCAACTTGTAGCATCAGGAAGCCCTCCTTGGAATTCCCAGGTTGGCCATCCACCTATCCTCCGGGCTCTGCTGTGTTTTCATACAGTAACATCGCCTCCTAGCCTGTGAGCACCTTGAGGGCTAGATCCATCACGTTTAGCTCAACTCTGTGTGCTTAGCCTCTGCCCCAAGGCTTGGCAGAGCCAGCAGTCGTGACAGGTAGTGGCAGGAAACATCAGCAACTCACGCGAGACATTACTGAATCCTCATGCTCTCCCCATGAGGACAGTCCAGTTGTTATCGTCCCCAACTATAGATTGGAGAATTGAAACCCAGAGCACTTAAGTAACGTAGCCAGGGTCACATGGCTAGCAAGTGATTACATTCACCTTCACATTCTTCCTCCAAAGCGAAAATTGCTACCAAGGCCAATCCCTGGGAGGGGAAGTCACTGAAGCCTGACAGCGTCCGGTCCCAGCTGGAGACGTCGCTGAAGCGGCTGCAGTGCGCCCAGGTCGACCTTTTCTATCTGCACGCGCCAGACCATGGCACCCCCGTGGAGGAGACGCTGCGGGCCTGCCACCAGCTGCACCAGGAGGTGAGGGCGGCCCCCTGCTCTTCTCCCTGGCCTGTCAGTGCCCAGGAGAGCAGAGGCTCTGGGGCTGTCCCAGAGCAGAACTGGGGACAAGCCCCCCTCCCAGAGTCTCCAGCCCAGTCTCTCCTGCCTGGTGTTCAGGGCTGGTGGAATCTGACCTTGGCCTCTCCCCCGCAGGGCAAGTTTGTGGAGCTGGGCCTCTCCAACTATGCGGCCTGGGAGGTGGCCGAGATCTGTACCCTGTGCAAGAACAATGGCTGGATCCAGCCCACCGTGTACCAGGTGAGGCCGGGGCTGCAGAGGCCTGGTCTCCAGGGCGCCTGCCAATCCAGGGTCCTCCTGGCCTCTACCTTACTCTCTTCATAGCAACCCTTGCCTCCCCTGCTCACAGCCTGTGGCTGGCTCTCAGATGCCCTCAGCCTGGCCAAGAGGCACCTGCTCTCGCTGGCCCTGGCTGCTGTTCCTGCCTGCTTCTTGCTCCAGTCAGCCCGGAACTCTCCTCCCACTTTTCCCTGGAAGGAGTGCCTAAGCATCACATAGATGCCTCATCCTCTAGAAGGCTCTGCTGTGTTTTCATACAGTAACGTCGCCTCCTAGCCTGTGAGCACCTTGAGGGCTAGATCCATCACGTTTAGCTCAACTCTGTGTGCTTAGCCTCTGCCCCAAGGCTTGGCAGAGCCAGCAGTCGTGACAGGTAGTGGCAGGAAACATCAGCAACTCACGCGAGACATTACTGAATCCTCATGCTCTCCCCATGAGGACAGTCCAGTTGTTATCGTCCCCAACTATAGATTGGAGAATTGAAACCCAGAGCACTTAAGTAACGTAGCCAGGGTCACATGGCTAGCAAGTGATTACATTCACCTTCACATTCTTCCTCCAAAGCGAAAATTGCTACCAAGGCCAATCCCTGGGAGGGGAAGTCACTGAAGCCTGACAGCGTCCGGTCCCAGCTGGAGACGTCGCTGAAGCGGCTGCAGTGCGCCCAGGTCGACCTTTTCTATCTGCACGCGCCAGACCATGGCACCCCCGTGGAGGAGACGCTGCGGGCCTGCCACCAGCTGCACCAGGAGGTGAGGGCGGCCCCCTGCTCTTCTCCCTGGCCTGTCAGTGCCCAGGAGAGCAGAGGCTCTGGGGCTGTCCCAGAGCAGAACTGGGGACAAGCCCCGCTCCCAGAGTCTCCAGCCCAGTCTCTCCTGCCTGGTGTTCAGGGCTGGTGGAATCTGACCTTGGCCTCTCCCCCGCAGGGCAAGTTTGTGGAGCTGGGCCTCTCCAACTATGCGGCCTGGGAGGTGGCCGAGATCTGTACCCTGTGCAAGAACAATGGCTGGATCCAGCCCACCGTGTACCAGGTGAGGCCGGGGCTGCAGAGGCCTGGTCTCCAGGGCGCCTGCCAATCCAGGGTCCTCCTGGCCTCTACCTTACTCTCTTCATAGCAACCCTTGCCTCCCCTGCTCACAGCCTGTGGCTGGCTCTCAGATGCCCTCAGCCTGGCCAAGAGGCACCTGCTCTCGCTGGCCCTGGCTGCTGTTCCTGCCTGCTTCTTGCTCCGCAGTCAGCCCGGAACTCTCCTCCCACTTTTCCCTGGAAGGAGTGCCTAAGCATCACATAGATGCCTCATCCTCTAGAAGGCTGTCCCGACAGCCCCGTGGGACCTCACCTGTCCTCTGTTTTTTTAACATTATTTATTTATTTGCTGCCTCGGATCTTAGGTGTGGCATGGAGGTATCTCCTTAAAGCAGACACCATACTAGAGCCACTTGTGTTTGAGAGCTCAGTGTCTAGCCCATGGTTGTTGCCTGCAGATAAGTGGGAACGAAATAGCCAGGCAGTCACCCTTCCGAGGGCCCAGCATCCTCTCCCCATCCACCTTTAGTGACTTTGGAAATCATTGCTGAAGGCCTGGGCAGGTCTTGACTGAACACATCTAAAGAAGGCTGAGTCCCCTGACCCAGCACCCTCTCCGGCTGCCCCTTCTGCCTGCAGGGCATGTACAACGCCACCACCCGGCAGGTGGAAACGGAGCTCTTCCCCTGCCTCAGGCACTTTGGACTGAGGTTCTACGCCTACAACCCTTTGGCTGGTACGGGGTATGGGGTTGGTGCAGGGACAGGCTCCCTAAGGAGCAGGAGTGCTATCCTGGCCCCATTCTGCCTATTCCTGTCCTGGGGGATGCCTGGCCCCAGACCTGGGAAGCAGGGAGGGGTTTGCCAGAAGGCTGGGCAGGGTCCTCCATCCCTCCTGGTTCCCCCACCATCAGCCCCAGTTCCAGTCCAGATGGCTTCTGGGAGGGGGACTTGGGGAGCTGACTCCAGCCTTCCTGCAGGAGGTCTGCTGACCGGCAAGTACAAGTATGAGGACAAGGATGGGAAACAGCCTGTGGGCCGCTTCTTTGGGAACGCCTGGGCAGAGGTCTACCGGAATCGGTGAGCTGGGGATGGGCTCAATCAGGACACGTAGGGTGAGGGGCCCTTTGTCTGAAGTAGAGAAGTTCTAGGCTTTCTTTAGCGTTCCTTGCTGCCTAGACCTTCCTGTCTTGATCCTGGCGGAATTATGAAGCCCTCTGTAGTTTTTCCTGGCCAAGAGGCACCTGCTCTCGCTGGCCCTGGCTGCTGTTCCTGCCTGCTTCTTGCTCCAGTCAGCCCGGAACTCTCCTCCCACTTTTCCCTGGAAGGAGTGCCTAAGCATCACATAGATGCCTCATCCTCTAGAAGGCTGTCCCGACAGCCCCGTGGGACCTCACCTGTCCTCTGTTTTTTTAACATTATTTATTTATTTGCTGCCTCGGATCTTAGGTGTGGCATGGAGGTATCTCCTTAAAGCAGACACCATACTAGAGCCACTTGTGTTTGAGAGCTCAGTGTCTAGCCCATGGTTGTTGCCTGCAGATAAGTGGGAACGAAATAGCCAGGCAGTCACCCTTCCGAGGGCCCAGCATCCTCTCCCCATCCACCTTTAGTGACTTTGGAAATCATTGCTGAAGGCCTGGGCAGGTCTTGACTGAACACATCTAAAGAAGGCTGAGTCCCCTGACCCAGCACCCTCTCCGGCTGCCCCTTCTGCCTGCAGGGCATGTACAACGCCACCACCCGGCAGGTGGACACGGAGCGCTTCCCCTGCCTCAGGCACTTTGGACTGAGGTTCTACGCCTACAACCCTTTGGCTGGTACGGGGTATGGGGTTGGTGCAGGGACAGGCTCCCTAAGGAGCAGGAGTGCTATCCTGGCCCCATTCTGCCTATTCCTGTCCTGGGGGATGCCTGGCCCCAGACCTGGGAAGCAGGGAGGGGTTTGCCAGAAGGCTGGGCAGGGTCCTCCATCCCTCCTGGTTCCCCCACCATCAGCCCCAGTTCCAGTCCAGATGGCTTCTGGGAGGGGGACTTGGGGAGCTGACTCCAGCCTTCCTGCAGGAGGTCTGCTGACCGGCAAGTACAAGTATGAGGACAAGGATGGGAAACAGCCTGTGGGCCGCTTCTTTGGGAACGCCTGGGCAGAGGTCTACCGGAATCGGTGAGCTGGGGATGGGCTCAATCAGGACACGTAGGGTGAGGGGGGCCCTTTGTCTGAAGTAGAGAAGTTCTAGGCTGCTTTGCTTTTAAGACGTTCCCTTGCTGCCTAGACCTTCCTGTCTTGATCCTGGCGGAATTATGAAGCCCTCTGTAGTGTTTCCTCTTGTTTTCTTGAGACTTCCATGAGGACTGTGATACCTGGACCTTAGGTCCAGCCTTCTACATCATAGCTTATCCCTAAGAAATGCTCAAAACCTGGCAAGGGAAAGCAGAGGGCCTTGGTTGGAGGAACCGGAGGCCTGGGGCCGAGTCGTGCCTCTGTAATAGCTTGCTGTTTCTCCAGGTAAAGTAAGGGCAGCCTTTGAGTTCTAGGAGTAAAGACATCACTGAGGTCTCTGGTGAGGGAGCCAGCATCCTGGGAGGTTCTTCTGCCCCCAAAACACCAGGAGAGTCCCTGCGCGAGGAGACACCAGCCCTCCGTGCTGCAGGGCTGGGGTGGGCGTGCCTGCCCTGGTGGACTGTGTGGCGATGGGCCTCCGTGTGACCCCATGGTCCTGACCCCATGCTGCCCTCCCCACCTGCCCAGTTTCTGGAAAGAGCACCATTTCAAGGCCATTGCCCTGGTGGAGAAGGCCCTGCAGGCTGCGTATGGCGGAAGTGCCCCCAGCATGACCTCGGCCGCCCTCCGGTGGATGTACCACCACTCCCAGCTGCAGGTAACACCCCACACACCCGCAGCCCCAGTCCCTGCTCTCTGGAACCAGGATGACTTCTAAATCATTTTTCCGTCAGAAATATCTCTCGGCCGGTCCTCTTGGCAGCCTGCCTGTTGTTCTGAGTAGCTGCCCAAGTCCCAGGCCCTCTCATGAGGGCTCTCCAAGCTGGGATTGAACTATTATGTAGGCCCGATGAAGCGTGATTACTCCAGGGTTACTGATGAGCAAACAGCTGTGAACGGGAGACAAGGGTGTGGTCACAGACTGGATGTAAACCCACTGGTCCTGCTCCTCCGGGGGAGTTGGGGTTTCCACCTCTCTCTGGTGTGCCCTGTCTTCCTGGCGAAGACTTTTCTCCAGCCTCAGCCTTCCCCAGTTGCGTAGTCTCTGGCATATATATAATGGATTTTCAATAAATGGGCGTAAATTGCTTAGCATAGTTCGTCGTTAAGCACAGTGAGCATTGAGCTCTGAGTCCCGGGGGTTAAGTCACTGAACCAGGTCTGCACAGCTGCTGACTGGCAGACCTGGGCTCTGCACGTCATCTGGATGAGGGTGAGCAGCGGCGCAGCAGGAGGCAAGGGGCCGGGGCTTGGGTCACACAGGTACAGTGGTCGAAGGCGTCATGGGTGCTTTGACAACTCTGTGGGGTATAAGGAAGATCCCAGGTCCCAGTCTCGGCAGGGCGGGGCTGGGAGGGCTGTGTGTGACCTGGTCATTGTGTAACGCCCGGTCGTCTCTCCCGCAGGGCGCCCGCGGGGACGCGGTCATCCTGGGCATGTCCAGCTTGGAGCAGCTGGAGCAGAACTTGACGGCCACTGAGGAACCTGGAGCAGCGTGCAGGCCTTTGATCATGGCACTGGCCACAGCCCAGTTATTTGCCCTGGTGGACTGTGTGGCGATGGGCCTCCGTGTGACCCCATGGTCCTGACCCCATGCTGCCCTCCCCACCTGCCCAGTTTCTGGAAAGAGCACCATTTCAAGGCCATTGCCCTGGTGGAGAAGGCCCTGCAGGCTGCGTATGGCGGAAGTGCCCCCAGCATGACCTCGGCCGCCCTCCGGTGGATGTACCACCACTCCCAGCTGCAGGTAACACCCACACACCCGCAGCCCCAGTCCCTGCTCTCTGGAACCAGGATGACTTCTAAATCATTTTTCCGTCAGAAATATCTCTCGGCCGGTCCTCTTGGCAGCCTGCCTGTTGTTCTGAGTAGCTGCCCAAGTCCCAGGCCCTCTCATGAGGGCTCTCCAAGCTGGGATTGAACTATTATGTAGGCCCGATGAAGCGTGATTACTCCAGGGTTACTGATGAGCAAACAGCTGTGAACGGGAGACAAGGGTGTGGTCACAGACTGGATGTAAACCCACTGGTCCTGCTCCTCCGGGGGAGTTGGGGTTTCCACCTCTCTCTGGTGTGCCCTGTCTTCCTGGCGAAGACTTTTCTCCAGCCTCAGCCTTCCCCAGTTGCGTAGTCTCTGGCATATATATAATGGATTTTCAATAAATGGGCGTAAATTGCTTAGCATAGTTCGTCGTTAAGCACAGTGAGCATTGAGCTCTGAGTCCCGGGGGTTAAGTCACTGAACCAGGTCTGCACAGCTGCTGACTGGCAGACCTGGGCTCTGCACGTCATCTGGATGAGGGTGAGCAGCGGCGCAGCAGGAGGCAAGGGGCCGGGGCTTGGGTCACACAGGTACAGTGGTCGAAGGCGTCATGGGTGCTTTGACAACTCTGTGGGGTATAAGGAAGATCCCAGGTCCCAGTCTCGGCAGGGCGGGGCTGGGAGGGCTGTGTGTGACCTGGTCATTGTGTAACGCCCGGTCGTCTCTCCCGCAGGGCGCCCGCGGGGACGCGGTCATCCTGGGCATGTCCAGCTTGGAGCAGCTGGAGCAGAACTTGACGGCCACTGAGGAAGGGCCCCTGGAGCCAGCCGTCGTGCAGGCCTTTGATCAGGCCTGGCACCTGGTTGCCCACGAATGTCCCAGTTATTTCCGCTAGGCCCCAACCTGGCTCCAGCCTTGGACGGATTCTTCCTTTTTATATCACTCTTCTGCTCTCACCCTGGCCGGTCTTTGCCTTAAGCTGATTTAGCATGGTCTTTCTCCGTTGTCTGGATCCATGCGTTATTTTTCTAGACGCCTGCCTCACTCCCAGTTGCCTTCACAATGTATAGAGCCTAGGGCTGAGCCCCATTGGGGCATTTCCCATCTGAATAAAGCGGTTATTAGGCCTGGCTGTAGCCCAGGCCGAGAGTGAACCCCACAGATTGCTCTCCTTGACTGCTTGTGACTCCTTGCCACCCTGCCTGGGTGAACCTTCCTGCCTGAGGGGTAGAACCTTGAGCTGGGGCCGTTACAGGGCAGAGGCAGCAGGAGGGTCTCCCAGCTTGACCTCTCAACAATGGGGCCACAGGTGACCCTCACACTCCTGCATGTGACAGAAGAAAAGAGGGCCATACATCATGAAATAGATTTCCTCTCATTTAGAATTACCTCATTAAATATTAATACTTAGAAATGGAATATTTGGGTGAAAACCTACTGTTAATGTCACCACCAAAAAGAATAAAACCCCCCAGGATGCTGTGGGACATTTTAACACACACTTACTTCTTTTTTTTTTTTTTAATTTTTGGGCCAGTTTTATTGATGTTTCATTTGTTAATTTTCATCTGTCTTTGTTCTTTGGGCCGTCTCCTGTAGCAGAGCACCGGCTCTGGGCACATGCGCTCCAGAGCACCTGATCGCATTTGGACACACCGGTCCCGCCGCTCCGCGGCACGTGGGATCTTCCCAGGCTAGGGATCGAACCGGCTCCCCTTGCACTGCAAGGCGGACTCTTTACCCACTGGACCACCAGGGAAGCCCCACACTTATTTCTAAAGTGGCTTTACGAAAAGAAAAGAAAGGAGAAAATGGGATTTCCCTGGTGGTCCAGTGGTTACGACTCTGCGCAAGGAGTCCAGTTCGATCACCTCGGGAAGGGAAGACCCCACATAGTGTGTGGCCCACCACCCCCGACAAAACGGAAAGAAAAGCAGTGGCTTTACTTTCACGCTTAGCCGAAGCCGCCTGTCTTTTGATCATCCACAGATCCTCAGATCTGCTGCCTGACCTCCTCCTTGTCAAGTGGGCCTGGGCAGCCAGGATTCCAGTGTCCCTCAGCAAGTCCCTACTCCAAGTAGGAGTCGTCCAAGACTGGTGAAGAAATGAAATCCCAGGTCCAGTGGTTGCTGTTTGGACATCACACCCTGGGTGAGGGGTGTGGCCACAGCAGCACCTGGATCGGTAATGAAAGGGTCACTTGGAAACAGCCAGGGCTTCCCCTGGTGGTCCAGTGGGTAAGGACACCGCCTTGCAGTGCAAGGGGTGCCGGTTCGATCCCTGACCTGGGAAGATCCCACGTGCCTCAGAGCAGCTGGACTGATGCGTCCAATTACTGAGCCGGAGCTCTGGAGCGCATGTGCCCAGAGCCGGTGCTCTGCGACGACAGAGGCCACTGCGATGGGAGGCCCACAGGAGCCAAAGAACAAAGATGGATGAAAATAGAGAAATGAAAGACCAATAGAAGTGGCTCGCCCATCCCCCTCCCTCCCACCCCCAAAAGATAAATAAATAAAATTTAAAAAAAAAAAAGAAAGAAACACAGCCAAAGCCACCAATCAGAGACTCGTTTGTTCAAAGAAAAGTCCTTGCCTTCCAGAAGAAGACACCCTGCAGATAAAGCTTTATAATGTAGAGCTTTCCTTTGTCTTTACCCATAATAAAATGAATACCTCCCAATTGGGGTAGTTGCCCTGCTCATGTTATTGTTGCACAACGAACCACCCCAAAACTGAGTTGATTAAGATAACAAAATCTGAAATTGACCTAAGAAGATTCAATGCAATTTTTATCAAAACCCTTGCTGGACTTTTTTTGTTGTTACAGAAATTGAAATTATTTCTAAAGTGGCTTACGAAAAGAAAAGAAAGGAGAAAATGGGATTTCCCTGGTGGTCCAGTGGTTACGACTCTGCGCAAGGAGTCCAGTTCGATCACCTCGGGAAGGGAAGACCCCACATAGTGTGTGGCCCACCACCCCCGACAAAACGGAAAGAAAAGCAGTGGCTTTACTTTCACGCTTAGCCGAAGCCGCCTGTCTTTTGATCATCCACAGATCCTCAGATCTGCTGCCTGACCTCCTCCTTGTCAAGTGGGCCTGGGCAGCCAGGATTCCAGTGTCCCTCAGCAAGTCCCTACTCCAAGTAGGAGTCGTCCAAGACTGGTGAAGAAATGAAATCCCAGGTCCAGTGGTTGCTGTTT
Organism: Tragulus kanchil; assembly: GCA_022376925.1. NCBI lineage: Eukaryota > Metazoa > Chordata > Mammalia > Artiodactyla > Tragulidae > Tragulus > Tragulus kanchil. Next base: position 147,624,970 of record JAIOJX010000032.1, read on the forward strand.
GGACATCACACCCTGGGTGAGGGGTGTGGCCACAGCAGCACCTGGATCGGTAATGAAAGGGTCACTTGGAAACAGCCAGGGCTTCCCCTGGTGGTCCAGTGGGTAAGGACACCGCCTTGCAGTGCAAGGGGTGCCGGTTCGATCCCTGACCTGGGAAGATCCCACGTGCCTCAGAGCAGCTGGACTGATGCGTCCAATTACTGAGCCGGAGCTCTGGAGCGCATGTGCCCAGAGCCGGTGCTCTGCGACGACAGAGGCCACTGCGATGGGAGGCCCACAGGAGCCAAAGAACAAAGATGGATGAAAATAGAGAAATGAAAGACCAATAGAAGTGGCTCGCCCATCCCCCTCCCTCCCCACCCCCCAAAAGATAAATAAATAAAATTTAAAAAAAAAAAAGAAAGAAACACAGCCAAAGCCACCAATCAGAGACTCGTTTGTTCAAAGAAAAGTCCTTGCCTTCCAGAAGAAGACACCCTGCAGATAAAGCTTTATAATGTAGAGCTTTCCTTTGTCTTTACCCATAATAAAATGAATACCTCCCAATTGGGGTAGTTGCCCTGCTCATGTTATTGTTGCACAACGAACCACCCCAAAACTGAGTTGATTAAGATAACAAAATCTGAAATTGACCTAAGAAGATTCAATGCAATTTTTATCAAAACCCTTGCTGGACTTTTTTTGTTGTTGTTACAGAAATTGACAAAGTTATTTTTAAATTCATTCTGAAATTTCATGGGATACAGAATTACCAAAACAAACAAGAACAGAGTCAATCAGTTCCTGATTTCAAACTTTACTACAAAGCTACAGAAAAAAAAAAAACCGAAACAGTATGGGGACTTCCTTGGCAGTCCAGTGGGTAAGGAGTCCGCCTTGCAGTGCAAGCAGCACTGGTTCAACCTCTGGCCCAGGAAGATTCCACGTGCTGCGGAGCGGCTGGACCAGTGTGTCCAATTATGAGCCAGCACTCTGGAGCGCATGCGCCCAGAGCTGGTGCTCTGCAACAAGAGAGGCCAGTGTAATTGGAGGCCCACTCAGGCCACAGAAAAAAGACGGGTGAAAATAAATAAATAACAAAGAGGTCAAAATTTTTAAAAAATAAACCACAGTATTGTTAAAAAGAACAAAACAGAACAGTATGGGACTGGCTTACAAATAGACATGTAGACTGATGGAACAGGTTTGAAAGTCCAGGAATAAATCCATAATAGCTAAAAAATAGAAAAAGTCCATCAACTGATGCATGGATAAATAAAAAGTGATAGATCCATATCATGGAATATTACTCTGCAAATAAGGGAGTAAAGTAATTGTCGACTAAAAAAAGATGAACAACTTGAGAGTTGTGGGTTAGGTTTTGTTTGGGGCATAATTAGGACTGCAGCCCGGGAGGCAGCACCTCGGATAGCTCTGAGAGACTGCTCCAAAGAGGCGGCAGGAGGAGGGCCAATATTTAAGGATTTTGGTGAGGTAGGAGTTTAATATCATTAAACTGTCATTTTACAAAGAGTCTTCATTTAGTCATGAGGTTCTGATGTCACCATGAGGAGATTTAGTGGTTTTCTGAATAGCAGGAGATGCAAGGATTGAGATAATAAAATCTGTTCCTAAAAGCATCCACCTGGGCTTCCCTGGTAGTTCAGTGGGTGAAGAGTCTGCCTTGCAGTGCAAGGGACACCGGGTGGATCCCTGGCCTGGGAAGATCCCACGTGCCGCGGAGCAGCTGGACCAATGTGTCCAATTACCGAGCTGGAACTCTGGAGTGCGTGCGCCCAGAGCCGGTGCTCTGCGACAACAGAGGCCACCGCGATGGGAGGCCCACATGGGCCAAAGAACCAAGATGAATGAAAATGGACAAATCAAAGACCAATAGAAGTGGTTCACCTGCTCCCCTCCCTCCCCACCCCACCCCACCCCCACCAAAATAAATAAATAAATAAATCTTAAAAAAAAAAAAAAGCATCCACCTGTCTGAAGACCTTATTCCCTGGGGCACAGAGTGCCTCTATTCCACCCTGATCTCCGTCAGGGGGTATTGAAGGTCAGCTGCTCTCAACAGCACAGGGTCCGGTCTCTGCAGAGGCAGAGGACAAATGTCCTTGTTGTCCAGTCATTGGCAATGTAATTGGTACATGCCAATTTGTAGTTGGCGTAATGAAACATCTACAATGTGAATGAACCTGTTCGGCTGAAAGTTTTACTTTTGTTTTAGGTCAAAATTTTAAAAATAAACCACAGTATGTAAAGCAAAAAAGTATGGGACTGGCTTACAAATAGACATGTAGACTGATGGAACAGGTTTGAAAGTCCAGGAATAAATCCATAATAGCTAAAAAATAGAAAAAGTCCATCAACTGATGCATGGATAAATAAAAAGTGATAGATCCATATCATGGAATATTACTCTGCAAATAAGGGAGTAAAGTAATTGTCGACTAAAAAAAGATGAACAACTTGAGAGTTGTGGGTTAGGTTTTGTTTGGGGCATAATTAGGACTGCAGCCCGGGAGGCAGCACCTCGGATAGCTCTGAGAGACTGCTCCAAAGAGGCGGCAGGAGGAGGGCCAATATTTAAGGATTTTGGTGAGGTAGGAGTTTAATATCATTAAACTGTCATTTTACAAAGAGTCTTCATTTAGTCATGAGGTTCTGATGTCACCATGAGGAGATTTAGTGGTTTTCTGAATAGCAGGAGATGCAAGGATTGAGATAATAAAATCTGTTCCTTAAAGCATCCACCTGGGCTTCCCTGGTGGTCCAGTGGGTAAGGACACCGCCTTGCAGTGCAAGGGGCGCTGGTTCGAGCCCTGGCCTGGGAAGATCCCACGTGCCGCGGAGCAGCTGGACCAATGTGTCCAATTACCGAGCTGGAACTCTGGAGTGCGTGCGCCCAGAGCCGGTGCTCTGCGACAACAGAGGCCACCGCGATGGGAGGCCCACATGGGCCAAAGAACCAAGATGAATGAAAATGGACAAATCAAAGACCAATAGAAGTGGTTCACCTGCTCCCCTCCCTCCCCACCCCACCCCACCCCCACCAAAATAAATAAATAAATAAATCTTAAAAAAAAAAAAAAGCATCCACCTGTCTGAAGACCTTATTCCCTGGGGCACAGAGTGCCTCTATTCCACCCTGATCTCCGTCAGGGGGTATTGAAGGTCAGCTGCTCTCAACAGCACAGGGTCCGGTCTCTGCAGAGGCAGAGGACAAATGTCCTTGTTGTCCAGTCATTGGCAATGTAATTGGTACATGCCAATTTGTAGTTGGCGTAATGAAACATCTACAATGTGAATGAACCTGTTCGGCTGAAAGTTTTACTTTTGTTTTAGGCTGGAAAGATTCGTTAACAAACCACTTATTACGTACATAAACGATTTTGGTTTTTTATGGATTATTTGACTTAATTTCAATATGCAGTCATTAAAAGAAATAGAGACAATAGAGAAAAGTAACAGTACATACGTCACCAAGTTGAGCTGACCAGCATCCAGACTTAAACATGCTGGGAAGCCTCTTGTTAACAGCAGCCTGGAGTCTCAGTTGGGAAAGTGTCCCAGGCCATGGGTCCATCCCACGAGTGAGACTTCAAATTGTGATTTCAAAAAGGAAAGTGAAAGTGTTAGTCGCTCAGTCGTGTCTGACTCTGCAACCCCTGGACTGCAGCTCACGAGATTCACCATGGAATTCTCCAGGTGAGAATGCTTGAGTGGGTCACTGTTCCCTTCCTCAGGGGATCTTCCCGACCCAGGGATCGAACCCAGGTCTCCTGCATTGCAGGCAGAGTCTTTACCATCTGAGCCACCAGGGAAACTCTCCGAGCCACCCGGGAGCAGCTTGGGCTCCCACGTATAAAAGCAGGCTGCACACTGATATGCAGAAATGCAGCTCTGGTTTTACTTCCACAGCACTGTTTGTCTTACATTGTGAGATTTCTTAGACCCTGGTGGGGCTTGACCAGGTCTTTAGGTGCTTAAGAGATACCCTTTCTTATCTAAAGTGCTGCCTGACTTATGCGCGGGCGGGCGGGCACGGAATCCCCGCAGTGTCCAGGCAGGTCAGAAACAGGTCAGAGGCCTGCTCTTCAGCTTCTCAAGTCTGAACAACACTACCTCCTTTTTAATTTCCCTAACAGAACTTTGAAGATGTTACACCAATTAAAAGATGACAGTTCCAAAAGGTCTCGTATTGTATGATCTGATTTTCGTGGAATGACCAGAGAGGGTAAAAATATTAGAGACAGAAAGTAGACCTGTGGTTCTCTAGGGCTGAGGGGGAGGCTGGAGATTAACTGCTAATGAGTACAGGTTTGTTTTGTTGTTCATTTGCTAAGTCGTGTCCTACTCTTTGCGACCCCATGGACTGCAGCACACCAGGCTTCCCTGTGCTTCACTGACCTCCCAGAGTTTGCTCAAACTCATGTCCGCTGAGTAGGTGATGTTTCTTTGGGGAACAAACCACTTATTACGTACATAAACGATTTTGGTTTTTATGGATTATTTGACTTAATTTCAATATGCAGTCATTAAAAGAAATAGAGACAATAGAGAAAAGTAACAGTACATACGTCACCAAGTTGAGCTGACCAGCATCCAGACTTAAACATGCTGGGAAGCCTCTTGTTAACAGCAGCCTGGAGTCTCAGTTGGGAAAGTGTCCCAGGCCATGGGTCCATCCACGAGTGAGCCTTCAGATTGTGATTTCAAAAAGGAAAGTGAAAGTGTTAGTCGCTCAGTCGTGTCTGACTCTGCAACCCCTGGACTGCAGCTCACGAGATTCACCATGGAATTCTCCAGGTGAGAATGCTTGAGTGGGTCACTGTTCCCTTCCTCAGGGGATCTTCCCGACCCAGGGATCGAACCCAGGTCTCCTGCATTGCAGGCAGAGTCTTTACCATCTGAGCCACCAGGGAAACTCTCCGAGCCACCAGGGAGCAGCTTCGGGGCTCCCACGTATAAAAGCAGGCTGCACACTGATATGCAGAAATGCAGCTCTGGTTTTACTTCCACAGCACTGTTTGTCTTACATTGTGAGATTTCTTAGACCCTGGTGGGGCTTGACCAGGTCTTTAGGTGCTTAAGAGATACCCTTTCTTATCTAAAGTGCTGCCTGACTTATGCGCGGGCGGGCGGGCACGGAATCCCCGCAGTGTCCAGGCAGGTCAGAAACAGGTCAGAGGCCTGCTCTTCAGCTTCTCAAGTCTGAACAACACTACCTCCTTTTTAATTTCCCTAACAGAACTTTGAAGATGTTACACCAATTAAAAGATGACAGTTCCAAAAGGTCTCGTATTGTATGATCTGATTTTCGTGGAATGACCAGAGAGGGTAAAAATATTAGAGACAGAAAGTAGACCTGTGGTTCTCTAGGGCTGAGGGGGAGGCTGGAGATTAACTGCTAATGAGTACAGGTTTGTTTTGTTGTTCATTTGCTAAGTCGTGTCCTACTCTTTGCGACCCCATGGACTGCAGCACACCAGGCTTCCCTGTGCTTCACTGACCTCCCAGAGTTTGCTCAAACTCATGTCCGCTGAGTAGGTGATGTTTCTTTGGGGTGTGATGAAAAAGCTTTAAAGTTTATTGTGATGACTGCACAAATCTGAGTACACTTTAAAAAAATTAAATTGTATACTTTCTAATGTATTCTTTTTAAAAAAATTTATATTCCTTTTTTTTTAGTATTTATTTATTTGTTTTTGGCTATTCTGGGTTTTCACTGCTGCCACAGACTCTTCTCTAGTTGCAGAGAGTAGGGGCTACTCTCTAGTTGAGGTGAGCAGGCTTCTTGTTGCAGTGACTTCTCTTGTTGTGGAGCTCAGGCTTACGGGCACACGGTCTCCATAGTGTGGCTCCGAGACTCTAGAGCACAGGCTCCATAGCTGTGGCTCACAGGCTCAGTTGCTCCACAGCTTGTGCAATCTTCCCGGATCAGGGATCAAACCTGTGTCTCCTGCATTGGTAGGCGAACTCTTCACCACTGAGCTACCAGGGAAGCCCTGTATTTATTTTTGGCTGTGCTGGCTCTTTGTTGCTGCACATGGGCTTTCTTTAGTTGCGGGAAGTAGACACTACTCTTCAAGAGGTGCTTGGGCTTCTCATTGCAGCGGCTTGTTGCAGGGCGCAATCTCTAGGCATGTGGACTTCAGTAGTGGGCTCTGTAGTGGCACACAGGATTAGTTGCACCTCGGCATGTGGAATCTTCCTGGACCAGGAACTGAACCTAGTGGGGTTCAGAAACAGGTCAGAGGCCTGCTCTTCAGCTTCTCAAGTCTGAACAACACTACCTCCTTTTTAATTTCCCTAACAGAACTTTGAAGATGTTACACCAATTAAAAGATGACAGTTCCAAAAGGTCTCGTATTGTATGATCTGATTTTCGTGGAATGACCAGAGAGGGTAAAAATATTAGAGACAGAAAGTAGACCTGTGGTTCTCTAGGGCTGAGGGGGAGGCTGGAGATTAACTGCTAATGAGTACAGGTTTGTTTTGTTGTTCATTTGCTAAGTCGT